>JAEQBH010000564.1:0-1200000 GCA_016808115.1 Tetrastigma voinierianum
AGATTGGTTTTGATTCGGCTACTGTCCTGAATTAAAATTTGATAAATTGGAACAGATATATATATATATATAATTTCCTATTTTATTTTTGATGCTGGGGCCGTCCGTGAAATATGGGTGATCGGGCCTAGGACCTAACAATTACAGATTTTATCGTGAACTTTTTTCAAAGACGCGTTTGAGGTTTGTGTCAAATAGCCATTAAAATAGAGAATAAAATTCTCTCGACTAAGTCTAGATTTTTTTATGCAGGCAGATACGTTATTTTATGTAGTATGTTATGAAAGATATTGAATTGACAAATATGTCGAATATGTGTAAGATATGTTAATATATGTGTATTTAAATTTATTATAATAATGTGAATCAGAGAGGTTGCATATATTTAATACGAAGCACCATTGAGCAGGAATGTTCCATGTAGTGTGCATCATACATGTAACATGAAAACCCGCAACAAGATTAGCATTGCATATGCATTTAGACATCGTGATTATGTTGGGTGTGCATGGATGTGGTTTCACCCATCATCATTGTTGATGAATGAGTAGTGAGCTCGTACTTTGGAAGACGTCCAATAAATGTCTCATGGTTTAAAAAAAAAAAAATCTAAATAATGTGTGTTAGGCTGAGTGCTATATGACTAACTTCAGTGAAAGTCGAACATGGTAAGAGACCGTGGTGATCCTAAAAGTTATTGTTCAATAAGAGATTGTTATGTTTATCACATGACTAAGCTATGGAGGTAAAGAAAGGATTGACTAGGGATTTGGTCGTCATTGGCACTTACATTGGGTAATGGAGCCTGAGGGCTCGATACATGGGTCAGCTGGTAATAGTGACGCATTTTCACCCTCGCATATGCATGCGAGGAGCCTGTGAGTGACTCGAAATGGGCATGATGACATTTCATGCATGACATATGACATTCATGTGTATTTCGACTGGATGTGTGTTTGTTGTGCAAACTATTACATGTACATCTAGACGGGGTGTAGCCCTTGTAGGAGTCATTCTCTATTGGGGGCTTGGCCTATCCGTCGGAGGACCCCTTTCGGGTACAGTCCGCGCAGCCCTGACCCGCATATGGGACCGCATGTGGGATGAGGCTTTGTTTTGTTTGTTTTTGTCATGTACTATATTCGAAAGCAGTAATTACGTATACCTTTTGTTGTATAAAAGGACCGTTAAATGACCGTTGATTTAAATAGTCTATCATATATTTTTGTATATTGGGAATTAAACCAGAAATGAGCTCAATATAAGAGACAAATGAGTGTGATATCGGCAATTTATATCCATAGCGAGGCTACTCGTCATTAACCCGACTCTCGAGCTGTAAGGTCAGCGGCAGGTGGGTGCTGAAAGTTTTTGTGGTGAATAAATTACGTGTACAAAATTGAATTCACAGCTATTTATGGTTTGTTGTTTCATCTTTGCCAGTCAAAAGGCTCAGTTTGCTTAGAGGCCAAGGGTCCTTTCTAGCTATAAAGAAATGTTTCTAGTTTAGGGGGTCATGGTTTTGTCAGAGGTTTTTATTTTGATTTTGTTTGAGTATCGATTCTTGGTGATAGAGCCAAACATAGTTTCACTACTAATTGGTTTGTGAATGTGCTTTTGTTGACCCATTCGACAACCGTTTTATCCTAGGAGACATACGCCGAGGTCCCAAAGCAACTCAACGGAGAAAGCTAATTCATTTTAAGGTACCAGAATTTATAAGACTCAATTGTTCTTTACTTTGGTTTTATTTCTTTTCACTCTCTCTTACTTCACTTCTCGGTTATTGGTGTTGTTCAGGCTAACCAGATTCTTATGCAGCAAATTTTTCTAACAATTTTAAGACAAATTGACTCCATAAGAAGTTGTTGATTGGTCAATGTGGATGTGAAAAAAAAATTCCTCTGTAGGCAAGCAAACAATCCGCTTATTGTCCTGTTGAGAAAATGAGCTAATAATTATGGCTGTAAGAGCTCCAGCGAAAGGAAAAAACTTTGCAGTAGCTTAAGGGTTTTATTTTGTTTAGCTTGAAAAATAAACTTGAGATTTTGGAAAAAAACACAAAAAATTTTTTTTTTTTCACGTTTTAAAATGAGTTATTTTCCATGAAGGTATAGATATTTTTCCTTGGGGATATAAAAGAAATGATTGGAAGAAAAAGGGAAAGAACCAATTGAGAAAGATTATTTGAAGTGAAAACAATATTTTCAGGAAAATAGAAACATTATTTCAAAAAAAAAAAAAAATCGCTTCCATGAAAAACAATGGAAAAAGGTGTTGGAAAAAAATGCATATATTGTCCTTTCGATTTTTTTTTAAATGTAAAAAGTGTCTGGAAAACATAACTTTTTTCCAAAAAAAAAAAAAAAAAATTGTTTGGAACAAGGATTCAAAAGAGTTGAGGGGCTTAAGGAAAGTTCATTTAATTGAAAATCAACATTTTACAACCAAACAAACTAGTGGTTTGTTAGTTTGAAAAATCCTGTTGATATATGTTGCTAGCTGGTTTGGAAAATTTTGTCAAACATACAAAAAGTTACCGATTTGGAAAACTTCTTGCTGCAAAAGTACAAGGACAAATATTGAACTTCTGAGACCTTGTGTAAAGATCCTAATTGTCATCTAGAATCCAAACCTTGAAGGCTATACTGGATTGTGTTGAATTATTGAATTGACATTTTCTTTTAATATTTCAAAATGATATTGAACTTACAACGAGGTTGCGGATCAATTTACTCGGTGAAGTTATGTATTTACATTGGAGAATTGCAAATGTATTTCATGGAAATTCTCAAAACAAATGGTTATTGCCAAATTCACACTGGAATTTGAGTTTATAACATTAGAAAAATGTAAGAAAGGGGCTGAATGTTTACAATAATTTTAATGACGCTTCCAGTGAACAGTCGGCGCCTCCACTGTTTATTACATTGTATTATTAGTAGAACACTAAACAAGAGTGGATAATGCAGTCTAGACATATTACCATTAGTCGGCCTACTTTTGCCTAGGTTATCTCTCGAGACTGCGTAACGCTTCATGATAACACCGCTGGGATTCGGGCTTAATCAAATGGTTAAATGTTAATTGAAACGTCATCGAAGGAATGAGAGACTAAATCCTATAAAAGAAATGTTGATACGATGGACACCAAACCTAATTGACTGGAGATCCTAAGATCTAGGTTCAAAAGGGACAACTAAACTGTAGAGACTTGGTTATATCACTATAGGGATCTTCCTTTATCCATTCCTATGATGAAATAGTGATGCTTGTAAAATGAAGGTTAAGTTATGTTTAAGATCTCATGTAAAGAGAAAGATGAGTTGTTCTTTGATTTAAGATATCACCTATGTAAGAGTTATGGGTAGGCACAATTCCTATTAAATCCTTAGTAAAATCTCAAAGGATGTTCCATATGGCCAAATATATAAAAGTGAGAACTGAAATAAATAGTGATCTTCAGGTGAGACAGTCATCGTTTCACACAAATGGCGTATCAGCTTCAAGGACATCATGTTCACTATTTAGTTAATAAAGTAAACATATTTTACAAGGGAATGTCTAAAGGGTAACAACCACCTCTCCCCGCGTTTCAACCGTTGATACTACCAAGTCTCTGCCATATATTTGCTCGTGGAATGTCATTCATGTGGGATTTGTTAGAAAGTTTGTGGTGTGAATGACATTCATTACAAATAAAATTGAATATATTTATTTGGTATGGTTAGTTGAGGCCATAATCCTTTCAGCTTTAAAGAAGCGCTTTCGGATGGTAAGTCCGTTTGCCAAGATGGTTCTGCTTTCGATATCGCGGTGATTATCGATGCTCGTGACAGCCAAACATAGTTTCAATTCACTGGAACACTAATGTGCTTTGTTGACTATTCGACAAATCGCTTTTGACCTCGGAAGACATACGCCTTGGGAATCTCAAAGCATCAATGGAGAAGACGAATTTGTCTTAAGGAAATTGTGAATTTCATACACCTTGTTCTCTACTTTGGCTTTAATTTCTCCTTCACTTATTACTTCACTATTGGTTAGTAGTTGTTCGCTAATCATCTCTATGTAGGTGCAAATTTTTCTCTAACAGTCCCAGTCTGTCCTAGTGGGACAAGCCTGAAGTTCGGAAAGTTCTAGTGAGACTAAGCCATTTATTATAAACTAAAAGATAATGTTTTAAAATCTGATCTGATCTAATTCCACAAAGTTACCTGCCTCACGTTTTTATGATCAGAACCAATGGTTGAACTCCGTGTCGACCTAATGAAACCAACTAAAGTCGGCTGGATCAATTCTGTTTATTTTTAAACACTGCTAGCGCTTTCAAAGAAAAAGCATAACCTTAAATTTGTAACTGTTTTTGAAATTAGTTATGACTCTCTTTTCTCTCTCTCTTTCGTGTACTCTTCATATACTCTTTCATATACTTGCATGTATTTTCAAGGAAAACTATAAGGAGGTCCCTGCTTCAATCTATTTGAAAACTTAGAATAAAAGAGACCTCAAGTCTTTGATTTTTTTATGTAGTTTTTTTCTATTTAAGTTGTTAAAATATGTGTTGATTAAAAAACCAAGTGATTAAATTTTATCTAATCTCATGTATTTCATATTTGCTTGGATGTATTATAATGCATCATATGTTTGTACATTGCAAAATGAATTTATTAGCACTTATTCTTTTTCTTTGCATTTTTTTAATTGTATTGTACTATTATAATTTGAACTTTAATATAATTAGAATTACAATTATTTGATTCAATAATCAAAACCGATATATGGTTAACCGAAAAATGGTTAATCTAAGATTTTGTTAACTATGTCATGGTTAGGTTTTTGGTTTATATAAATAACAAAAACCAAAAATCAACAAATCGATTTATTTTTATTGGCACTGCTATGTTAATCAAGCCACCCCTGCCATAAAGATAGTTTTTATGTTCAAGTCTTCTTCATAAAAAAATGAAAAAAATAATTTTTCTTAACATTTTTTTTGGCCGATTATAGGTAGGGTTTCAATCCATGACTCGAGTCGGCCCAAGTTAGATTTTAGGATTTCGGGTCAAATTTAAATTCAAGAATAGATTAAAAAAAGGGTTCAACACTGAGAAGGTTAATCCAAAGTAATTAATTTGTTGAATTATCGATTCTACGCCAAACCCCAAGCAACTTAGGGTTTGGTGTGCTGACAATCTCTATTACTGATCATTTCAAATTAGTTTGGCACAATTAGAGTACCAGGAATACAAAATGATTTCTTTAGATTATATTCAAATGTTAATTATAAAAATATTTTTATTTTTTCTTTTCTTTTTTGTTTGTTTGTTTATTTGTTTTTTTAATGTATGTTTCATTAGTCCTATAAAGTTTTGTTTTTGTCTTTATTTTTATTTTTTTAAAGTATGTTTAGTGTTCATGAGTAAAATGCTCTAATTAAGAGTGAAGAGTCGATTATCATGTCCTTGAGACCCTAATTCATGGTAAAAGAGATACTCTGTTTCAAGTAAAGTACAACAACAATATAATAAAAATGAATAAATTTGAACTTGGATTCTCCTTTATAGAACTGAAATTCCTTAATACTTGAGCTAGGTTTCAAGGGGGCAATTGAATAGATTTTTAGTAAGTTTATAAAATAAAAATATTTTGTAAACTGTATTTGAAAATAAAAGACAAAATACTTATTTGAATAATTTATTTATATATATATATATATATATATATATATATATATATATATATATATATATATATATATATATATATATATATTGTAAAAAATTAAAAATTCAGTTTATGTAATATAAATTAGATTTAGATTTAATTCAAGCTTATTAAAATGTATGTAGTTCATAACTAAATATATTAAAGATAAATATTTTTAATAAAACATAAATAATAATGTTCTAATAAAATCGTAACACTATTACTTAAAAAAAATAATGATTTTTAATATCTGTTAAAATTATAGATATTAGAATATTCGTAATTTGGATAAGAAATATATTATTTATTAATTTATTAATATTTTATTTAAATGAATAATGGAATCATTTTATTAACATTTAAATGATCTTTTTATACTTATTTAGAACATAACATTTTAGAATATTTTGATTTAATATGCATTTAATTAAATCAATTTTGGATATAAAATTATATTTAAAAATAAAAAATCCCATCAATAATTTATATTATCAATTATGCTTTATTTAATCTAATTTGTTTATGAAAATTAAATAAATATGGTAGATGTATATATGCTAAGGTTTAAAGTCATATACACTTGTTTTCATTTTTTTCTTTTAGATCTATTTCTTGGAGTTCCAATTATTTTATAAATTTTAAACTCATTAATAAATTGAATATAAAAATGTTATTTAATTTGAAGTATATTTTTTACGATGAGAAAATTTATAAATATATAGTTATTTATAGAAAATAGAGTTTTTTATGAACTCACTTTAGTCAATTTAATTTCAAATTATTTAAAAAGTTATTAAACTAATTAATGACAAACTAATATGAAAAACCTTATGGACTCATCCTCCATATATTAGTATGATATTGGGTCCATTGGGACTAAAGGCCCCATGGTTTTGTTTTTGGCTCATCCAAAAAAGGCCTCATATCGGGAGCCAGGGGTAATGCGTTCCATGCTTGTCAACTCATAATCCTTCTATTTCTAATCGACGTGAGACTTTGGGCACACACACAACAATCCTCTCCTCGAACAAAGTTTCACCAAGCTTCCCCTCAAATCATGATTTCTTTGTCATTCATTGCATTTAGGCACATGCCTTACGTGAAGCATCGACTGCCTCATTTTGTTCGGCATCCACCCACACGGTTAAGCTTGAACTCGACTTTGATATCACTTGTTGGAAAACCTTATCAACCTATAACTCAATATTGGTATTATATTGTTTACTTTGGGACAAAGGCTCTCATGATTTTATTTTCGAACTCCTCCCAAAAAGGCCCTGCACCACTTGATGCTGTTCATATTTATCAACTCATAATCCTCCATATTTCTACCGATGTGACTTCGACTTCACACTTAACAACATTAAATATTGTTTAACTTAAATATTTATTTAGTAAAAAACCAGAACTAATGATTCGTAGATCAAGAACAATAAAATAATTTTTGTTTTTAGAACTGCATAAAGATAGTCCAAACGAATGTGTAAGTATTTAAAATATCATTCAGATTCTCACTGTTACTAAAATAATCTATAATAGTGAAAAATAATTAAATATGTTAAAAAAAAGTATATATTTGTTTTTGTTTCATCTCTTCTGATTTCCCTATTTTAAGCCTATGATTGGTTGTTGCCATATTTTATTTTCTCGTTTTCCTACTTGGCTTTATTTACTCACTTCTACCTATTTTGTTTTTACCCTTTATAGGATTTTGAGGATTTCAACACTTTATTGATTAAAGCTGATTTTTTCCAAAGGAAACAAGATTTGAGGAACATGCAAGGTAGTAATTACAAAGGGAGCTCTCAAGATTAAAGGGTTATTATGGTAGTATTTAAGCAAAAGACAATTATTTTTTGAAACACATGTACTGAAGCACTTATTTTCTATTCTTAATCAACAGATACTCAAGTATTTTTACTTCAATACATATTTTTCCCAATAGTTAAGAGAATTTTTTTTTTTTGATAAACCTAGTTTCAAGTAGTGAAATCGTCTCCCATTACGATTCGAATCTCTGAGACCTCTCTTCTTGTTCTATTGCCCGTTTTTTTTAACCATACCACTTAAATTAAACATGATGAGCAATTATGAGAGAAAATGACAATGACATGCAATATGAAGAAATTATTATTATTGTTAAAAAAGACCAATTTGCTTGAAAAAACAAAAACAAAAACAAAAACTATCTGTTTCCTCCCCTATCTACAAGTAAACAGACCAAAAAAAAAACAAAAAACCTCCTTTTTTTTTTTTTTCCTCATTACGAAAAAGTAAGTAGAAACTGCTTTCCAAAAAAGAATTTAGAACCTCTTTTTTGAGCTTAATTTCTATGTCAACTGCAAAGTTGTTGCATTTTGATAATAATTATACGTCTAACTACCTGAACATAGGAGAAGAGAAGAACTTCAAATCTCCAAAATAATATCATTTCGCCATATGTTCAACTCCCTGACATTCAAAGAAAGTCTGATTGTCATCCGGGAAGCTCCTGCTCGTCGTCTTCTCCACCGCTATCCGATCCGGAGGCGTCAACGGGCAGTCTACCGTCGATGTTCTTCTCCAGCATTTCCTTTGAATTTGATGACTGCAACAAAAGCCCTAGTAGATAGATGCACCACCACCGCCGCCGCCGCCATCGGATAATGCATGGCTGGGAGGTGGCTCGCCAAGCCTGAGTCATGCAGGAGCTCGCCGTTTCATGACTGGCGATCACTGGATAGGGTTAGGGGTTTGAGGTAGGCTGTTTTGGCTTATTGGCTAGGTGGCGGAGCTAATTACTAGTTTCGGCTAATTTTGGTCTAAGCAATTTGATGTAATTGCTGAGGTCAAAGTTGGTACAGCACAGTCCTCTGTATTCTATAGCTGCCGCCGTCATATGCTGCTGCCGCTCTCTCTGCGGCTGTTTGCAGTAATAATGGGAACCATCAGCATTTTGGGAAGAAAAATTCAACTTACAACTTCCAATCAATTCGAATTAATTTTGCTTGAGAAATTGGGTGGTGGGTTTGGGAAAATGGTGGGTGGAGGCAGTTGTGTTGTGCTGGTCACCGTACCCCCAACGAACAACCAACTAAGGTGGTGAAATTTTCTAATTACAAAATAAATAAATAAAAAGAAAAAAAGGGTATGTTTGATTCTTGTTTTCAAAAACTGATTTATATTCTCAAAAATAATAACAACACGTTTGATCCCCGCTTTAAAAAAAATACATGAAACACGTAAAATACTAAATTCATAATAAAAATACGATTTTGTTTTATATTTAAAACCGTTTAATAACAATTTTAAAATCATAAAGCAAATAGCTGTGGCAATGTTCATTTTCTCACTTAATTTGTTGATTGAAATTTCTTTATTTCAGGCAAAATATTTATGATAATGATTAAAACCCACACAATATGACTCTTCAAGTGGATCACTATTACTATGGGGAGGGTATATATATATATATATATATATATATATATATATATATATATATATATATATATATATATATATTCATCAATTTTGAAACCATAAAATGGCAACAAGTGCTTTTTTGGTTGAAATTAATGGGAAAAGTTGAGAGTCATCTATGATGTATGAGGTAAGGTGCAAGGAATATTTATAATAAAGTCATATTCTTAGCTGATGGTTTTAATTATTCTTGATGGGGATGGTTTGTAGCTTTTCTGCTCGGCACAAGTTCTTTTTCACTTTGCTCATTTTTCAATTCTTATATCATTACCTTTATTCCAAAAAAATAAATATATTATCAATATTTCCAATTTTAATTAGATATTAAATTATTATTTGGTTATAATTCCAAGATCAAAATTTGTTTAGTGTTTTGTTTTGAACTTAACACCCATTAATAATTTAGTACAGTTGGGATAAGTATGAGACTATAATGTATATGAAAAATGAATAGAAGAAAAAATTTATTTAATTTTTCAAGAAATTAACCAATATATTACATTTTTAAGTTAAAAGTAAATTTTAGAATGTATATAAAGATTTAATAGATTGGTAAATTTAACAAAAAAAAAAAGAAAAGAAAAAGAAAGGTAAGGAATTATCCATAAGTTCCAAGGTAAAGATATTGTTGCCGAAAACCTTCCACCCTAGCTTCCCATCTTCCATTATGATGGTGCTCAAACATTTAAATTACTCTATGATTTAAAAAAGAGGTAGAAATTCATAATTCATCTCCAAAGAAAATAACATCTAAATTAAAAATCTAGTTATATTAGGAGTAATTATAAATTATAAATTTGATTTAGAAGAAAATTTGAATTAATAATTTAATACAATGGAAAATGTATTATTTTAGTACTGCCACGCCTCTATATATTTCACACTCCTCAGAAACCTAATTACTTTTTCTGTAATTTCAATTGAAAAGATATAAGAACAAAGACTGGCAATTTAATATACAAAGTGAAGAGATATAAAATAATAAAAAAGAAAAGAAAAGGAAAATAATATTTAGATTGTGATATTCGTTTCCTCAAATATCCAATATACTCTTCTTTAGATTGTCCTTCCATTTCTTTATCTTTATTAGGTGGATAGCTACACAATCACAACAATTTATAATTATTGCCATTTCTGAATAAATTAATAAATTATTTTGAGATAATTAATAATATTTGAATATACAATAAAATATGCTCTTGATTTATGGAAAACGATGTCACCCAGGCTGATTTATTAAATGTTTTGAACTTAAGACAAAAGAAGTTGTATTTGTAAAAATAAGAAAATGTAACACAAAAAAGGAAAAAATAAATAAATGAAGGGATCAAACCATCATTAATGTGTTTGGGAGGTGAGATAATTTACTGGGAAATTGAGAATGGTCTCTTGACCCCAGTACTTCAATGCTGCCAAATCATAGGCATGTGCTGCAGCTTCTTCATCATCATAAGCCCCTACAAACCCCAACAACCATTAATAAATATATATAAAAAAAACTCAACAAAATCCCCACAACCCATAAAAGACTGGGATTAATCGTCAACATAATGATGATCATATGAACATTAATACCTTGAATTTTTTTTTCAGGGCATGTTTGGTTTTTGATTTTAAAACAGTCCTTGAGAACAGCTTTTGGAAATCACATATGACATCATTTCTTTGTGTTCTTTGAAACAGTTTTTATTATGTGACTTAGTGTTTTTTATGTTTTTCAAACAAACAAAAACTGTGAACCAAAAGTGTTTTTATGTTTTCCATTTTTTATATCAAAACCAATTTTTGAAAAGGGTAAACAACCATACCCCTATTTTCTTTTCTCTTAATTTGATATTGGAAAAAAAAAATTGTACATGTGAAGTCAGTTAACGGCACCAAACTCACCTAGATACACTGCATTTTCATTTGTGTTCCACAGCAACCCCATCAAAGAACCTCAGAAAAAAAGAAAATTAAATTAGTAATCAAATTGGAAATGACAAAAAGATAAAACATAAAAATAAATCCCTAGATGATGAGAGGATGACTTTCTTATATATATTCATCTACCCTGCCTCTCTTTGTTCCAGCCCTGACTCCAGCAGTTCTGTCCCACAAATGAGCCTATACCGCTCTGTCCACCGGGTGCCTGAAAACCAAACCATCCCTCCTCCATCAACATGAATATATATAAGGGATCAACATTCCAGGGTAACTGTAACAAAAACATGGAACAAACAACTTGACCTGGTAACGCCCCGAAAAACGGAGCTCCGACGGGGCGGAGAGTCTCTGGGGACACTCCTCCTAGTTCTCTTCGCCTTCCCTACACTGCCACCATTGTTGTTAGCATTATTACCAGTGTTTTTCAGGCTCTTCTGGGAAGTCCTGGCCATGAAAGCTATGGAGGAATAAAAGAAAAATGATAAGAAAAGGGAGTTGGGGGTGTAAGAATATGACCAAGTCTTGAAAGGAAAAGGGCATATAAAGAAAGGAGAGGAGAGGAGGAGAAGGTCTTTTGGCAGGGAGCTGGTGGGCTGGCAAAAATTAAAGAGGAATAGAGAGAGAGAGAGAGAGGAGAGAGAGAGAGAGAGAGAGAGAGAGAGAGAGAGAGAGAGAGAGAGGCCGGCCACAGAGGGTGAAATTTGGTGTAATTTGGCCGTCTCTGAACGCATATTTGTTGTGGTTTTTTCTTCTTTGTCCCCATTTGTAGGCTTAATTAGATTAGAGTTGTGAATGGGCTGGTCCAGCTGCTTTTTTTTTAATTCTTTCTTTGTGTGGATAGGGACATGAGAAATGGTTTTGCCAAAAGGTCTGGTTTATCATATAGATTTTGATGATACCCATGTGGGGATCAAGACCTGTTTTTTTCTTCAATAAATTTGAAGAGATTTATGATGTGTATGAGAAGGGTGTCTATTTGAAGGGATAGAATAGTAAATAATCCAACAGTTTGTAAATCTAACCCTTTTCTTGCTTTTTTTAAAAGAAATCTAGTTTGGACAAAAGGCTTTTTCACAATTTTATATAAAAATATTTGCTAAATAACTCGAATAACCCAACATTGTGTAAATTCCAACCCCTCTTCATCTTTTTTTTTTCTTGAACAATGACCTTTTATACAAAATGTTTTTTGTCATTTTATACATTTACATGTATCTTTATAAATAAAGGGTCAGTCTCTTTTCCTTTCCCTAGAAAACCTAGTTTCTTATGTTTTTTTTTTCATTCATGTTAGAAATGAGGAGTGATTTTTTGGTTTTCCTTGGCATAAAATCACCAATCCCATCGTCATTCACTTAGACAGCTTTCTTCAATAAAGCCGTTTTTCCACCTGAGCTACGAGTTTTCACTGATTTCTTATTTTTTCATATTTTTATCGAATTGCCATAATACACTGGTTGCGTTGTCGCATAACCGTTGATTTATTCAATAGCTTTCGCACAAGAATTTAAACTGCAAAATCATTTCGATCAAACAGAGAATTCATATCAAATTTATGTTCGCCAGTATGCTTCATCAGATCTGGAATCTTAGGTATTCTAAGCATCTTAGTATTACCAATTGTATAGGCCTTGAACCGTTTATTCTTACTATTAACTTGGATGATGTGTCATCCTCTAATGTTTATTTTTAGCATTTTGGTTTCTTTGTTAAGATAATGTATTATTCTCAATCAATGAAATTGTATTTTTTCAAAATTTTTTTGTTATTTTTACAAGATAATATTAGGTATTTTTGTCAAAACCACATAAAAATGAGATGCAAGGTTAGATTTCCAAAATTTGGTTTTAAAGGGCCTTTAATCAAATCACCATTTTATATATTTACATGTCTTTGAAAAGAATAAGTTATTTTTACCGGAAAATAATGAGGGTATATTTGTTAAAATGATATTAAAAATTGATCAACGGTTAGATTTCCAAAATTTGGTTTTAAAAAGGTCTTTCAATCAAATCACCCATTAAGTAGTCCAATTGAACATAGAAGCTAGTTAGATTGTTTTTATGAGGATTAGAACAATTTTTAACTTTCCAAAGGCTTGTATTTTGATAAAAATATCTTCATTATTTTCTTCTAAAAATATGATTTCTTTTTATAAGACACTTATAAATACCTAAAAGAAGAGTATATTTTTTATCTATAATGAGTTATTTTTTAAGAAAATATGGGGTTATTAGATTTGGTAAATTTTGGATTATTTGATTTCTTCTAATCAAATATTTCTTAAATAATTTATTGATAAAGGGTAGTCATGTAATTTCTTAATAATTATTAAGCTTCCACTAAAATAAAGGACAATGTTTGGTTGAAATAAAACTAATAATCCTTCCTATTTGTGAATTAGAAAGAATTCATTTTAAATACCTTTTTAATATTTAAATTATTTTATACAAAGTTTTACTTTTAAAATGCTATTTTTATTATTAAAAATTGAGGTATTTTTGTATACAAAAGGTCACTTTAGGGCTTCTAGGGAAAATGATGTGAAGGTTGGATTCGTAATGTGACACCCCAAAACCTCGGGGTCCCATCACCACTCAACTCATGAAACCTCAAGGTCTCATGTCATAGACCTATACATGAGTAAAATGGACTCAATGTGGCCCATCATCATACTCTGTCAGGCCAAGCATTTAGGACCATACATTTCTATAGGATCTAAGAGTTATTACATCACTCGTAATACAAACATATATTAAAATTAGTCGCTCTAATAGATACACAAAACAAGAATCAAGGCCATACCGCCCGCTTCATAATCCCTACTCTAAGGAGTGCCGCCTTCCCCGTAATTGCCCCGTACCTAAAAGGCCCACGACGGAAGGAGTTAACGCCTGAAAGAGATAAATCCTATATGGTTATTTCCTACCTAGGTGCATTATGCAAATTATCATTTCACGTCAAACCAACAACCAATCCGTGCATACATGTCCTATCGGGCGGAAAAATCTACATGCATGTATGAGACGACACCGCATATTATCGCGACGTCAACCTCACCCACCACGAACGCAAGTGCCAATGGAAATCGCGATCGAGTCAATTCCGACCGGTCTCACAACTCGTAGTCTATGTGTATATTTATTTAATCGCTTGCCTTTTCTTTGGGGCAATGTAGCCGGGTCTCACCGGGCGTGCCCTACACCTCCGACATTTTTCGGCTGACCTGCGGATACGCCGTCTAAACCGCCAGTGTTTTCACCGAGGGTATCGATCCTCACTTGCTACGCCCGACACATTTCATTTTCCATTTCGCTTAACACTATGGAACCCAATTGACTGGTCCCCATTCCCAAGCCCACGATTCAACACCGAATGCACAAATCGCACTATGTACACACTCTCATGTAATATGGTGTTACCGCACACCAATGCAGTAATGCAATTTGTAAGCATCGCACTCAAAACCCATGACCAATGTATGAAAACCTCTACATGGACATTCTACACTGTATTAATTATGTGTGTACAAGAATTAATAATGACGTAATAACATTTCATATTAATATACATGTGCAACCATAGTTAATATCTTATTATATTTAAATCAAGACATCACATAAGCATGCACTAACTAGATTAGTTCCAAAATTCGCATGGCATTCATTTAAGTAATAAGCCAACTTTGATTTTCGGTCTTAAAACCTAAAACAGCACATATAATAAGCATGCAATATCCATGATAGTTCCAAAAAATTCCTGCATTCAAGTAATAACAAAAGCCAACTTTGATTTTAGTCTAAAACCCGTGAAAACAAAGACATACACAATATGCAATAACCATATTAGTTCTAAAATTCCCGTGATGTTAATATTCACTCCCGCATGTTATTCATCACCATCGCTCTATGAGTACTTAATATGTTAACATCCACAATTTCAAATTAATATTCAATTCTAAGTATGTTATTCATCGCCATCAGCCTGGTGAAAAATTCTCATGTTAATATTCACAATTCTCGCACGTTATTCATCACCATCGGGCTTCCATGAAAATTTCGCATGTTAACATTCACACTCAATTAATATTCACAATTCTACATGTTATTCATCGCCATCGGGCCTAGAGGGCTCTGTATGTTAATCATGCATGAAAGCCCATAAAATCGTGATGTTTTTCATGCATACAATAATGCACCTGCTGAGTCACTAAAAACCTAGAACATTCGAATGTTAGTCATGCATAAGGATACACCAAACCGAAGTTTTCGACTAAACCCAAAACATTCTTGCATGTTAGCTCATGCATGAAAGCTCATAAAATTCTTGCATGTTTTTCATGCATACAATGATACACAAACCGAAGCTTTTCGCCTAACTAACATTCTCGCATGTTAGTCAGTGCAAATCAACCATACACCAAACTGATATCTCTTCGGGCCAAAAAACCTGCAAAGTTTTCAGATGTTTTTCATTCAAACTGTAACACCAAACTAATATCTTCTGCCTAAAAACCTTAAAACTCGTGATGTTTTTCTGCAACCAAAATCAACCATACCAAACACATACAACAATCATCATGCCAGATCTCATCGGGATCAACAAATCCATTTACGATTTTGTCATATATAACCAAGACCATTTCCGTGATTTTTAACTACAACTCACAGTTTCAATAAGGCTATTTCGCATTTTAATTCTTATATAAATCAGCTAACAAGGCCATTTCAGATGAATAAATCGCCAACAAGGCTATTTCCAGATTTTAATCCCCATAAATCAATTTTAACAAAGCCATTTCCGTATTTAAATAAATCACATCTCAAGATTCTAATCTGTAAAATGGATAAACAAAATACTTTGACATCAACGTCATGAATCAGTTATTCATCCAAATTTCATCACCATGGATTTACCTTCCCGGCCATCAAACAACTCTTTAGACAAGATATGAACGCGGTAGAGAAGTCTCACCCGTTGAGTGCGATCAAACAAATCACGAATCTTACAAGACTCGAACTGTAAAATGCGTTGCAATCGGTTCTTGTTTTGCTTTCTCCTTCTTCCTTCCTTCCCTTCTTTCTTTCTTTCTCTCCTTTCTTTCTTCTTCTCCTTGTCTACGAATTGTTTGCCATTTCTCCTCAAACTACCAAATTGGTTTGGACTCTGGGGGACACCTAACATCCGTTTGTCTGACACTTGGTCAAAGGTAACCTGCACTAAGTGTTCTCCATGCCACAACTCAATCCACTTTTCATGCTCATGCATGAGGGTGGCTTCGACATTCGCCCCACCCAACTCACTAATCCTAAGGGCATGACACTCGCTCCACCATGTGCCAAGTGTCTCCCATGCAAGTGCCATGGCACCCTACCCGCCGCTCCATCCGTCCTCGAACACGCAAACCGATAGCCTCTAATTCGACGCGTAGCCGCTTGGTTCAACTAGGATTTCAGCGAGATGATTCTAACGGCGTGATTCGCTCACATCCGAGGTCTAGAGAAAGATCTGTGGTTTTGTCTCGTACCTTCCTCAAGAATTACCTATTCCGCTCATTTTCGTAAAAGAAAATACGTTTTTTCCGTTTCACACGTAAATTTGGGATTATTGATCTTTAATTAAATGACTAAAAGGGGAAAAAAAAGTGCATGTGAATTTTAACCTTCAAATTTTCAATGAAAATAAATTTTTAAAGGTCTCACTTATCTTAATAGAATTGGAACTACTTTTAAAAGTTAGGTGGCATTTGGTTTTTTACTTGAATAGAACTTTTTTCAGTTTAATTAATGATATTAAAATTGTTTATATCCAAGAATGGTCCCTGAAAGGGCTTACTTACATAACAAGTCATTGTCTGTTGCCTAGTAACATGAAACTTGTTCCCTCAAATGATTATTAACAACCTTTAGCTCTGACATGAGTTTACAAAGCCAAATAAAATTTTCGTTTGTTGGAGAAATCACTTTTCTTTGGTAAAAAAATAAAATAAAATGAAGGAAATCTTCAATATTTTATGTGATCAAATAGAAAACTAAACAAAATCTTTCTAGACCAACTACACTAAGACAATACCTTACTCTTTAACGAGCGTTGTTGAAGTGACTTTCAAGGTACAGAATGACTAAAAAAAGAATTAAAAACTTGAAGGAAAACAATTCCAGAATGACAGTTAGTAAGATGGAACTGACCTATAGAAAAAAGAGAATAGTTTATAAATGAACCATTGACACAATTTAATAAAACGAAATCTTAATATATGAAAATAACAAAGTGATCCAAAATAATATGAATTAAAGGAAAAAAGGAATTATAATGAGGTAAAATCCAATGAAGAATTAGCAGTTAGTTAACCTTGGAACAAATTAAGTAAAACAATTTATTTAAAGAAGGTTTTCAATGACCTGATCTCTTCACTAACAACTTATTACATGAAAGAATCTCAATGAATGCTTCGAAAAACTTTAATTAAGATTCCATTCCTAAATCAAATCCTTGTAGTGAAAAATCATATATCATAGTTGTTAAAAATCTTTTATTAAACCATTAAGGCTAAGTGAACATCTTTGAATTACCCAATGCAAAGATGTTCACAAATTCATATGAAGTCTTGTGAAGTTATTAAAATATCTTATACATTAGTTAACATGTTTTCATCAATCCTCATAAAATCATGTCATCGAGGTATATGCAATTGCGGTCAAACCATTTAAACTGATAAGATAATATTTGCTCTCATAATTCAATTTTAATTTGATTCAACATCCCATTATAGAGAATCGATTTACTAAGAAAAATTATATGACCATTATCTTTTAGCTCATGTGTCCTTTAGATGACCTAAAAGGATGTATCGTCTCAATCCCATCAAATATCATAGTGTCTTTATTGAGAATAACTATTGTCACCAACCTACATCGACAATGATCTAACCCACAAGGATATGTCACCACATCGAGATGATCTCATCATATGTCAAAGCTTTGTGTTATTTTGGCTTATGCTTAATATGATTAATAAACCTACACCATGTTCATCATAGGTTTTGCTTAGGAAACTTATTTTTTTTAACCAAGAGAATTAACTCTTTCATTTAGAAGTAATGCATGCACTATATAGCCTCTACTAAATTGTATTTATGATTCAAAGGCAAGGAGCCTTTGACTTATATTTTTTATGGATTTAAAATTAAATTTGTGCTTACTATGCTACATTACTTAAATTTTACCCCCAAAAACTTTTAAGTGTCAATAATGTTTTTTTAATCTCTTTGCACCTAAAAATATCTACATTTGAATAGCCAAGTAGATTGAACTTAGTGGTGTTAAGATACCATATGTTTACCTTAATTGTTTCCTTTTCTTTTTATATACATATTTTCTTAGGCCCTTCAACGTTAATATTTATTTAATTTGGAACAGAAATAGTCTTAGAATTCTTGAAGACAAATACTGTTGACATAAATTCCACCGTAAAGAGTTGTAAATAATATATTGGTACGTACCTTTAGGTAGAGTCATGATTTGCTTCACAAGGGCATATTTAAGTTGCGTAAGTTTGATATGATTAATAAACGACATTAGTACCTAATTCAGAAAGATTGGATGGATTTTAGCAAGAACCTTTTTCTCAAATTCAAGTCTCATGGTGTAATTTTCAAAAGAGGAAAATTTCAATGGGGGCGTACTCTGCTTCACAGAAGCACTAGATTTGCTCATATGAACTCATATATTGTAAATGATCAAATTCAATCATGTAACATTGTCCGTCTGAAGTTCAAACCCTCACAACTTTAAAACACGTCTACTAAATTCAAGATACCCATATTTATATAAGATCGTAAACTTTCAGAGTCTTTATTTGGGGAAGAGTAAAACTACAAATCTGTAAAACAAATTCAAGGGTTAGGCTTTAATTATCATGAAGATATAGTAGTAAGTCTCTAACACTTTTTAAGGTTATAATAATAACTTGTGGCACTCTTTGTAAGATTTGTGATAAACTATTTTTTAAGTACTTTAGAATTTAGAGGCGCTTTACTATATATTGTAACCAAAGTGTTTTTGCTTCAAAAAAGTAATTATGTATTTTCTAAAAATTAAAGTATATATGTAATTATTTTAAATTATTTTCACTTATTTTAGGTTTAAAAACAATTATATAAATATCATATAAAGAATGATTAAAGTGAAGTATTATAAATAAAATTATTTTTAAATTATATTAAGAATAATTTAAATTTGCAATTTTGGTTAAAAGACCTTTGAAAACGCAATTTAAAATTATCCTACATCAATTTTTAGCATGATTTTGATTAAAATACTATTCTTGTTTTATTACAATAGTCATTTTGAAAAGGATAATGTAAATATATGAAATAGAGAAACAATTTTTTGTCAAAATGGGTTATTTTAAAAAAAAAACATGAAAATACTAGATTCAGAAATTTAGAGTTATTTGATATTTTTGACCAAATATTTCTTTAAATTTGATACAAACTTGTAATTCTATAAGATATATATAGTATATATATATATGTTATATATATATATATATATATATATATATATATATATATATATATATATATATATATATATATATATCACAACCATTGGAAAAGCTATTTCTAAAATTGGTTTGTAAGTGATCTTTAAAACACTTTCAAAACAAGACTTGCTACAAACATCTAATTTGAAAAGACATTTTTAAAATGCTAAAAAACATTTTGCAAGTTTTAACTGAAACACTTCCAAACCCCATCCCATCATAATTAAACCACCAAATCAAGTAGCAAGTAGATGTAATCTTTGATAGACGTCATAAAAAAGACCGGAGTTGGGAGATAAAGGAGCTACTAATTTATTTATGTCAAAGACTTTTTTTTTTGTTTGAAACAATTTATGTGAAAGACTTAATTATTACAAAGTTGCTGAGATTTGGAGGCCCACAACACTAATTTCTCTCTTCCTCGAATCGTGTTTTTGTGACTTGTAACCAACCCTAGCGGCATTTAAGGATTTAGAGGGGCCACAGTTGGTATTCTTACGAGACAATGACAACTTGAAAAATAAATAAATAAATAAATAAAATATTTGATTAAAATACATCAAATAACATAAATTTGTGAATTTAAGGCGATCTTGTTTTTTAAAATTATTTTTTATTCTCAAAAATAAGAGAATAAGAAAAACATAAAGAATACGTTTGGTTTCTCTTAAAACTATTCTTATTCTCGGAATTTAGTATTTTATGTATTTATGGACCCCGTATTTTTCACATGTATTCCCACTTGATGGCAAGACTCGTTTTTTCTTATTTTTGAAAAACCATCTTTATTTAGGGAAAGACGTGTCCATGAAATACCAAGTCCGAATCTGTAGGTCATGTTATTTATCTAATGACGAGGGAGTTGAGCCGTGAAGACTTCAAGACCTTATAAAAACGGTTTCTATTAATCAAGTTTAGGGAACTGTCACAATCAATCAATTAATTACATATACCAATAAATCATATAGATGTGAAAATAAAAGATAAAATTAAAGAGAAGAAAATGTGTTACCACAAAGGTATTTGTAGTGAGTCGTAGGAACCTTTTAAGCTCTGCAGCCTAGCCTTACGACTAATGGCGGAAGTTGTGGCCATTGATTGATTAACTAATGATACCAAAATTATCTCTATAATTACTCAAGAGACACCAAAAACATCACCAAATAAATAAATAAATAAAATAAGCAAGTAAAGTCAAATAGGAAAGAATATGTCCTTTACTACACATCATAAGCCGCTTACTAAGAAACAAACATTTTGTTCGACACAACAATATAGAATATTCAAATTCAATTAAAAGTGGTTATAGATCAAAGCTTCAAATTATTTGTTGTATGACATGATGATGTCTAACTCAACCAAACCTCATTAATGCAGCACCACTTAACCTTAATAATATTCCATTTTATAAGAATTAGTAGAATTAACCATGTGCTGGAATTTTGAAAACTAATTTGAAATTGGAGGCTTGAAAATTGAATATTGAAATTTTGAAATTGAGAATTTTTGAATGAATTTGAAGTTTGAATTTGAATGCACTTGAAATTGAATTTTAAATTAAGAACTTAATTTATAATTAAGACTGGGAATTTAGAAATTTGAAATTAGAAATTGAGATATTTATTTGAATTTTAAATTATGAAACTTTGAATTTTGGGATTGAGAAATTATAAATTTGAAATTGGAAATTTTAAAATTTGAAATTGGAAATTATGAGACTTCGAATTTTTAGATTATGACACTTAAATTTTTGAAATTGGGAATTTTGTAAATTGGAAAAAATGAAAACTTGGAAAAAAAAAATGAATCAAAACAAGTGATTGAAATTTTGGTATTTTGAAAATTGAATTGTAAGATTAAAAATACGCGACACCCCAAACTGTGGTGTCCGTTGACAACCACAACTCGCGAATATCTACGGATGTCGTTACTCGACACCACCATTTAAAAATCGCGCATCTTCTACTTTAGCCTCTACTCATGGATAAACCTGTCCACCAGCTGGCACGACCACATTGTGGTCCACATGCAAGATAATAATAATACTCAAATCCCCACTAATAATACTACAAAATATCCAACTACAACTATCTTACATGTGGTTCAAGAGTTAACATTACTTCAATACAAACATATATTAAAAGTTTGCAATTTCTAATACATGTTATACAACAATATCAAAGCCCACGTGCTCTATTTTCTTCTAACACGACCTCTTGCTAGTGTCGCTCTTCGACGTCCTCCCTCAGACTAAATGGTGATCCTCGACAGGAGCAAAGCCCGAGAGATAATTTCACATGGGTTATTCCCACCTATGCACATGCATGGTAAACAATCACATTCACACTTCATGAACTCACTGAATGTCACGTCAAACCAGAACAGTCATCCCACCTACATATTTGTTAATATGCGAAGAAAATAACGATCGCCAACCAAAGTTTTTATCTAAAACCTGTCACCAGTTTCGAAAATATTAACCACCTTCCAAGATAACACTGACAACTCCAAACAACATGAATCCTCATCCATGATCTCACTGACGCCCTCCGCAATTTTTCAAAATCTCCTGTCAAATTTTCACAAACATTTTCATTTTTGTTTCATTTCATGTCATGACTTCACACTTAATGTTCTAGGCTGCCCTGTTGCATATGGAATGCACGACATTAATCCTAAAACACTGATGCTTAATATCTGCCATGTGTATATATTAACATAATTAATCCAAACAAACTGCGATAAATCAAGAATTATTAATTTAAAAACAGTCACTGCTGTAATTAACAAACACAGCACCATTTTGAATCACTTAATGTTCACATTTTCACAGCAAAATTTAGTGTTTCATTATTCACGTGAATAGTGAAACCCTGTTACTATTCACAACTACACAACAGTGAATTTTCTCCACCCTGCCTAAAAAAAGCTGAGATCGAATTTACTGCCAAAAAACAAGCCTTCAAAAATACCCAACCATTTATACGACTCTTAGCTAAAGATGAACACAAGTAGAAAACTTACCCTCTCGAGTCACGAACCCCATGAAATCTGCGCTCACAGATACTTCACGCGCAGAAACAACTTCACTTTGCTCGCCGAGAACCGACGGTCCGAATTTACCAAATCAGAGAAAGACACACTTCTCAGAACACAAAACTCGCTCACTGCATCCCGTACCAGCCACTGCCCATTTTGCTCTTTTTAATTTCGAGAATGGCAACTATTCAAGTTTGTCTTATTATCATTAACACACCAAATAATTTCTGGCTTACAAGCCCCTTCTTCTGCATTTCCTTAACACTCGACACTATCTGCGCCGCCCATTTCCATCATCTCTCTAATCTCAAATACGCACACAAGAGTGGCTACGTGAAGTAGGACTTTGTCACATCACACGTTTCTAAACTGTTTTACTAAGATCTGTTTCGCCTAAAACTGTAAATTCGATCGTCAACTCATTGAATTCGACATAATAGATTGGCATTTTATCCTGAACAGAAACCGCCACATCCGGGACATTTAAAAAATTTTGGATTTTACCTAAATGACTATATTTTACTCATTTTTCGTAAATGCATAGAATTTCTGTGTTTTACAAAATGAGAATTTGAATTTTGAAAATCGATATTTAAATTTTAAAAATGAGAAATAAAAATTTAGTACTTAAATTTTAGGAAGACTTGAATTTTATTTAAGATTAAATTGAAAAAACGAATTTTAAAAAATGAAATTGAATAAATTACATGAAATTTGACGCTTAAGAAATGATCAAGATGCGTGGTCAAAAGGCTCGTCGAATGACGAATGTGTTTGTAACCAATCCTCGGAGGAAATGTACTGGGGACGTTGCACTCCAACGGCTGAGTCTAAGAGGTGCGACAAATTGCTTACGTATGCTGCCCAGACTAATGAAAATAGCCTAATTGACGAAATTTTCAAGATACGGCTCATTAATTAGCCAGTCTACTACGTCGTACTCTGAAGTAAACAGCCTAAACTACGGCCGAACCTAATTTAAATTCGTCCAGTAATGTCACGACAAATGGGTCGTCAATACGCTGGCACAAGAAATGCGACTTCAACCAACAGGCCGCCTAAATGACGCATCGCAAGATGTCGCATAAAGAAGTCGGCTTAAACTGAACATTGGACCCAAAGCATATCAGCCTAGACTAATCGGCTCAAACTACACGCATGTTTATCATCATTATAAGTCCATAGTCTAAAATTAGTGATTAATATACATATCCAATTTGATAAATTCCACCAATACAAATTTCATACTAATTAATAAGTCTCATTCAATATAAGTTCACAACTCCAAATTACTAATCAATATATGAACCAAATTTATAAATTTCAATAACAAACAAAATTTTCTAGCAATTAACAAGCCCAACTTAAATATTGAATAATTTAACTCCTAATTCAAAATAAAAATTATAACATTTTAATCATACTAAATTAAATAAAAATTATGTCAATTAACAATTCCAAAGTGATAACTTAAGGTAAATCCAAATATTACAAAATTTAATTTTCCATTATTTAAGACCAATTTCACAGCAAAGTCTAAATTACACCTAAAAACTTTATTTAATATTTGACAACTTAAAGTCCATGCAAATTTTTTCTGGTTAACTATTAACACACAAAAATATAACTACACATAAATAGACAAAATTAACCCAAATAATAATAAAGTAAGAGAAAATTATCTGCTAATTACATGTTTCATCAACAAATTTTTCATATCAACATATAATCTCGTAATAGCTCCATAAAAGAAAAAACTAATCTCAATAAAGAGAGCACATATATGAATTTGAAAGTAAAGAAAATGTGCAAGGTGTTGACAAAGAAAAGAAAAAGAATGTAATAAAAATAAAAATAAATAAATAAATAAGGTATGAGTCTTTAATTTTGTGATGCCAATGAATTTGTTTTTTTAAGAGTAAAATTACGGAAAAAAGAAAGATGAGGGTCGTATGAAGAAAACTAAAGGAAGGAGTGAGAAGAGAGGAGGTGCAAGATGAGAAGAAGAAAGAGAAAGAGGAAGAAGCATAGCAGGGTGGTGGTGTTGGCCCAAAAGAGTGAGAGAGGTCAGTCGAGGGGGTCATGTACCAAAAGTGGAGAGAGAGGGTTTAGTTGATAGGTAATGTCCATAGGGGATGGTGGAGAGAGAAATAAGGAGTAGAGGAGTGGTGGGAATGAAACAAAAGAAAATATAATACAAAAACAAATCAAAAGTAAATATAATACTAATAAAACAATGTGTGAACAAATTCTTGAGCCTACAACATTGCCCATTCTGATAGCCATGGGGTCAAGAAGACAAAACAAATATAGCTTAAACAAGTGTGGAAAATGAGTAAAACGATGAACCATCAAGAATAGAATAGATCCACAAAAAAGTCTCCACAAGAACACTTCTAATCTACTTCAAACAAAAAACACTAAAACGACTTAAAATAATAATAAAAAAATAAAATAAAAAAGACGAGATTAACCTGGTTTAATAAAATCATTATATAGGATCCAAGCTCTTTCTAAGAAAGTCCCAAAGGTGAAACTTATACTCAAACCAAACAAGTGAAAATCGATCGCCAACGGGTGATAATGGTCATGTGCATCAGATAATGATCAACACTGCACATGGACAAAACCCACAGTTAGCGCGGAGAAAATTATTAATCTCAAATTGTGATAACCCTAAACTTTGGCCCCCGGATGCCAACCTCAACTCCGCGGAGACTAAGTTGACGCGGTGAACTCCAACACACCACCCATCAGCCCTTCCCAAGACCTGATTTAACAAAATCAGTAAAGTCTTTCAAATGCAGCTCTACCCAAAAATACAAACCTCGCGGTAAAACACCAATATACAACCACCACACGGTCCACATACTAGCAAAATGCAAATTCATTTATCCAGCAAATTTGTGCCAATTTATATCACCGTTTCACCAGTTGGCTACATCACTTTATCACAAAATATTATATATTAAAACTAACAATGTCAATTAGTAACATACAAAACATGAACAAAGCCACAATCCCACTTCGCCATAATCCCTACCAAAGAAAGATCGTCCGCCCACACGCCTTTGGTGACTAGCGTAGTCTGACACTATATAGAGCTAACTCAACAGAGATCATCCCATAGCTGCCATTCCCCAATTTAAATGCATAATAGAACGGGTCAAATAACCAAGACACATCAACCAGCAGACATAATCCAGCACATAATCCTACTTCACATGAATTTATCGCGACCATCATGCCCATGTATCGTACCTCACCGACTCCTCAAATACGATTTTTCCATGAATGAAAACCATTTTCAAACAAAGGTATTTGTGTTTACCTGTGACAAACCTCCGATAGCAATAAAGGTATTACACCGGGAGCACCATTTTGCGTGACAACCCTCCGATGGTATATCAATCGGGCATACTCCGACGATTTACATTATATGACAACCTCCGATGTATATCAATTGGGCATACTCTAACGATTGACATTATATGGACAACCCTGGCTGTATATCAACTGGGTATACTTCGGTTTCCATTGATATCGTGTGGACAACCCTCCGATATCGAGTGCGGATATGTCACAACAATATCGCTGGGTCAAACCCTCCGAAACAATTCTTCAAAGAACCACTTCATGCAATCATTTCATCGTTTAGTATGCCCCAATGCATATGAAATGCAATGAGCCATTTCCATTTCCTTAACCCGCAATAATACATGCAAACCAGACCTACTGGACTTCGTCCCAAAGTACGAAGTCTGACAACCCATTCACCAAGGATGGTGAATGACAACGATTATGCACTTACACCCACACCATGCGATGTCCCCGTGCACCAATGCAATGCAATTATGCCATTGCACTTTAAGTCATGCCCAATGTATAAAGACCTCTACATGGACAACCCATACCGTACACTACACCGTGTACCATGGACAATCATGTCTAATGCACACAAAAGTCCATACATTCATTAAATGTTAATATACATGCAGTTATACTAACATTTATCACATTCAGCAAGTCAAATACACATCAAATGCTACGCATCAACATCATTCGATTTCACTACTTAGACAAGTAATGTCATACTAAATCCCTAGGCTACACCATGGCGTATAACAATAAACAGCCTACAAATATCCACACAACTACGTCCGCCACAATGAAAACACATCACAAACCCACTATGTTAGAGCACACATATCAGACATCCAAGCATTGATACTCTTAACCAAGAAATGCCATCAATCAATCACACAAAACACATGCTAACATTTCATCAAGTCACTAACAGCAAGTGGATGCATTACCACCTCATTTCTTTAGCGACGTATGACATATCATAATCAATATAGCCTACAACTTGCCATAATGGCCACAAGACACAACTCCTCACATCCACACAAATTAACAATTAGCACACACTTGTTATAAAAATCAATTTTCAACAAGAATGTGGTTAAGTACCAATTCAGTTATTGAAAGCATATGGTCAGATTCTAGACTCTAAGATCTTTCCATAGAGTCTAAGAACACCCAAAACAGAGCTCAAACAAGAAAGTTATGGCCGTCCAAAGTTGAAGGCCTATATGAAACAAGAATTGAATGTGCACCAAATAGGCCTACTGACATCATTTTAGGGACATAATATGAGTTCAAATTAGCTGTTATATATGGATGGATTTCAGACTCAAAGGGATTTCCATAGAGTCCAAGAACACCTAAAACATAGCTCGGACGAGAAAGTTAAGTAGTCGTCCAAGTTGGAGGTCCGTATTGAATGCTGGATCTGACAGCAAGCAAAGAAACCCACAAAAACACTTCCCGGCCTTAAAGCTCCCGTACATGCTATTTTTCCTACACAAACTCATCCTTAAACAACCTTTCACTCGCAACAAACCCATCCTAATCGAGTCCGGCTAATTCATCCATAAACATGGCACAAACCCGCCTCAAACTCAGCATCTTTGGGTTCAACTTAACAAAGACAACTCTAAATCGTAAGAAAATACGCATTTTTTTTTGTTCGAGAACATAATCCAAACAGCCCTTGAGTGGCCCAACCAAGACTAAAACAGCATTTAGATGAAGATAAACCCGAGCAAAGAAGTTCCCCACTCCTGAAGCGAAGACGAAACTTTTTGGAGTCCCAAAGACCCTAGACCCACGGCCTTCCCGAATCCTCCGCTCGACCGACGAAAATTCCCGATTTCTGTCCACACGCGGTCTCTCTGACGTAGTACTCCGACTTTAAGTCTCGCCGACGAAAACCGGAATGCCCGCGACGGGTCAGAATCTTGGGTAGAAGGTAGAGCTTTCTCGCATATTTTCTTCTCCAAACCCAAAATCTTTCTATGAAACTGTGGTGTCATCTAAGATTCACGCCGTAGCCCCTTTCGAGTAGATGAACTTTTAAATCTTAGCTCACCGATTCACTACCCGATCTCCTCGTAGATCGTAGAGTGAAGGGAGAAGTTTCTCCTATTTCTCTCTACTCACGCCCACGCCGGCTTTCCCTCCAAAATGAGCTTTCTTTCTTCTTTTTTTTTCTTTTTCGTCTCTTAGCCTTAAGTCGATCGTGGGCCCACTTCGCCGCACGCGCCCATGACCCGTCCGGCCCATTTCCTGCCTCAAAACAATTTATTTATTTTCAGTTCAATTCATTTTAATCGACTTAACCTACGTCATTTCCTAACTCCTCGGTTTTTAAGAAAATCCGGTCTCGGCCTACTAGGATACCTAACTCAAAATTCATAAAGAATTCCCACTACTCAGAATTCAATAAACTTTCCTCGAGTTATCTATGCCATGAGACTTAATTTCTTTGTATGACAGAACTGCTTCACACTGAGTCAGTGAATTTTCAGCTCTCGAGCCATTTCAGAATTTATTATTTAATTTTATACTTAGAAAATTTTAAATTTTCCAAAGGTTCCCCACAGAAATAAAACTATGTGATCAAAGTAAAAGTATGATAATGCAACTATGAATATTGGTAGCGATATCTCTGATAAAGATAAAATCTAAGAGTCTAAACTATGGTGAAGACATCAGAATGTCTAGCCTGAAACGAGGAAACACAAAGGCGAAGCCTAAACGCCTTTATTCAAGATGTAGAAGGTAAAGGCAAAGTCTGAACGCTTGATATGCAGAAGACGAAGTCTGAACGTCTAACTACGGTTCTAGCAAATGTGATACAGATGAAGTCTGAACATCTGATCCATATGAAGGCGAAGTCTGAACGCTTGATCTGCAAAAGACGAAGTTTGAATGTCTCAACTGCGGTGCTAGCACATGTGATGCAGATGAAGTTTGAACATCTTATCCATATGAAGACGAAGTCTGAACGCCTGATCTACAGAAGACGAAGTCTGAACGTCTCAACTGCGATGCTAAGACATGTGATGGGAATGAGCCCAATTATCCGATCCATACGGCAGAGTAAGTCTGGAAAGCCTCGATATGCAAAAGAAAAGTCTCAACGTCTGATTTGTTGCGCTAATAAATGTGATGCGCATAAAGTCTCGAATATTCGATTCATATGAATATGGTTCGAACGCCTGGATACGGATTGAGCTGGAATTGATTCGCTTGTGGCAAAATGATGCGATGAAGTTCAATATTTGATCCATATGAAGGCGAAGTATGAACGCCTGATATGCAAAAGATGAAGTTTGAACGTATGATCTGTTGTTGATTACTACCCAAATAGTGTTGTTTCATACTCTTAAAAGCCTGGGTGTTGAACACTTTTTGCGTAGTAATAAGCCAGATTAACTTAGTTGGCACGTTAATGACCTAGTAATGCTTATGATAAATTTTATAGCAGTTTTTGTAGTTTTCACAAGCTATAAATATTGAAGATAGGGATCTAGCTCGAGCATGAAGAAATCAATTGGAACACAAAGCTACAAAACCAGAAGACAGAAGGCAGAACTAGAAACAAGTAGAGAAAAAAGTAGCAAACCCTGTCAATTTCGCAAGGGTTGCGAAATTTCGCAACCCCTGTGAATTCTCGCAGCCTACGAATTCTTTGTTGACTTCCTCATTTTTTTATTTATTCCCATTTTGTCCCTGTAATAGTTTACCGCTTTTGTTTATTTGCACTATATGGCTCAGATATATAAGTCCCAAACAACACTTTGTAAGGATTGAGTTTTTCATTATTAAAATCGGAGGGAAGCTTGTCGAACAAACTCCCATTTTTCATTTTCATTTTCTCTCATTTTCTCACTAGCCAAACACCCCTTGAGGATGACAACTCAAAGGATGAGCAGCTAAACTCCCTTATTCCTTGAAGGAGAAGGCACCGGGCAAGGGAACCTGTGGTAAAGCAGGGGCCCTCATGTTTTCAATGTAGGTATTCTCTTTCATTGATGTTATCTCCTTCAACTGTAGGTTTCGATCCCTTCGATTCACCTTGAATGGTTTGTATATGGTAAGCTTTTATGGCTCATCGATGCTTATCATAGACCCTGATGTTATAGTTATCATTAATGAGCCATTGGAAGGTGACTCAAGGAGATAGGTTTTTAACTGACTGAGAACATTAATGGACATTGAATGCCATTTTCAAAGGATAATTATTGAGTGTCAAGTTTTATAGCTAAACCAAAATTCGATTCGAGGGTAACTCAGACAAGCATTATCCCCAACGCGGCGAAGAATTCCGAGAACCCTCATTTGCCCTAGGAACCCAAGCCCAGTGACCTAACACTTAAAGGGAATTCTTTCTATATTTTAGTTCACTTTGGTTACAATTTCAACTACCAAAACCCACTCTTTTTATCTAATCCCAATATCCAAATTATAATCACTAGTGTAACTTCAGCATTAGTCATTCCCACGAAGAAAACCCATATGTGGACGATCCTAGAACCACTGTACTATAGTATCTATGCTACGCTTAAGCACGGCGTTAGGTTATAAATATTGTCGATTCGTAATACCCTACAGTTACACATACACACGCCAATCAAATGGCGTTGTTATCTGGAATGAAAAGCTCAGCTGGCAAATGACAACGCAAGTCGAAATCCTGTGATCCTCATCACAAGTTCGTAATCTCTTCTTTTCATTCTTTCTAGCAAGCCATCGCTAGGTTACTTCTCGACATTCATTAGACTGCTTATACTTTTATATTTTTCCTTAGTTAACACTAACCCTTTGCAATTGTTCTTTTGGTGTTGTCCTATGTTTTTCATGTAGGAGTTTATGTTCCAATGGTTTAGGAATTCATAAGGCAGATTAGTAAAAGTCAGCATTCCATAAGAATCATATTCTGAATTGGGCTTAAGTTTTAACCCAATGGAACCTCCACTTGAAGAACAACGGAGTCAGCAGGGAGTGGACAGGAATCTCAATGCATTCAGGTCCATGAGAGACCACATACACCCTCCATGAATGAGTGCACCCTCCTTCATTGTGCCTCCAACTGAGCAAATGGTTGTTAGGCCTTACCTTGTGCCACTTCTTCCCACTTTTCATGGCATGGAGAGTGAGAACCCTTACTTGCACATGAGGGAGTTTGAGGAAGTCTACAACACCTTTAAGGAGGAGACTGTCACAGTGGATCTAATGAGGCTCAAGCTTTTTCCTTTCACATTGAAGGATAAAGCCAAAATTTGGCTCAACTCCTTGAGGCCAAGGAGCATACGAAATTGGAGAAAGATGCAGGCTGAGTTTTTAAAGAAATTTCTCTCCACTCAGCGGTAACAACAAATAAGAGGCAGATTTCACCTTCTCAGCCATCAAAGTGAAAAATTCCCATGCATGCTAGAAAGGTATATGGAAGATTGAAATGTCATTCCTCACTGACAGGGTTTGACATAGCTACTAGTCGTTTACTTTATGATGCACTTCTCCTTTCGCCATGAAGCAATTGCTATAGACTATGTGTGGAGGAGATTTCTTGAGCAAAAATCCAGAGGAAGCTTTGTATTCTTACTCATAGAATTGTTTCAAAAGGCCGAATGAATAATCCAAGGGAGATGGAACGAATGAGACCTCAATTCAGTACAAGGGGTGGCATATACTCTCTTCCGGAGGACATGGACATGAAAGCCAAAGTTTCCACCTTAACTAGAAGGTTGGAAGAATTGGAAATGAGAAACCCGCATGAGGTGTAAGCAATGACTGAGATTCCTATGCCAAACAAGCCATGCTTCATTCGTCAATCCACTGAGCATATGGGGGAGAAACAATGTGTCCAACTATTCAATGAGGAGATGTTAAAGGAGCAACAAATGTTGTACTGCAAATTCAAACCATCAACCACTGCACCATATAGCAACACTTACAACCCCAGCTGGGAGAGAAATCATCCAAATCTCTAATGGGAAGCTAAAACTCTCCACCCGTGACGCATTCTCCTACTCCCTCCACTCGCATGCCCAACTTCCTTCCATCATAGCCACGTCAACTTCTTCGGGCCTTGGAAAAGCCATTTCACCTGGAAAGGTACAGGGTGGGGTAATTTTGCAGAATAGCATAAAGCAAAGGAATGTGCAAGAATAAGAGGGTCAAGCACTGGAAAGTAATCAGGAATAAGAGAATAAATGGGTTCTAAAATGAAATTGCCTAAAAATTTGACAACCTGCAGTATTCCATCTCTAGGCTGACTAATCAACATCAGGTGCAAGAAAAAGGGAAGTTCCCCTCACAAACTCAGCAAAACCCCAAGGGAGTTCATGAAATAGCTACTCTCCTCCGAAAGTGAAACTACCCCTAAAAATGGATGAGGTAAAAGCGCTATCACTTTGAGAAGTGGTAAAAGTTGAGCTACCATCGTTTAAACCACTGATGAAGCAAAGCACAGCCAAGATGAGGCAATTGCATAGTGATCAAGGAAGATGATGAAAAAGAGCATGCCCCCACCATTCCCTTACACAGAGGCAAAGAGTGGGGAACAACCAAATTGAGATTCATGTTTGAGGCGTGTGAAAGTCAACATTCCCTTTCGACATGATCAGCAAGTTCCAACCAATGCCAAGTTTTTAAAAGACTTGTGCACTGCGGAAAAGGACTAACGTGGATAAGAAGGCCTTTTGACATAACAGAGTTCCATCATACAAGACTCGCTGAAGTACAAAGATCCAGGTGTCCTACCATACGCTGAACATCGAGGAACTTGTGTGGAGAAGGCATTACTAGACTGGGGGCCGTCAACTCACACCCTACCTTCCGCCTATAAAGCCAAATGGGGCTAGAGAATCAAATCCCACCACTCATCACCTTGTCTTCGCAGACAGTTAGTAAAAATCCTCAAGGGACTCCGTTGAAGATGTTTCTCGTGCGTGACAAATCCTACTACCTGCTGGACTTTGTTGTTCTGATACGGCCAGTAGATACGGAGCCACCATGTGCCCATTATACTCGGGAGGCCATTTTTGGCTACCTCCAATGCAATCATCAACTGTCGAAATGGGGTTATGCAACTCACTTTTGGAAATATGACACTAGAACTCAACATTTTTCACCTTAGCAAAAAGAATGTTCACCCCAAGGAAGAAGACCTAGAAGAGGTGTGTTCATCACACCATCATGGAAGAGCAAGGTGAGCACTTCAAATACAAAAGTGCATCTGGCAGAGCTCACCTTAAAATTCGGATGAACCTCATTTGTGTGTCGCTCTGTCCCCCGGAAAGAAAGAATAAATCCTCCCCCTGCTAACTGAGGAAGACAAAGAAAATGGAGAGCCCCTAAAGCTCGATCCAAAACCCTCCCCTACGTAATTGAAATAAGCATACTGAGGAGGGCTTACTCACTGCCCCGTGTTTCTTCATCCCTAAACGTCTCACAGGAGGACGATTTGCTAGGAACCCCGTATGCAAGCCATTGATGGAAAAATCTCATATTTAAAAGGGAATTAGCCCTTCGGGTTTGAACTCATCGTATCTACATGGAAGTGAAGAAGCCAAACTGCAAGGACAAACTACAAAGACGACAAGAACCCCCACATGCAAGAGGTGGAAAAACAATAAGTTTTGAAATTATCAGAGGGTCGGGTATTATCTACCCCATTTCGATAGTCTCCCGGGCATTCTACTCAGTCAGATTCAAAAGTTAGGGGTGACTATTCTACATAATGAAAAGGGGGAAGATATGCATGTACGCTTCACCATAGGTTGGAGGGTATGTATAGATTACAGGAGGTTGAATGTAGTGACAAGGAAGGACCATTTTCCCTTGCCCTTCATTGATCAACTTCTGAAGAGAGTTTTCAGGCACCCATTTTATTGTTTTCTGGATGGCTACTTCGGATATTTTCAAATTGAAATCGCGGTGGAGGATCAGGAGAAGACCACCTTCACTTGCCCCTTTGGAATTTATGCCTAATGGACCTACCACTTTCCAAAGGTGTATGCTCAGTATCTTCAGTGACATGGTGGAACGCATCATGAAGGTGTACATGGATGACATCACCATATATGGGGGCACTTTTAAGGATTGCCTGGCCAACCTTGAGACTGTCCTAAATAGATGCATCGAGAAAAACTTGGAGCTTAACTAGGAGAAGTACCATTTCATGGTACATCAAGGAATTGTCCTTGGACATGTCATCTCCAACAAGGGAGTTGAGGTTGATAAAGCCAAAGTTGAGCTTATTTCTAAGCTACCACCTCCCACAAATGTTACGGCAATAAGGCAATTCCTTAGTCATGTAGGTTTCTTAAAATTGCCAAGAGGTTTATTGGTTCTTCTAAAATAGCAAAACTCCCTTTTGAGCCAAATGGTCAAGGATACCAAATTTGTTTGAGATGGAAGGTGCCAAAAAAGCTTTGAGGAGCTTAAGTCACACCTAACTACTGCACCCATAGTGAGAGCACCTAATTGGAAACTCCCCTTTGAAGTAATGTATGATGCAAGTGATTTTGCCATTGGGGCAGTTCTTGGGCAAAGAGAAGATGGAAAGCCCTACATGGTTTACTATGCAAGCAAGACTCTGAATGAAGCATGGAGGAATTACACCACCATAGAAAAGGAGCTGCTAGCAGTGGTCTATGCCTTAAATAAATTTAGAGCATACTTAGTGGGGTCATTCATTGTTATTTTTACAGACCACTCTGCTTTGAAATACTTGTTAACGAAACAAGATGCTAAGGTGAGACTTATCAGGTGGGTTCTCCTACTTCAGGAATTTAACCTCCAAATCAAATACAAAAAGGGGGTGGAGAATGCAGACGCATCATCTCTTTATCGATTATAACTCATGACTCCTACCCTCCCATTAACGCATGAGTTCCTTAAGGAGTCTTTGCTGTTTGTGAATGAACCTCAGATGTCTATATATTGCAATTACTTAGCAACAGGAAATCCTAAATGACTCAAGTTGCACAGACAAGAAATACTTTTCACAAAATTCATTCCTACATGGATAGGAGCTATTTTTGTTCAACATCAGGCCACCAAATCATCATAAGGTGTGTGCTTGAAGAGGAACAACAGGGGATCCTCGGCTACTGCCCATTAAAATGCCTATGGAGGTCATTTTGCTTCACAAAAGGCAACCATGAAGATCTTGCAATCTGGTTTTTACTGTTCATCTATCTTCAAAGATGCTCATGCCATGTGTCGAACGTGCGATCGATGCTAAAGACTTGGGAAGCTTACTCGTCGTAACATGATGCCCTTAAACCCAATTTTGGTGGTAGACATCTTCGATGTTTGGAGCATTGACTTCATGGGGCCATTCCCTACGCTCTTCGTGTATTCATACATATTGCGGGAGTTGATTATGTGTCCAAATGGGTCGAGATGATTCCTTTGTAAAACCAATGATCAAGGTGGTGGTGTTCAAATTTCTAAAGGAGAATGTCTTCTCCAGATTCGGAGTGTCAAAAGCCAGTAATCAGCATGAGGTTCATTTCCTCGCAACAATCCCTTTGAAAACGTCCTAGCTAAATATGGAGTGAAACACAAAGTGGCCACTCCTTACCATCCTCAAACCAATGGTTAAGTGGAACTAGCTAATGGGGAGATTAAGACCATCTTGATGATGGTGGTGAATTCAAACATAAAAGATTGGTCGCCAGTTATCGACTAATCGTGGGGCATCCGCAATAAACAAGACCATTCTTCGATGTCTTCGTGATCTAGTTTATGGAAAGTATGCCACCTTCCCCGTGAAATTCCAACACAAAGCATGGTGGGCCCTTAAAAAGCCTTTTAACATGGATCTGAAAGAGCCGTACTTAAAGAGATTGACTTTGATGAGTTAGAGGAAGCAAGAAATGGTGCTTACCCTCGAACTCCCAAGATCACAAGGACAGTCTAAGAAATGGCATAATCGGATGGTGGCTCGGAAAAAATTTCCAAAAGGAGATAAAGTTCGCTTCATGATTCCAAACTCATATTTCTAGGAAAACTAAAGTCCAGGTGGATTGGTCCATTCACCATTCATCAAGTTTATCCAAATAGAAAGTAATTTGAATCCTACAAGATGAGAGCCAAATCTTCAAAGTGAATGGCCACCGCCTCAAACCTTATGCAATTCCCTTTAGTCCAGATAAGGAGGAGCTCACCCTATCAGCCCAAAACACCTAAAAGAGTTTGGGTGGACCCCAAATTCGAGATCAGAGAGTCCACTTCTTTTTGTTTAATATTTTAATTTTTTTTCCTTTTTCCTTTGATTTATTCAAAATTTTCCTTCAATTTATTTTTCAATTCATCTTCCTGCTTTTTATGACTTTTCTTGTGTTTGTTTTTACAGGTTGTGCTAATTTTTAGAAGTTGGGAGATCCAGTGCTCAAAAGCAAAGCTCACAGGGAATTTTGCAAGGAATTTCGTGATCAAACTACAGACCTTTTTTAGTAAGGGCTGCTAAAAATTCACAACCCTCGTTTGATTTTCTCATTTCTCCCCATTCATTGCTCTCTATTTCCAAACCTCAGGATTCCAAATATCTGCTGGTCTCTCTGGGAATGATATTCGACTTACATCCACTTTGCATTACTAGAGGACTGCAGATCTTGTAAAGTGTCATAAACTAAACCCATTTTTAATTCCAAAACATAAATCAATTTTATTAATTTTCAAACAACTCTATTCAATTTTGACATAGGTGCAGGAAAATTGTAAGGCTCATGTATAAGTGTGAAATTGAGTGGTTTAGTCTATATTTTCACAGACAAACAAGTTTTATGGTGCCAAGCCTGATCGGAAGGATTTAAATAAATCAATATTCTTACAAAAGAGAAAATGTTAATTTTGACATTTGTATGTTTGCTCGATAAAAAGAAATGCACAAAAACGCTTTGATAGTAGTATTACATAAGCTACCGATATTTTAGAGAGCTTAAAGGGATATATGATTTCAGGATAACACTCAAGCTTCCAATTAATTTAATATGTTCCATTTGTGAGGTTAATTAATTTGTCAGTAGAAGTTGTGAATCAGATATGTTTCTTTGTAGATTCTGGAATTGGAAAGAACACTGAGAGGATTAAGGAAAAAGTAAGCAAAAGGTAAAAGAAACTATGGCAAAGAAAGAATTGATTAGACAAAGCTTGAACAAGAAACAACAAGAGAAGGCTCCAATGCAAGATGCAACTGAGGATTTCTAGAGGCCCGTCATCCAAGGTACTCAACAAATACAACCCGTCAGAGAGGCACAACTTTGAGGCCGAACCACTTTGATCACCATGGTTCAAGCAGATCAGTTTATCGTCATCCTAATCGAAGATCCTAATGAACACCTCAAGAAGACCTTCTTGATGGAAACGCTGTTTAATGGCGTGAGACTGAAGGCAGATAAAGCCACCTTCCCTTTCATTAAGAGATATTGCACCACATTTACATGAATCATTACCATATGGCCTTTGGCTTGATACATGCAAAGAGGCCCAAAGTGGCACATCAGCATTCTTCTCCCGTCCTCAGCATTCAAAGAGCATAGAGATCATAGTGTTCCAAGAAGGAGAATGAAAGCCAGTTAGCAGTACGGGAAAGGTACAAAAGCTCAATGAAGAGATGTCCATGGCGACAGATCCTGGCACTCCGCAAGGATACTTGATCATCACTCTGAATGAGCACTACTTAATATGCTTCATTTTAGAATGAGTAAGCATGAGAGGTGGATTTTGACTGATCGTCATGAACATTTGTCTCAGTCCTGAATGACACCCCCAGATAACATAGTTGAACACAGACATTATCATAATTGACGCAACAGATGGGATATAACAGAGAGAGATCTGCATCACAAAGGAAATTGAGTGAGTGGGAAGAGAGGATGGTATAGTGATGTTATGACTCAATCGATGGAAGGTCCCACCGTGTCATGAAAGATCATGCATGGATAAAATGAAAGAATATCACTCCCATCCACCCACTGAGACGACAGAATCAGGACATGTCTTCTCGCAGAGGAACGTCAAACATATGGTCGTAACGATTTAGTAATCTCAGCATTGCACAGAGAATGAAATGAATATCAAGGTCGAAGAGTACCTAACCCTTTAAGGAGCAGAGATGGTCAGCTCAATGGGGAGCAACAAAAGGTCGCTAAACCTCCACAATGTGAATCCAGAGTTGGAAGCTTTAAATCCAACACTTAGATTTTTCAGACAAACACAAGTGCTTCACTAAAGAATTTGGAAACACAGTCGGGTAATGGCTTGACCTTACATAAAGAGTATTCGCAATGCTTTCCCTAAGACACCTAGAAAATCCAAAAGACTCCAGATAAAGTTTCACATGAGCAGCAGAAAATGAGCAAAGAAGAGAGCAGAAAAGAGCAAATGACTGACCAAAAATGAGAAAGAATGAAAAGAGGACAGAATGGGCAAACAATAGATCTAAATCGAAACAAGTGCACCTTAAATGTACTGGAGTAATCAGAGCAAAATGGCAGAGGCATCTGGCGCCACACATCCAGCTTCCACTCACAAAGACTTAAGGTGTGTGACAACACTTTCAAATTTGAACATCAAAGAAGATAGAAATTGAATATCTCCTTTGCAAGAGGCAATCACTAAAATGCCAAATTATGCCAAATCTCAGTGATATATTGGAGTAAAAAGGAAGTTAAGATTGCGAGGAAGGAATAGCTGAGTTTAACTACAACTCACAGCAAGTGCTTATTCAAAAGAGTTACCAACAAAGACTTAAGGACCCAATCACTTACCATTCCCTGTTCCATTGGGAAATATGAATTCAAGGAAGCCTTATGTGACTTAGGTGCCAACATCAACTTAATGCCCTTATCAGTGGTATAAAAGACACAAATGTGGAAACTTACCACAACAATCGCTTACTGCGTATGGCTGATAGGTCCATGGCACAACCGCCGTAAGGAGTCCTCAAGATGTGCTAGCCAAGGTAGGAAATTTATCTTCCCTGGGTGGGATTTTGTTGTTATAAAGATGGAGAGATACCCAAGTTCTCTCCCGTTAAAGACCTTTCAGCAATCGGAGCCGCTGATCGCATGTACAAAAGGGTGAGCTAACACTGAGAGTGGGAGATGAAGCAATATAATTCTAACCTCCATAAAAGTCGACACAACCCCGATGTCGATGCAAATCAGGATGACGTGAGATAGCATTTATCCATTCGGCTGAACCGAACTTGGATCGCACTTCCAAAGATTCTATGTAATGTGGAAAATGAGTTGAATTTCTCTCTGCAGATCTTAAGATATGAGCTATGAATTGCTGCATTCCAGATCTCCCAAAACACGTAAATAGACTCGGAGTTTGAATAAAAAGCACGTAAAATTTTGACAAATGAGTTAAGGGAAATGAGCAAGAAACCAAGGCAAAAGGTACAGATGAAAGAATTGGGTTTACTATCTCGAAGTATGCTTTCTTAGAACCAAAAGGGGCAAAGCCGGTAATTATATCAGCTGCACTGAATGAAAATGAAGAACAACAGCTACTAAGAATTCTCAAGAATTATAAGGAAGCAATTGCTCGTCAATCAAGGCACCTTGCAATCGGGCCCTCTTTATTTGCATGCACAAAAATCTCACAATGATGATGTAAAAACATCGCTTGAATACCAAAGGAGGCTAAACCCTGTGATGAAAGATATTGTAAGAAAGGAAGTACTGAAATGGTTGAAGGCAAGATTTATTTATGCAATATCGCATGCATCTTCAGGTGAGCCCCAGCTCATGTGGTCCCTGCTATGGTGGATTCATCGTGATCGTAAATGAAAAAGAATGAAATCGATTCTACAAGGATCGATGGAGTGGTGTATAAATTACGTAAAATCATCATCGCAACCAGAAAGATCATTTTCCCCTGGTTTTCATCGATCAGATAGCTGATAGGTTAGCGTGACATCCTCACTTATGTTTTCTGATGGATATTCGGATATAACCACAAATTGCTATCAGACTGGTGACTAGAGAAAACTACTTTCATATGCCCTTATGGTATTTTTGTCTTTAAGAATGCCATTCGTTAGTGTGGCCGCTCCCCAAGCATTTGGAAGATGCATGATGTCTAAGTTCTCAGATTTGGTAGAGGAGGTTATGGAGATATTCATGATGACTTCACGCTTTATGGATCCAAGTGAACATTGCCTAAAATTGGGATAAGATTTTGGCGCCAAGACAAGAATCTAGCTTTGAATTGGAAAAAATGTCATTTTATGGTGACATAAGGTATTGTCCTTAGGCATAGAATTTCTACAACAGGGCTGGAAGTGGACCAAGCAAAGGTTTCCATTATAAAGACTCTTCTGCCACCAACAACAGTCAAAGGAATAAGAAGCTCTTTGTGATAAGCTGTCTTCATGGTAGATTTATCGAGACTTTCAAAATTGAAAGATCAGTTTATAGATCTATTAGGAAAGGATAACAATGACTTTGATGCAAACACCTTCATTTGAAGAGATCAAACCATGTTGTATAGTCAAGCTCCATCATGGCGAAACTAGACTGGAGTAGTGAATTTGAGATTATGTGATGCCGATTATAATGGAGCCAATGACGTAGTCGACAAATGTTTGTGGCCATATACTATGCCACAAACCTTCTCAATGAAGCTCAAGAGAACTACTAACTAACGAAAAAAGAGATGTTGGCCAAGTGGTATTTGCATGTGAAAAAGTTTAGGCCATATATATTTGGGGTCCTATGTCATCATCTATACTTCAGATCACAACAACATATATTTGATGGCTAAGTTGCTGCCTAAGACTGATTAGATAAAGTATATTACAGAATTTGATCTTGAAATAAAAGATAGTAAAGTATGTGATAACGTGATAGCTGATCACTTGTCAAGAGTAATAACAACTAACGGTAATCGGGCAAGAGATATGGGGCCATAAAATTTTCCGTATTGGTAGTTATTTCCAACCGGCTATCCTGAATCACCTCGTATGTTGATACAGAACTTTAGCTTCAGGAGGATGCCACCGTAGACTGAGCAATGGGCAGAGCAAGAAATCGAGATCGACAAAAGAGGTTTTACATCCGATACGCACTATTATTCAAAAGAGAAATTGAGCATGATCATCGTGAGCAGCAAACATACAAAAAGTGAATAGGCAAAATTTTATAAGAATGTCATGCATCACCTTATGGAGGACACTTTAAAGAGAGCAACAACCACAAAATTCTCTAATCAGGTTTTTATTAGTCACTATTTTCTAAGGATTGTTTTTAATTGCAAACTTTTGTGATCATATGCCAAAGAATGAGAAATATCAACACAAGGCATGAAATTCCCCTGCAAGGTATCCTGGTGGTGCAGTTATTTAATGTATGGGGAATAGATTTTATGAGGCCTTTTACATCCTCATTTGGAAATCTATACATACTCCTAACTATGGATTATGTTTCCAAATAGGTTGAGGCAGCAACTTGTCCCAAGAATGATGCTAATACAATGGTTTTACAGAGGAATATTTTGCTGCATTTGTAGATAACTTAACTATTATTAATGCTAAGTATGAATATTTAAAATTAGAAGTGCTTTGATAAACTCATGAGCGCATATGGAATCAAATACATCATGAGCTCGCTTATCATCCTCAAACAATGGGCAAGCTAAGATTTCCAATAGTGGAAATAAAGAAAATTCGGAAAAAGATTGTAAGCTCCAAAGAGAAAAGATCGGGTCTCTAAAGTCATGATGCATTGTGGGCATATGACCCATATAAAAATCCCATCGAATGTCCCATACGATTGTCTTTGGAAAACTGTCACCTTCCTCTGAATTGAATATAAAAGCTTATGTGGGCCATCAAGAAATTGAATTTTTGATTTGGTGTTGTTAAAGAGGTGATTACTCAACTGAATAATTGAAGAGTTGAGGTAAATGAAGCTTATGACAATGCCAAGATTTGCAAAAGATAAGATGTGCGAAATGGCATGATCAAAGTTGATTTCGAGGAGAATTCTGCAGAGATCAGGTCCTGTTATTCAACTCCAGACTGAAGCTTTTTCCAGGCAAATTGAAATCAAAATGGAGGGCTCCTTATAATGTAGTTGCAAAGTGCTAACCTTCAAAGACATTGAAAACTAGTAACGGAGAAGAGTTTAAAGTGAATGGTCAGCCACTGGCAATATCTGAAGGCAGTATGATTGATACTCAGTTCTTAGTGAAGGAAAAGAGGCTGAAACAAGAACTTTATAGCAAAGAAGTCCAAATAAGGACTCAAATCGAGTGAAATAAGGAGGCAAACCCATATAATAATTCTTTCTTAGTTTTATTAGTCAATTTTTCTCCTATTTTTCTAGTTAGACTTATGTGTTGTTTTGTACTTATTAAATTTTGAGTGTTTTATGTGTCAAAAAGGCGCAATGCATATTGAATTTCTATTTATTATTTCCAGACGCAAACAAGACCAAGGGGAAGTAATTCATCCCTAAACTTAGTTCCTTTAATGAGATTTGATTGAATTTAGGGAATTGAATCACCTAAATTCATTGTTGAACTGATGTCATGATTGATTTGTTGAGGTCAGAATGATGAAAGTTAGATTGTTTTGTTTGTTTGAATTGGCTTATTGATTAGCTTCTTGTATGAATTTAAATCGTTCCTCGAAGACCGTAGTAAATTTTCCGTGTCGCGACATGCTTTCGAGGTTGCTACCCAAGTCCGAATCGAAAAACAATGGAATACAAATCTGTGCTCGCAACTTTAATCGCTAGGTCCCACATCAGCGTTGTCCTAATGACTGTCGAGATATGATGTCGCTAATATCAAAATTAAAATTGGTCGCAACCTATAATGATGGAAAAAAAGAGAAAAATGGGTCGCAACTTCAATTTTTTGGTCACGACCACTTTTGGGGTCTCGACAAAACTAAGTAGGTCGCAACCAGAATTGTCCAAATAGCAATAAATTGAGGTTTTAAACATTCCAATTTGGGCGTCGCAACTTTGATGGGACAATTATTGTTAGCAATTAGTGTTGTGACTCATGCTTTAAGGTCGCGACATTCGATAAGACAATAATGACATTCACAAATTATCCATCATAAAGACTAAACCGACAGCCACCATCTTAACTCCAATCCAAATTTCTGCATCTTCACCCAACTTTCCATTCTCTTTCTCTCTTCGACTACCAAAACCCTAAGACCAGTTCCTAATTCCAAATTCTCACCCATGGCAGATAACCAAAACCCTGTTCCGGATCTTAACAGAATAATTAAAGAGCTCATGAGTGAACATTGCCAAGGAGTGGAGGAGGCTCACTGAACCTCGCCTCCGAGACTCACATGAATGTAGAACCAAAACCCACTCACAGAGAAGAGCCTGATAAGAAAGGGCAAGAAAAAGACGTAAAAATAAAGCAGGCACACCAAGAAGAAGAAACAGGAGCGACAAAGACTTTGTTCCTACGTAAGCTAAAGATTTATGGAATAGTTGCCGGCCGACAAGGGCTTCACAACTTAAAGAGGTTCGGGAAGCCGATTTCCCTTTTTCCGAGATAATAGAAAAGAGAGGTTAGGAGTGCTTCGTGAACACACGGCGCCCGAATTCCTCTCGGTCAGGAATTCTATGCAAACATGTTAGGATGAGAGAAGACTCGGTTTACGTGCGAGGAGTCTGGGCACAAAAGAATCAATGAAATGTTCAAACTAAAGGAACTCAAGCACGGTTCTAAATTCAAGAAATTGGTAGAAAACCCTGATCATGAGAAGATTATAAACCTATTAAATGGTGGGCAGGGGAAGTGGGAAGCCACAAGGATGAACCCTCATTACGCTATCAACAGAGGATCCCTCACTGAGGAAGCTAAGGTCTAGTTCTACTTCCTATCCTCATTAATCCTTCCAACTAAACATCTTTGTGCAGTGAGAGAACAAGAGGCAATTATTTTATATGCTCTTTTAAAGCGCTATAAAATGAATGTTGGAGGTTTAATTGAGGGGTTGATCAGAGGGTACCACTTAAGCAACAAAGAAGATTCACATCCTCACTCCAAGAACACCACAGACTACGATCTTCACTGGTGAGAGGATCATAGGACAAAGAAGAAACATGCCCCAAGGCATCTCCTCTGACCCTTATTGGGGCGATAAAGGGGCCCAGAAACAAAAGGCAAAAGGGGATGGTGGAAGTAGAAGCAGAGCCTGCTAAGGAGAATGACAATAGGGAAATGGAAACTATTCCAGAGCAAATTCCTCCAGTAGAAGAGGAAGAGATGCATTTCAGAATGAGCCCACTGAGCCATTCCTACCCTGATATGACAAAGACTTCCCCGAGCAGCGTAAGCTCTATCGCAGGATCACATAAACTATGGAAATGCTAAGGACAATGAAGAAAGATATGGAAGAAAGGAGCGTAAATGGGAAAACAACAAGATCCAGAGAAGAGTTCTTCGGTCGACCGGGATCTAAAGAACAATTATTGGAGCAAACTTTAAGATAGAGAGAAGAAGAATGGGGAGAAGAGATGAAAATGAGAGAGAAAGAATTTGGAGAAAAGATGAAGGCCAGTTTGGAAGCCTTCTACAACAACTAGTTTAGAAGAGATGAAGAAGTGCTTACCATTCTGAGGAAAAGAGAAATGAGATGGAGTAACATACAAAGAAGATCAAGCCTTCAAATACCTGTATAAGGAGCAATTCAAGGAGTTTGGGAAGTTGATGAAGGATATAGATAAAGAACTGGAAGAGCAATGATGTTCTATAGAAGAAAAATCCGCATGAGAGTTTGATTTAATCAACAAAAATTTATTAGACATGCTGATTTGTATCTCTAAGTTGGAAAGCACAGTGAATAAGATGGGCTTAAAGCAAGACACCTTGATCAATCTTGTGAATTTAACAAATGATCTAATCTCCACTGACAAGGCACAACCCGCACCTTTAGAAAAGAAAAGACCAGACTTGACCTTCTCCAAATTTTCTCCATGTTTTTCAAGCTTTGACTTAGATCCTCCCAACATCATACCTAAAAAATCTGATAAGAGAAGGGAGTGAAATAGCACAATTTCACTTTTCTTTTTCCCACTGTACTCCTTCAACATCATTAATATAAGCTTAGAAAAGTTCATTGAAAAGTGTCTTGTGAATTATTTTGTTGTTTGGATGATTTGGTTTGTTACTTTCAATAATGTTACAACCAAAACATATACATTGTCAGATCAAGCACTGGGACTCACGTAGTCAATAAGTTTGATAAAATGTGAATTGTTTGGGTGGATTGATTTCAGTTAGTAAATTGGGTTACTTGTGTCATGCTTAGTGTGTCTAAAGGGAATGGTTATTATGTTTAAGCTTTCATTAGTGAAATGGCATAACAAACACTGATTAAATCCAAACAATGTTAAGAGACAAAAGAAGAGTGGGCGTCATTGAACTAAAGTAAGAAGGTGCTTTAGTTTGAATCAAGTTTAAATTGCGCACTTGGAAAAGTATACAATTGGAAAGAACAAATAAGATGATTGAAGTTGTATGTATAAAACAAAGAAGTCAAGACAAATCTTGGAAAACAATACACATGGTCAAGAAAATTTTAAACTTCTTTGAGAGGGATTAGGAACATCTTTTGGGATGATTCACAATCAAGGGTACAAGGTCTTAGAACTTGTTAGATTATTGGTCAAGGCGAAATCCTAGGTAAAAACAACTAACAAGAAGTGATAGAAGCCATCTTTGGAAGTTTGAACCTTTTCAAACCTACCCTCATTATATGCAAAGGTGATGAGCGCAAAACTCATCTATGTTTTGAGTTCATTTCACATGTTATTTTGTGCATTTTATATCCATACTCATGTAAAACTCATAAAATTTCCTCTAAACTTGGTTTTGTAGGATTATTGATGAAAAGCAAGTGATTTGGCAAGAAATGAGCAATATATTTCCAAAACACCCAAATTATCTCACGCGCCACTGAAGATTAATTTATGTACCATCGGGATCATCAAATGGTTCAAATTCTCATGGCTGCATTCTACATTCAAAGAGTTTCCAACGAGTACTACACGCCCAAATCCGAAGTTAAAACGAAGAAGTTATGGCCCCGACAAGTTAGAGAAGAAAAACCCGCTTGTCGCCCGTAGAAAATTTGTCGCACAGAGTATGTCGCATCGCAGAGAGCATGTCGACCGATGTCGCGATACAGAGTATGTCGACCGATGTCGCGACAGAAATGGTGTGTCGCATTTAAAACCCGTGTCGCGACCGTAGAATGCTGCAAACTCGGAAAAAGGCCGAAAATTGAGTTTTGACCTAATTTCAAGCCCATTTCACCTGGTGACCATATATACTGCTTTTTAGGTAAAGAGGCAGCGGAAGATCGTAGAGCCCTCTGGGGCTTCTCTAGACTGCCCATTTTTCCAGCTTTTCAGAGATTTTATTTGTTTTAGATTTGAGAGCAGCTTTTAGAGCGTATTTTTGTTTCTATTGAAGAGATTTCTATGTCAGATATCGTAGATTCAGATTACACTAAGGTTCGCACAAGGATTGGAAGCTAAAAAATCGATTTTCTCTCTCATGGGTTTTCTCTAAACATTTCATTTTCTTAGTTTTGTCGCTGATTTTTATTTTTAATAGATCTTAGAATAGTTTTCTTGAGCGCATTTATTTTATTGAAGAGATTTCTTGGTGCTTGTACTCGTATATTCAATTTATTTACTGCCGAGGTGAAGATTTAAGCTCAAATCGGTTTTTCTTCTTTCTCTTGATTTCTTTCTTCATTTTCTTACTTTTGCTTGATTAGTGATGATTGAACTAAAGAATGGAACATTAAACACCCTGTGGTTAGGGATTAATTGTCGAACATTCGCATTTGCAAGCCAAATATTTTGGTGGGCTCAAAACCGACTTATAATCATAGTTCATATAATGAATTGCTCTAATATTAGTAGCTTATACCCACAAAAGAGCGTATCTTGCTCGATTTCCGTGAGGCCCTAAGTGACACAGAGATGGAGATTCCCGAGAGTAAAGAGCGGTAACTTAGTGGGTATGCTAGACTAATATCTTGAACTAATGGGACTCGAAAAATTACTTTGATAGATCACTAATTTACTCATGGTGTGAGGATTAATTAGATGATGCACACTTAGTTGATCGAGGTTTCTCCTTAGTCTGATGAAAGGATCTTGATCCTGTTAGCAAAGATCCGATCAAGGAGATAGAAAATTTTATTAGATTTGAAGGACTAGATACCACTACACGTGGTATGCCAGATTATCCTCGTCTACGGGGGCAAGAATTCTTCGCCCTAAGAAATGGCCAGAAGTATTGAAAAGAAAACAATCAAATCTTAAAGAGTGCCAATTTAAGGCAGCTATTTAGACCCATTTGTCCTAAAGGGAATATGGATCTCTAACTAGTGAAATGTATATGTAAGGAGAAACTAAGTCATACTACATTGCTCTGACAAATCCAAAGATTCAACTCACAAATGTTGCACTTTCAAGGAAATGCAAACTGCTTGTAAATAATTATCCCCATCCCTAGTGACTTCTTCATACCTTTTAGAATTAAGTAGTTGTTTATTTGGTAGATTTTAGATTAGTTTTAAATCAGTTTTGTTTCAATGAATTGATTTGTCTGACATCCTACTTGGTCGCTTAAATAAAGTGAAGAGCCCTTTGTAATCGGGTGATCAAATTCCACCAGAGAACCTCCAATCCTCGTTGGCACGACATCCTAATCCCAGAGTCCACTTCTATTACTAGGTGACCGCAGACTTGCTAAAGGGTCAGTGTTGGTAATACTTTTCATTTCGCTGAGTATACTTACTTTTGTTTCAAATCGCAGTATTTACCACATTCACTCCCTTGGCCATATTACATATACATTATTTGGTCACTTACAAGTTTTTAAGGCCAAGTGTTTGGGATTAGACAATAGTCCTTTGGTAATAGTGTCATAAATTTGTATATGTCTTTTGGTCACTTTACAAAAGGCATACACTCTAGTTCCATGCTTTGATCCAAAAATGCCTAATTTCTTCAAATAGCAGCAATTAGAAACCTGAAATCCCTCCCTTACAATAATCTTGTAAAGAAGAACCGCAAATTACTCGCCATAATAAGAATGTTTATCAGTATAAAGGGAACAAGTTTTGGGAATATATTTCTTTGATTTCAAGGATGGATGAGGAAAATAATCTGAAGAACTGTGAGAAAAGAAGGTTAAGGAAAAGGAATAAGTTTTGTCTTGTGGCCTATCTCTCTTGAACAATTAAGCTCGTGAGGGGTGTTTCAACACCTAGTACCCTAATGCCAACTGGTATGAGAGTTGCTAGCCCAAAGTTCTAAGAGTGATAAAAAGAAGAAGACAAAGAATTATGACTATTCCTACTGACAACAGAGAACGGTGAGTCATTAAGAACTGGATTATAAGTTAAAGATAACTAATGAGTCATACATCTGTGATGATGGGATAAACACAGTTGAGTTGATACATATGAGCGAAATGATTAGTGATGAAGGCGGCACAGCAGGTGGAATCTTGATACAAACAAGTCTAATCACTCCCATCACCTGGGTCCCTGTAACATCGCAAACTAAAGATCCCACCTGTTGAATAACTGAGTGAGATCACCACAGAACAATTATGGATCTTTTGACTAGTTCAGAGATCCCGAGACAACATCAACAAGAATAAAGAAACACATCACGTGGAATAAGATTCATTGATCGAATCGGCACACATGATTTTGGTGAAGAGCTGAAACACCCATATCCAGCTTAGCGATTAACATATCCTTATTAATCAACGGTGAATAATAGTAGATCAGGTCGTAGAACATAAAAAATGTCCTTCAAAATAAAGTTCAATTGTTTGGAGGACAAACAAATCTTCTTCTTGCTTGGGACAAGAAAATCTTAAGTTTGGGGGAATTTGATGAGTAAAAACTCATTGAATTTTTAGTCCATTTTTCGATTTTATTACAATGTAATCGCTTGATTTTACGTAAGTACGTATCATTTACCAAATTTATATTTTGCAGAAATTTATAGCAGAAATGAAAATTCCAACAAGGATCAGAAGTGAAAGCAGTTAAATGGCCAAGGTGAGGTCGCGACAGATAATCGAGGTCGCGACCAAAAGTCATACTATACTGAATGAAAAGCTATTGCGACAAAAGAGAAGTTGCTGAGATAGAAAAAGGGGCTTCAAGGAAGGATTTCATGTCGCGACACCATTCTGAGGTCGCGACACCGAAGGAAGACAACTCTGGTGGCAACAGATAATTGAGGTCACGACTATGAATAGCTGATAACTAAGCTTAAAAGATCTCTACCAGGAAATTTAAGGTTGCGACAAAAATATAAGTTGGAGACTCCAATCAAAGTCGCGACTAGGTATTTATGTTGCGACTACATTTAAGCAACTGGGACAAGAGCATAGGTAAGAAGAGCCACCATCATGTCGCAACACCATTTTGAGGTCACGACACAGAAAGAAGACATTGTTGATAGCAACAGAAAATTGATGTTGCGACAAAAATGTAAGCTGAGGACACCAATCGAGGTTGTGACTAGGAATTCATGTCGCGACATAAAAATGAGTTGAACAGTTAAAACATGTTGCGACTAAGTTTGAGCCACTGCGACAAAAACAAAGTAAGAAGGGTCACTACTCAGTCGCGACACACTTTTTAGGTCTCGACCAAAAAAAGAAGTTGAACTGAGAGGAAACTGTTGAGACTAAGAAGTGAGGTTGCGAAAGGATGGGGAGAAATGATGTCGTGACATAGATTTCAGCTTGGAAAAGAAAAATGAGATCGCAACCTAAATCCCGTGTCGCGACAAGAAAATGAACAGACAAAAAATTTTAAGTCGCAACATGAAAAAGGGAGCTGTGACCAAGAATCAGTGGCTGACAAAAGAAATGGTGTCGCGACATGCTTTTGAGGTCGCGACACAAAATGCAATAGAAAGCAAGACAACCAGGTCGCGAAATGGAACTGAGGTCGCGACACAGAATTTATGAAGGGGTCAGAAAAACGTGGTCGCAACAAAGATCAACATAGTTGGCAACATAAATGATGTTGCAACATGAAATTGAGGTTGCGACATATATTTCAGCAAAGGGAAGAACAGTCAGGTCGCGACTAGAAATAGAAAATTGAATGGAAATTGTTGAGACTGAAAAATGAGGTTGCGATTGGATAAGAAGAAAGAATGGTCGCGACAGGATTTGTAGTGATTAAAGAAACTACTTGGTCGCGATCTAATGTCCACGTCGCGACAAGAAAATAAGCAAACCAGCAAATTTGAGTCGCGACCTGCTTAAAGGCTCAAGACAACTGAATGATGTCGCAATCCGAAAGAGAAGTTGTGGCTAAGAATTAAAGAGGCCGACAACGTAAATGATGTCGCGACATCGACTCCAGGTCGCTGACACGTAAAATGCAAGAGCGCGCAGTTATTTCTCAAGTCGCGACATCAAATAAAGGTCGTGACACCAATTCTCAAACAAGAAAATGGGTCGCAAACTGTGAGTTCTCACCATGATTGAACTAACATGGTCACAACAAAGAATTCATGTCGCGACCACTAATCAAATGCAATTGAAGAAACAAGTCTCAATAGAAAACATCAGGTCGCAGCTCAACAATTGCAAGAACAAAGTGAAAGAACGTTGCGATTTCCTGAGGTCATGACATACTTGACATATCCAAAGCGCAAATGATGTTGCAACAAGCTTCTGAGGTCGCGACCTAAAACAGTGAGCTGGGCCATTGATTTTAGGGAAAATTCACCTTGAGCCTTGGAGTCAGGCCCAATTTCAAAAGGTTATAAATAGGCTTACGCGCAAAAAGAGAAGGAGCTTCGGTTTTTTTGAAACCCATTGTCTGGGAGGACGAGGAAGACTCGCTGTATATTTTAGAATAGACTTTTCCTTTCTTTTATTTTCTTTTCTTTTTCTTTTCTCGGGATCTAAACCAAAGCACTGCTATAATGTAGAAGTCGGATTTAATTTTTCATTTCTTTTTCCAATTACGACTGAATCAATGAAGTCCGCTTAATTTCGAATTCGCTTCTTCCAAGGAATTATAGCAAGTGGATGTTCTGGATCAATACTCCATCATCGATCAGGATCAGATTAAGAAGCACAAAGATCCATTGGAATGGACCCATTGCTAGTTACGTTTCTTTCGCTTGATTTGGAAGGAATTTCCTGAAATTTGGATTTTGATTTATTTGATTAATGTTGTTTGTGAATTAAGTTGTTCCCAATGGTAGTACCGAATACCATCTCATTCCTGCTCTGATTTCTAGGAAGCCCTCTGAGTGACACAGAGATGGAGATTCTTAAGAGCTTGGAACATTTAACTTGTGAGTATGTTAGACTATCATTGAAGAACTAAGGAACTCTGAGAGTTCATTTCGATAGATTTCCTATTCACTCATACAGGTCAAGGAATTATTTATCAAATTCACTCATCTTAGATTTCACCTTAATTTGTTGATAGATCTAGATCCCGTGTTAGCTAAGATTCAATCATGAGGTTAAAATCCAGCATCGATTGTAAAGGATGAGTCATCACCATTTCAGAAGTTGCAATGACCCAAACTGGGATGAAACTGCGCCTTAAGAAATGGGTATGAAGTATTAAAAGAAAATACTTTATCTTATAAAGAGTGTTTTGAAGACAAGTAACCATTAGATCATTTGCTTGAAAGAAGAAGGGACATCTAATTAGTGAATAATGGAGAAATCCAAGCTGCATTAATAGGCATCTTTGACAAATCCAGATCAGAAAATCAGGATAGAAAGAATCAATGAATTAAAATGCAGAAATTAACTGTTCCACAACAATTTCATCTCAGTGTTCATTTCTAGCAGAGATCTGATTCAGTCTAGTTTATTTTTTAGTTCAATTCAAATTTTATTTTAATTAGATGAATGTACTATAGTATTATCTTGTCTTTTAAATTCCAGTTTTTCAAACTATTAAAAGGAGGTTCAAATAGTGTGGATCTTGAGTAGTTAGGGTAGTTGATTCCAACATTCTTGTTAATCATGGGGAATGATATCTCGACTTACATCCAATTTTTACTACTTGTATGACTCGTGCACTTGCAAAGTCATAGACTAAACCCATTATTAATTCCGTGAACATAAATCAAGCTTTTATTAATTTTCAAACAACTCTATTCAATTTTGACATAGGTGTAGGAAAATTGTAAGGCTCTTGTATAAGTGTGAAATTGAGTGGTTTAGTTTATATTTTCACAGACAAACAATAGGTTTTTAACTGACTGAGAACATTAATAGACATTGAATGCCATTTTCAAAGGATAGTTATTGAGGGTAAAGTTTTATAGCTAAACCAAAATCTGATTTGGGAGGTAACTATATGTTACTATTCCCAATGCGAGGAAAAGACCCCAAGAACCCCTCATTTGCCCTAGGAACCCAAGCCCAATGACCTAACACTTCAAGGGAATTCTTTCTATATTTTACTTCATTTTGGTTACAATTTCAACTACCAAAACCCACTCTTTTTATCCAATCCCAATATCCAAATTATAATCACCAGTGTAACTTCAGCATTAGTCATTCCCACGAAAAAAACCCATCCCTGTTGACTATCCTAGAACCACTGTACTATAGTAGCTATGCTACACCAGTACGAGGTGTTAGGTTATAAATATTGTTGATTCAGAATACCCTACGAGCTACACATACACACGCGAATCAGCTGTGCTAGCAAATGTGATGTAGATGAAGTCTAAACATCTTATCCATATGAAGGCGGTTGAACGCCTAATATGCAAAGACAAAGCCTAAACGCCTAATCTGTTGTGCTAGCAAATGTGATGCAGATGAAGTCTGAACATTTGATCCGTATGAAGGCAAAGTCTGAACGCTTGATATGCAGAAGACAAAGTCTGAATGTCTAAATTGAAGATAGTAAAGGCGAAGTTAGAGGGGTATGCCCTAGTTTGACATCCAACAGAAACATGATGAAGTCCAAAAATGTCATAATAATAGCTCATATCATTGATAAGAACTGTATGGAGAAACCGACCACCTCTAAATGATCTCAAAAGATAAGGGATATGCCATAGTGTGGCATCTATCAAAACATGATAAAATCCCAAAAATGCCATAACAAGACTCATCCTCTCGATAATGACTGTATACACAAATAAACAAATTCCTGATGATCCTGACGAACAAGGGATATGCCCAAGTATGACATGTATTGTGACACCCCAAACCCTAAGGGTCATTTATGTAAATTTATTATTAAAGTTTGAGTATTATGTCCCTTTTTTTTTACTGCATTTTCCACACTTCCAGTGCACTGTGATTTCTCACTTCCAGTAATCTTTTTATCCTAAAACTTACCAAAACTTACCAACAAACTTACATAAACTTCATCAAATTGTATTAAACATAAACACTTAGATTAATTACAATTTCATTACATTTTAGGTACAGAAACTGAGTTTCTCCCAGTGGACATCGTAAAACAGCTTGGATACAAATTCAGTTGTTCTACAAAATATTTCCGGAAGCTGTTTCTAAGCTCTCCACCTCGTGTTTCAATGAGCACCCTCACTTGCGTATCTCCGCACTAAAATTTAGTTTTTTTTTTTTCCACAATGGGGTGAGCTACGCTCGACAGAGAAATTTTCCTACGAGGGCTACTCCCCACCTAAGTGCACATGCAATGCCATGTTTACAATTTCACATACATTCACATAAAATATACAGAAAATCTATATGAATGTCATATGCCAAATCCTATGCCTCGAGTCCTCACCGACTCCCTTACACATGCATTTTGCCATGTATAATAAAATCATTTCTAAACAAAGATTTTACTTAGCCTTAAGAAAAGTTAGCTGACGTGATCCGATAAAATTTTGGACCACCCTCCGATATTTTTTTCATTTGGACAAACTCCGATAATAATGTGGACTACCCTCCGATATTCATTTTTCATTTGGACAGACTCCGATAATAATGTGGACTACCCTTCGATATTCATTTTTTCATTTGATGACCAAGCACACGCTGGGACTACCCTCCGATATTCATTTTTTTCATTTGGACAGACTCCGATAAAATTTTGGTGGACAACCTTCTGAAATTAATATTTTGGACAACCTTCCGAATTTAATTAATTCAAAATCCATGTCATGCACTCACACCCAATTTTTTTTCACGATGTCCCCGTGCACATGCAATGTTAATGCCATCAGATAAAATCTCATGTTACATGCATAATAAAAACTACATGCAACATATATATCATTTATGCTTTATCTTAAGCATCATGTTAATCATCAACATGCACATGTCAACATGAATATTCACACACTCGCATGTTTTCATTCAAACAATAATACCAAACCGATGTTTTCTTTAGTCTAAAACCCGTAGTTCGTGATCTTTTTTCATGCAAGCAAGTAATACCCCAAAACTGATATTTCCTTAATCTAAACCCAAAAAATTCTCGCGATGTTAGTCGAAGGCAAACCATACACCAAACTCGATATTTCTTCTAGCCTAAACCCAAAATTTTTGCATATTTTTCATTCAAACTATATGCCAACCTGATGCTTCAGCTTTAAACCCATGAAATTCTGCATGTTTTTCATGCAAGCAATAATACTTAAAACCGAGATTTCCTTTGTCTAAAACCTAAAATTTCGCATGTTAATATGCAAGCAACCATACACCAAACTCGATATTTCTTCGCCTAAAACCTTAAAATTTTGCATGTTTTTCATTCAAACTATAATAATTAACCGATGTTTTTTCCAATCTAAACCTGATGAAATTCGCATGTTTTTCATGCAATAATACTCCAAAACTAATATTTCCTTTGTCTAAAACCCAAAATATCCGTGCATGTTATCATGCAAGGAACCATACACCAAACTGATATTTCTTCATTTAAAACCCAGAAAATTTTGCATGTTTTTCATCCAAACTATAATACCAAACTGATGCTTTCAATCTAAAACCTTAAAATCCCGTATGTTCTTCAAGACAACAATAACACACAACACATACAACATCATCATGCTTGTATCTCATTAGGTTCAACAAGACCATATCCAGAGTTTAATCCACATATAAATCAAGACCATTTCCAGATTTTAATCCTCACATGATCGGGCTTAAACAAGGCCATTTCCTGTGATTTTTTTTAACCCGTGAAAATGGATAAACAAAACAATTCTAACATCAGCTTCGCTAGAAACTATCACCATCCAAATTTCACGCATGGGATTAACCTTTCCCGTCATCAAACAACTTCTAGACAAGATATAACCATGGTAGAGAAGCCTCACTGCTTGAGTGCAGATCAAACAAAATTTTAACTCCACAAAGACCCGTGAACCAAAATCCTGCATTGGTTCTCTTTGTTTTTGCTTTCTCCTTCTCCTTCCTTCCTTCTCTTTCTTCTTTTCTCTCCTTTCTTTTCCTCGTAACTCTGAGCACTCTTTCTCCCTTCTCCTTTTCCACCGACCAGCTTGGTTTCTACGCACCCTTCCTAAAGGACAGAAATCTGCCTAAGACCTCCACGCAACTTCCTACCCAAGCTCGTCGACCGACAAGTTACCATGGTCTGCCGTTAAAACCGAATCAGATTCGGGAAAACGTGTTATAAAAATTTTCACTTTCTAATAAAAATCACACCTTTAGATTTAACGAACCGGCAAAGATAACGATCGCAAGGTGGTCAAGCCCAAAAATACAAAAATCAATTCTGTGATATAAAAATACACTCCCAATATTTTCCAAAACTAACTATATAATCATAAAGGACCTCCGGGTCCTCATCAAAATATATAAGATAAGAATCAATCCAATATAATTTTCATCGCAACCTCGTTTTTTCTCAAAACCATGCATGCATATTTTACAAAGATATTTACATACAAATGTCACATTTTAAGTTTTACTACTTTTACTTTACACCTTATCTTATATATAATCACAACACGTCATTTGTATCACATTCGAAAGGTCTTTTCTGCCAAAGAGACCCGCACCTGAAAATTATTTTAAAAACAGAAACCGTGAGCCAAACGGGCTCGCGTGAGTACCTAAGTAGTTCTAAATGTTGTTGTCTCACGCTTAATTCTCCCAATATGAAAATCAGACATAAATGGTTGTAAACTCGCTTTTATGAGAAAACCAGTTTTTGCTATGAAAACCATTTCAAAATCGTGTTTAAAACTATTCGCCGCCGAAACCATTTCGAAATCGCTCAAAACTACTTCGCCACGAAACGCCAAAGGGTAGGTTAATATCCAAAGTACTATACTAGAAATCAAGTACCAACCACCGTGGCCCATTTAAATACCCTAGACGTGATGTCACTCGGAACCCTGAATTCGACATCTAAGAGGAACCCTAACACTACCCCGCCAAGATGGTCCGTGAACACGGCCGACTTATACATACGCCGGAACCTCGGGAACCAAAATGCCCTAAGTGATGGAACCTCTAACCAACACCTCATCGCTACGCACTAAGTCACGCTAACTATATACCTCGAATGTGCAGGGTGACTCATTATATAAATATATACTAGATCTAACCCCAATTGCCGACCGTGCAAAATAGTTAGTCAATATCCCATAACATTGCCATGCACAATCCGAAATACATCTGACCGAAACTAAGGTGCCATCTAGGGGTTTTGCTAAACCAGGCCAAACTGTTTAAATACCGAATCAAATCTTTTCACGGAAGATAACAATCGGGAGGAAAAAGCTTTATAAATCTATATTTTCAAAGCACTTAAGTAAAATTGTAATTTAAACACTTTCGTTTTAGAAATGACGAGTACTCACCTTTTCGACTAATTTCTTTCAAATCTTGTCAAGCACTCTAGATTCTCGTCTGATGCTCAAATCGCCTACACAATCCATACAAAGTACCGAAAATGCCCTCGCCCAACGTTTCTTTAACCATAAAACATACATGTGGCTTTAAAGTACCATATCGAACGAACTTCGATTCTAACAAAACTTTACGTGCTAGTCTCATTCGACACAGGACATCGATAATATGATGTGAAATTGACCAAAATGTCCCTACACATTAAATGCCCCATAAAAACTATCCGTTTTAGCAAACTTTTGACTCAAGGGGACTTTCCATGTAGTTCAAAAATGTCTCGAAACATTTCTAAAAATTTTGTCCGACTTGTCCGACTACAATCCTGAAATTTCAATCTAAACTGGTCCGAAACAGTCCCGAAATTCAGCCCTGATTGTCCGAACACAGTCCCAAAAATTCCTAAAAATTCCTAAACTCAGTCTAAAAATTTTGGGACTGAAGTTTACGACCTTTCACGGCCTCTAAGAAAATTCCAAGTCATTACATAGCCTTTAGGCTCGAAATAATACAAGTAGGCAAATTTTCTACCTTTTAAAGTTTGACAAAAGGCTAAGATATTGGTACCTATGCGTAGCTCTCGTCGCGTACACCAACTTTGCCTTTTGCTCCGATAAAAACCTACGGTCCGATTTCCGTAAATCTGAGAAATAAACTATGAGAGAAAAAAAATTAAAAATCGCCTCTCTCCACTGGACGCTCTCTCTCCCGAACGTCCTTATGCGCATTTGACTTTTAATGTTTTGATTTTGTTTTTTTTTTGTTTTTTTTAAGTGGGACCCACATGTCCCTTTTTCTTTCCTTTCTTGGTCCGTTTCAACCTCGAAACAATTTATTTTGTCCCGATTTCAACTTCATTTATCCTAATTGAATATTCTTAAAATATTTGCTATTTTTCGAGATTTTTCTGTAAATCCCGCGTGTTTCACTTAAACCTGCCGCCTGGGAAGTTCTCCGTAAAATATTCGACCGTTCCTAATTTAACGAAACTTCTCTCGGGTTACCAGGATTTCTCGCGAGACGAACTTAATGGCGCTAGCCCGCTTCGGCCATCGGAGACTTAGAGAATTTGCACTTTCGAACTATTTCGGCAATTTATTATTATTATTTTACCATTTAAACTTCAATTAATTATACTTTCAACCCCTCCACTTTCCTTAATTGCAAAAGTGCCACTATTCTTTGAAAACTTTACAATTTTATCCTTAATAACTCCCAAAATATTACAATGGCACTTGGTGCCCCTACAGTTACATGTATTGTGCACCTCTCGATCTGGTAAGTTACAAATTTCCTCATTTAGAACATTCGCCCTCGAAATGAACAAACCAAACGTTGTCGAAAACTCATTAAGCAAATAATTGAGGGTACCGACGGGGCATCTCGAGCCTCGACCCCATGTAGCCCTTAATCCCATGATCTCCATAACTCGATCAACTGAATCGACTCACTCCGCAAAATCAGCCTCGCGATCTACCATCTCGCATTGTCAAGCTCCTTATAGGTCAAATTATCCTTAGTTCTACTGATGATCTTGAGTACATAGGAGTGGATCCGGAATGTACTTGCGAACATGGATACATGAAACACATTATGGAACCTTAGACAACTCGAGGAAGGTCTAATCTATATGCTAACGGTCCCACTATGGCAATAATCTCATATGTATTCTATACCTAAACCTCGCCTTTCCGTCTTCCAAATCTGGAGGACACCTTCCATGTAAAACTTTGAGGAAGACCCTATCGCCCACATTAAATCAGATCCTACGGGCAGCCATCCGCATAACTCTTCCGGCCTGGCCCCCGGGATATTTTGAGTCTTCCTGGCATCTTATCTAAGGTAACTGCACTAACTCAGCCTATCGCCTCTCTCTCTACTTCATCCCAGCATTACCGGGAGTACGGCACTTCCTACCATACAATGCTTCAAATGGAGCCATGCCTATGCCGATTGATAACTCGTTATTGTGTTTAACCTATCGAGATAAATGCGCATCCTACCTTCCTTAAACTCTATCACGCATGCTCTAAGCATATCCTCTAAGGTTCGAATATTCTCCGTCGACCATTAGTCCGAGGATGGAAAGTCAGGCTAAAGTGCACCGAGTCCCCATGGCATCCTCAGAACCTGACCAGTAACTGATGTGAACTGGGTCTCGACCGAGACTATCGATGAGAACACCATGTAATCTAACCATCTCCTCCACACACTGGGCCAACTTATCCAACGGTCATCATTGCAACCGGGAGAAAATGCGCGATTGCGACCATCCACTATCACCCATATGGCATCGTGTCGCTCGAAGTTCTCGGTTCGATAACAAAATCCATAGTATCTTATCCCACTTCCATACAGAATAGGAAGGCCAGGATTCTTCTTGTCAGCTTCTCGTGCTCGCCTTTACCCATTCGACAAAGTTAAGCATCCGGATACGAAATCTAATTTCCTTTTCATGCCCTTCCACCAATAATGCTCCTTCGTATGATACATCTGTGCTACTGTGGTGTATGGCATATGTCGAAGAGTGAGCCTCTTCCAGATTTCTTTTAGTTCACCTATTTCAGTACACATTCACTCTCTAACTATTACGCCATCGCTTCTCGATCCGAACTCGGTTTCCTACCACCCTCAATCTCGCCTCAACTTAATCATCTCGAAACCCGCACCTTCCTTGATCCGATCCACAAGAAAAGAGGACGAACATAAAATGATGCCAACAAGTCCCTCAGATAGCTACCGCAGAATCAAATCCCAAAGATCTTAACCCTATCAACAATGGGAGATATACTGCTCTGTGATAAGCATAGGAACCCTCCCAAGCTTCCTAGCTTTAAGGCATCGACCACTACATCGCCTTCCCCGATGGTACTCTATTGTGCAATCATAATCCTTAATCAACTTCCAACCACCGGCTACGCTTGCCAATCTCTGGTAAAGATATATCACAGCTCTTATGATCGGTGAATATCCGACAGGAACACCATATAGATAATGCTCCAGATCTTTAGAGCGAAACCAATCGTTGCTAGTTCTAAATCATGGGCCTGCAGTTCGTCTCGTGTTTCTTTAACCGACGGGAAGCATAAGCCATCACTCCACCATCCCGCATCAAAACACACCCTAACCCTTTGTCTAAAGGCATCACTATATTACCCACATAACCGTCCTTTCCCGACTAGAGTGCTAATACCGAGCCGGTCACACATTCCGTCTCGCCTCAAACCATGCCGGTGTGCATCCGACCACCCGACTTCGATCCTTTCAAAAGATCGTCAACGGGGTCACATCTTCAAAATCTCCTCAACAAATCTCCCTGTACAACCTACCAATCCAAGGAAACTGGCGAACTCGTAAACATTTGTGGGTGGCTTCCTGGGCTCACTATAGCTTCGATCTTCGAGGATCCACACTAATACCTTTCTAATCGAAATGACATGACCCAAGAAAGCTGGCATTTCTATTCAACCAAACTGCACTTACTAAACTTAGCGTATAACCGACGCTCTCTAAGAATCTGCAATACTGTCCGGAGATGCTCTGCATGTTCCTCTCGATCGCTTGAGCACAATTAGAATGTCAATAATGAATAATGATCACAAACTTATCTAAATACTGATCGAATACCCTGCTCATCAAATCCATGAACTAAATTGGGCATTAGTCAATCCGAATGGCATCACTAGGAACTCAGAGGACCGTAGATTCCGCCCCGAAGGCGCCGAAACATCATTCTCCCGGACCCTCAACTGATGGTAGCCTGACCTTAGGTCAATCTTAGAATATACCCAAGATCCATGCAATTGGTCAAATAGCTCATCTATACGAGGAAGCCGACACGGCTGCGCACGTCGCCCGATTCAACTGCTTATAGTTCATACACAACCGTAGTTTCCATCTTTCTTCTTTACGAAGAGAACCCTGAGCTCCCCACCTGAGGTACTCACGGATGAAGCGCCTCGCGCAATCTCCACCAGCTCTTCAATTCTTCAACTCAAGTATTTTACCCTATATGGAGTGAATGGATATCGCTCTGCCCTAATCCGGCTCAATAACGAACTCAATTTCATCCGGGTAAACCTAAAATATCATCCGAAATACATCCGGGAACTCTTCGACTACGGGATGTCTTCCAGCCGTGTCCACTCTTGTCTCCTATCCACTACAATGCCAGTCAACCTCGTGAACCTTTCCAAGCATTTTCGAGCGGTCATAGCATTAATTAGACTAGGAATCTCTTCTCATTCCTAAAATATCATGCCCGTCTTCTCCGTCGAACTAATCTTACTTCTTTTCTTATAACAATCTAAGGTGGTTTCTATGCCCGGATACAACTACCCATACCCAAGATTATATCAAATCATGGATACCTAGCACCATCAAGTCCGCCTGAAAAATCCTTATTCTCGGATCACCAATCTGCCACTCTTAGAACTATCCTTTCTGGATATCATAGTATCCCCATCGGGTACCTGAAACCACCATACGACCATCTATAGGCTGACTCTATCTAGCGCCTCTCGCTGAATGGTATCGAAATAAATGAATGAGTGGCTCCCGGTCCACCAATGCATATGCATCATGATCGAACCAAATCATACCAAGAATCACGCCCTGTGATGATCCGCCCCGTCAGACCAGAAATACCGGAAGCCCGAGTAATGAGTACCACTCGACCAAGCACCCGGGGTACGCTCCGGGTCGCCCGCACTCATCATAAGTTTTAGCCCCTAATTTGTAGCGTCGTCATGCCCCTCTCGCTTCTTTCCTCGAGGCTCCCGCACTCCGACGTAGCCGTAACAATCAGACACCCCATCCATCATCAAGGTACCGCCACTCCAAGTCCGCGCCCTGATGGTCTCCGTTTGGGGCCGATTCATTGAAGCATCTTCCGATCTAGGGGTGTGGCCGGATATATCTCTCTCGTGGTGCCTCCTAAGGCGTAAGTCCTAGATCGACCTTACTTAATTGGCCCGCATACGCCGTGAATTTCAAGGTTAAAAGATTCGCGACACTTTTCAATATTTGATGCATGCAAAGATTAGCAAAACAATGTGTAGGCTGCGATAGAAAACACATTATAAAACAATTCTATAGGAAATACCGTGGAAAACGCTCAAAAAGAAACAAGCTAATCGATCGCCAACCGCTTGATACCAACTTGACAGACTCTCCTAGTGACGTAGTAATTCGCTTATGAACTCCACAATAACCTCCCATCCAAAGCTCGCTTCGACCACGTTACCATGAAGCTAAGCCGTTAAATCGCTGAAACTCGTATTCGGGAAAACGCAGGGTTATAAAATTTTTCACTTTTCTATCAAAATCACACCTTTAGATTTAACGAAAATCCGGCATCATAACGACTGCACGGTGGTCAAGCCCAAAATACAAAAGCACCTGTATATAAAAAATACACTCCCAATATTTTCCAAAATCCAACTACAATCATAAAGGACCTCTGGTCCTCATCAAAATATAAGATAAGAATCAATCCAACATAATTTTCATCGCAACCTCGTTTTTTCTCAAACCATGCATGCATATTTTACAAAAGATATTTACATATACAAAATGTCACATTTAAGTTTTACTACTTACTTTACACCTTATCTATATATAATCACAACACAATGGGCTTCAGGGACTCAAGGATCCCCGAGTTGTCTTTCGCTTCAAAGACTCCTGACCGAAAAATTATTTTAAAAACAAAACCTGGGTGGAGCCAACAGCCTGAGTACTATAAGTTCTAAATGTTGTTGTCTCTGCTTGTACCTCCTAATATGAAAAATCAGACATAAATGGTTGTAAATCTTATGAGAAAACCGAGTTTTTGCTATGAAAAACCATTTCAAAACCGTGCTAAAACTATTTCTACCGGGCCGAAAACTATTTCGCTAAAAACTGCTCGAAACTATTTCGCCGTTGAAAACGCCAAGGCAGGTTAACATCCCAGTACTATACTGAAATCAAGTACCAACCACCGTGGCCCATTTCCTCGAAATACCCTAGATTGATGTCATGGAACTGAATCTCGACATCGCAGAGGAACCTCGAACACTACCCGGCTTAAGATGGTCCTGAACACTAGTGATCTCTATAACATAATGGAACCTCTGAATCCAAAATGCCCTGATGGAACCTCGGAACCAACATCCTCATCGCATGTACTAAGTCGCACTTAACTATATACCTCGAATGTGCAAGAGGGCGACTCATTATATAAATATATAATACTAGATCGAACCCCAATTGTCGACTGTGCAATATAGTTAGTCATAATATCCCATAACATTGCCATGCACAATTCGAAATACATATGACCGAAAACTAAGTCAGTACATCTAAGGGTTTTGCTAAACCAAAGCCAAACTGCTTTCTAAATAATTAAATCAAACTTTTCGCTGAAAGTATAACAATCGAGGTAAAAATGCTTTATAAATCTATATTTTCAAAGCACTTTACAGTCTGTAATTTAAAACACTGCTTTAGAAAATGATTTGAGTGCTCACTCTTTTTCCTCGACTAATTTCTTTCAAATCTCAATGGGCACTCTAGATTCTCGCTGATGCTCAAACGCTCTACACAATCCATAGTACGAAATGCTCCGCCCAACGCTTTAACCATAAAAACATACACAGGCTTTCAAGTGACTATATCGAATCCAACTTCGATTCTAAAACTTTATCGTGCTAGTCCCATTCGATATGGACATCATAATAGATATGAAATTGACCAAAATGTCCCCACACATTAAATGCCCCATAAAAACTATCCGTTTTAGCAAACTCGACTGCTGGACTTTCCATATATAGTCTAAAAATACCCGAAACATTTCTAAAAATTTTGTCCGACTTGTTCGACTACAATCCTCGAAATTTCAATCTAAACCGGCTCGAAACAATCCCGTTCAGCCCGGATTATCCGAACACATCTCCAAAATTCCTAAAAATTCCTAAACTCCGCTTTAAAATTCAGACCAAGTTTACGACCTTCACTACTTCTAAGAAAATCTAAGTCATTACATAGCCTCAGTTCGAAATAATACAAGTAGGCAAATTTTCTACCTTAAAGTTTGACAAAAGGCTAAGATATTGGCACCCTATAGTGTAGGCTCTCGTCACAGATACACCAACTTTTGCCTTTTGCTCGATAAACCTACATCCGATTCAATCCGAAATAATCAGCAGAAAAAAATTAAAAATCGCCTCTCTCCACTGGACGCTCTCTTTCCCGAATGTCCTTATGCGCATTTGACTTTTAATGTTTTGATTTTGTTTTTTTTTTGTTTTTTTTTAAGTGGGACCCACATGTCCCTTTTTCTTTCCTTTCTTGGTCCCTTTCAGCCCTGAAACAATTTATTTTGTCCCGTTTTCAATTTCATTTATCCTAATTGAATATTCTTAAAATATTTTGCCATTTTTCGAGATTTTCTAAATCCCGCTGTGTTTCACTTAACCTGTCGCCTGTAGAAATTCGTAAAATATTCGACTGCTCCCGAATCTCTCAACGAAACTTTCTCCTCGGGTTACTAGATTTCGCGAGACAAACTTAATGGCGCAGTCCGTTTCATCATCCGAGATCTAGAGAATTTTCGAGACTTCCTTGAACTATTCTAGCAATTTATTATTATTATTTTACTATTTAAACTTCAATTAATTATACTTTCAACCCCTCCACTTTCCTTAATTGCAAAAGTGCCACTATTCTTTGAAAACTTTACAATTTTATCCTTAACAACTCCCAAAAATATTACAATGGCACTTGGTGCCCCTACAGTTACATGTACTGTGCACCTTCTCGGGACGGGGTGTTACAGGTTTAGAGAGCATCTTCCTCCTAAGTCTCTTGACACCTCACTTTCCACTTGTCTCCTAACCCACTTTTCTTTCCACTAAATTCCTTATGCAAAGCCTATCCAAGACACCTAGCATCCACTAACATTTACCCTCATGCAAGACCACCTTCTATAGACACGTAGCCTACCAGCATGTATCCATGTGGTGTGGGACTTCATGCCACTTGTCATTTGTTCATTTGTCCAATTTGCCTCGAAATACGTGCAAATCCCGACTGCCTCGGAATGCGACGAAATTTGAATGTGTACCTAGATTTCGCGAGACAAACTCAACGGCGCAATCCGTGTCGTCATCCGAGATCTACCGAATTTCCTAGGTTTTCCACCTGCGTCTATCGTTCATTTCTTCCGGGGTCTCACATCATCCCCTCCTTAAAAGAATTTAGTCCCGAAATTCACACACATATATATATACATTCAAACACATGCATATGCAACAGTCATTTAAAACATTAATGACTAGAAAACGCACCTCCCGTTTCTCTCTCTAACAAGAAGGATAATGACGCTCACTTCCGTGTCCTCAAGGCCCCATGTCGCTCCGACTCTGCCGCCACAACACCTTTGCAAGCCTCACGGTCTTGCCATGCAAACCCGCTTCCGCCATCCATGATACGCACTGGTCCCTCCTCGAAGGTCCCATCCGCATCAACAACGAGCTCGCCCCAATCCACTATATGAGTTGGATCTGGAGTGTACTTCCGGAGCATAGAGATGTGAAATACCTCATGAACGCTCAACAAACTCGACGGCAACGCTAACCGATACGCAACCGCGCCCACCTGCTCGAGTACCTAAAAGGGTTCAATGTACCTCAGCGACAACTTCCCTTGTTTGCCGAATTTGATCACTCCTATCTTAGGCATTACCTTCAAGACTACATGATCACCCGCCTTGAACTCCAGAGGTCTTCGTCGTATATCAACGCACTCTTCGCTCTGGCCTCCGAGCAAGAAGGAGACGCTTCCGATCATACCCACCTTCTTCCGAGGTGTCCTCTCTAATCAAATCCGACCAGCTGATGGGAGCTCTCTCCCACCTCTCTGGTCCAACATATCTGATCGACACGCCTCCCGTAAAGAGCAGCCCCAGGGCGCCATCCGAATACTCGCTTGATAACCGTTATTGTAGGCGAACTCTACCAGTAAGTGCCCTCCCAGCCTACCCTTGAGATCCAGGATGCATGCTCTGAGCATATCCTCTAAAATCAGATAGTCCGCTTCGATTGAACATCCGTCTCGAGGATGAAAGCGATACTCATCGGCGCCAGGGTCCCCATGGCCTTTTGGAAACTCTTCCAAAACTGAGCCATAAACCAAGGATCCTGATCCAATACTATGGAGACTAGCACTCCATGCAACCGTACTATCTCCCGTATATACAACCCGTATTCCTCCAAGCAGTGAAGGTCATCCGCACGACTTAAAATGTGTCGACTCTGGTGAAATGTCCACTATAACCCACATCACATCATGCTTCCGCCATGTCCGCGGGTGAGTCACAGTCCACGTGGATGTGCTCCCACTTCCACCCGCTATCTCCAATGGTCGGAGTAGCCCCGCCGGCCTCTAGTACCAAAACACTTGACCTCGCCGGGCACGTGGAGACAATCGCGACAAATCCGACATGCCTCTTCATCCCGCCTAGTAATACCGCGACGAAGGTCATGATACATCTCGTACACCGGATGCACAACGAACCCGGGGAGCAATGGAACTCCTAAGGATCTCCTCCCCTCAAATCCGCCGACCGGGGACCACAACCCCTCCTCATACCAAGACTACCATCTCGTGGTGGATGGCTCCACTGGTCCATTGCACTCCGATCAGACTCACCCCCGATGGATACTAGTTCTACGTCCTGCATCTGGGATTCTATCACTCTACTCAGTAGAGACGACGTAGCCATCATACTTCCCAAGGTACCCTGAGCTTGCTCATCGTACTACGCCCGAACTGCCCACTGCCTCTCGAGCATTCGCCACTCGGAGTTATAACAGCCAAGATTCCCTCATGACTTTCTGGCTAAGCGCACGCCACCACATTTTGCCTTAACGGATGGTAATGCAAAGTGAAGTCATAATCTTCCAAAACTCCATCCTAACTACTGCGTGAAGCATACGACTTTATGGTCTAAACACCTCGAATCAAGCTTCACCATATAGGTAGTGGCGCCAAATCTTCAGGGCGAAGACTACGGCAGCCAATTCCATGTCATACGTGGGGTAATTCTGCTCGTGATTCTTTAACTACCGAGAACCATAAGCCACAACCTTCCTGACCGTGACGTAACACACCCCGGGCCCGTCCTTCGGCATCACACAAGACACTGTACCTCTGGTCCCTTCCGGACTGGCTGTAATAGGAGCGAAGTAAGCCTCCTCTTCAATTCCTGGAACGCTCGCTCACATGAGTCATCTCACATACAAACTTGACCCCTTCCCGGGTCAATCTTGTCATAGGCGCTCATACGTGAGAAACTTTATAAACCTCCCGTAATACCCCGCTAATCCCAAGAAACTACGCATTCGAAGACCGACTTCGGCCTCCCAACTCATCACAAACGAACCTCCCGGTCCACCGACAACGACCGGCCGACACCACGTGTCCCAAGAAACCCACCTCGCAAGCCAAACTCGCACTTATCGAACTCGGGCATACAACCGATGATCCCTCAAAAGTCAGAGGGCCGATTCTCGCGATTTTCATGCTCCACTTCCGACTGGGAGTAAATCAGGATGTCATCAATAAAGACCACCACAAATTGATCTAAATAGGGTTAGAACACCCTATTCATGAGGTCCATGAATGCGCTGGTGCATTTGTCAATCCAGCATACTCATCGTGAAACTCAAAGTGCCTATACCGCCCCGAACGCCTGCTCTTAGTGGATGTCACCTCCTCAAATTTCTCAACTAATGGTAACCGCTTGTTAAGGCTCATTCGGAGTAGATTCGCGCTCTTTAGCCGATCAAACAAGCCATCAACTGGTAATGGATAATGATTCTGATCGTACGCCCTATTCAATCGCTTCACATCGATGCACAATAAGGGTCTTATCCTTCTTCTTCACAAATAATCGAGCTCTTATGGCGAAGTGCTCGATCTAATGAACCCTTGCCCGTGAACTCCTTTTATTCGGGACTCGAGTCTACAACTCAACCGACACCATCCTATGCAGAGCCATAGAAATGGGCGACGTACCAAGGTGTAGCTCAATGAGGAAGTCTACATCCATCGATGAAGGTAATCCCAAAGAGTCTCGTCCTAGTACCATCCTCAGACAGATACTCACCCGAGGCGCATCCAAGTCCCGCTCCTCACCTCGCCTCAGTAAGGTCAAGAAGGCCAACCCGCCAACCGCCTGCGCATCCGAAGTCATACATACCAGTAGTAAAGCATCGTGATTGGCCCTCGAAACGTGACACAAGTACCGTCTTGAGTGTAGGCGGTAACTTTCCTACGCCACAATCAATAACTACTGTGTCGTCAGCCTGTCCATCCCCAGGATGACGTCAAATTCCGCCATGTCCATAACCCTCAGTCCAGTCTGAGTAGAATCCCTGAGATCTCTAACTCGCAACCTCGACAAATCAGATCCACACTCACCCTAGTCCCTAGGGGAGAACTCACATGCATCGGCTCTTCCAAGGTCTCAACCTCTAAGCCCAATTCTCTCACACATGAGGCAGCAATGAATGAATGCGATGCACCCGAATCAAATAATATCCTCACCCATAGGCGAGATAGTAGAAACATACCCTGTAAGGTCGACTGATCCGCTGGCTTAGTGGATGGTACGATGGCGTAGACACGCCCCGTCCCCGGTCCCGGGCTTATGAGCCCCGTCCCACCTCGACCCATACTTCGACCTCTCCGCCCATCCGTGCGTATGCGCTTGTGCCGCACTCGACCGGGACCGGTTCTCCGCCCGCACCGGGGTGAGAAGGAATATATTGCATCTGTGCATGTCCCACTGATGACTGGGACTGAGGCGTCCCATGGACCTATGATCCCTGCCTCTGAGGGCAATCCCGTCTCATATGTCCAGGCTGATTGCAATGGTAACATGTGATCGCCTCGCATCGGCTAGGAGTCTTCGGGTCTCGCTCGCCCCCGATAGGCCGCGCTCGCCCTTGAAACTCCTCGAATTGAAGCCTTCTAGCTTCTTTTTCCGAAAGGGAGTTAAGTCCGCTCTCCTTCCTTCATGCCCAAGACTGCATCTCGTATGTCCAGGTGTTCTCTATCTCTCGCTTCAATAATCAAGGTCAGACGACCATCGAGTCCATGCCTCAGAGGTTATGTCCTGGCCAATCTCGCCTCTGACAGACAATTTCAGCCCACCCTCAAACCTCCCGACTTTGGTCGAACAAGGTCACATAATCATCCCCAAACGTGCCAACTCGCGGAATCTAGCTACTGCACTCGAGTACAAATTATCACCCGTCTCGCCTCAAGGAACTCGGCTCGCATGTCTAGTAGCTTCAAAATACTTCCCATGAATAGTCTACGAAAATCATCCCATGTCATAGTCTCCAAGTCCTTGGAAGTCGTGACCCACTCTCACTAGATCTAGGGCTCACCCTCAAGCTAGAATGAAGCCAGCATAATCCGAGTAGCATCCGAGGTGATCTCCATAGCCCAGAGAATCCTCTCAATCTGACGGAACTAATGGTCGGCTACCATCGGGTCCCCTCCTCCCGTGAACTTTGGAGGATGGTGTGCCTTGGAACCCTCGGAGGTTACTAGCACCTCCCCGACCCCAGTCGATCGCCCTATGCAACAGGGCTATCGCAAAGACCCATGGCCCCAGAAGGCCCGTCGATCAAAAACAGGGCGGTCGACCATCGCCCGCGGACGACCCCACGCCCCGTCCTCTACTTGCCATCTACACAGTCAAACAAAGAAGTTTAGAATCATTTTCGTGTCCAACTGTTAGCACATGCCGACTCACACAGACTTTAATATCCCTGAACCATCCGTTCATTTCCGAACTCCTAAGGTTACGCTTTCTCAATCCTAGTGTTCAGATTTCTATATACATCCTACCACGCATATAATTCACATAATTTGCACATAATCACGTTACATACCATCAAAAGCATAAACCGAAACACACAATGCATAATGCGGATCCTGTCCAGGACTCCTAGGTAACCTCCTACCTAGACCTTGATACCAAACTATGATCTGGATATCAATTTCCCGAGCACTAAGTAATTCTAACCCAAGCTCCGACACCAAGCTATACCAAGCTGTGGTGCTCTTATACCTTAATGACCATGGCCTAAGCCCAAGTCCCTCAAGCCCTAGGTACTCGTGTACCTATGCTCTGATACCATGCTGTGACACCCCAAACCCCAAGGGTCATTTATGTAAATTTATTATTAAATTTTGAGTATTATGTCCCCCTTTTTTTTTAATGCATTTTCCACACTTCCGCTGGGTAATCGTGATTTCTCACTTCCAAAGAATCTTATCCTAAAACTTACCAGCAAACTTGCATAAACTTCATCAAATTGTATTAAACATAAACACTTAGTTTAATTACAATTTCATTACATTTTAGGTACAGAAACTGAGTTTCTCCCCAAGGACATCAAAAAAAGTTGGATACAGTCCAGTGTTCTACAAAATATTTCTAAAAGTTGTTTCTAAGCTTCCTCCACCTCTCTCGTGTTTCACGAGCACCCTCTGGTGTATCTCCGCATTCTGAAAATTTAGTTTTTTTTTCCACGACGGGGTGAGCTACGCCCAACAGAGAAATTTTCCTACGAGGGCTACTCCCCACCTAAGTGCACATGCAATGCCATGTTTGCAATTTCACATACATTCACATAAAATATACAGAAAATCTATATGAATGTCATATGCCAAATCCCATGCCTCGAGTCCTCACCGATTTCCTCACACATGCATTTTTCCATGTATAATAAAATCATTTCCTTTAAACAAAAGATTTTGTTTTAGCTCTTAAGTAAAGTTAGCCGACGTATCCGATAAAATTTTTGGACCACCTCCGATATTTTTTTTCATTTTGAGACTGATAATAATGTGGGACGCCTCCGATATTCATTTTTCATTTGACAGACCGAGCACACGCCGGACTACCCGATATTCATTTTTTTTCATTTGGACAGACTCTGATAAAATTTTGGTGGACAACCTTCTGAAATTAATATTTTGGACAACCTTCCTAATTTAATTACCAAAATCCATGTCATGCACCTTCACACCCACTTTTTTTCATGATGTCCTCAGGCACATGCAATGTTAATGCCACTACATAAAAATCTCATGTTACATGCATAATAAAAACTACATGCAACATATATATCATTTATGCTTTATCTTAAGCATCATGTTAATCATCAACATGCACATGTCAACATGAATATTCACACATTCTGCATGTTTTTCATTCAAACAATAATACCAAACTGATGTTTTCTTTAGTCTAAAACCCAGAAGTTCTCGCGATCTTTTCATGCAAAGCAAGAATAATCCCAAACCGATATGTCTCAATCTAAAACCCAAAAATTCCCGCATGTTAGTCATGCAAGCAACCATAATTCAAACTGATATTTCTTCGGTCTAAACCCGAAAATTTTGCATATTTTTCATTCAAAACTATAATGCCAAACTGATGTTTTCTTCGCCTTAAAACCCATGAAATTCGCATGTTTTTCATGCAAGCAATAATACTCTAAAACTGAGATTTCCTTTGTCTAAAACCTAAAATTTCTGTATGGGTCATGCAAGCAACCATACACCAAATGATATTTCTTCGCCTAAAACCTTAAAATTTTGCATGTTTTTCATTCAAACTATAATACCAACTCGATGTTTTCTTCAATCTTAAAAACCCATGAAATTCTCGCAAGATGTTTTTCTCATGGCAATAAATACTCCAAACTGATGATTTCCTTTGTCTAAAACCCAAAATTTCTGCATGTTAGTCATGCAAGGAACCATACACCAAACTCGATATTTCTTCAGCCTAAAACCCGTAAAATTTTTGCATGTTTTTCATTCAAACTATAATACCAAATTGATGTTTTCTTTCAATCTAAAACCGTAAAATCCTGAAGCATGTTCTTCAAGACAACACACACAACACATACAACATCATCATGCTTGTATCTCATCAGTTCAACAAGACCATTTCCGCATTTTAATCCGCATATAAATCAAGACCATTTTATTTTTTTAACTACATAGATCAATTTCAACAAGGCCATTTCCGCATTTTAACTCGTAAAATGGATAAACAAAATACTTTAACATCAACAGCTTCTCGCTAGAAACTCGTCACTCATCCAAACACGCATGGGATTAACCTTCCCGTCAAACAACTCTAGACAAGATATAACCATGGTAGGAGAAGTTCTCTACCTGTTGGAGTGCATCAAACAGCTACTGAACTCCATAGCACCCGTGAACTAGAAAATCCTGCATTGGTTCTCTTTGTTTTTGCTTTCTCCTTCTTCCTTTCCTTTCCTTCTTTCATTCTTTTCTCTCCTTTCTTTTTCCCTCAGAACTTAAGCACTCTTTATCCCTTCTCCTTTTTCCACTCCACTTGTGTTTGGTTTAGAGAGCATCTTCCTCCTAGCTCCTCACACTCACCTTCCACTGCCTTCCTAACCCACTTTTCTTTCCACTAAATTCCTCATGCAAAGCCTATCCAAGACACCTATCATCCACTAACATTTACCCTCATGCAAGACCACCTTCTATAGACACGTAGCCTACCAGCATGTATCCATGTGGTGTGGGACTTCATGCCACTTGTCATTTGTTCATTTGTCCAATTTGCCTCGAAATACGTGTAAATCCCAACTGTCTCGGAATGCGACGAAATTTGAATGTGTACCTAGATTTCGCGATACGAACTCAACGGCGCAATCCATGTCGTCATCCGAGATCTTGCGAATTTCCTAGGTTTGCCACCTGTGTCTATCGTTCATTTCTTCCGGGGTCTCACATGTATCCCATAGAGATGTGATAAAACCCCCAAATATCAAAATATGGCTCGACATCTTAGTAAGAATCTATCTACACAAATAAACAAATTCAAATGATTCCGATAGATAGGGGGTATGCCCTAGTATGGCATGTCGAGGAATCAATCTAAATCCATGCATCTCCCAATAATGAAAGGCAACCTTAGGTCATCCAGAACCGCAACTAGAAATGGATCCAAACGCTATTGAGGCATCTCCTAGAAAAAGCCACATGATAATGTCCAGATATCAACCAAGTCTCAAATACCTATCCAAGTGGATCCTGTCAAAGAAAATGTTAAATCCCATGGTCTCCGGGTGGTCTTACGACATGGACCGTAATGTAAGCTTAGGGTGATAAGGTAAGTGAAATGAAGGGAAACTAGGCTCAAACACCCAATGATCAACCCCATGCCCTCGTGTGTGGAATGCCACATGAATAAAAAGTCTCATGAGCCATGGACACAAGAACATTCAATGGAAGTGTTAATAATAATGATGTGATGCAAAAAGTGTAACATATGGTGAGATAGGTAAGAGGAAGAGGATGTAGAGTGAAACATCAAACTCGAAATCCATAAACATATGAGGGTGATAAATATGAAAATGAGAGGTATTAAATCAAGAAGATAAATAACAGTAAGAAAAAAAAATTATAATGATATGATGAATCTATCAAAATCATCAGATAGTGGAAGACATGTTGTTTAATAAATTGATGATGAATGTGACACTAACTCGGAGCCCCTAGGAGAGGATCAGTCATCTCACATACCACTAATACAATCTCAAAGTAAGCACATGATACTGGGATCTTGGGATGCTCACATACGAACTCCCACAAGTAATACATACACTCAAAACAATGATCCTCATAAATCCATATACGTACTCAAGGAATACAGATATTGAATACATACACGTGCACATTTTTTTATATTATAGACTGAATAAAACAATGAGAGACAAACCAATATGACAATAAACGTACATATCTCCAACCACGAAGGTACAATAAAACAACTCTAATGAAATGACATAAGCCTCTCTAACTAAATGTCTCTGAATAAATGTTGATGGAATGAGTGAAGGGATGACACGACAAACCCCTATGCAGTAAAATGAATAGATCACAAATCTAAGTGGGAAAGAATGAAATAAAACAAAAAGTCAAATAGAAAGAAAGTGGTGAAAACATAGACACTATGAAATGGAGCGGATACAATGAAGTGAATGTGGTAAGGCGATGTAAATAATATGTCAATGTGTCCATAACTCAGAAGATCCCTAAACTAAGGCATCCAAACACCAGAGGGCCCCTATCCCAGGTATGAAAGGTAAGTAGGGCTATAAGAGAAAAATATACCAAAATGCGTGCGTAAGGCTCAATGGGCTGGCAATGGTAAAAAAAATGTGAGTAACAAGTGATAAGGTATATGGCTGAATCAAATGACGTGGCCACTCATCCCCGGCGACCATGGTCTCAAACATAAACTTTTTCGCCTGATCCACATTGGCTGGGCTTTGAGAATTGGTTTCCATTTAAGTCCATCAACCATGCGCCCCTCGGGGGTCAAGTCTCTACAATGGGTCCGCCCGGGCCGGCTCTCAACTTCCCTGTGGTCGGTGACCAATCCTCTGAGGACTCTCAAAACCAAACCGCCTCGTCGTAGTGGTATAGGATTGACCCGCTTTTTGAAAGCACGGGCCATCTTCCTTTAGTAACCCCGATGGTCACGGCTCTCGCCCCTCCTCCTCATCTGTGTTGACCAAACCGTGATTGAGCCTATTCCGCCTCTAAAATCTGTTGCTCTAGGGCTACTCTTAAGGATCCCATCTCTATTTCAATGGGAAAAACTGCCTCCATACCATAAACTAGAGAGTAAGGTGTGGCTCCTGTAGAAGTGCAAAAGGAAGGTTCTCGGACCAGTTTCAAAGTCTTAACTATCTGCACAAATCCTTAATATTCTTGTTCGTACCCTACGCCCCATTTGTTTCATGACCCGTGATGCATGATTCCGATGTTAGATGCCATACTCCTATATAAAAGTGTCAACTCACTCCCTTGAAATGGACATCTCTGTCCAATATCAACTCATGAGGAACCCCATATCTACAAATAATGTGCGATATGATAAAGGTGACCGCCTTGGCTGCATTTAGCTTTTCATAAGAAGTGGCTCTACCCACTTCGTGAAATAATCAATAGCGACTAGGATGAACTCATGACCATTGGAAGACTTCGACGAAATCTTCCCAATAACATCTACGCCTCTAGATCGAAGCCAAGGCGAGGTCAGCTTGATGCAACCCTAACGGAACGTGTATGAGCCAACATATGTCCTCCCATAAATCTACAAACTCCTGCAAGATGGACCTCTCATCATCGGTCACCGAATCTTAATCTAAGCACAACAATAACATACCATTAGCTGCACATCTATATAGTGTCTCTCCATGTATCACAAAGCAAAATAATTGTCTCAAAGCTCGCCTGTCCTTGGCCATCACGGCCTCAAGGTATGTGCAATATCTAAGAAACTAATAAATATAATGATACCATAACAAACCATCATCAAACCTTGACTCATCAATTAAGCAACAATAAGCAAGAACACTTCTAGTCTCAACTAGTAGGGAGCAAACTACCACACCCTCAAGAATGTTAATCATGGAAGCCAAAGTAGCCAGAGCATCGACGAACTAATTATGTACTCTAGGTAGGTGAGTGTAGCTCAAGTCATCAAATCTCCGACTAGCAACTCTAAATAAGCATGACATGGCCTAAGCTTCACAATTATAGTCTTCCAATCACCTTATATCTGTCTAATCACTAGATTAGAATCATCGAATATCTCCATCCTTCTAATCCCAAGCTCAAGTGCAGTCTCTAACCCAAGGATACATGCCTCATACTTTCATCACTGTTGTTCACGGCTCTGACAACAACCGAAAAAAGCCAAACAAACTGATCTCGGGATATGATCACCATGCGGAGAAATCAATAGAACACATATCCCATATTCAAAATGGTTAGCTGCACCATCAAAGTACATGCGCTAACAAGACAAACTAGTCACCACTACGATCTTCTCATCCGAAAAATCATCATCAATCACTCTACTATCGGTAACAGAAAGTGAGGCCAAGTGATATGTTAACACACCCTTTATAGTGACATACTAAATATCAAACTCTGTCAAAAGGACAAGCCATCTCATAAGTTTCTCGTCAAAACTAGTATGTCAAACAAATATCTTAAAGGATCCAAACGAGAAACAAGCTACACGGAATACTCTGTCATGTAATGTTTAAATATCCGGGTAGCCCAAACTAAAAATAAGTAGAAGCTCTCAATCATAATGTACCTCGTCTCATACTCCAACATCCTCTTACTAAGATAATAGATAGTTTGCTCCCTGCCGGAATCATCAAGCTGGGCTAGCATGCACCCCAAAGTGATATCCGAAATCAAAACATAAACAAGAGAGGTCGTTTGCATATTGAGGTACCAAAATGTGCGGAAAGCACACTTTCTAATCCTCTCAAACGCGCTCCTAGTTAATCGATCATCCCAAACCTTAGGTTGGCCTCAAATTCTAAGATAGATCCATAAGTATCTGTCAATCTAACAATAAACCTGCTGATATATTGCAACCTACCCAAGAAACCCTAGATCTCAATCTCGATCTATGGTGGAGACATGTCAAGGATAGGCCCCATCTATTCAAGATCCGCCAATACCTTTCTCACCGATCATGAGTCTACATTCTGCAAGTCACCCAAAAGTGCACTTAGATTCACCAATCTAAAGCATCTCGACCTCAGAATGTTGCTTCAGAGCTGCCCAATGAAACGTCCTATCACAGGACTTCACAATCATATCATCCACATAGACCTCAACATCCCTATGCATCATGTCATGAAACAATTTAGTAGTTGCTCTTTGATAAGTAGCACCTGCATTCTTCAACCCAAACGGCATGACTTTTATAATGTGAGGTGCCCCACTCAGCAGATAAAACGTCTTCCCCCTATCCCCTCGGGAGCCATCATAATCCAAGAACCAGAGAATCCATCCATAAAAGACAACATCGCATGCCCTGTAGTACTATCAACCAGCATGTTAGTATGTGGGAAAGGAAAATCGTCCTTGGGGTTGTCCTTATTGAAATTTGGTGTCCACAATAAACTCTAACCTTGCCGCCCTTATAGGAACAGACTTACATTAGCCAACCACTCCTGATATCGAATCCACCGATACGGTAAGCCAACACTAAGTTGCTTCTGAATCTCTTCCTTCACTTGCAACCCATCAGCATTGTTCTAATTTTTGCAAGAACCGATCTATCATTTAGCACAAGCGGTAGATGATGCTGAACTATAGAAGGGTCGAGGCCAAGCATGTCCTCATATGACCAAGCAAAGATCACATGATCCGAGTAACCTAAGCAACCATTCTTATCCACAACGTGGTACCGATCCTCAACTCTCTAGGCCGATCCGTTGTACCAAGGTTAACTATCTCAAGGTCATCAAAAGGAGGTGAAACTTGCTCATCAGTAAAGCTATGATCAGAGTCAAACTAGTAACTTCCATCAAAATAAGGCTACAAAGGCTCATCATCAATATCATGAATCTGTGATGTGGGTGAATGAGGTGCAAATGCATCAATATCATTAATAAAAGAGACATGCGAATACTCGAAAATGCTCAAATCCATAGATGAAAAGGCAAGTACATCATCTGAATGGGAAACAAACCCCGACAAAAAATCAAAAGAAAATGGTGGGCCACAGAATCGGACTCTCCCACAACATGTCCTAAAATATCAAGAGATGCAATATCAACAATAACATCATCCCTAATCACATCAACAGCTGGAGCTAGAGAAGCATCTGCATCATCTCTCAAAGCAAGCACACAAAAATCACTATGCGTAATCTCGTTCAAGCCACTAATGACCATCTCGGGAGTGCCTAACATAATCATTAGCTAACATAACCTCATCAACACCCCCATAATTAGCTATTTCATTCGAAAAGCACATAGTGAGCACACTAGACCGCCTAAGGGAAGGAGAAGCGATCAAGGTAGTAGAAGTGTCAGAGTTCTAATCAAGACACCAAGCCGTGAAAAGCCGATGTAGCTTAACATGTCAATGAAGCTCATCAATCTATCCATCGAGATGCAATAATGGCTCTGAAGCCCTCACAAAATAGTCAGTCAACCTTAAACTATACCAACAAATAGGATAGTCAAATGGAATGTGATGAATTCGAGATCTGACCTTCTTTAGGCACAATTGTGCCATGCATCGAAAATCTGCCTCTACGGGTACAAATCCTAAGCATAAGGGTGGGTCATGGTCCAAAACTATTATAAACTCGCTACGACCATGCTGACGACGTCCTAAACCCATACCAGGCATGTACACCATGCTTCTCATCATGTCTAAAAAGACCGAGCTGCTATGCTGATCAAATGACATGGGTACTGAATCTTTGACAAAATCCCCCAGCTCCACAGTCTGTACCTCATCAAAAGCAAATCCGGTCATAAGAAAATCATCACCCTCATGGCTAATCTCCAATACTGGCTCAAAATTCAAATGTGTCCCACCTGTAGATGAAATAGTGATCACTCGACCATCATGAATGAACTTCACCTTCAAATGAAAGGAAGATGGGATAGCGCCAGCACTATGAATCCATAGGCGGCCTAAGAGTAGGTTAAAGGATACAGGGATCCTCAAAATTTGAACATAACCTATAAAACGACTGGCTCAATCATCAACTTGAGAGTCAAGGTGCCCATCACCTCTCTACAAGTACTATCATAAGCTCTCACTGTCTATGTAGATGTCTGATGAGTGCAAAACTCATCCATGTTTTGAGTTCATTTCAAGTGCTATTTTGCACATTTTATATCCATATTCATGTAAAACTCATAACATTTCCTCTGAACTTGGTTTTGTAGGATTATTGATGAAAAGCAAGTGATTTGGAAATAAATGAGCAATATATTTTCAAAAGAAGAAGTCAACAGGGAGTCTCATAGCGTGCCACTGGGAAGATATATATTTATGTATCATCTGGAAGATTAAATGGTTCAAATTCCCTCATGGTTGCATTCTACATTCAAAGAGTTTCAACGACACCTCACACACACCCAAATCCGAGTTAAAACGAAGAAGTTATGGCCCGACAAATTGGACAATGTTTTCTATCGCACATCAAAAACTATGTCGCGACATAGAAAACTATGTCTCGACACAGTTTTCTATTGCAACAGAAAAACTATGTTGCGACATAGAAAACTATGTCGCGACAGAAAAACCTGTGTTGCGACAAGAAGCTGAAAAAAATAAAAAAAGGCCGAATTTTGATATTTTGGCTTATTTTCAAGCCCATTTCACCCTAGGACCATATATATACTCGTTTTTTAGGTAAAGAGGGCAACGGGAAGATTAGAGAACCTCTCATGGGCTTCTCTCTCTAAACTACGATTTTTCAGTTTTTCTCAGCATTTTGATTTTTAGTAGATCTGTGAGTAATTTTTAGCATATTCTTTGTATCGGCAGGTTTTTGCCAGACATTAGAGATTCAGATTCCATACTGCTCAAACAAAGATTGAAGCTAAATCGGATTTTTTTCACTCCTTGTCTTTGGATTCTTTCTTTTCATTTTCTTACTTTTTGTTGATTGCGATGATTGCAATCCAAGCACTGGAACATTAAACACCCTGTGGTCGGGGGATTAATTGTTAACATTCATTTGTAGTTTCTCATTTATTTTATGGGTTTGAATATCAATTATATAATTGGCAATTGCTCATACAACTATTCGAATATTAGTAGCTATAAATTTAAAAGAGTTGTATTTTGCTTTGGATTTGTGGAGGCTCCTATGACACAGTAGATTTAAGATTCCCAAGAGTAAAGAAACTAAGAATCTTTAGGGGTATGTTAGACTAATATCTTGGAACCAATGAACTCTGAAAATTTATTTTGATAAATCACTAATTTACTCATGGTATGAGGATTAATTAGATGATGTATCAATTTAGTTGATAAGAGGTTTCTCCTTAGTCTAATGAAAGGATCTTAATCCCGTGTTAGCAAATATCTAATCAAGGAGATAGAAAATTTTATTAGATTTAAAAGACGAGATACCAATTAGATTGGAGAAGGCTTGCATAATCCTATCTATGGGGGCAAGAATTCTTCAGTCCTAAGAAATGGTTGTGAAGTATTGAAAAAGAAAACAATCAAATCTTAAAGAGGTCGATTTACTAAGTAGCTATTTAGACCCATTCATTCTAAAAGGAATATGGTGAAGAATGGTGAAATGTACAATATGAGAAACCAAGTTATACTACATTTCTCTTAGACAAATCCAGCATTCAACTCCACAAATGTTGGTGCCATGAAAATGCAAACTGCTTGTAAATAATTATCCCCTATCCCTAGTGCCTCTCATACCTTTTAGAATTAAGTAGGTTTTTATTTGGTAGATTTTAGGATTAGTTTTAAATAAGTTTTTATTCCAATTAAATTGATTTTATTCCACATCCTATGTGGTCGCCTAAATAGTGAAGAGTCCTTGTAATCGGGGTGATCAAATTCCACTGTAGAAACTCCAATCGCGGCACGAGCATCCCATTTCAGAGTCCACTTTATTACTAGATGACTCCATGCACTTCGCGGAAAGGTCGAGTGTTGATAATACTTTTCATTTCGCTTTTGAGTACACTTACTTTTGTTTCAAATCAGTTTTTTAGTATTTACCACATTCACTCTTTAACCATATTTCATATGTTATACATCATTTGGTCTCAACAAGTTTTTTTTGGCGCTACATTGTGGACTTTAGTTTAGTCCTTGCACTGTGGTTCTGAAATGGTCATCAAGTTTTGGCGTCAAGTGTTAGGAATTGCGCGGTTCACTTTCTCTCATTGGAAGTTGACATTTGATTTGCTAATTTAGCTATTTTATTTTTTGGTTGTGAGTTGTTTAGAAGTTATTTTTTTTAATTTTTTTATTTTTTTACTATTAGTATTTCAGACTTTATTTTCTTTGTTTTTCTTATTTGTAGGTACTATGGAGTATCATTCAAGTGAAGATGGAATTTCCATAGAAGCTAGTTGACCCTTATTCATCATTTGAATCAAAGAATTCATAATGATTCACCATGGAACAAGGAGATTGCTTTATCAAGGAGCTCAACTCTACATTTCAAAAGAAAGAAGAGTTGTTTTCGCGGCGGAGCATAATTTTACTAACATGGATGAGAACAAGAAGATGAGTAGTCTTCATGAGCATAAATTCCCAGATTTAGATACCTTCCAAGTCAAAACTAGTGCTATATTGAAAAAAATAGATGCTCAAATTGGACACTTAGTTCAAGCATTCATGGATGCTCCTTTGAACAATGTGTAGAAATTTCCTATCACGAATTATGTGGAAGAAGGTGAAAATGAGCTGGAAATTGAGAACAAGGCACTCCTAAACAACTTAGATGATGAAGAGTCATTATTGGATAAACTGAAATTTTAAGAAGTAAGTCAAGTAATGGCTATTGAAAACATTTTGGTGAAGATTGACACATTTACCTTTCCCATGGATTTCGTGACTTGGGGCATTGAAGGGGATCTACAAAATTCTCATATACTAAGAAGACCACTTCTTTCCTCAACCCAAGCATGGATTGACATCAACAAGGGGGAGCCCACCTTGCTAGGGTGAGGAGAAAGCAAAGTTCACTCTTCACCAACCATTACCTTTGACGGAGCAAGAAAGAGCCATGTGCAGAAAATTCTGTAGATTGCTTCAATCAAAAGGGCACATGTATGAACAGTCTCCCTTAAGCATAAATGTGTTTACATCGACATCACATAGAGGGGACTATTTTGAAGAAATTGTGACTAAACCACCAGCCATAATTAAAGGGGATTTTGAGTTTATTTCCCCTATTCAAAATCTGAAAGAAAACATCCTTGAGTTGAATGGTTATAACAGAAGTGCTTTCCAAGATGAATGATTGGCCAAATGGAAGTACAAGTACTTTTCCAATGAGTCTAGCTGGACTCTAAAAATTGAGCAGCTTCTTGGGAGGCAACCCAAGTTAAGTAATAAGAATTCTATCCACTCTATTTTTTTCTTTTTTTTTTCTTTTTTTCTGTTTTTAGTTACTTTATTTGTTTTTGTTTTTTACTGCTAGAATGAAAATTCCAACAGTGTTTTAACTTTGTTTGTTAGTGTTTTTAGAATAAAGTTGGTTTAAAGGTCAACATGTTGTCATGACTAGTTTACAAGAGCAAAGAAGTTGGAAAGTAGTTGATGCAATTATAGTGCTTAAAGTGTGAAAAAATGGAGGGAGATGTTCATCAATTCGTGTTTTTGAGATGAAATGAACAAAATTGAACTGAAATATAAAGTTAGAAGGTTCATGATCATGCTTGAGGAGAATTGAAGACAAGAGATGAGTTTAAGCATGAATGAAAGCATTAAGGGTTGCTATTGGAGGAATTTTGAGAGAATATAGAAGCATGAAGGACTTATAAAGGATAGCAATGGGCAAGAGACAAATCAAGGAGAACCTAAGGAATCAAGAAATCACCATGCTGGACATCATTGGACATTCTGATTTTTCTGTATTGATTGAAACTCCAAATGGTTCACCTCAGCCCATGAGCACATTCCCACATTGAAATAGGGGCCTAACGAGTCCTTACAAATCCAATTCGAGCTAAATGAAGGAGATATGAGTATAACACCTGGAGGAAGAACAGGTGTTAGTTAAAATTGCCGACGTGACCAAGACCACGCCACGAAAACAGGCTCTTAAACTCTTTAAAACCCATTTTTCTTCTTCCCTAATTTTTACACTCTATCCTACCATATTTCTTTCCCTCCAACCTTGCAACTTCTAACCACTTTCACCATTTCCATCCATCAAATCCTAAATCACATTCTCCCAATCCATCTCCATCATCTCCAAGCTTCAAAACTCATCACAAACCCATAAACTTACCTTTGTTGAACCCCAATTTTCCATCCATCATTCCAAGCATCAAAGAGGAGTTAAGTGTTTTGAAGAAAATTTTTTGTGCTTTGGTTGTTTGTTTTAAGTTCTTGCGGATCTTTGTTGATTGTATGATTTGCATGTATTGAAGAAGGTTTTGAAGAATCAAAACTCACTCATTTGAGGTGAAGGAAGTTGATGCACACCAAGTGTTTAAGAAAATGCCAAAGCCACTTTCATGGTTCCAAAGAAGCAAAAGAGTGTAGAAAGGGGTAGTACACCAATGTCAAGGTTTGAAAATACTCAAGTTTCCTATTCAAAATGGTCGAGACTACAAAGGGGAGTTCACTTTTCCCAACTCTCTCTATTGCCCTTTTACTTTATTGCTTCCTTTTGCTCATTGCTAAACATTTAGGACAATGTTCATCCTAAAGTTTGGGGTGTTTATTTTGATCGGGTTTATCATGTCACACCCCACATGCTGCACATGATAACTTTGAGGATGGAAATTTTCTCGTGCTTTTATGTATAATGACTTTGCTCATGCTTTCTAACTTACATCTTGCTTTTTTTTGGTTTATTTTGTTACAGTTTTTTTTGAGTTAATTAAGTTTTGTTTGGAGAAGCAGATATCAATGAAGATCATAATTAAAACCCTTGAGATGGACAATATTCAAGAGATAGGACTTGATTCTTAATGAGTTATCTCTCTAATAGGCGGTTTAGTCATCGGGGTTTCTCAAAATCCATACACTTGGTCACTAAGTACCCTTGAAAAACAGTTTTTGCTTGGGTTAGTGAAGTTTTGTGAGAATCCATCTAATTTTGATCTCCATAGGTTCTAGAACTTGTTCTATTATCACTTGAGGCAAAATCCTAGGCAACACAACAATTGAGAAATGATATAGGCCATCCTTGGAAAGATTATGCTCTTCAAGTTAACGCGCTATTAATATGCATATGTATTCCTCTTAGTACCGTATCAAGCCGAGCCTTAAAGAGCCAAAATTATGCTTGGCAAGAACCAAGTTTGAAGCCAATAACCTTCTTATACATCACTATCCTCGCAGAACCAAACTCAACCATAACATCGATTTGAACATAATTGAGAAATGTAAGAGGAGCAAGTTTGAGGAGTTATTTTTCAGGGAAAATAACTCCAAATTCGGGTTGAAATGAGTTGTTGAAAATCAAAAGAGGTTGGTAAAAAGAAGAAAAAAAACAAAAATATCAAGTGTAAAAGAAGCAAAATACACAAAGTCAAGGAGGAATATATAGCCTCGTAGCCTTCTTCCCTGCAGCAAGCAACTTAAGGGGTGTCTCAACACCTAGTACCCTAAGGCCAATTAGTCCGAGCTATTGACGAAGCTCTCTCTAAGGGTTGGTAGAAAGCTAAGGGGGTTTTGACATTGCACCACTCTAATAACCTTGCTCTTAAAGAAAAAGGCTTTTCGTGTTTGTCGAGTTAATGCACATTTTCATAAAGGTGATATGAGGAGTATGGAATGATGCACCTAAACGAACTTTGGGGGTGCTTAAGAGTGTCATTGTGTTGATGGTAAGAATCAAGATGGAGTGAACCGCCAATGCAGAAAATATGTATGTTCAGTAAGTTTTAGCCTAAAATGACTAATTAACTACCCTTACCCAAGCCTTACATTATAAGCTTATAAAGACCTACTTGATCTTGAGAGTTATGTGTGCTTCATTAGTGGAGAGTGATAAGAACAACAAGCCTATGAAACCTAAATAAATTATCTTAGGAGATCCGCATACTTATCTCAATTCCTTATAAACTCATCTAAACAGAATTAATTCGGATAGGGAAGACCACACACACACACACACTAGTGAGAACCATGATCTAAATTTGCCTATTATGAGATTAATTCACTATTAAAATGAATAAATTATCTTGATCATATTCTCTATATTCCTTGTAAGGGTAATTATTGAGACACATATCACATACTTCTCGAAAGCTTGATTACCCGCTCGTTAAATAAAAGGGTGAAATGAACTCTTTCATTGCTTGGGAACAAGCAACTTCTTTCTTTTTACTTGAGGACAAGCAAAACTCAAGTTTCGGGGTGTCTGATGAGTGCAAAACTCATCCATGTTTTGAGTTCATTTCACGTACTATTTTACGCATTTTATATCCATATTCATATAAAACTCATAACATTTCATCTAAACTTGGTTTTGTAGGTTTATTGATGAAAAGAAAGTGATTTGGCAAGAAATGAGCAATATATTTCCAAAAGAAGAAGTCAGCCGAGAGTCTCACAACGTGCCACTGGGAAGATATATTTTTTCTGTATCATCTAGAACATCAAATGGTTCAAATTTCCTCATGGTTCATTCTACATTCAAAGAGCTTTCCAACAACACCTCACACACCAAAATCTGAGTTAAAACGAAGAAGTTATGGCTCGATAGTTGGACAAAGCTTGTCGAGACATCGTAAAACTATGTCACACATAAAAACTATGTCGCGACACGCTTTCTATTGCAAACGTAAAAACTATGTCAAGGACATAGAAAACTATGTCGCGACATAGAAAAACCCAGGTCATTAATAGTAAAAACTTGTGTTGCGACAAGAAGCTGAAAAAATAAAAAATAAAAAGGCCGAATTTTGATATTTTGGCCTATTTTCAAGTCATTTCACCCTAGGACCATATATATACTCGTTTTTTAGGTAAAGAGGGCAATGGGAAGATTGGAGAACCTCTCTCATGGGGTTTCTCTCTAACCGCTCATTTTTCAGCCTTTTTCAAGCAGATTTTGATTTTTAGTAGATCTTAGAGTAATTTTAACAAATTTTCTTCAGATCAAGAGGTTTCAAAGGTCAGTACAGAGATTCATATTTCATTATCAGCTCAAAACAAATATTGAAGTTAAATCTGATTTTTTTTTCACTCCTTGTCTCTTTGATTTCTTTCTTCATTTTCTTACTTTTTGTTGATTGGTGATGATTGCAATCCAATAATGGAACAATAAACACCCTCTAGGGTTGGGGATTAATTGTTGAACATTCGATTGCGCTCGGCTATTTTATGGGTTTGAATACTGACTTATATAATTAGTACTGTTCATATAATGAACTGTTCGGAATATTAGTAGCTTATACCCAGAAAAGAGTTGTATCTTTGCTCTGATTTCCAAGAGGCCCTCTGAGTGACACAGAGATAGAGATTTCTTAGAGTAAAGAACGGTAACTTAGGGGTATGTTATACTAATATCTTGGAACTAATGAACTCTAAAAAATTACTTTGATGGATCATCAATTTACCTATGGTGTGAGGATTAATTAGATGACGTATCAATTTAAGGACGAGGTTTCTCCTTAACTGATGAAAGGATCTTGATCCCGTGTTAGCAAAGATCTAATCAAGGAGATAGAAAATTTTATTAGATTTAAAGGACGAGATACCAATTAGATTGGAGAAGGCTTTCAATCCCGTCTATGGGGCAAGAATTCTTCAAATTAAGAAATGGTCATGGAAGTATTGGAAAAGAAAAACAATCAAATCTTAAGGAGGGTCAGATTTTACAAGTAGCTATTTAGACCTATTTGTTCTGAAAAGGAATATGGTGTGTTAATTAGTGAGATGTGACCCACCCCCACCCCCTTCCAGCGGCAGGTGTGCCGGCCACCCACGTAAATCCCCAAATGCTACTCTAACCCACTAGAAACTCCCGTGAAGCTAAGCCGTGACAGCCATAAAACCTCCTATAAAAATTTTCTTTATTTATAACTTAGATTTGTAAAATCTAGCAAATGAAAAACTTCAAAGATGACGGCCGTATATAGTATAATTCCAAATCCTCAGATACATCCAATTTACACTATATCCAAATATGGCAACCAAAGATCCAACACATTTTCACAATACTAAACTATGTACATACATATGTTCCATTATACATATTCAAAGTCTTTTTTCCTTACAATATTCTTAATTACAACACTTGCACAAATGTCAGGAGAAATCCTATTGTCCTCCAAATGCCTTGCGCACTCCGCACTGAAAATAGTTTTAAAATAGAAAATAATAGTTAAACGGAGCTCAATAGTACATGTTTTTATAAAATGCTTCGCTTTTTCTTGAAAACATCTCAAAAATGTAAAACTCTCTTTCACAATTATTTTCCATAAGCTTTACTTTGCTTTGCTTGCTTTAAAAGTTTCTAAAACTTTTCTTTGCTTGCTCACTTTTATACTTGCTTGCTTGCTTTGCTTTACTTTTCCTTAAAAGCTTATAAAACTCTTATAGCTTGCTTGCTTAGAAGTTTTATAAAACTTCTCAAAACTTCTCAAAACTTCTCTTGCTTGTTTGCTTTATCTTGCTTGAAAAGTCTTTTAAAACCTTTCACAAACCTTTTGCTTTAAAATTTTCTCAAAACTTTTTCATAAAAAGGGGAGCCTGGGCTCAACCGCATGCTTTGAAAAATAAAACGGAGCCCGGCTCAACTCGCTTGTTAAAATCCCACTGAGTTGCTCAACCGATCGCTTTTGAAATCTAAACGGGAGCTTGGTCAAACTGCTTGTTTTAAACCTACCCGAAGCCTCGATGATCAGGAACCAATGGTTGATTTCATCAGGTCATAAATGTATAATACGCTGAGGCCTATTTTGCTTGTTGTACCCTAAAGGAACACGGAGTTCTGCATCGACCGTATGCGGAAGCTGACCTTTGTCCGCGCCAGTCTTTTCCCCGTGAATATGGTGGAATTTCGTGTCACCATCACCATAATTCTGAAGCTAGAGCTCATAACTCCATATACCTTGCACGCGCTACCTATCTCCTTTAAATGCATGATGTATGACCTAAGTTTGCCGACCGTGCAAAACTACAATGCATGTATGAGATCCTAACACCACCGCACGCATTTTAATACCGACCGGTTTGCTTGCTTAGAATTAGGGGAAGGCCTTGCAAATTTTCTGCTTGCTTGCTTGCTCTTTGAAAATGGTTTACACCAAAAAAAAAAAAAAACCACAACACTATTTACGTCACATTGAAAATCATGGTTTAATTATTCACAACCATTTGCTTACTTCATTTCTCGCTACTGAAAATAGGTTTAATTATTCACAACCATTTGCTTACTTGCTTGCTTGTTTGAAAATGGTTTACTATTTAAAACTGCTTGCTTTTCAAAATGGTTTAACTCAAACCATTTGCTTGATTTCTAATTCATTGCTTGCTTCTGAAAATGGTTTACAATCAAACCATGAAATACCAGTGTAAAACAGTTTATAATAATAATAATAATACACTAGTATTTAGAAAAATGAGTTTAGAACACTCATTTCTTTGCTTGCTTAACTTGAGCACAGTTCCACACTTTTCCCCGCCTTTGCTTTATAACCTACACACTGAATCGAATACTTACAAATATTAATTGCCTACGTAACCCAGATAACTTAACGCATCTTCCTAGACTTAGTCACACTCACGAATATCGCCGAGGCGAGCCAAGCCACAAATGGGCGAGGCACGCCACGCTTGTAAAGCCATCGCGAGGCACGCCACGTTTTTTGTCGAGTCTCAATCTTATTCGAACCTATCTTAATCATTTAATAAGGTTCCTAAACTATCGGTGTACGAATTCGAGCTTAATTACACGAAACACAAAGATTCGGCATTTGGGGCACATGTAATTTAATTCCGGACATGTACCGTACATGTTGTACAGGCTGGCATGTACCGCACATGCTGGACATGTACCGGTACATGTTGGCTCGGTGGGTGTACCGGCACACCCCTCGTACATGTACCCGGCACACCTTCCGGAACCGCCCGTGATTAGCTTCTTTGCCACTTTTGCTACCAAATTCACTTCATACAACTTCCATAATTCATAACACCTCAAGAATTATCATGGACCATCTTAAACAACTCCACAACACTTGAATTGGTGCTATGGAACTCAAACCTCAAAACCTTAGGCGAAAATCCAGTTAACTCAACCCAGTCCACCAATTCTTTTTAAACCACATAATTTTGATGATTCCATGTTTATTTTCTTCTACCACCGTTTTACCCACATAACCCCAACAAATTCAAAGGTTTATGTGATCTTTGCACAAAACCTAGACCAAGGACCAACTATTCTCCATACCAAAGCCCTAGAAATCCAATTACACTTGATTCTAAGACCAACATACCTTGATCTTCAGACTTCTCCTCCTCCTTCTTCTTCCTTCTCTTCCTCCTCTTGGCTCTCTCCTTCTCCTCCTACGGGTTTGCTAGGGCAAACTTTGAGACCAAAAATGAAATTTTTGGTTTTATTTCCCATTTTTATATTTTCCACTTTCCCTTAATTGCACTTTAGTCCTCAAGCATTTAAATATTGCAATTGTAACTTATGTTATTTGTATTGTGGCCCATCTCTAATTTGATTATGCCTTACATATCCTTTTTGCTAAATGACAATTGTACCCTTCTTTTATTACCACATTCCGGGTTTCATAAATTATCATTTCTCAATTTCATCTCCAAAATATTACAATGGGACACTTAGTGCTCTTATACACCCCTACAGTATCATGTACTGTACACTCTCTCGAGACGGGGTGTTACAAGATGTACAGTGTATGGAGAAATCCAAGCTATACTACATTACTCTTGGACAAATCCAACATTCAACTCATAAATGTTGGGCTTTCAAGGAAATGCAAACTGTTTTGTAAATGATTATCCCCATCCCTAGTTCTCTTCATACCTTTTAGAATTAAGTAGGTTTTTATTTGGTAGATTTTAGGATTAGTTTTAAATAAGCTTTATCAATTGATTTTATTCCACATCCTATGTGGTCGCCTAAATAGTGAAGAGTCCTGCACTCCAAGGACAAATTCCACCAGATAACCTCCAACTCGTGGGTACGAGCATCCTGACTTGAGTCCACTTTATTACTAGATGACCAAAGAAAAATTTGCAAATACTTTTTCATTTCACTTTTGAGTACACTTACTTTGTTTCAAATCGCTTGAGTATTTACCACATTCACTCCCTTGACCATATTTTCATATACATCATTTGGTCTCAAATAAGTTTTTTTTTGAGCATAAGTTAGACTTTTTTAGTTTAGTCTCAACCGTGTCTCAAAATAATCGCAATGGCTCAAAAACTGCGGCCCATCTCAGAAAGGAGCACAAAGGGCAAGTGGATAGACATTAGGGGCGTATCCATTGTCTGGGAGGACAGATGGAACACTACTCAGGCCAAACAACTAATCGACATATGCAAAGGTTAAGTGTGGTCTGAACCCTCTGGAGGTAAGTCATCCTCAAAGAAAACAATGCAACTGGCTTGACCAGCTATGAGCATATGTATCAGGGCCTTTGGCAATGTGGTCATGTCAACTCGAATCCGGCTAAGTGCCCTAACCAAATTCTCTATGGGTGGTAGAGGAAGCTAACAAACTCCAAATAGAGATACAAGCCTGTGTACTCTGTAGCTGCTTAAGGATCTCATCATCCTCTCTCACTACCTTGTCTCTAGCAGTATCAGGATCTATAGGCCAAGATGGAATTAGAGGCATTTATCTAACCTCTCTACCTCTCTGATAACATACTGAATCTCTGGTGTATCAAATGTCCCTCGGTGTGGAGTCAGAATAAAAGGAGTCTGAACAGTATAACAAGGCAAAGTCACTGGCCTTGGTGCAAGGATCCAAACTGGAGTGATGCTCAGTGCTAAAATGACATGTGCGTGAATCTATTAGCTCGAAAACACCTCATGAACCCCGTCATCGCCATAACCATCATCAAATACTATGGGCTCCAGCCCCTAATCATCCCATGACAACATATGGATGCGATCATCAGACTCAGCAAAATCAATAGAATGAATACCTCTTACTGGAGGAGGAACCGCATGTGTAGAATAAGTTGAAAGGGTATTAGAACTAACACTAGGATGTCCCAACTCGTATTAAATACCCATCAAGTCCCGAACAAAGATGTCTCAGCAATGCACTGATATAGTAATGCTCAAGGCCCTGGCGATAGGCAATAACAGTCCATCCAAAATGAGGGGCGAACAACCCGCGCAGAATGGCCTCGGCATAATGGATTGAGTAATCCAGCAGTCATCAATGTTTGTAAGACATCACCCAAAGGCCTGCCTAGTGGCATAAAGTGTCTGAGTTATCTATGCTATTATGTAAGAACTGTGGGCGCTCGAGGTCTAAGACGAAAGCAAGTAGTGGTCTCTCCACAACTCAGGCAACGTAAACCGGTGCAGAGTATACGTGAGCTAGTAACCTAAGCGGCTGAGATGGTATGGAAGGTCTATACTAAACTAAACTCTAAGCGTATGAAGTCCTATGCAATCGAATATATGCATACTGAGGCCTGCGTGCCCCCTGTCTGAATGAACTGATGGCTCCTACCTCCCCTAGTCTATATGATCCAAATGGCTTCTTCCCCTTATTATCAGAAGAGGAAGAGTCCGACCATAAATCAAGCGCCATACCATCCTCAATACCATATAATGCCTCTATCAAAGCTCTGTAATCCATAATCGATACACCTATAATATGTCTAGCATAACTGGGCTATAAACTCCTCATGATCATGCTAATATGCTCTCTCTCTGATGGACGATCAATCATCTGAATAACCCTCTCCCTCCAACGGGAGATGACCGATGTAACAGTCTCATGAGCTCCCTATCTCATAGCCTCAAGCTCTCTCCTAGTGACATCTATGACAATGTTGAAAGAGAATTGTCGGATAAACTCATGGGCAAGATCCTCCCAAGTCCGCCTGCGCGAAGCATCCAAGGTGTCAAACCAGCTTTATGCCACACTACTCAGTAACAAAGAGAACAACATGATCAACTGAGCCTCATCCAAACCCATGCCCTGATGGAAATAAAAACAAAACGCAGCGGAATTAGGTTTTAAAATTTTTCCAGAAAATCTTATTTTCGCAGGAACCCATGCAAATACATAATATCAAGAGCTGAAGATCATATCTATACATGTTATTGTTATAGGAGATTTGTTGGCTAGTAGGGTTGAAACAACTCCCGCACTAAGGTCTTCACCCCGCCCCTCCTTCTTGAGGTGTGTGGGCACCAACCATTCGTATCTAGAACAATACACTCCCTAGTTTATCAGCTTTCAACTCCACCGCGTACTCAACACATGAGGCAAGGGATCTCTAAGGGGAAGAGACTCTCTAAGAGACTAGGGTTTGGAAAAAACCTTTTTTTTCTCTCTCATTTTCTCTCCTTTTTTTTTTCATTGGGGCAAGGGTTTCTTATTTATAATCAACCCTAATTGCATAAATATCCAACCAATTTGGATATTTGCAAATTGGCCTATACTCTGCCTTTGATTAATATGAAACAGTCAGAACGGGACACTCATAATCAGAATCAGTCCAAGTGATTAATTTGTAACAAATTCTAATACTTTAATCTATAACTCAGTTCAATATTAATTTGTAAATAATCCTACTTATTACTTGTAATCTATAACTGGCCCAATATTAATTTGTACATTCCTACTTATTAGTTGTAATCTATAATCAGTTCAATATTAATTTAAAATACTCTACTTATTACTTGTAATTATAATCGTCCAATATTAATTATTTTCCAAGCCTTGATCATAGGAGTGTAATTTTATTCCAAATCATGAATTGTTCATCAGAGTAATATAGGAGTGTGGAATTGGAACCCATGGACTTGTAATTTCAAGCTCCAATAAATTCAATAATTAATTAAACTCTTTAATCAATCATTTTAATTTATTAATTTCAGAGTTATTCCACTAAAAACTTGAAATTGAACTCTTGTCCTTACAGTATCGATTTTACTCGGAAATTTAGAGTGTCCATTGATTTAATCATTACATGCAGTTTTATCCTCCAAGAAGTGGTTCATAACTAGAGAGTCAAAGAAATTACCGTTTTGCCCTCTAATTATTTCTTGATCCTAAGTTCCATTAACTATTAGTGAACGCTAATTTATAAACTCGTTATAAATTAGAGCGCCAAACTCGTTTCGGGCCTGCATCCACACTTAAGGGAACCAATCATCAAATCTTCCATGTGAAGGGTCGATTCCAGTCCATAGTTCACATTCCCAACTGCATACATCACTGGGCCTCCAAGACACAAGTATTGGGCTCCATTCCATAATCCGCTTTAACCCATGACTCAAAAAGGCCCAGCTTGACATAAACAGAGTCTAGCGACCATCAGATTGAGATCGATCTCGCATAGATCATCTAGCGGCTGCTTGAATTCTTGAGACAAACGGTATTTAAAAGAATTCAAACTCCGCTCTTGTCCCGGTCTCTATATAATCTTATTATATATGGAGCCCACTTTTAATGCGTCGCCACATTTTCAGGACCCTGGACAAGGTCATCACTTCATTCTCAATGATATGACCGTCCCAGTAATATTTAATTTGAAGATCCCCAAACTTCAATTAATTTATTACGGACAATTTGATTTATAATCCATAACCTCGATCCTCTCGTGTATAACTGTTATACACTGAGGTTATGGTTACATTAATAAATTTGGGATTTTCTGACGTTTCATTCATACATTATGCACAAAATAGCTAAATATAATAAATAATGACACTTTATTAATTTCATAAACATAAATAAATTCATGCTTTACAGCACTATCCCTAACACCCCACTTGCTCTAAAGCATGCGAGACATGTCTTTAAACCCATCCTATAAGTGACCAAACGATTTTGCGTAACGCCTGGTGAACGGATCCACAAGGCTGTCTTGCGATGCTATCTTCATAACCCACATCACCCCTAAGGCACTCCATCTCTAATCGATGATACCTCTCTATATGTTTCCCTCGTGGACTCCTCGGGTTCTTCGAGTTTGCCACAGCCCCACCGTTGTCACAAAGAAGTACTATGGGTTTATCCATATTTAAACAACTTCCAGACCGAAGAACTCGAAAGCCGTGACCGCTTTAGCCGCTTCACAAGCCGCTATATATTCAGCCTTTCCATGGTGGGACCGCGACGCTGATTGCTGGTACTTCATACCACGCCTCCACCACCAAGAGTGAATATCACCTGCATCGCCGACTTCTCGACCGTCCTTTGCACCGACATGGTCGACCGCATATCCTAAGGATTCGTGTCAAGACCAATAAATCAACATATAATTTCTCGCTCTCTCCTAAGGTACTGAATGCTTTACCGCAATCCAAAGGCGCCAACCTCAGGTTGGATTGGTAACGGCCGACAATTCCATCGCATAGCGTATGTTCGGTCTTGTACACAAAGATGGCATACATGAGGCCGCCCAATCGCCGAGGCATATGAACCTCGCTCATGTCCTTCTTCCCGAGGTGTCATAGACACCGCTTCCTTAGGAGAGACAATTCCATGTCGGGTCGTAGAAGTTAACCCTTCTTGGAATTTCAGATCGGTAAACCGAAACACCTTATCAATATAAGATGCTGAGACAAGGCTAAGAGTCTGCTCTGCGATCCCTTATGATTTGGATCCCAAGTACATAACTCGCTTGTCCCAAATCTTTCATTTGAAACTTTTCGACTAGCCATTTCTTTACGTCAGACAATAATCCTATATCATTCCCAATGAGTAGGATATCATCTACGTACAACACTAAAAAGACTACTTTGGTTTCCTTGATGTACTTTATCGTATGTTCATCAACATTTTGCTCGAAACCGAAGGTTTTGATCGTCTCATCAAACCTTAGGTTCCAAGACCTTGAAGCTTGCTTAAGCCCATAAATGGACCTAAGCAGCTTGCAGACTTTCCGCTCTTGGCCTTCAACTATGAAACCCTCTGGTTGCATCATATAAATGCTTTCATCAAGATAACCATTCAAAAGCCGTTTCAAGGTCCATTTGCCATATCTCATATCGAGAGCAACAAGAATGGAAAGTAAGGATGCGAATGGATTTAAGACAATTTATCGGGGAAAAAGTCTCTTCATAATCGAATTCTCCTTTTGTGTATAGCCTTTGGCTACTAGCCGTGCTTGGAAAGTCTCCACTTTCCCATCCACACCTCTATTTTTCTTATAAATCCATTTCGCACCATGGCCCGATCGACTCAAGAAGATCTACTGTTCCCGACATAATTGGAATACATAGATTCCATTTATTGTTCCATGGCTGTTAGCCATTTGTCCTTATCAGGATCATCCATCGCATGCTTGTATGACAACGACCATCACTAGTATCGACATAACAACATTTACTTCACCGCCCCGCAGCGAATTGGTTGCTAGAAACCCCCATTACGTCGAGGTGCAATGACATCCTGTATAGGATCTGTAGTCTCTTTGTTACGTGCCCCAGGCACGGTTACTGGTCGTGGTCTGATCTGATCAGATTGTAATTCCTCTAGTACAACCCTACTGAGGTTTGGCTTCCATGCAGTCATTTTCAAGAAAGGTAGCATTCGTCGATACAAATACCTTTCTATCTTGAGGATCGTAGAACAAACCTCCCCTCGTGCCTTTAGGTAACCAATAAACGTACATACTTTTGTTCGCGCCAGCCTCCCAGCCTTCCAAAGATATCGCAGTGTCAGTATTAATCATACACGGCACATGACGAAACTAGGTTTCATGACCACCCATAACTCTCTAAGGGTGTGTACGATAGATCTCAGAGGGAACTACATTCAAAATGTAGACCTAGCTATAAAATAAGAGATATCCCCATAATGATAGTGGCAATGAGGAGTAGCTCATCATAGACCTAACTATGTCACATTGTTCGATTTCTTTCCGCACGCGGTTCTCACAGTATGCCTGTGTGTCGTGAGTCGATACCGCCATGCTCAATTAGGTGATCCTTGAACTCAGATCAAGGTATTCACCTCATCCGATCGAAGGCACAATAATGATTTACCTAGTCAGTTTCGCTTCCGCTTAGAATTCCTTTAAACTTTCCAACGCCGCATTTCTGCATTAGGTAAACATACTGCACTCCAGAATAGTCACAATGAAAGTGACGGCATCAGAATCGGCCTAGTCGACATTCGCAGGTCCGTTGCATCTGAATGTACAAGTTCAAGTGGTTCCTTTGCCCTAAAGCCCTTTAACTAAGAAAGACTTAGTCATTCGGGCTTCCGCATGATTCACAAGATCGAAGATTGCCAACTTTTAGCTCTTTTAAAGGACCATCTCACTACCGTTAATCCTATCCAAAGCTTATATGTCCTAACCTGCAGTGCCATAGGTACATGTCATCATTATCAAGAATCTGCTTCTAGGCCAGGATGTTCTACTCTAAATAGTTCAAGTTAAGGAGCCGTCGCTTGTTTGGCTTCCAAATGTAAAGCCCATTTTCATTATTTGCATGACAAATGTTTAAACCATTTATGGAAATAACAATCTGATTATTATAAAATGAAACAGTAAACAATTGTTCATACAACTTAGAAACTGAAATCAAATTTCTCCTGAATCCAGGAATGCAATAAACATTGTTCAAAACAAGAAATTTATTCCCTAATTCTAAACGAACAATTTCATCGCAATTGCCGACACGTCGTCCCATTTCGACTACCATCTGGGCACTCCCCATCAAGAAGCTCCCTAAGAACTAAGATCCAAAGAAGAACAAATATATTAGTGGACCTCGAATCAATTATCCAGATTGACTATCAACTCACTAAATTGGCTTTTAAACCGCAAATCAAATTTACCTTTCTTTTTCTCCTTCGGGCCGAGGAGATACGGTTACAGCTTTCTTCCAATGCCCATCGACTCGCAGCGGGAAACATTTTCCTTCGGGGTTTCTTTTCGGGAGCCCTTCTTCTTATCGCTGCTTTGGGAGCAACCTCGCTTCTTCTTGGCTTTCCCGCAGAGGCACTTTTGCATTGTTTTTCCTCTTCTTCATTGTTGTAAGAGGACGTACCTCGTCAGCAACATTTGCTTCAAATTGAGTCCTCGTCTGTGACGGCCTCGAAGGTCTGCACCATTCAAAGAACCGGTTACATCAGAGCCCGCCTTGTTCATAAATATAGTTGCTAGTGAATTGAAGGAATCAGGAGGAGTGAACGTGATATACTCACTGGGTGCGCCATCTATTATGGCCCCCGCCAAGTGTACCGCTTCATTTATATACCAACCATGAACTGTAATACGTCACGAACAGAGTACCTTACCATCTCGCGCTCATGTACTTTCTGGGCGAGTTTCACACCGATCGCTCTGATTATTTCAACATGCTGAGGGAATCCATAACTTCAATGGTAGTTTCCATCCTCTCATGTTTTAGTCTACACCGCCTCGACATGTCAAGCCAGCATATAGCTTCTCCCGCTTTGTTATCGCTTGAATCCAACGCTCATATGGTTCTCGCACACTACGAGCGGCATCGGGTCGTTGTGTTCTACAGACATTCTCGAGAACAAATCTATTGTTCTCGGGCAGACTAGCACAATATTAACCTTACTTTTCCACTTTACAAAATTATCGCCTACATGATTCATTCATGAGTAAAGAAATTCATGGTTCGAGAAGACATTATCACGAAATTAAATAAAAACGTATTTATTACATGCAAAGGTAAGAAACATCAAATATATTTTGAATAAGAACGGATGCATGAATGCATAGAAATGAAAACACATAAAACAAAAATACTAATCCAAGGTGTTAACCTACAATTAATATCCCGCCTAGTGGTAGGTCATACTAATTATAAATTAAATTGAGACTATTCAAATTAATAATTCGGTAATTCAAAATATCTCATTTTCCCTCATTTATTAACTACCTTTATTTCGGTCAAGATACAACAATCGCTTAATCAGATTCTCGAGTGTGACCCATCGCTTCGTGCGTTCTGAACAAATTAACCCAAGATCAAGCCGCCATACAGGTCAATCTTGGAATACTGTCCAAACCCCGTCGTATAGGAAGGCAACGATGGATATTAGCCCAAGTGTGACACCCCTCCGTAGGGGAGGACGGAATCGCTACGCCACTAGGCTTCACCTAAAACCTCACGTGTCGACTAACGATGGAGACCGTAGGGGCACACTGTCACATGCCCTTCTCCCCACCACATTTCAAACTTATGTGTTTTCTAGTTATAAAACATCATATGTTTTATAAATCCTAGCAAATATTATATTCTATATAATTAATTACTAGGTGACAAGAATCTACCTACACTAAATAGGCGATAGAGTTCAACTTAATCAGTCTAGGTTTATTAGTTAAAACTAATCCACCTAATTCGCCTAACCAATTTAGGTAAACCTAGCTCTATAGTGAAAAGGGCCTAATTAGTTCAACTTTAAGTCCAAACATATTTTGGGCCTATTGTTTATTTACCATCTTTTTAATAAAAATCAATATTTATTAAAATTGAATAATCTAGGTTAAACGTGCTCTAACTATTAACTACAAGTAAGCCCAAATTAAATTAAATTGGAAATTACCAAGTTTAACTATTAAACTATATTTATTCAGCTAATTTGTTATTTGACAAATAAACAAACATTCCTAATGAAGGTATGTTTCCCAAGGATGTGTATGCATGATACAATATGAGTGGGCATTCATGTATGACATGTTATAATGTAAATAATTATTAGATGCATCTCATACATTTGTCTTATAAAGTAAATAAATAAATAAAAACGGGCAGTGTTTTGGGTGACTAATAATTACAACCTTTGAAAAATAATGGAAAATATTTAAATTACATAATGGGCTTCTTACGATTATATTCCCAAAACTGCTCCATCTTCATGTCTAAGCCGATTTGTGTAATTTCCGGTCCACCAATAATACAAAAAAAAAATTACAAAAATCCTATGCCATTAATGGCTTACACAAGATCTAGGAAAAATAAGAAAACCTAACCCAAAAACATCATATAATTAACGACCCTCATCCATATACCTGAAAACCTGAAATAATCACACATTAAAAATATGCCCGGAATGCCCACTCATGCATGAATCGAAAACAATTTTCTTAAACACAATAAAAATATATATATATTAATCTGCATTTATGGTCGCTGCGATACAAAGTGATGGAAATAAAAACAAAATGCAGCGGAATTAGGTTTTAAAATTTTTCCAGAAAATCTTATTTCGGGAACCCATGCAAATACATATTAATATATCAAGAATTCGAAGATCATATCTATACTATGTTATAGGAGATTTGGTAATAATAGAAATTGAAACAACTCCTGCACCAAGGTCTTCAATTCAGCCCTCATGTAAGGGTGTGTGGGCACGATTGAGATCTAGAGCAAATACACTCTAGTTTTCTTTACAAATCACCACCTTAAGTCTTTCAGCATGAAGCGAGGATCTCTAAGGGGAAGAGACTCTCTAGGAGACTAGGGTTTGGAAAAAACCTTTTTTTTTCTCTCATTTTTTTTCATTGGGGCAAGGGTTTCTTATTTATAATCAACCCTAATTGCATAAATATCCAACCAATTTGGATATTTGCAAATTTTTCCATATACGGTCTTGATTATGAAGCTTGGTCGTAGTGATTACTCCTGTCTATGCTTATCCCGGTATTAATTTATACTTGATCCCTACTTATTACTTTTAATCTATAATTGTCAGTATTCATTTACTTAACAAATCTACCATTACTTGTGTCTATAAGCATCGATATTAATTTATATGATCCTACTTATTACTTGTAATCTATAAGCATCCAATATTAATTTTATATGATCCTACTTATTACTAATCTATAAGCATCCAATATTAATTATTTTCCAAGCCTTGATCATAGAGTGTAATTTATTCCAAATCATGAATCGTTCATTGTAGTAATATAGGAGGTGGAATTGGGACCCATGGACTGTAATTTGAAGCTCGATAAATTAATATTAATTAAACTCTTTAATCAATCATTTTAATTTAGTAATTTCGAGTTATTACTAAAACTTGAAGTGAACTCTTGTCCTTCACAGTATCGATTTTGTTTAGAGTGTCCATTGGTTAATCATTATGCGAGTTCTATCCTCGAAAGTGGTTCATAACTAAGAGTCGGGTAAAATTACCGTTTGCCCTCTAGTATAATCTTGAGTCCTTAAGTTCCATTAATCCATTAGTGAGCGATTCAATTTATAAACACATTATAAATTGGCGCTGTATTCGGTTCGAACCAACACTTAAGGGACATTGTCCATTACTTAGGGGTTCAATAATCCATGGATTCATTCGGTGCATACATCAATGGGCCTCCAGAAGACACAAGTATTGGGCCCATTCCATAGGCTTTAACCCGTGACTCAAAATTTGATTGACATAAGCGGAGTCTATGACTACTCAGTTGAGTGATCGCATATGATCATCTAGTGGCGGCTGTTTGAATTCTTGAGACAATGATTATTTAAAAGAATTAAGTGCGCCTTGGTCTGATCTATATAATCTTATTATGGGCCTCCACTTTAATGTCGCCATTAGTGACCGGATTAAGGTCACTTCATGCTTTCGATGATAGTGGACCGCCCGAGTATGTTAATTTGAAGATCCCTAAACTGGTGTTATTACGGACAATTTGATTATAATCCATAACCTGATCCTCATGTATAAGCGTTATACACGAGGTTATGGTTACATTAATAAATCTGGGATTTTACGACGTTTCATTCATACATTATGCACAAAATAGCTAAATGCCTTCATCTGACACTATTAATTCCATAAAACATAAATACAAGTCATGTTTACAGGGCACTATCCTAACATGCCCCTCATCAGGCGACTATATATCCTCAAATGAGTATGGACATCCCTCACACATTATCTTGCTCCATGCCGGGCATCCGAAATTTAAGCGTGGTGGGGTCAGATTGCCTTATCAAATCCATCCCACACATCTATACCCTCTGCAACTCTCAATTATCTAAGCATCGGCTCTACTCTCTGTTCAATCATCAAAGCACCGATGATACGAGCCCCGGAATAATACATGTAAGCGGGATCACCTCGTAAACACGGATGAAAAGTGCCCTAAGGGATAGCCGGTGGTGCCATCGGCCCGAAATCGATGGAGGTGGAGTGGTGCCCCGTGTCGACGAGTATCCTTTTGGGCTTAAATCGTAGTGCATTGTCTATCAATCCTCGACTAAGGCCGCTGTCCTTCATGTCTCTGACCTGGTGAAGTAATATGATCCGCTCATTAGCCTTGCATGTGGATCCATATCACATCGATCTAATGCACGTAATGATAATCCTGCCTGACTCAACCCTTTGAAGATGGTCCAGTCTATGTCAGTGGAATCTAAAAGTGTAGCAAGAAACAAATAAGGTGGAGTCCATGCCGAACCAAAAAGCTATAATGGCGAAATAAGCAATACATGTGCCCCGAAAATATACAGGGTACATAATAAAAATTAATTATATATTAAGGTATAGTTAAATATCTTATAGGTATTAGGAATTGTTAAATGAATATGAATAAATGATTATATGGCTAAAGCAGAAAGTAAATAATGTATGCTAAATGAGAATTAGTTAGACAGAAAATTTACCCAGTGAAAAATGGAAAATTGGATTTATTGGTGGCCAAGCAAGGCCTTATGATTAAGTGACTTAAAACAAAATGAAAAAATGAAATGGGTGTATAGACGAGCATGGCCTTGTAAAGTTTAAAAAGACCAAACTTGGTCTTGGATGCTCATTACAGGCCATCCGTTTTGGAAGAAGAATGAGGAAAAGGAAGAAAATTTGGAGTTTGCAAAGTCAGTTTGGATTTGGCTTTGCCATATTATCACAAAGTGAAACAACCCTAAGAATTTGTAAGAGATTCAAGGTATGTCAAAATCCTAACTTCATCCCACTTTTAGATTTGGGTTTTGGAAAAAACCTGTTTTAAGGTTTTTCATTGATTCTAAACCACCTTTGGAGTTGTTTTGGGTTAGTTCATAGTGGATTTTAGATGGATCGTGGAGAAGGTTTGTGGAAGAAAAATGGAGTGAAAATGCCAAAATCCAGCATTTCTGGGCAAACCGTGGTAGTATCGGGTACCAAAAAGTGGTACAGTTATAATCTGAAACCAAGTAATTTTGGTACCGCTCGAGCTAAATACCGGTACCCTTGGCGGTGAGGGTAGTACAGGTACCGATCAAAGAGTGATCACCGATACCGCTGCTTCCAGCAGCCCTGTTTTTACATATTTTTGCACCTTTAAGCTTTGTATTCGTATACCGATTGTTTAGGGACCCTAAGAAACGATTGATGGGGGTTCAAATAAGAATGAGCCTAAGTGAAAAACGTACAGTACCTCGCTAAGAGTGAAGAATTTGTATTTGGCTAGGTGGTGGCTTGACAATGAGCCTAAGTTGGAATCCTAAAGAGACAAAGGATCGATAAATCTGTTAGTTCTTTGACTCTATTCTTATTTAGAGTATTTTGGTAGTTTTACCAAGTAAATGCAGTAATTACATGAATGAGTATATGAAATGAAGTGGTGATGTTCTGAGTGAGTTTATAGATTGAGTGCTCTCTTCGAGAATAAGTGATATCTGAATTGAAATGTGATGTTGAAGCCGAATGAATGTGGTATTGATAGATTATGTGATTAGGTCGAATTTCCTGACATCTTGAATTGAATCGATATACCAAATGAGCACTTTGATGGGATGAACCAATCGGCATCGGAGTCAACGAAGGCACAAGGGTGTCGATGTCACTTGGCGAGATGCACCAATCGGCATCCGTCATGATAGCGTATGGCATTGAAGAAATGTCCCACTTGACGGGATGCACCAATCAGCATCCGTCATGATGGCGTATGGCATTTAAGTGATACCACATGTCGGGGTGCACCAAATGGCATCCGTCATGATGGGAGACCGAATTGTTAAAATGTGTAGGCACATTACCGAATGATATGGGGCAGTTCATCAAGCGAATTAGTCGAATGTGATTTGAATAGTCAAAGTGAAAAAACCAGCATTGGCCCAGTGTAAATGGGGTTTTATGTATATGCTTAAATCTCATAAATTGAATTGTGAATTGAATTATTGCATTGAAAATGCATATTATGATATGATAAATGATTTGTAAAATGAAAGCATGCGAAAATGAATAGCATGAGTATATGTTGATATAATAGGCATGGTTTGATGTTAAATTCATGTCAAGTTAAATTGAATGTGGAGATAGGCTGCATATGGGAACCACTAAGCATGAAAATGCTTAGTGTATAGTTTTATCTATGCGCAGGTATCGAGTAAGCAAAAAGGCAGGCCAAGATCAAGAAGCGCAGAGTCATAGAGAGAGTACGGCGTATAAGTATATACCCCGTCATTTGCATATCATTTCTTTTGAACAAGTGGTATTTTGTAAACAAAAGGGTTAAACTCTGAACCTTGATTTTTATATATCATTCTAAAAGGGCATGAATGTCTTCTTTGTAAATGTTTATGGGCCTACCGAATTGCATTGAATTTGTAAATGATTATGGGCTTGCCCAAAACTGAAACCGCTTCCGCAACTAAATGACATTATAAATTGTTTTGATAAGATAAATGAAAACGTCGGAGTAAACCGGGCTTCGATTCGAATCCGCCATTCAGGTAGGGCCGGGGATTCGGGTCGCGACATTTTTGAAAAAGAAAATTTAATAACACGGAAAATAAAAAGAAATAACCCAAGCGTCCCCAGGTTTCAGTTCGAACTCGCCGATCGGTCGGACTAGGCTCAAGGGTCGCTACACAATCCATCACTATGCACAAAACTGCCCCCTTTGAAACTCCAATACTCCCGAGCAATCTTTGAATACCCTCGAGAAACAAAATAGAGGAATGCGGATCCATATCATGACTAAACCAACCCTGAAGGCTCACAAATGCACCCACATGTAGGATGGGAGTCTTAATCAGTAGGATCTAAACTCAACCTAGAAGGTCAATGGTGGCTCTAAAAAGACAAGGGTGGGTGGGTCTTTTAAAGGGGTCCCTAGCATGAGCGATTGATTAGTGCCCAAAAAGTGCTATTTTGAACCCTATTTTTAATAGGTTTTGAGCGCTTTTTGTGTACTAATTGTTATGTCTTGATTTACATATTAAGGTCCCTATTATTCCACTGATCGCATTTTGCTGGCAATTTTGCGGTTTGTGAGATAATCATGCCAAAAGTGTTGAGTCGATCAGCACGAAAAAATTAGTCAAGCTTCAAACATCATAGATCGAGACTAAGAGGAAAGAAGAGAAGAAAAGTGAAGAAAAATGAAGCGGGAAGAAAATGGAAAGAGCGGCGAGGCAGTGGCGATGGAGACGGTAGCCGCGGGAGAAGCTGGACTTTTAGCTGAGCTGAAAATTCAACGTGGATAGCGAGTCCCCCTCAATTCCTTCTCTCTTTGTAATTTAAGCTGGCTAAGCGAAATATCCTTCATTCCTAACGAAATTATGCATTTCGCTATACAGGAATTTAGCTAAGCTAGCGAAATTTCGCTATGCGAGTACCCTTAGTAATTCATGATTTAGCTATCTCTTGGTGGTTTTAGCTAACTAAGCGAGAGATTTTTGAGCATTAGCGAAATCCACTGCCTTGTCATGCTTTTGTAATTAATGCCAACCGACTTCATTTTTTGGTGTATTACTCCCTTGCCCTTGAATTTAGCCAAAATGTTAGGCTTTCTTGTATTTTCACACATTTGGGTTGGCTATATAAGCCACCTTATAAGTTTGTAACAAAAACTTTAATCTTTCAGTAAATATCTCACATGACTTTCATTTTCATGCTGATTTCTCTCTTTCTCTCTCATCTTTCTCTCCTTTCTTGGTTGCCGACATCCTCAGGATGACAACTTGGAGGATGGTTGACTAAAACCCTCCTCCTTCTTGAGTAAAGGAGTGGCGGGGTGAAGTCTTTAGGTTCTTGGTGGTTCCCTGCTTTTCATGCGACGGGTTTTGTCATTTTTGGTTCCCAGAATCTTCAACTCCTAGGTTTTTAGCTTTTGATTTACTTTCTTAGGCCAATACTTGTGGCTTACACAGGGTTTAGTGTATTCTTAGCTTTAGATACACTATCCGTGGATTGCCCTTCACGAGCCGCGAGGTAGGTTAAGGGGTTAGGGTTTCAAAGCGATAGTTGCGTAACATTGAATGGTCATTAATTTGGCAATCACTCTCCATGCTTTAGGATCAGTGCATATTGGTAGAGATGCTGTGGTTCTTTAGATAGTCTTCTGAGCCCTCTAAAATGATATTTATATGTTAGGGTTTCTTAAGTGAGTTTATAGCATTTAATGTTATTGATTTGGCCAATACTCTCGTAGCTTTAGGATCTGGAGTGCATAATTAGTGATAGATGTCTTTGTTGTTCTTTGGAGAAATGGTCTTCTGAGCCTGCGAGATGATGATATTGAATGTTAGGGTTTCAAAGCGTAAAGGGGCCGTAGATGCATGCTACGTATTATTTCAGGTAGGAGTTGTTTCAAGGGTGAGGTTTGCTAGTTAAACATAGATTCGGACATGCCATGGATATAGGTTGCATGTCATAGTAACAGGGACCTCTCGGTTAGCCTAGGACCTTAAACCTGAAATGGCCCAATGCTTCAGGAGTTCTTTTTCTTATTTTCTTCATTTATTTTCAGTTGCAAACCATCCACTTCCACATTTTTAGCGAACCCCAAAATCGAATTTAATTCACGAGTTTGATTTCCTCAAATCATTTATCTGAAGAAAACCCATCCATGTGTTCGACCTAGACCGCTATCTGTGGTAACGTACGGCGATGGGAAGGCTTTCGTGTATATAAATTTTGTTGATTTCGGCTCGACCCTCTTTGTGGCACGAATCAAATGGCGCCGTTAGGGAAGTGGTGCCCTAGTCACGAGTGAGAAGGCATGGAACACTTGTGATCTTCATCACAAGTCTTGGTGAACTAACATATTTCATTGTCATTTTCTTATTTCATTTAAAAAAAAAAAAAAAAAAAAGTGTTGCAGGAGAGTTTGGTGTCTGCCCTGTTTGCTGCAGGAATCCATTTTCAGTGGATTGAAAATTCTTAAGGCAAGCAGTTCATTTAAGGTTAAGTGGAAAAATTGACTGGGATAAAATGGAACCCCCACATGAAGAGCAATACAGTCAGGAGAGTAACCCTAGGGAATATATGACAATGAGGGACTATAGGAACCTCGCATGGCAAAATCGGCAACCACAGGAGAAATCCAAGCCCACCCTGGAGTCCGTGAGGGACTCACAGGAGACCAATGGATGAGTTCACCATATGGTAGTACTTCTGACCATAGTTGGAGGGAATCACCACAAATTCCTCATGGGAACAGAAACCTCCTGATATGCACCTCCCGAACCTCTTTATTATGCCTCCATTCCTCGTACTATGACCACCTGATTTTAAAATTTCCCTATTGAACAAGCCATTTGGACCTTGCAGGATAGTGGATGACTTTGTGGAAAGATAAAGGAGAGATTATGCCCATTCGATTGTCGCGAAGACAGTTAGGAACAAGAAAATAGATGGGCTGAAAGATGACTTTGAGCATAAATGGGACAGCACGCAGATTCCATTGAAGACCTAGTGTCGTGACAATGTGCACCGGAGGAGGAGTGTCCAAGAGTGGCATGGTAGAGGAAATTTTCCTGACCGACCCTGTGAAATCCTGGTGGAAAATTTTGAACCCTCAATTGGTGCTGCTATCTGCCTATGGGAGGAGAAGGAAGAAACCTTCCCATTGACTGAGAAGAGTAGTGGACATGAAACAGTGGAAGGACTGAGGCATCATTCAACCAAACCCATGGGTTGGATCCTAATAATCTGTGTGACCCAAAAACAGCCAATACAGTACCCCCTCAGCTGACCAAGTGTACATCTTGCCCACACACATGAAAAGTCAAAACCCGGCCTTTGCTCCCGAAGGTAAGTCGACCCATCCTTTGCATGCGTGCGAGAACTTCAAAGAGATTAGTGACCTCGCCATAAGTTTGCCCAGCACATCGAAGAACCTGCTTGACTGCCTATCTGGCATGCGTAGTGGTTGGTTGGTGCGGGTTCGGGTTTGGAGCACCGGACTAGGCATTTACAAGTTCAAGCTTTTTGTTTTTTAATTTGTCTTGTTTAGTTTTATTTTATCGTATTTTATTTTGATTTCTATAATTTTTCTTTTTAGTTTTTCTCTAATTTTTAGTTAATTTATGTTTTTAGATTAATTTTTACTCTTATGCAATTTTTCTTGCATCAATTTTTGTAGCTTTTGTGCAAATTTTGAAGCATATAATGAAAAGTAGAAGCGTGGCTTGAAGTTACCATAATTCTAGCGAAAATTTCGCAATTCTAGCGAAATGTGAAATTTTACTTCAACTATGAAGTCGCTAGCTATGAAATTTTAAGCTAAGCTATGAAATTTCGCTAGCTTATGAAATCGCATGAAGCAGGCAAAAAATTTCGCTAGGAAACGGTGCCCTAGCGAAATGGATCGGCTTATAAGCGAAATTCCTAGCCGAAATCAACAGTCTTCCACTCTGAGGCAACGATTACCTGATATTTCCAATTTGTTTTTTTCTTTATTTTATATTTTATAAATAAAAAAAAAAAAACGTTTATTTCTTTATATATTATTTTATTTCTAAAAAATAATAATAATAATAATTTAGTTTTTTTATATATTTATTATTTAAAAAATCGTTTTTATATATAAAAAAATTTGAAAAAAAAAATAAAATAAAATTTGAAAAAAAAAATAAATAAAAATTGAAAAAAAAAAACGAGTTCAAAAAAAAAATTGTTTAAAAAAGAGTTTTTATTTTTATTTTTATTATTTTATTATTTTTATTTTTATTTTTAATAGTGTCTTTAGCATTGAATTTTCAAAAAAAAAAATCAAAATCAAAAAAATCAAAATTTCATTATTAGACATAGCGAATTTTTAACAATTCATGAATCCAAAATTTTATTAGTATGAAAATTTCAGTGAATTAGCGAAAATTTTCAGCTAGGAACCCACTTTTGGCCTCCGATTTTGTTTAGCTCATAACTTTTCGTAGAACTCAGTTTTAGGTGTTCTTGTACCGTTGGAAAGCTTAGAGTGTAGAATCCAAATATGGCCAGAAGAACATTTTGAGATTATTATGAAAGTGTAATTTTAAAAATGGTCAATTGGTCACTTTTTTTCCTCTACTTTTCTTCTCATAACGGATGGGACGAGCGGAGTGAATAAGGTGTCGATGGAAAGCTTGTGAGTCTCTATCAGCAATGATCACATCTTATCATGGAGGTAAACACTTCCTTCTCTAATTTTCCATTCGGGGCGTTTAGGACAGAGATGTTTGGGTTGGGGGGAGAATTAGTAAAGGAAGTGGATTTTGCATTTATGTTTTGTTATCATTTTGTTCAAGCCCATTTTGTGATGTTTAGTGGCTTGTTGGGTTCCTTCTATAAGGCGGTATCTGAAAGCGACACTTTTTCAAAAAAATTTGGACCGTTTTGTAAGCAAACTTTTTGTGGTTTTACTAACTTTGTGGTTTGAAAAAATTGAAGCTTTGTCAATTCTATTGATGGTAGATTGGTTCCATACTTAGTTAGTGAATTATTAGTTGAATTCTTATTGATTTCGACCTTTTTCTTCCACCTTTAGCTAACCACACACAAAGCACATTAGATTTCAATGATAGGCTGAAAAACTGTGCACCCTCCCTTAATTTGCATAACCTACCCTAGTTTCAATTCGAACTCGCCGATCGGTCGGACTAGGCTCAAGGGTCGCTACACAATCCATCACTATGCACAAAACTGCCCCACTGAAACTCAATACTCTAAGCAATCTTTGAATACCCTCAAGAGGAAACCAAAATAGAGGAATCTGGATCCATATCATGACTAAACCTTGAGAGGCTCGCAAATGCACCCATGTAGGATGGGAGTCTTAATCGATGAGATCTAAACTCAACACAGAAGGTCAATGGTGGCTCTAAAAAAAGACAAGGGTGGGTGGAGTACTTTAAAAAAGTCCCACTAGCATGAAAGTAGATTGATTAGTGCCAGGTACTATTTTGAACCCTATTTTTAATAGGTTTTGAGACTTTTGTGTACTAGTGTTTATAAGTAACCCAATTTACATATTAAGGTCCTATTATTCCACTTGATCGCATTTTATGGCAATTTTACAGTTTTGTGAGATAATCATACCAAAAGTGTTAGTCGATCCAACCTGGAAGAATTCGAGTCAAACTCAACATCATAGATCGAGACTAAGAGGAAGAAGAGAAAAGTGAAGAAAAATGAAGCAGGAAGAAAATGGAAGAGAAGCGGCGAGCAGTGGCCAGGCTGGAGCAGTGGCGCGGGAGAAACTGGACTTTTCGTAAGTGTGAAATTCAACGTGGATAGCGAAATTTCTTAATTTCGCTATCTCTTGTGAATTTAAGCTAGCTAGCGAGAAGTGTCACTATTCTAAGCAGTGTGCGTTTTATTTCACTCCACAATTTCTCTAAGCTAGCGAAATTTACCGCTAGCTAATGATACCTTGCTGACGAAAATTCATGGTTGGCTATCTCTTGGTGGTTTAAGCTAACTAGCGAGGGATTTGAGCACTAGCGAAATCCTTTGCCTTGTCATGCTTTTTTGTAATTAATGCCAACCTGAGCTTTGTTTTTGGTACTGTTATTCATGCCATGGTGCAGCCAGAATGTTGGGCTTTCTTGTGTTCACATTTGGGTTGGCTATATAGCCACCTTATAAGTTTGTAACCACTAACTTTGAATCTTCCGAGTAAATATCTGTGCGGCTTTCATTTTCTTTTCGAGTTTTCTCTCTTCTCTCTCCTCTTTCTCTCCTTTCTTGGTTTGCGAACACCCTCAAGGATGACAACGGGATATGAGCGCTAAAACCACTTCCTTCTTGAAGTAAAAGGCTGCTGGGGGTGAGATCTTTAGGTTCTTGGTGGTTCCACACTTTTCATGCGTGAGTTTTGTCATTTTGGTTCCCAAATCTTCAACTCTAGGTTTTAGCTTTTGATTTACTTTCTTGACCAATACTTGGCAAGCTTTTTAGGAGTTTAGTGTATTCTTAGCTTTAGATACACTGTATCGTGGATTGCCCTTCTGAGCCAACGAGGTAGGTTAAGGGGTTAGGGTTTCAAGGCGATAGTTGCATAACATTGAATGTCGTGGTGGCGATACTCTCCATGCTTTAGGATCTAGTGCATATTAGTGAGAGATGTCTTGTAGTTCTTTAGATAGTCTTCTGAGCCTCTAAAATGATATTTATATATTGGGTTTTAAATTAAGGGTTACATAGCATTTAATGTTATTAGTTGACGATACTCTCATGCTTTAGGATACGGTGCATAATTAGTGATAGATGTCTTTGTTGTTCTTTTCTAGATAGTCTTTCTGACCTACGAGATGATATTGAATGTTAGGGTTTCAAAGCGTAAAGGGCGTAGATGCATACTACATGTGACTCAAATAGGAGTTGTTTCAGGGTGAGGTTTGCTAGTTAAACATAGATCAGGTTATGCCATGGACTATAGGTTGCATGTCATAGCAGAGAAATAACCGGGGACCTCTCGGTTAACCTAGGACCTTAAACCTAGACTGATATGAGGAGTTCTTTTCTTATTTTTCTTCATTTTATTTTCAGTTGCAAACCATCCACTTCCTGTTTTGCTTGAGCCCCAAAATCAATTTAATTCACCGGTTTGATTTCCTTGACTCCCATTTGTGCGAAGAAAACCCATCCACGTGTTGCTGACCCTGAGCCGCTATCTGGTGCTTGACACTGCGCGGTAGGAGAGAACAGGTGTATATAAATTTTGTTGATTTTGGCTCAGCCTCTTGTGTACCGAATCATGATTGTGCCCTCCCGGTGTTTTGACCTCCTACGTCTAGGAAGAAACGGGGCTTTTCCATGCAAGGTGGTCATCAACTCCACACATGCACTTCCTCAACATCCCAAGGGGCAGCCTATGGTAAAGGCTCTCGCTATTCTCAGTGTTCAGGATTAAACTAAGTGTACAGTGAATGTGTGGGTGTATCCAAAAAAAACTTAATAAATCTAACACAAAGAAGAGCACACTAGCCATACAAAAATCCTGAAATCTAGCTATGGGCTATACAAGACTTCAAGATTGGACTCCTCGGCATCAATATGTCAACCACCTCTGAAATGCTCTCAAACATAGATATAACCTATTGCTGGACCTTACTCCTAATCATTAGCTCGGTCGAATATCAAACATGGAGCAACAAGTCTTCAATCAAACATCAAACCACCTGACAACAAAAGGGGAAAAGTCGTAGAGACTAAAAATTAGGAGATAAGGGGATAAATGTGTGTCTACATAGACAAGCAAACATCTTGGAGTCAAGCAAGAGAAGGGTAATTATACAACAAGCAGTCATGCGAAACACAAGTATCTATACACAATCAATATATTGATTCGTGTCACAGTAGGCTGAGCTAAAATCAACAAAATTTATATACACCTAAGTTCCTACTACTGCCATAGTCAAGCTACTACAGTATAGTGGTCTAGGGTCGAACACGGGGATGGGTTTTCATCCTAAAAATGGTTTGCATAAATTTTGAAGAGTAAGGCTTTCTATTTGGACTTTTTGGATTTGTGTTTCAAAAACAGTGGGAATGGTTTGAAAACTGATAATTGTAAAAACTGAAAGTAAAAGGTGAAAAAGTTAACTTTGAAGATTTAGGTCACTAACTTGGCAAGTTAGAGACAGAGCAAGTGTCCTACGGTTTTATCCTCGTTATGACATGCAACCTATAGTCCATGGCATAACCGGATCTATATTTAACTAACAACCTCACCCATGAAGCAACTTCCTCTTTAGTAATCTGAGTGCTTATGCGATTATAGCCCCTTTAAAACCTAACATTAAATTATCATTTGAGAGGCTGCGTAAAGACCATCTAAAAATTCTTGATTGCATCTCTCACGTGCTGCTTTGTATCTAAAGCATGAAGTATTGGCCAAAATAATATGATAAATGTTGGCTAACCACAATTTGAAGAACCTAACATGTAAATATTATCTCGAGAGGCTCGTAAGACCATGGGAATCAATTACCTCTCTCCTTTGAATGTGCCTTGGATCTAAGCATAAGTATTGGCCAAATCAATAACATTCAATGTTATGCAACTATGTTCCAAAGAATATAAGAGCATGCATCTGGCTCACCTTGTAGGCTTTTGATCTGAAGGGACATGCATATGCCAGCATGAAGCTAGCTTCCTTCCTCTTCCAAGAAAGGAAGCAGCCAGCGTCTCTTGAGTTGTCGCCTCCAAGAGGGGTGTTTAAGCGGCCCAAGGAAGAGAGAAGAGAAAAGAAATAAACAAAACTAAAATAAAGAACTTTTATGTGCAATGACTTGCAATCTCTTCTCTGTGAAAATTGTTCCAAAAAAATGTTGTGAGTTTTTACAAAACAAAGAGGGCTTATATGAGCCTCCTCCAAGGTATGAAAATACAAAAACCCCTATAAAATTATTAGTTATAGACCAATTAAGTAATACTAAAGTTTAGGCGGTTGGCATTCATTCTTAAACTATGTGAGGCATTAAATTTCGCTGTTTGAAAGATTTATACAGCTAAGCGAAATCACCAATTAATAGCGAAAATGGAAAATTTATTTGAGCAGATCATTGTTTATTGAAATTTAGCTGTTCTAGCGAAATTTTTTTAGTGGAAAATAGGAATTTACCATTTAAGTAGATCTTTGCGAAGCTGGGGTGGTCTGGCGAAAGTTGGCATTTCGCTGGGCTGAGTATTTAGCTAAACCTGCGAGAATTTTCGCAGGTTGTAGAAAATTTCGCAGGTTGCGAATTCTGGGTTCTGCTCTTGCCTCCTGCAGCCATTTGCGTCCAATTTTCTTGCTGCCTTGGGTTTCTCATTCAGTTCTAGTGCAGTTGATGGCTGAGACTTCAGATTCCAACTTCATGATTCATCCTTTGTATTAGTTGAACTCGAGAGTGTATGAAATACCTGAAACAACCAAAAATGCCTCTAATGGCATAGTTTTACTAGAAAGGCTAGGAACACTTCAATTGGTATAAATGACATGATTAATATAAAAGCACTCAAAACCTATCTAATATAGGGTTCCAAAATTGCTTTGGGCATTAATCATATATCCAAATAAAAAACATTAATAGAATACATCAAGATGGTAAATTAAATTAATAAAATAAAATAAAAACAAACACTCAATGTTATATATAAGTATATAATAAAATAATCAAATCAAATAATTATACATTTTTAAATTATATTCAAGTTTTGACCCACTAAAATCTGGCAGTGCCATTTTATGGACCCCACATTTATATTATAGTTTCCATGGTGGCAAAGCTCATTTTTCTTATTTTTAGAAAAGCCCTTTTTTGAAAGCTGTTTTGATGCCTCTTATTTTTATTGTTTTTCAGGAAAAACAAAATAAGAAATAAAATCCTATTTACTCTTCTTGGAAAGGCATTCATGAAAAACTAAGTGAATTGAAGGTCATGTTACCTATCAGGAAGTCAGGTGTTATTGTAGCACCCCTCTAGCTATGTAAAATGGTCTCTACTAAATAAGTTGGGAGCTGATAATCAATCAGTGATACAAATACCAATAAATCAATAACAGATGGTAATGAAATGATAAAGAGAAGAAAAGGTCATGTTATCTATTGGGAAGTGCATTGGTGAGCCTGCTTTCCCTCTAAGCCCACAAGTCGATTATCTACTACAAAATCAGATTGTGGAAGTTGTTATTGATTAGATTAACTTGATAGATACAAAATTATCTCTCATATTTTAGTGCCATTCTCAAGCATCAACAAATAAATAAATAAATAAAATAAACAAGTAAAAATTAAATCAAGAAAAATGTATACATTGTGACACATCATATATATCAAGTAAAAACAATGTTAGTTCGACTGTAATATAGAATATTCATATTCAATTAAAAAATGGTTATAGATCAGTGGTCTTTGACAATGATACATGAGATGTGGACTATAAGCTATTTATATATTGCACTAATTAACTGCAAGATTCCATTTATATGAACTATAGAATTAATCATCGTATTTGGGTACAGAAACTTATTTAAGTGAGGTTTTTAAAATTGGTTGAAATTTTAAAAGTGAGTGCAAATGATTTGAAGTTTGAAATTTTTAGTTGGGATTTTGAAAAGTGAATTTTAATTGGAGCAGTTTCAAATTTTGAGATTTAAATTAATTAAAAATTGAGATACTAAATTTTTAATTATGTTTTGGATTTTAGGATTGTGGAGTTATAAATTTGAAGTGAAAACTTAAATTTGAAGTTGAAGTGCAGTTTGAATTTTAGATTATAACACTTAAATTTTTTGAAATTAAGAATTTTGTAAAATTGGAAAAATTAGAAAACTTTGAAAAAATGAGTACCAATTAAAGAGTTGAATTTTTGAGTTGAAATTTTGAATTTTAGAAGATGAGAAAATGTGAATTTGAATTTTGAAGTGGATGTTGAGATCTAAAAATGAGGAATGAAAATTTAGTACTTTAATTTTTGGAATACTTGAATTTTAAGATTAAATTGAAAAAAAATGAGAAATTGAATAAATTAAGGGTGGAAATTTGACAGGCAAAAGAGCTAATCAAAATGCATGGCCAAAGGCTTGGTCGAATAACCTAATGGATCGGTAAACTAACCTAAGGGTTGGGCCTAGATGAGTTATACCTAATGGGTTAGGTCTAAGTAAGTGGGTTGTAATAGATTGAGCTTTAGGTAGCTAATGTTGGAGTGCAGGTTGTCAGGTTGAGCCTAATTTAATGGGCCTAAGTATGTTAGACTGGAAGTAAATGAGGTTAGAGTCCCAATAGGTTCAGCTAAAAATGAGTTGAAACACAAGCTACTTGGGTTTAGCCTAATTTGTTGGGCCTAGACTTGTGGGTTGGGCAAACTAATGGGTTAAGCCTAATTTGATGGCGCAAGTATGTTAGGCGCAGCCCGTGGAGTTGGGTGTAGCTATAATTGGTTCTAAGTAAGTTGGGCTTAAAGTAATGGGTTGAGCCTAAGTTGATTGACTTAAGTATGTTGGGCCTAGACTAATAGGTTATGTCTAATATGTTTGTAAAACCCATGAAAATTTTTAATTTGAATTTTTCAGATAAAAGAGCTAGCTGAGTTTACGGAGATAGTCAAAGAAAAGTTGGGATTTTTATGATCTCGGATGGCGAAAGCAGTTGCAGTTGGAATCGTCTCACGAAATCTAGCTACCTAGTCGAATTTCATTGAATTCCGAAATAATCGGAATTTCAAGTATTTCGAGAAAACGGGTGTCGGGCGACATATGGCGAGCCATGTGGATGACACATGGCAAACCATGTGGCACGGCCACGCAGCAGAAGCCATGTGTCCGCAATGCATGGCAAAGAGCATGCATGTGTGGCCCATGGCAGAAGCCATGTGTGCGGCCTTGGCTTAAGCCATGTATTGTGCATGCCATGTGTCACCATGCTTAACCTTTTCAAAGCTTCCTATATATATGAGTCTCAAAATCAGTTTGTGGGGAGGGCAGAGCCGATCCGTGGGTGCAGCAAGGAGAAGGAGGAGGAAGGGAAAAGGAAGGGAGGAAAGAGGAAAGGAGAAGAGAAGGAGAAGAAGGGGGAAAGGAGAAAGGGAGGAAAAGGAAAGAAGAAAAGAGAAGAAAAAATGGGAGGAAGAGAGGAAAAAGAAATAGGAAAAGGAAGGAGTGTTGTGCAGTGAGCAAACCCGGATGGCAAAGAACCCGGAACTGTGCTACAAGAGGTAGGTTTCCTCCTACTCTAGTTATTTTGCATACAGAATTGGAGTATGTGAAGCTGCGGGTTTCGTCAGAATTTTGAGTAATTTGTATGTTATTGTGGTTTCTTTGTGATTGTGTGATGGTCAGAAGACCAATTTTACGAAGTTTCGAGATTGTCAGGACCTAACCTTTGTGTTTTAGGATAGCGAAATCCTGACTGAATGTGACGGGGTGTGCCCAATTTGCTTTACCCTTGTGGGTAGCGCATGACTTTGGGCTGACCATAACTTTCTCGTCGAACTCCGGTCGCGCGTTCTTGAACTCTGGAAGAAGTTCGTTGAGTCTAGAATTTAATAAAATAAAGTGCTCAACCAAAATGTAGGCTGAACATTGAAATTTTGAGTCACGAGACAGATTGAAGGGAATGGTGGATTCACAGTTTTGAACTTACATTTCGGAGCCGTTTATGCTTAGAAAGCTTGGGACTGCGTATGGTCTGAGCAGGGTGCGTGTTGGATGTTTTGTGTGGTATTTACAAAAAGCTGGACTTTCCCGAACTAAGTCCAAAATTATTTCACGGCCCGAAGCATGGCAGGATTTATATGAATAAGAATAGGTAATGTGTGTTATTCTTAGTAAATTGAATCTTATCCACGAATATGTGAAATTATGTGATATATGTGTGATAAAGATGGAAATAATTATATGCATTGGGTTGTATAGTGACATGCATAATCTCGGCAGAAATATGAATTAAGGCACGCACAAGTAATGGTTGGAATTATGTTAATACATGCTTGAATGATATGTTGACATGAATGAAGCGAGATGATAGAAAATATGTAGTGCATGCTTATGTGATGTATAATTTGAATGTGTGTGGAATATCAACATGGCGCATGTATACTAAATATATGGGAAATGTTATTGCATTAGACATGAGTATTCATACTTTTACGCAGTGTCGTTGTAGAATGTCCATGTAGAGGTCTTCATACATTGGTCATGAGTTTGAGTGAAGTGGCACAAATTGCATTGCATTGGTGTCCGGTAACACCACATTACATGAGAGTGGGTACATGGTACTGATTTGGCACTGCGTTTGGTGTTGAATTGTGTGGGCTTGAGAATGGGACCAGTCGGTGGGTTCACGGTGTTAAGCGAAATGGAAAATGAAATGTGTCGGGGCGTAGCAAGTAGGGGATAGATACCTCGGGTGAAAGTCACGAAAACACGGACAGACGGGCGCATCCAGTGAAAGCTTGAGAAAAAATGTCGGAGCGTGTAACAAACCCGCGGTGAGACCCCGAAAAGTTCTATTTCCCAAAAAGACACGAAACGATTAAATAAATATCACATAGACTACGGGTTGTGAGATGGGAGTCGGGACTAACTTAGTATTGATTTCCCATTAACACTTGCATTGGGTGGTGGGTCGGAGGTTGACTCGGTACTTGGGGCATGTAAAGTGTCATCTCATACATGCATGTAGATTTTTCCATGATAGGACAACATGTCATGAATTAGTTGTTGGTTTGACTATGAGATGATCATTTGTATTTTTAGGTGGAATAACCTTTGTAGGATTATCTCTGCGGCGTTAGCTCACCCACGTCATTAGGACCCCCTTTAGGAATTACGGGACAGTACGACGGCCGAAGCTCATAGAGTAAGGATTATGAAGCCAGGCGGATTTGTGGCTATGATTCTTGTTTTATGAATATATTAGAAGGCGACTAGTTTTAATATATGTTTTGTATTAAGTGATGTAATAACTCTTGGATCTATAGAAATGTGAATCTTGTAGCAGTATGGGCTTGAGTATAGAGCTGATGGGCCTTAGTAGATCATTTTATAGTATGGAATGCTCATGATATGAGACACGCATAAGTTCCATGAGGTTGGCGGGTGTCATGGGACCCTCGGGTTTTGGGGTGTCACAGCTTGGTATCAGAGCTTAGGTATACGAATACCTAGGGCTTGGTGGGGCATGGGTCTAGGACATGTTGTTAATGTGTAGGAGCACCACAGCTTGGTATAGCTTGGTGTTGGAGCTTGAGTTAGAGTTACCTAGTGCTTGGAAATTGATATCCAGATCATAGTTAGGCATGAGGTGGTAGGAGGTTACCTAGAAGTCCACGAGAGACAGGGATTAGATCATCATTTGTGTGTTTCTTATGTAATGCTTTGATTGTGTGCGTGAGTTGTATTGCTATAAATTCAAGTGAATTATATGCGTGGTAGGATGTATATAGGAAATACGAATACTAGGTTTGAGAAACGTAACCTTAGGAGTTCGAGAAACAAACGGATGGTTCGGGATATTAGGTCTATTCTTAGTTGTGGCACATCGATTTGTAATAGAGTGTGATCGTATGAGAGTTACCACTACCACCTTGAGCGAATTACTTGTGTTGTGTTTCAGGGGAATAGGCATAATGCTTCATCCCATACTGTGTATTATTCACGATGACACAGGCAGTGGACGAGTTGGCTAGCTAGCCTTACCCTAGAGGACGAAGTGAGACAGGATATGAGTCTACCTCGGGTGGTTTGCGAGTACGGATGTTTTCCCGGTGAGCTGCAGTTACCTCCATTGAGGGACGTGGGCTTCCGCGTGAGTTGCATCTGGTATGGCCCATCTCTACGACTCATAGGATAGGCGTCGATTTGAGTTCACGGGGAGGTTAAAGGTCAGTCTGAGAGATTCTTGGGCAAGGGTTTCATTAGGCAGGAGCACTTCATGGGGCGCTCGAGTTACATTTGTGAAGAAGAGGATATGACCCTTAGGCTGCCATCGATTCGCAGACAGTTGAACAGGGTTGCAATCAAGAATCGATGTCCATTACCGAGGATTGATGACATGTTTGATCAGCTGAGAGGGGCGTGAGTCTACTCCAAGATAGACCTTCGCACTGGTTACCATCAGTTGAGAGTTAAGGGAGCGGACATCCTAAAGCGGCGTTCGGGCGAGTATGGGCACTTTAAGTTCTGAGTAATGCCCTTTGGGTTAATGAATGCACCAGTGAAGCATTCATGGACCTCATGAATAAGTGTTCTAACCTTTATTTAGATCAATTTGTGGTGGTCTTTGTTGATGACATCCTGATCTACTCCCAGACGGAGGTGGAGCATGAGAATCCGCGAGAATCGATACTCACGGCTTTGAGGATCATCAATTGTATACCAAGTTGATGAGTGTGAGTTTTGGCTGCGGGTGGGTTTCTTAGGACATGTGGTGTCAGCCAAGCATGTATCGAGTGGACCGAGGAGGGAAGGTTGAGGTGTGATGAGTTGGGAGAATTTGAAGTCGATTCTTCCGAGATCACGTGGATTTCTTGGGATTAGCGAGGTGTCTGGAGGTTTGTAAAGATTTCTCCGGCTAGCCGGCCTTTATGACCCAAGGTCGACCGGGAAGGAGGTCAAGTTTGTGTGGGATGACTCATGTGAAGCGGCGTTCAGGAATTAGAAGAGGAGGCTTATGAACCTGTTCTATTAGTCGGAGAGATGGAGGTACCCTTGATGTATTGTGATGTGAAGGACGGCCCAGGGTGTTACGATGCGATCGGGAAGGTTGTGACATGGTTCTCGGCGGTTGAAAGAATCACGAGCAAAATTACCCACGCATGACATGGAGTTGGCGGTCGTAGTATTCGCCTTGAAGATTTGTCCACTAACATGGTGGCGGTTCGAGGTGTTTTGGAACCGCAAAGTCTTAAATGCATCTTCGCGGCGGGCCTCCAGCATGACGGCGTAGGTGGATGTAGTTTTGAAGGAATTACGACTTCACTTTGCATTACCATCGTGGAGCAGTGTGTTAATCTTAAGAAAAGTCGCAGAGAATCTTTGTTGTATATTATTAATTGTGATCACTCCAAGTGATCGCAGTGAGTTCCAGTTTGTGATGCAGTCAAGCGAGCTCGAGTACCCAGCAGGAAGTATGATGGCTCTGTGGTCTCTGCGAAGCGGTGATAAGTCCCAAGTGTGGGACGCGAACTAGTATCCATCGGGACCCGAGTACAATCAGTCTGACGGTGAAGGTTGGGCCATCCCACACGGATGGTAGTCTTGATATAGGTTGGTCCTAGTCGGCAGTTTGAGGAGGAGAGATCCTCGGGGGTTCCATTATCTTGGTCGTTTACTACATCCAGTGTACGAAAATGTATCATAGTATCGTCACCTGTATTGCAGACGGGATGAAGAGGCATGTGAGTTTTGTAGCGGTGTGTCCGTGCCCAGATTATTTGACACGAGTAATGGCCCTCGACCATTGGAGATAGCGAAGTGGAAGTGGACATCAGTGGTTTGACTCTTGCCACGGACATGTGAGCGTGATGATGTGGGTTCTGGTGGACCGACCTCACCAAGTCGGCACATTTACAGTTGTGGGTGTTGCCCTTGGAAATTATGGGTTGTATCATCAGATAATGGATTTATGGAGTTCCATTCTCCATAGTATCGGATCGGGATCCTCAGTTTACGGCTCAGTTCTGGAAGAGTTTCTAGAAGGCCATGGGGACACAACTGTTGATGAGTACCGCTTTTCACCCTCAGACGGATGGTCAATTAGAGCGGACTATTCATATTTTAGAGGACATCTTTGACATCAGTCTGGATCTCGAGGTAACCGGAGAGGGCACTTGCCCGCTGGTAGAGTTCGCCTACGGTAACCATTCTGTTGAGTATTCAGATGGCGCCCTGTGAAACCTATGGGAGGCCATAATAGATCACCGATACTATCATGTTTGGAAGAGGTGGGAGAAGGGCTCCCATCTTCAGTCAGTTGATGGAGACACCTCGGAGAAGGTGGGTATGATCAGGCATCTTTTCCTCAAAAGCGCGCTATGAGTTCTGTTTGATGTCAGGCGGCTACCTCTGGGATTCAAGAGCGGAGTAGTCATGTCTTCTTGAAGGTGATGCTAGAGGAATGAATTGATTCCGTGAAAGCGAGGGGCGTTGTCACGGTGGCAGACGCCAGGGGTGCTCGAGAGGGTGGGGCGCGATTACGTATCGGTTAAGCGTTGCGTGGCGAGTTATCAGCGTTAGTGGTGTTTTACTTCCTATGCTCAAGTGCACTCGGATCCAACTCATATAGTGGATTGGGGAGAGCTTATTGTTGATGCGGATGGGACCTTCGAGGAGGGACCGGTGCGTATCATGGATAGCCGAGCTTGGTTTGCGTGGCAAGCCAGCAGGGCTTGTAAGGTGTTGTGGCAACATCGAGGAATTCGAGGAGGTGACATGGGAGGCAGAAGACACCATATGTGCCAACTATCATCTTGTTCGACGGGGGATATGGCACCTAGGTCATTAATGTTTCAAATGTTGTAGCGTATGCATGTGTTTAAATGTGTATGTCTTGAAATTTGGGACGAGAAATTATTTAAAGGGAGAGTGTAAAACCCATGAAAATTTAAATTTGAATTTTCAGATAAAAGGAGGCAAGCTGGTTTAAGATAGTCGAAGAAAAGATTAGAGTTTTATAGATCTCGGATTGAAATGGATTACACCCAGTTTAGAATCGTCTCACGAGGAAATCTAGTTACCGAGTGAATTTCGATTTGGGTTAAGATGATCAAAATTTCCATTATTTCGAGGAAAAGCAGATTGGGGCGACATATGAAGCCATGTGGATGACACATGGCAAATACATCATTGACCACATGGCAAACCATGTGTGTGACACATGTGCCATGTGTCTGCATGCATAGTACACAAGCTATATATAGGGTCTCAAAATCAGTTTGTGGGGGAGGGGCAGCAAGAAGCGGAGTCCGTGGGGCAGCCGGAGAAGGAGGAGAGGAGAGGAAAGGAAGGGAGGAAGGAGAAGAGAAAGGGAGGAAGAGGAAGGGAGAAAGGGAGGAAAGGAAGAAGAAAGAAGAAAAGGGAGAGAGGAAAGAAAGAGGAAAAGGAAAGAGTGTTGCTTGATGAGCAAGCCCGGACGACAAAGAACCGGGCTGTGCTGCAAGTGGTTTCCTCCTCTGATATTGCCTAAGAGCAGTGTAGTAGCTCAAGGGTTCGTCCAGATTTTAGGCAGTACTATCAATGTGTTTTCTGATTATGTGATGGTCAAGATGATTTCTGAGTTTGGAGATTGTCCAGGAGACCTAACAACGTGTTTTAGAGATGGCAAAATCTAAGCAAAATGGCAAGCAGGGTGTGCCCAAATTTCCACACACGCATGATGGCGCATCGCTTTGGATAATATAACTTTCGTCCGAACTTCGATTCGCGATTCTTGGACTCTGGGAAGCTCGTTGAGTCTGAATTATCTAAAATAAATTTCTTAGTAAAATGTAGGCTGAACAGTGGGCTGGGTCACGGACAGTTTAGGAGATAGTGCAGTTCTAAGTTTTGAACCTTGTTTTGGAACCGATTTGTAACAAAATGCTTGGGATGCATATGATTAAGCTAGAGGCCTAATGTTGGATCATTTTTGTGTGGTATTTACAAAAGCCCAGACTTTGGAACTAGTCGATTATTTACATTAGGCGGATTTATGGTAGATTAGCTAATCATATCAGTATTACATAAATTGAATAACATAATGATATATAAAATTATGTGTGTATGTGTATCATCAGATAATTATATGCATTGAGTTTGTATGACTAACATACTATGTCTCGACAGGGAATATGAATTAAACCTTGCCTAAGTAATGGTTGGAATTATGTTAATACATGCTTGAATGAGTATGTTAACATGGAATGGCTTTGATAGTAAAATCTCTTGGTGTGCTGTGATGCTGTTGATAGTGTGGACTATCAACATAACGGCAGTTCACTATTCACGGCACTATCAACATCGTATCCCGCCGGTAAAAACCGAGAATTCATGGCCATTTCGACCTTATACACATCAAATCTGTTGCTGTTGTACACTGTTATTTGACAGTCAGGTGGGCTACTTGCAATTTACCCAGTGTTGTGTTTCAACAATTGATTACAGTTTTAGGACCGATCAAGCGGCTCCCGTTCAAGGCCTCAAATATAGATCAATCTCAGCCTTAAAGCGAAATCAAACTACAGTAGAGGATAAATCCACCTCACGGAGTTTGTCGAAGCTCCTTGCAAAACCCCGGAATGCAGCAGCCTGTGTGAGGCAACCTTCCTTCTTGTCGAGAAGTATTTTGGTGAATCTCAGAATCTTTTGAAATGAGTTTCTCTATCTCTAAAGATGTCACAAAACCAGTCTCCACTCTTTTTTTCCAGCTCTTGATTTTCTTTCCTTTGAAGGAGATAGTCCTTTATGTAGCTCTTTTGTCTTTTTCCTTCAACCTTCTCATTAATGACATGTGTCCTTACTTTCTAGTTTTAACATGACTACTATCTCGGTGATCCGTTTTCCATCATTTTCTCTACTCATGCCACATAATTAACATTAGTACATGTTATAAAAGTGACTTTCGTCACATCATGTGATTTCAGCGTCAAAGCTGAAACCTCTCGAAAAGCGTGTCAACTCATTGTCTGAGATCAGCGTGCAGTAACTGAATTTAGTGAGACGATTCCAAAGGTGAAATCTGTTTTTTCATCCGAGCTCCAGAGAATAAATTTTGGATTTTTGACCGAAATTACGATTTTGCCCTTTTTGAGAAAATTGGATTTTCTTGGGTCTTACATTAATGAGCTTAAATTAATAGATAAATTATCATTGTCATAAGTCTATAGTCTCAAATTAGTGATTAATATACATATCCAATCTGATAAACTCCACCAATACAAATTTCATACTAATTAATAAGTCTCATTTAATATAAGTTCACAATTCCAAATTACTAATCAATATATGAACCAAATTTATAAATTTCAATAGCAAACAAAATTTTGTGGCAATTAACAAGCCCAATTTAAATATTTAATAATTTAACCCTAATTCAAAATAAAATTATAACATTTAATCATACTAAATAAAATAAAAATTATGTCAATTAACAAAATTCCAAATGTGATAACTTAGGGTAGTTAATATTACAAAATTAAATTTTCCATTATTCAAGACCAGTTTACATATTAAAGTCTAAATTATAAAACTTTTAATTTTAATATTTGACAACCTAAAGTTCATACAAATTTTTTAAGTTAACTATTAACACACAAAAATATAATTATACATAAATAACACAAAATTAGAAACTCAAATACAACTAAGTAAAGAAAAATCAAGATTAAAGTTAAATTTATAAGTTTCACCAACAACGATTTTCATATTAACATACATAAATCTCATAATAGCCCATAAAAGAAAAATCCAATTCCACAAATATGTATATGTTTTCTGCTCAAAAAATGTGTAATGGGTGTTGATAAAATGAGAAGAAAAAAAATGTAATAAAATAAAATAAAAATAAATAAGGTGTGAGTCTTTTACCTCTGTGATGTTTGCTTGAATTTGTTTCTTTTAAGAGTAAAATAGATGAAAAAAAAAGGAAGAAAGATGAGAATTGGGAGAAAAAGAAACTAGAGGAAGAGGAGTAGGAGAAGAGAAAAGAGAAGAAGAAGAAGAGAAGAGGAAGAAGGAAGAAGGAAGAAGGAAGAAGGAGAGAACTAGAAGAGAGTAGGCTCCAACCGGTTTGGGGAGGGGTGGGGGTGGGTTGGGTAGGGTATCCATAGGGAATGGGTGGAGAGAGAATTAGGGAATAGGAGAATTGGAGGATTTTAAAAAATGAATAAATAAATAAATAAATAAATAATAAATCAAAAAGTAAAATTTAATAATAAAAATAAAAATAATGTGTGAACAAATTTTAGGGTACAATGTTCTATATAATTTTAGAACAAAAAGCGGGAACCAAATGTGTTCTTCTATTTTCCTTGTTCTCTTTATTTTTAGAATGAAAATAGTTTTAAAAACTTATGAACCTAACATGCCTTAACATTTTTCATATTTTTCTTGAAAAATAACTATTTCAAAAAATTTAAAAAAATTATTCGTCTTTATTTCATGTATTTACATTGTCTTAAAGAGTTATTTTTGCAAGAATACAAGAAAAGCATTTTGTCAAAATCAAATCAAAAATTAATGAAATGTTAATTTAAAGTCAGATTTTGAAGAAGTATAACACAATCAATTCACCCGTATAGAAATAAATGATTATATCATACATTAAAAATTGAAAAAATATTATTAAGATATAATATATAAAAAAGGAAGTATGTATCAATTTATTTTAAAATAAAAGTTAAATAGGTACAAAGAACTTCAATTTCTGTCGGTCGATTACATTTTGAAAAAAACAAATTGTCTTTGAGGAACAAAAGAGATAATTGGGCAAACAATACCAAAACTACCCCTCTTAACAATCCAACTAGTATTCCAGCTGGATAAAAACAAGAAAACATCAAATGTTTTCTTGCCCTAACTCCTTCGTCTTTCATCTTCCTCCAACTCTATATTTCTTTTCTTTTCACATCTTCATCGATCCTTAAGGCGAAAGAAAAAATATCCTAAATTGTGCGGTAGTGGTAGATGCGAGCAAAATAGAAAACACGCTAACTCTAGCGTGGTCGTGTCACCCCAATTTGTCAAAGCCCCCCTTTCCCGTCGGTACCTTCCTCCAAAGCTAAGGGGAAAAGTGTAATTTGCGTTTTAGTTTCATGAAAAATCGTTTTTTTTTTTTGGATGGATGAGTGGTTGCAGAAAAAAATGATTGTGAAGATTAATTTGATACAGTAGGTACCACTTGTTAACATGTTTGTGTAATGTTTGTCCCTACAACTCATTGTTTCGTAAGTACTAATCCCAACAATGTAGATTTGTATCAATATACTAAGGTACTACATTAACAATCTCAGTACTACCTTAATGGAAGATTAAGTAAGCCCTTTCTTATCATCTTTCGGTCGATACTCGACTTTCATCCTTTTTACTTCATAAAGTACGCGAATTATAGTTGCATCCTGGATTGTAAAAATGAAATTAAGCATATATGAAAGTTGGAGAATCTTACTTTAAGTAGATTGGAGTCCTTAATGGAAAAATTGGTAAATTTATTATCTATAATCACCTTGGGGTGTTGTGAGGAAAGGGTCCCTAAACCCCTATTTACCACATTTTGCTATCCAACAACTCAATTTTCATCCCATTTATATTTCATGAAATGCATGAATTATATGTGGACTCCTCGATGGATAACCAAATTAAGTATGTATGTGAAATATTTGGGAATTCATACTTTGAGTGAGCATGCGGTCCTTAGCTAAGGAAAAAAGTTGTAACCAAGTTGTCTGTAGTAATGTTTAGATAAAAATAAACTCAAACCCTTTTCCTTATGACCTAAGTGCACAAGTACTACTTTAATATAAGGCAGAAACACTACCTTAATGTAAATGCAACTACTACCTTACAAGAAGTATCAAGTACTACGTAATAGAAAGTCCCTAAACCCCTATTTACCACATTTTGCTATCCAAAAACTCAAGTCTCATCACATTTATATTTCATGAAATGCATGAATTATATTTGGACTCCTCGAAGGAGAACCAAATTAAGTATGTATGTGAAAGGTTTGGGAAATCATACTTTGAGTGAGCATGCGGTCCTTAGCTAGGGGAAAAAGTTGTAACCAGGTTATTTGTAGTAATGTTTAGGTAAAAATATACTCAAACATTCGACACCCAAGGACCCAAATGCATAGGTACTACTTTAATATAATGCAAGTACTACCTTAATCTTAGTACTACCTTACAAGTATCAATTTCCACCTTAATAGAAGTCTCTAAACCCTGTTACCACATTTGTTGTCTAAAACTCGAGTTCTCATCCCATTTTTATATTTTATGAAATGCATGAATTATATTCATGGACTCTCAGAGGAGAACCAAAGTGAAATGTTTATATGAAATGTTTAGAAATCATACTTGAGTGAGCATGCGGTCCTTAGCCCGGGAAAAGGTTAACCGGGTTATTTGTAGTAATGTTTATGTAAGAATATACTCAAACCCCCTTTCCTATGTTAAGTGCCACACAGAATGCTACTTTATCTAAAAGCAAATTACTACCTTAATGTAATGTGGAGTCTTACGCTACAGTATCGAATCTTACCTTAATAGAAAGTCCCTAAACCCTATTTACCACATTTTGCTATCCAAAAACTCAGTTCTCATAAATTTATATTTCATGAAATATGAATTATCATTTGGACTCCTCGAAGGAGAACGCAAATTAAGTATGTATGTAAAGGTTTGGGAAATCATACTTAGTGAGCATGTGATCCTTAGCTAGGGAGAAAAGTTGTAACCAGGTTATTTGTAGTAATGTTTAGGTAAAATATACTCAAACATTCAACACCCAATAACCCAAGTGCACAGGTACTACTTTAATATAATGCAAGTACTACCTTAATGTTATTCAAGTACTACCTTACAAGTATCAGGTACTACCTTAATGAAGATCCCTAAACCCTTATTTACCACAATTGCTGTCAAGCTTCAGGTTCTCATCCCATTTATATTTCATGAAATGCATGAATTATATTTGGACTCCTCGAAAAAAAACTAAATTAAGTATGTATGTGAAAGGTTTGGGAAATCATACTTCGAGTGAGCATGTGATCCTTAGCTAGGGAAAAAAAGTTGTAACCAAGTTATTTGTAGTAATTTTAGGTAAAAATATACTTAAACCCCTTTCACTATGACCCAAGTGCAGAGGTACTACTTTAATATAATGCAAGTACTACCTTAATGAAATGCAAGTACTACCTTACAAATATTAGGTACTACCTTAATAAAAAGTCTCTAAACCCCTATTTATCATTTTGCTATCAAAAACTCAGTTCTCATCCCATTTTATATTTTATGAAGCCATGAATTATATTTGGACTTCTTGAGTGAGCAAATTAAGTATATGTGAAATGTTTGAGAAAGCATGCCAGTGAGCATACGGAGTCCTTAGCTAGGGAAAAAGTTGTAATCAGGTTATTTGTAGTAATGTTTAGGTAAAAATATACTCAAACCCTTTTCCCTATGACCCACATGCATGTCTCCTTTAATATAATGCAAATTACTACCTTATGTTATTAAATTTACTACCCACATTTGCTATCCAAAAACTGATTGAATGTCCACATAGTCTAAGGCTACAATTTTGTTATGTCAATATTATTTTAAAAATAAATCTCTAATTTATTTACTTAGTCACAACGAAAGATAACAATTAATTTCAAAACTCTCAGCCAAGATAGTTTGCAATTGGATTTTTTCTAAATGAACTCATTGAATGAAAAAACCATCATAGTTGTTGATTCTAATAACACATATCCACCATTCAAAATTAAGTGTCTTTTCTTGAACACCATTCTATGGCAACCCCAAGCACAAAATGACAAAAGAAGGCGTACTTACTGCGGATTCACCTTTTGAATGGGTAGCAACCTAACCCATTTAGTCATACGATGAAATTCTAAGATATGCAAAACATGGGTGATACCCAATTGCATTGTTGGTTGATTTTGGGCAACAACCTCATATCAATTTTCCAACTTCTATAATATACAGTTTAATTGAGTTTCCAAATGTTTCTGTTATCCAGAAAAACAAAAAAGTGCCACCAAACAGTTATAATGGTCAATTACACTTGCATGCTTTACGAATTCGCTCTCATTCACCGTTATCATCTTGCATCACCAATGTACACAACAACTTTATCCTGTAATAATCCATTTTCTTCTACAAAACACAAATAACACAAGTGTAATTCAGCGTATATAATGTACTGAAAATATTTATATAACAGATGATTATAATGTAGTTATCGCAGCAATTGATTTTGTTAGTGTTTCGTCATTTCAAAGTTCCATATATTTGGTCACATAAATTCCACAATCATGCCTATACACAGGAATTAATTTTTCCATTTTGTGAGAAAACAACAAGTAATGATAATTGTGTTGTCTATAAACATCTTTGTTAACTTGTAATATGTGGAAATAATGTTACCAATTTCCTTGTTGCATGACCTCCGGGTAGACATACTCCAATTTCCCTATATCCATATCTATATGCACATCATAGGCCTTCAAGCATTGTCCTAAAAAATGTGACAATCTTCTGGAAGAGCCCTTTATGTACTTGCCAGTCATTAGCGAAAATGAAGATAGTAACTTCAAACACTGCGTGAGGTTGATGTGTACATGTCAATGAGTATCCACTATCTGATAATAACTATAATAGTGAATATATCATTTGTTAGTTTGATAATGGATTTAACAAACATATAGCATTTAAAGATTATACAACATCACTTAGCACACAAATTAATAGAGCCTTGTAACATGCGATTATTAAGGGTCAAGATAGTGTTTTGGCGATCTAGCAACAATTCTTTTTGTACAATGCAGGATTTGATCAAGAACCACCTATAACACACAATTTAAGTAAAAGCGAATTAGAACATGTAAAAAATTATTTGATATATTTTTGTTAAAGTAATATTGGTAATCCACCATGAATGAAGGATCAAAATAGTGATTCACCTCGTGATGGTCCTTATTATGCATTCAATAAAAGCGATAATACATTCCGATAACTTTGCGTATGGATATAACCATTAGGCAATGGTGAAAAAATAATTTAAGCAAACGCAATTTGAATTGATTTTCTTGGAAAAACACATAAACCATGTGATATATGTACCACATAATTGATGAATCGATTGCCTCCTAGGCATGCCATCTCATACCAAGTGACAAACATTCCATACATTTGACATAATACCTCCCTATTACATCAAATAGTAAAAAAAATGGCATATAAAACCTGAGTACAGAAGAAGCAACACAGTACAGCGATATTGCACTTTATCACCCTTAGGATCTAAGGCGAAATCAGCTACAAATTTCTATTTGGGGGGAAAGCCTAGGGTACTCTTGCGCACATTGTTGAATGAAAATTTGCATGTTGCGACTCTCTTGATGGAATATTGTTTGTCTCTTTTCTCTTTTATTATTTGCCACTCTCACCGAAGAATTTCCCACATCATCTTTGGCATCTACTTTGACACATTTTTCTATATTTGATTGAGGTGCAGAGACATATGAACAACCTTCAATTGTTTAAGCCTCATAATGCAGTGTCATTGGCTCTGCTGCTGCTCTATTCCCATCATCCAACTAAGGTTTATTTGTTGGATGAGGAATATGTTGTTGCATTGATGACATCACATTTCTCACAATGACTTCCATATCAAAGTCATTTGTTATAGCCTCATAAGTTGATCTCGGTGGTATAGCTGATTGTCGGCAAAATCATTGTCATGATATGCATGTGTTGGTTGAGATTGAATAGAGAGGGAATGAATGGATTGTACTAGTTCATTTTGTTGTTTTCCTCTACTATTTAAACGCTCTTCAAGTGTGGTGAAATCGCAAATCATTTGTGACGCCGCAAACCCGGGGGTCCGTTGACTACCCGTCAACCCGCGGAAACACTCGTGAATGTCGGGTGACCCGACATTTCTCACTAAAATCGGGCAGAGTCTCCTTTGTACGGGGAGCTCTACCCAAATACAAAACATGCATATACCTGTCCTAAACAGTGTAATATATCCAATATATCATCACATGAGTAATCTGGCCACTTGGGCCTGGCTTGTCCTCATAATACATACTAACTATGAATCCAACTATACTTAAATAGTTACAAGGATTCTGATATTTTCACTCTTATACAATACATATATTAAAATTAGACATTTCAATACATGTATATCATCAGCAAGCCACAACCCGGCTTTCTTCTAATCCCTCAATCCCTAGGACAATTAGTCCCTCATGCGCTCCTTGTACCTGTGAAATAATATCCCTCGGCAGGTGAGCTAATGCTGATAGTGGAATCGCCCTAAGTGGGCTACTCTCCACACTAAGTGCGGTGCAATGTTCCAAAATAAACATACATTCAAGCAAATGCTGATCCTACTTGAATGTCACACATGACTTCAACTCAGATCCAGGAGTCCTCATAGGCTCTCTCACACTTCTTTAAGCTAGTATGAGAATTATTGTTTTATTGATGGACAACCTCAATGTATATATATCAATTGGGCCGTCTCCGACGATTTATATATTATTTGTTTGTGGACTACCCTCCGATGAATATCAATTAGATTCGCTCGGCGATTGATATTTTAATTTGGACTACCCTCCGATAGTGTATTTTTAGACAACCCTCCAGTGCATTTTTCTCTAAGACTCACCTCATGCACTCACTCCTATCGTCCTAGGGTGCTCCCATTGCATATGGAATGCATAATTGCCAATTCCGGCCCAGTCTATGTCACATGTAAATATATAAACATGCATATATTCATAAAATTCAATCACACAATCATATTTGCTAATTCGCATTTCATCGCGTTAAAATTATTTGCGTGAAATTGTGATGAAAGTGACATTCGACTTGAATCCACTCGACCAAACACATTAATTCATAAATTTATTTTATGAACACTATTTTGGGAATAGTGAAGCCCTCGGTTACTATTCCCGAAAAAATCCTGTCGTAGTTCACTTTGTGAACCGGGTTTCCATGACGATTCCGACCTCATACAAACCAACACATACATTAACACATAATGCTGCACAAATTAGCACGAACAGCCCGTAACAGCCCCTCGACCCCTTTGTTTTCATAAATGGTTTTAATAAATTTAAACAATTGGTCTCTAGGATTTTGGGACCGTCGAGCAACCATTGAGCCTCGAGTTAACCAAAACGTTGAAAACACTTAAATAAAAATTAAAACCCAGGTAGGGGAGAAACCCCTACCTCCACGAGGTTGTCTAAACTCCTTAAATCCGACCTTGCAGCGAAGCCCTCCTCGCGTAAAGCGGCTTTCCTTCTTGTCCGAAGGCGCCTGACGGTCGGATCGCCGTATTTTAGAGAGAGTCAAATCTTCTCACCTTTAAAACTATAATTTTTGCTTATGACTCTTGCATCCTTTCCCGTTTTGGCTCATTTTCATTTTGTAAGGGACAAGCACTATTCCATTTTTTTGTCTTTTAGTGACTTAAACAAAATTGACGTTATGTCCTCTTTTCGGTTTGATGTCGACCTTATCTCGTAGTCCATTTTCATCATTTCTCTACTCATACCACTTATGGCACATGAGTCGTGTTATATGTGACTTTAAATCGCATCTAAAATCGTTTCACGACACCGACTGCGATACTTTACGCCGAAGCGTGCCAACTTTCAGTATCTGAAATTGGGTGAAGTCGACGTGTTAGCTAGATTTTGAAACGATTCCAACAGTGAAATCCGTTTCGTCATCGAGATCTAGAGAATAAATTTGAATTTTTTTTTAACCGAAATAACAATTTTATGTCCCGAGTACGATTTTGCCCATATTCCAAAATTGGAATTTCTCGGGTCTTACATCATTACTGAGGGCGTAATTTGGCAAATTTGTTGTGTTGATTGACGAGACGGCGTCAAATACTATCGAGTTAAGAGAAGAAAACCCCGAACTTGAATACGCGCAAATAAGGTCATGACAATTAATTAACCTAATGCAATTAGATCCTTACAATAGTGGAGTCATCACAATGTCTATTGAATTGTGGATTTGGCTGCCCGTGCTCATTTGCTCTAGCAAATGGAGGTGCATGATCAGGTTCATGTAGTGCTTGATCAAATTACAAGCGGAACTTCTTGTCGATTTGGATTTTTTCTATTGTATTTAGCAAATACGTCAACATTAAAAAGATAATAATATAAGATATAATAAAAATACAAGTCTACCATGAAATATTGATCTGCGTTTAACTATCTTACATCGATTTAGCCTACTTGAGCATTTGTAATTTCATTAGTTAGTAAATCGTTTGACCATTCTTCCGATGCATTCAGATATAACAAAATGGCATTCTTGAGAGACATCCAGAGTAACATATATGTTTCACAATTAAAATCTACAAATTGAGGACATATATGGGCACTCATTATAGCAGTTATAGCACATTCATAACAACAAGCATCAACTCTAAAGTGGAAATACTATGGGAAAAGCAAGCGACCACTTTTGTGTGTGTCATTACCACTCTGGAATTTCCTTATTCAATTTTCTAAGTATTGAAGCACAAATTTGCTCCAATTTCTCTATACATTAACCTCACCATCTCATATAAGGTCCCATAAGTCATATATGCCCTCCAACTTGCTTTTTGGTGCCAAAATCGTCGCACATGCAAAAATAATGAACACCTTCTGGAATTCATTGCCGGCTTCTAAGTCTATTAGCTTTTCTTCCAACTTATTAAGAAAATATACTCGAGATGTTAATCCACGCCACAGATGGACAATAACATCGGGTCCACCTAATAGGATGCCCATAACATTCATGCCATCATCTATTGTCACATCGAGAGTACGATCTCTCTTCAATCTTATACGATGATATGCCACTTTGTAGTGTGATATAAGATAGTGGCATAACTCATAGAAGGATCTCTTGGCATGCGGTATATGGAGTCCGCAAACTCGAACTCCCTAATGGCCTCAACTTATGCTCGAAGCAATTGTTCAGAATAATAAATAAGAACTTCTTCCCAGTCATGAGTTTGGGGAGCTTCACCTAAAGTTACATACAAAACAAACCAAACTATGCACGTTAATAAGCACTCTTGTTAAATCAATTATTAATGTCTCATGTTACAAATAATAATATAAGTTTTATCTCATCACCTCATGCCTTGCTTGCGGAAGATATTGCTTAGTTTCATTTGAAATTTTGTCATGCTTAATAAAACTGGATGATAATATTTCAAAATTGCAAATACACATTCATGAAACGAATATTAACATAGCTCACCTGAAAAGAGAAATATAATTCCCACATAATAATGTAGCATTTTTACCTAAACTTTTAGAAAGCATGCCACATAATGCATAACACATTAATTAACAAAGAAAACATAAACCAAATGGAATGTGTATGACAGTTCACTAATATGAAAATCAGTAACATTAATCATGTCAATGGATTTTTGCAAGTTTTCTATTGTGCTTAACCACGTATTGCATATTGAAGCGATAAGCGATCAGCTTATCTTGGTGTGACTCGATGCACTTTTTCTTCATCTTCTAGGAGCGCATTTTTTAAATGGATGGCTTTTAAAAGAGAATAATACATTTCCTATGACATCTCAAACAACATCATCCGTCTTAGACTTTTGACATGTCATGTGTCTCAATACCATGAAAAGTGTCACAGTATACGGTGTTGTGTTGGGGTTGAAGATTTCATGACAAAATACAGCGACATTTTGCCATATGGAGAGTAAAACTACGCATCATGATCACATAGAATGTTGACATTTTGCCAACCGACATGCTTTATGATTGTTCCTTAATGTCTACATTTAACACTAAATCACCTACAAATACAACATAAAAGGTTTCCATGAATGGATTGACCGAGTAAACCTCCCCTTTTACAATATTAATTTTTACTTTCTCTTCAATTTTCGGCCCTATAATACCCTTCCGTGCATTTGACTCAGCTTTATGCTTAACAAGCATTACACTTGACTTAGTCGTAGTGCTACATGTGAAACTATAAATAGAGTGATGTCGTTCATTTCTTAACCAAGCATTAAAAGACTCAACAAGATTAGTTGTCATTTTGTCCCATCTTTTCTTAGGGAATTTCGACATGGCCTAGTGCTCAGGTTCATTTTGCTCAACCCATGTAGCCAATGATTCGTTATACTTTCGCAATTCACACATGTGATAATTGTAATCAGTCTCCACCCTTGCATAGGCAATTTTATCCAACCATTCAAGTGCATTTCCCTTCCCCTTGTTCCCCTTTGTGTTATACTTATTAAAATAGCAACTAAAGTTCTCTTTCAAGTGACGATAACAATAAGCATGGTTCTCTGCTCCAAATATTTCCAATACACTATGAAGAAGACCCGGATGCCTATCCATTGCTGTGATAACCTCCTTCTCCTAATAAATTTCTTTAAATTTTGCAAGAACCCACGACCGACCATCATAATTCTCAGGAGCTCATAACTTCACACGCTAATGAAACATATTGTCATTGCTTGCATCATAAGATATGGCAGAGAATAAGAACACCGGAGAAGCCCACTCATGAGATGAGTCAATGGAAATGATTAAGTGAACACCCCATCAAAAAACCACATTGGACACATCATAATGTGATAAACGAGTTGTTCAAAATTACCATCACTTGAGTAGGTCAACTCGACTACTGATCTGGATTACTTTGGACTATTCACTCACACAGCCAAGGAAACAACTTGTAATAATTCTTGGGATGACCATATATTCTCTCCTTAGCTTTCTCCTTAGTTTGCCACGCTTGACAGTAAATCCGATCTCATGCCGTGTTCTCACAACGAATCTTTACAAATGTGTCATAGTTGGTGCTGGGGTAGATCGAATAACCTCGTCAATGACCCTGGCCCGACGCTGAGTATATCTCACTACTGGTTGAGACGACCACTTCATCACAATATGGCTATGCTCATTTGAATGTGTGCACTTAAACTGACACATCAGAATGCCTTGACACGACAAGTTATTTTCGAGGAAATTAAGTGCTATGCATATAACGTGTGTTCTTATAACTATTTATTTTGTAGTAGTATCGAAATCTCCCTGATAAAGACATTAGGTGCAAAGCATCCCGAAATGCAGAAACATTTAGAAACGTTTATCCACTGCCCATAATTGCATTTTGAAATCGCCTAGTACTACGTTGAAGGACATCTATTTCAACTCCTCTATTGGACAACCCATAAGACTATTATTGGGCCATTTACCAAAATATCCATTGACAAGTGTAGATTTGGAGTCTCATTTCCATGAATGTATTCATAATAAGAACCCACGATAGGTGTGGGGTCACTGTTAATAAGACATGGAAAACCTTTAGTTATTCTTGAACATATATTTTACAAATTAAATAGGCGATTCCATGACAATGATGAGTTTAACCAATATACCTGAAGGTAGATTACACCATTCGTACTCAATATTCGACCAACACGTATACACGACAATAGTATTGAATCTGAACATCTTCAAATAATTAACATGTCATTTAACAATACCAGTAAGATGGATCAAATTTACATTGTAGTGAAATTTCATAATTTGGTTCCAGCCCTCAATAGCACAAACTAATGAACAAATTAGTCAGTATGAAATATTCACATTAACAAATATTGTAATAACTTGTCCACTCTTATATTCAATTGACCCATTGCATCCTTAAATGCATTTGCCCGCGCCAGAAGGCATAACGAACATTTAAGTTCTCATCTTCTTCAATTTATACTTCTTGTTTGAGACACAAATACAATTTGAAGGAATAATGGATACAGTTAAACATATGGGATATAAAGTCTTTAATGCTAGATAGTGTTATATTAGATCCTTTTTTTCGTTTTTTTTTTTGTTCTAAATTAACGTATCTAAATAACATGTTTAATACAACAATAAATGGGTAATGTGAAACCCTGGAAAAACGTATTTTTTTTCTTTTTTTAACTACGAAAATGGCGAATCGATGTAATTCTTACTAGGAGCGATGCCAGACAAAACCACCAGATCTTTCTCTGGGCCTCGGATGACAAAGCGGATCAACGCGTTGATCATCGCGAAATCTAGTAGAATTCGATAAACTACGTCAAATTCGAGACGGTCAGATTCACTGCGTATTTGACGACGAGCCAATCGAGAGGAGGTGACCATTGGCACGAGTGCATGACACATGGCGCGCCCGGGATTTGGGAACACTTGGCACTAAAGTGGCCCAGTGTCATACTCCTATAATGCATGCAAATTAGTGAAGTGGTTGGTGCATGGCAGCATGAGGTGACACTTGCCATGGCTTGTACCATGTCGAGCACCATGAGAATTGGTCTTGTGTAGTGGAGAAATCGAAGCGAGGGTTCTTCATTTGGTTAGATCAGTCCTAGAGAGGAAAGGAAAATCACAAGAGAGAAGAGAAGGAAAGCAAGGGAAACCGGAAAAAAAGGAAGAAAGGAAGGAGAAAGGAGAGGCTGCAAATCCTCCATTGTTGCTAGTTTGAGGACGAATTTGATCCCACACACACTACAAGAGGTGGGGATCTTTCCTCTTCGTTATTTCCTTGTTTGGGGCCATGGAAATGGCATTTAGTTGAGTTTTCTATGTGATTGTTTGAATGAATAACATGCTGAATTTGTGATGTTGTCCATCTTTGAATTTTAAGGTTTTAAAATGGAATTGTGATGTTATACATCTTTGTTTTTGTCTTTAGGATTTGAAAACTTAGTTTGGGAATATGTGTATGCATGAAAAACGCTGCAGAATTTTTCTGGGCTTAAGTACATGACTAACATCATGAGAATGTTTGGGTGTTTAGATCGAAAACTGGTTGGTGTATTATTGTATGCATGACTAACATGCGAGAATGTGCAGGTTTTAAGGCGAAGAAATTCAGTTTGGTGTATTATTGTATGTGAATGAAAACATGCAGAATTTCACAGGCTTTCATGCATGACTAACATGTAGAATCTTTGGGTTTTAGATCCGAAAAAGCTTCGAGTTTGGGGTGTGTGTATGCATGAAAAACATGCGGGGTACTACAGGCTAATGCATGACTAAAATGCGAGAATGTTTTGGGTGTTTAGATCAGAAAACTCAGTTTGGTGTATTGTATGCATGACTAACATGCATAATGTTACAGGTTTTTAGGCCCGAAGAAATTCAGTTTTGTGTATTATTGTATGAATGAAAACATTACAGGAAATTTCACAGGCTTTCATGCATGACTAACATAGTAGAATCTTTGGGTTTTTAGATCAAAAAAACTTCAGTTTGGGAGTATTATTATGCATGAAAAACATGCAGGTACACATAAGGCTTCATTCATGACTAACATGCAGAATGTTTTGGCATTACTTGCCTAAGTAATGGTGGGAATTATGTTAATACATGCTTGAGATGTGTTGTGTGAATGGCTGAATGATGAAAAGATGTAGTGCATGCTTATGTGATGTACGATTTGAATGTGTGGAATATTAACATGACTACACATGTTTGTTGATGTTGATGAATATATGAAATGTTGTATGCATTAGACATGGTGTTCACCAGCACACACATAGTGTCTGATTGTAGAATGTCCATGTAGGGTCTTCATACATTGGTCATGGGTTTGAGTGCGGTGACACAAATTGCATTGCATTCAGTGTGCGTGGCACCACATTACATGAGTGCGTCACATTAGTGCTGATTTGGCCTTGCATTGGTGTTGAATGCCGTGTGGGCTTGGGAATGGGACGAAGTCAATTGAGTTCCATGATGTTAAGTAATGGAAAGCCGAAGAAATGTCGAGGCGTAGCAAATAGGGGATAGATACCCCCCTCAGGTGAAAAACCTGAAAACCTGGTTAGACATCGTATCCCTGGTGAAGCCCCGAAAATCCATTCGGTGTAGAGACTGCGGTTGAGACCACGAAAGTTACGTGCCCCAGACGAAGCGATTGAAAATAAATATCCACATGAGCTTCACGGGTTGTGAGATGGGAGTCGAAGCCCGACTGTCTTGATTTCCCATTGGCACTTGCATTGGGTGGTGGGTAGAGGTTGACCGGTACTTGGGGGCGTGTAGAGTGTCGTCTCATCACATTGCATCAACGAATTTTTCCATGATAGGATAACATGTATGCAGATTGGTTGTTGGTTTGGCTTGTGAAATGATCATTTACATGTGCACCTAGGTGAGATAGCCCTTATAGTTTATCCCTACGGCGTTAGCTCGCCCCGTCGTGGTTCCCACTTTTCGGAGTGCGGGGCCAGTGCGGGCGGGGGCGGCGCTCCTTAGAGGCCGGGATTATGAAGCGGGCGGGCGTATGATTCTTGTTTTTGTGTATATATTCGGAGCGAACTAGTTTAATATATGTTTGTATTAGAAGTGATGTAACCAACTCTTGGATCTATAGAAATGTATGGTCTTGTAACCATGGGCCAGTATGGATGATGGGCCTGTTGAGTCAGCAATGTATGGGTCTCATGATATGAGACACACGAGGTTTTACAACGAGTTGACGGTGAGTCAACGGGACCCCGGGTTTTGGGGGTGCCATAGCTTGAGTATTAGAGCTTAGGTATCACGAACACTGGGCTCGGGTCAGGGCATGGAGTGGAACATCTTTGTTAATATGTAGAGGAATATCCACAACTTGGTATAGTTTGGTGTTGGAGCTTGAATTAGAGTTACCTAGTGCTCGGAAATTGATATCCAAATCATAGTTTTTTTTATCAAGGTCTAGGTAGGAGGCCACCTAGGAGTCCACGAGACAGGATTAGATCCTGACATGCATTGTGTGTTTGGTTTATGCTTTGATTGTATGTGCATGATTGTGTGTGCAAATTAAGTAGATTATATACGTGGTAGGATGTATATAGAGTAGAACACTAGGGTTGAAAGCGTGTATAGGAGTTTAGGAAACAAAGCGGATGGTTGGAGGATAATGAGTATATTATTAGTCGAGCATGTGTCTTGCAGTTGGACACGAAATGATTCTAAACTTGTTGTTTAGTGGCTGCTGGTGGCAAGTAGGGACGGGGCGTAGAGTGCGTCCAAGGGTGATGAGCCACCACATTTTTATCATGGATCCTTACATGAGGCCATGGGTGGCTGCGATTACTTACGGCTACGGTGATCTGGTAGAGGTCGAGGGGAGGTGCGGTAACCTCCAGAGGTTCAAGGCACACCATCCTCCGATGTTCACGGGATGAGGGGACCCGATGGTAGCCGACCATTGGTTCCGTCAGAATGAGAGGATTCTCAGGGCTATGAAGATCACCTCGGATACTACTCGGATTACGCTGGCTTCATTCCAGCTTGAGGGTGAGTCCAGATCCCGGCGGGAGTGGGTCCGCGACTTCGGGGACTTGGAGACTATGACATGGGCTGATTTTCGGGGACTGTTCATGGGAAGCACTTTCCGGCTTCTGCTAGACATGCGAAGGCCCAGGAGTTCCTTAAGTTGAGACAGGGGGCGATGAGCATGCTTGATCCGTGGCAGTTAAGGTTGGCGCGTTTGGGGATGATTATGTGGCCCTTTGGCGGCGAGTCGGAAGTTCGAGGATGGGTTGAAGTTGTCCATCCGGGGTAAGATTGTAGGACATAACCTACAAGATATGGACTCGATGGTTAGTACAGCCTTGATTATTGAGAGAGAGGTAGATGACGCTCGTAGCATCGAGATCTTGGTCTTAGTAATAAGAGAGAGTCGAGCTTCTTGGGCTCGGGAAAGAGACGGGAGGACCGGTTCACGGGGTTTCAGGGGCGGGGCCGCGGCCAACAGGGCCAAGGCCAGATCCGGGTTACAGTCAGTGCAGGAGGAAGATGACATGTTTCCATACCATCGGCAAGGCGCATGGGCGAAATTCCAATTTTTGGAAAAATGGCAAAATGGTAATTTTGGTTCTGAAAATTGAAATTTCGAAACTAAAAAAATCCGTGTTTATTCTCTAGATTTCGGGATGACAAAACGGATTACACTTAGTTAAGGTGTCTCGAAAAATCTAGTTATACGTAAAATTTATTAATATTACGAGGCGATAGGGTGGCACTTTTTTTCGAGGCATCGCGTTTCGGTCTTGTCAGCGATTCTGATCCGACAGAAAGTCACATATAACAAGTACTCATGTACCATAAGTGGTATGAGTAGAAGATGATGGAAATGGAGTAGAGATAGTCTTAGAGATGTCCATGGTAAATGAAGGGACATAATAGGCATTGTGGAATTTGATTTTAAGTCCTGTAAAGGACAAAACATGTCACGGACCTTCTTCTGCTCAAATTAAAAGTGAGCAAAAAATGGGAAAGAAGCGAGGAGAGTGACAGTGAGCTGCGTTTGAGAGATTTTAGAGAGAGAGAGCACTTCTCTCTAAATCACGAGGCGATCAGACCGATCGGCGGTCTTGAGGTGAAGGAGGCGCTGCGCGGAGAGGGCTTCGCGTGGGTACCGAATTTGTGAGTTTTTGACAAACTCCTAGAGGTAGGGTTTCTCCTAGCAGGTTTTCTTTCGTGTTTTCTTGTGTTTGAGTTGAATGAGGCCGTGAGGGCCGTTTGATCGGTCCCAAAACTTGGGACGGGGTGATAAAATTTTGAAAGAAAAATGGAAGCGGCCAGGTAGTGCCCCCTGCTTGTATTGAGTGATTTAATTCTTCATCAAGTGTTAATCTGTGTTGATTGGATTGAGGCGGAAATGGCCGTGAAACCAGGGGATGCAAAGTGAACCCGATGATTTGTGATTTTAAGGAATAATCGAGGTTTCCACTTTATTCGAATCGATGTTAAATATATTTTAGGAATTAATGTGTTTTAATTAGAGCAATTCAAGTAAATTGCTCGTGTTTTGATCATTAGCCCAAGTGAGCTAATTTTGATGTGATAAAATATATAATTACATAACAAAGATTGTATAATTTGAATTATCAGTACTTCATGTATATATATTTGCATGTGATTAAACGTATTGGGCGCATACATGCATTAAGTATGCCTTTGGAACACCACAGGATTATAGAGTGAGTGCATGAGATGAATCTAGAAAATGGTTCGGGTTATTAAAAATATTAATTATCGGAGGGTAGTCGAATAAAAATATCAATCGTCGGAGCGTGATTGATATTCATCGGAGGAGTAGTCCACAAACAAATAATATATCAATCGTCGGGCGGTAATTTGATATATACATCGAAGATGATCCACAAACAAGTAATATATCAATCATCAGACGGCCCAAATTGATATACACATCGGGTGAGGGTTGTCCTGAGTAAACAAATAATAATTTTCATAGGAGAAGCAGGCGAGTGTGAAGGAAATCGGTGAGGACTCGGGATCTGAGTTGGTCATGTAGACATTCAAGTAGGATCATGCATTTGCTTGAATGTGTGTTTTTCATTAGAACATTGCACTGCACTTAGGTGGTGAAGTAGCCCTTAGGGCGATTCCACTCTTGACATTAGCTCACCTATCAGAGGGATATTTTACGGTGCAGGGGAGCGTGCGGGGTGGCTCGTCCTAGAGGCAGGATTAGAAAATAGGGTTGTGGCTTTGATGTATACATATTCGAACTATTTAGTTTAATGTATGTATTGTATAGAGTATAAACATATTAACTCTTATAACTATTGGGTATATAGTTAGATTCATAGTTGGCATGTATGTGGTATTGTTTATGAGACTAGTGGCCATTTACCTCATGCGATGGATTATATTGGATTTGGGATATATGTTGTGAGGCATAATTGCAGGGGGCCCAAGGTCATTTTTACTCGGTATAGTTGGCGTGTGATGAGACCATGTGTGGTCATGATATTGATGTTTGGGACAGGTTAAACAAGTTTTATATTTGGGTAGAGCTCCACGTACAAAGGAGACTCTGCCGGATTTTCTAAAGTGGCGTCGGGTAACCCGACCCCCACTTGTGTCCGTAGGTGTGGGTAGTCCATGACCCCGGAGTTTGGGCGTCACGGGGACACATGGTAGCGTCACCAGTCCTGGGGTTTCGGGATCGGGGACACACAGTCCGTCATCGGGGACATGAGCCGGACTGATTATGTTTCCTCCTTGCGGCACGGGCGAGAGGCAGTGTCGGTCTCGAAGTGCGACACGAGCATCGAGTGTTTCACGACGAGCCAAAGTAGCCAAAGTATGGAGTCGAGGTCGAGGACGGAGTGTCTGGCCCAGGGACCCGGGGGATCAGGGGCTTGTCTTCGTCATTACTCCATGGCTGAGGCGACGAGATCGGTCGAGTGATTCGAGTGCGTTTCTACTCTTCGGCACATGGAGCCAGGGTGTTATTTGACTCGGGTGCATCGCATTCCTTTATTGTTGCATCTTGTGTGAGAGTATTGGGCTTAGAGGTTGAGACCTTAGACGAGCCACTGCATGTGAGTTCTCCCCTAGGGACTAAGGCGAGAATTGATCGGATATGTCGGGGATGTGAGTTCTAGAGATCTCAAAGTTCTACTCACGGTGGACCCATCGGGTCATGGACATGTTAGGGTTAGTCATCCTCGGGATGGACTAGTTATTGACACATCGAGTTGTCATAGATTGTGATCGTATAAAGTTACGCTACACACGAGACGGTACTTGTGTTGTGTTTGGGGGAATAGTGCGATCATTACCCCATGCGTATGCGATTCCGCGATGGCAGGCGGGTTAACGGGGTTGGCTAACTAGCCTTACCACGGAGAGACGAGTGAGGCGGTCTGGTCTACCTCGGGTGGTTTGCGATACGAGGATGTTTTTTAGAATGACTCGCGGGACTCTCAGAGATGTAGACTTCGCAGTGAGTTGCATCTGGGACGTCGCTGTTCTATGTCCGCATAGGATGGCGTCGGTTGAGTTACGAGGCTCGAGGTCGGATCTGGGAATTCTTGAGCAGGGTTTCGATGGGCAGTACTTCACCGCGTAGGATTACTCTCAGGTTGTTGCGAAGAAGAGGATAAGATCGCCGACTATGCATCGATTACGAGCAGTTGAGCGAGGGTTACAATCAGAATCGGTATCCATTACGAGGATTAATGACTTATTTGACCGGCGAGAGGCGCGAGTCTACTCAAGATAGACCTTGCGGTTACCATCGGTTGATTGAGAGTTAGGGAGGCGGGGAGCGTCCACAAGGAGCCGGCGTTCGAGACGCGGTATGGGCACTTTGGTTCTGATTGATGCCCTTTGGATTGGCGAATGCACCGGCGTATTCATGGGCCTCATGAATAAGGTGTTCCAACCCTATTTAGATTAATTTGTGGTGGTATTTGTTGATGACATTATGATCTACTCGATCGGAGGTGGAGCATGAGGATCGCAGAACCGTACTCTGACTTTTGAGGATCATCATTTGTATGCCAAGTTTAGTAAGTGCGAGTTTTGGCTTGCTGAGGTAGGTTTCTTGGGACACGTGAATTGTAGCCGACCGGGGCGTGTCGGTGGATCAGTGGAGGTTGAAATTGTGATGAGTTGGGAGGGCCGAAGTGATCTTCGAGATCGTGGTTTCTTGGATTGGCGGGCATTACGGAGGTTTGCAGAGGATTTCTCACGGCTAGCGCGCCTAAGATTGACCGGGAAGAGGTCAAGTTTGTATGGGATGACTCATGTGAGCTAGCGTTCGGGAATTGAAGGAGGCTTACTTCGGCTCTATCTAAAAGTCCGGAAAGGCATTTGAGCCTCTTGTGATCGGCGAGACGGACTAGAATGTCTGTTACGATGCGTCCAGGGAAGGTTGTGGCTTATGGTTCTCGGAAGTTGAAGAATCACGAGCAGAATTACCCAGCGCATGACATGGAGTTGGCTGCCATAGTCTTCGCCCGCTGAAGATTTGGCATCACTACTTATGGTGGCGGTTCAAGGTGTTTCGGACCACGAAGTGCGAAATGCATCTTCCTGGTGAGACCTCAACATGAGGCGTAGGTGGATGGGTTTTGGAAGGGTGCGAGCTTCACTTTGCATTACCTGCCATCCCGGTAAGGCAAATGTGGTGGCTGATGCGCTTGCTTAGAAAGTCTGAGGTACTAGCTAGTATAGCTTCAGGGAGTGGCGGATGCTCGAGATAGTGGGCGATTCGATTTGCGATGCGATGGCGAACAGGTGCCTTAGGAAGTATATTAAGCTCGCCATCTCTACTCGCGAGTGATAGAGTCAGTGCGGGGCGCTGAGCTAGTATCCATCAGGGCTGAGTACAGTGAGTGCAATGGGGTGAAGGTGGGCCATCAGGATGGTAGTCTTCGGTATAGGGGACAGGTTGTGGTCCCCCAGTCGACGGATTTGAGGGAGGAGATCCTCAGGGAGTTCCATTGCTCCCGATTCACTGTGCATCCAGGTTGTACGAAGATGTATCATGACCTTCGTCACAGGCCAATGCGGAGCGGGTCTGAAGAGGCATGTTGGGATTTTAAAACGGTGTCTCACGTGGCGGCTGGTGAGGCGAGCACCGGAGGCGTGAGACTACTGAGCCATTGGAGATAGTGGAGTGGAGGTGGGCATCATGATGGACTTTGTGACTCACTTGCATACGGACATCCGCTGAAGCATGATGCGATATGGGTTATAATTGGACCTACTCACCAAGTCGGCACATTTTTCGCCGTCTGGATGACCTTCCTGCTGGAATTTCGCGGAGTTGTATATCACGGGGAGATAGTACGGTTGCATGGAGTTCCAGTCTCCATAGTATCGGATCGGGATCCTCGGTTTAAGGCTTAGTTCTGGAAGAGTTTCCAGAAGGCCATAGGGACGCAGCTTTCGATGAGTACCGCTTTTCATCCTGAGACCGGATGGTCGGTCAAGCGATTTATTGATTTTTAGAGGATACTACGAGCATCGTCACGGATCTCAAGGGTGGTGGGAGAACTGCCCTTGGTAGAGTTCGCCTACAATACAACTATCAAGCGAGTATTCAGATGGCACCCTATGAGGCTCTCTAGGCCATGTGTCGATCTTAGATATGTTGGCAGACGGAGGTGGGAGAACTCAAAGTCACTGAGTGGGGACCTCATTAGAGACACCTGAGAAGATGGGTATGATGCAGGAGCGTCTCTTTCACGCTCGGCGGCAAGGATTCTGTTGATATCTGACAGCGCGACTCTGAGTTCGAGGTGGGTGATCATGTCTTCTTGAGAAGGTGATGCCTAAGAAGAGGAGTGATCGGATTCGGAAAATGAGAAGGCGCGCGGTACAATTGGACCCTTCGAAGAGTACTAGAGAGGGGTGGCGCCGGTTCCATATCGGTTAGCGTTGCCACCGAGTTTGTCAGCGTTGCGAGACTTTCACGCGTCTCTATGCTCGAGTACTGCGGATCCAACTCATATAGTGGATTGGGAGAGCTTGTTGTTGGTCTTTGATACCGGGGACGCCAGAAAGGACCGGTCGTATCTTGGATATGGCCCAGAGAGAGCGGGGTTTTGCGTGGCAAGACCGTGAGGGCTTGTAAAGGTGTTGTGGCAGCAGAAGTCGAGGGAGCGACATGGGGGGCCCGGCCCAGGGCTGCAGGTGCCGCCTTCCTCCCTTCTTGTTTTGATAGGGATGGTGCGTTTTCTTGTCATTAATGTTTTAAATGGCTGTACATATGCATGTGTTTGATTGTGTGCATATATGTGAGAGATCATCGAGGCAATTCCTTTTAAAGGGGGAGAATGTGAAACGCTTGGGAAAAGCGTATTTTTCTTTTTCTTTTTTACGAAAATGAGGCGAATCGGTAATTCTTGCAGGAGCAGTCTGGACAAAACCCTAGATCTTTCTCTAGACCTCGGATGACGAAACGGATCACGCCGTTAAATCATCGCGAAATCGTGAACGACAAACTCGTCAAATTAAAGAGACAGGGGCAATTTTTGCGTATTCGAAGCCGAACCAGCAATCGGGGTGACACGTGTACGAGTGCATACCACATGGCACGAGGATTTCGGGACAGCAGCCTGTGGCCAGTGTCATACTCTTAGAATCAAATGATGGTGGAAATAGTTGATTGCGCATGGCGGCATGGGTGGCGGCTTGCCATGGCTTGTGCCATGTGTCGACGCACCATCGAGAAATTGGTCTTGTGTAATTGGAGAATCGGGCGAAGGGTTCTTAATTGGTTAGATCCCGGTCTAGAGAGGAAGAAGTCAAGAAGCAAGGAAGCCGAAAGGAAGAAAGGAAGGAGAAAGGAGGAAGGGCGCAAATCCTCCATTGTTGCTAGTTGGAGGACCCGAATTTGATCCTGCCACAAGAGGTGAGGATCTTTCCTCTTTAGTTATTTCCTTGTTTGGAACATGGAAATGGCATTTAGTTCAAATTTGCTATGTGATTGTTTGAATGAATAACATACTGAATTTGTGATGTTATCATGCTGGTTCTGGGTTTTCATTTGAATTTGTGATGTTGTACATCGCTTGTTTTTTTTTGTCTTTGGGACTGAAAACTTAGTTTTAGGGGTATTGTGTATGCATGAAAACATGCAGAATTTTCTAGGCTTCCATGCATATGACCTAGCATACGAGTGTTTTGGGTGTTTAGATCAAAGAAAGCTTCCGGTTTGGTGTATTATTGTATGCATGACCTTTGTGAATATTAGTTTTTAGGTGAAGAAATTCAGTTTGGTGTATTATTGTATGAATAAAAACATGCAGAATTTCTGGGCTTTCATCTGCATGACTAACATGTAGAATCTTTTTGGGTTTTAGATCGAAAGCTTCAGTTTGGGGTATTATTGTATGCATGAAAAACATGCGAAATTTTGGAGCTTCATGCATGACTAACATGCGAGGGTGTTTCTAATTGTTTGAATCAAAGAAAACTCAGTTTGGTGTATTTATTGTATGCATGACTAACATGCGTAATATTGAGTTTTTTAAATGGAAGAATTCAGTTTGGTATATTGTGTATGAATGAAAAACATGCAAAATTTCCTGGGCTTTCATGCATGACTAACATGTAGAATCTTTTGGGTTTTAGATCCAAAAAAAACCGGTTGGTATTATTATGCATGAAAAACATGCAGAATTTTGGGCTTCCATGCATGACTAACATCACGAGAATGTTTTGCGTAACACACCTGTGTGTTGGGGTATGTTAATACATGCTTGAAGAATGTGTTGATATGAATGAGCTGAGATGATAGAAAAGATGTAGTGCATGCATAAGTGTGTGTTTGTATTGGAATATTAACATGACTACATGTTTGTTGATGTTATTGAATATATGAAATGTTGTATGCATTAGACATGATGTTCACTTATGCCACCACCACCCATAAGTGTCACCGAGTCCCAATGAGAATGGCATCCCGTGTAAAGAGGTCTTCCCATACATTGGTCATGGGTTGAGTGCGATGAACTAGATGCATTGCATTGGTGTGCGATAACACCACATTACATGAGGAAGTCTGCGTACATAGTCTTGATTTGTACTTGCATTTGGTGTTGAATCGTGGGCTTGGGAATGGGATGAAGTCAGTGGGTTCAAGTGTTAAATGAAAATGGAAAATGAAATGTGTCGGGGCGTAGCAAGTGGGGATAGATACCCTCGGGGTGAAAAACACGAAAACACAGTTTAGACATCGTATCCATAGGGTGGCCCAAAAAATGTGGGAGGGTGTAAGAGACCCGCGGTGGGATATAGAAAGTTACATTGCCCCCAGAGCGAAGCGATTAAATAAATATCATAGACTAAGTTGTGGATGATTGAAGCCCGACTCGATCTTGATTTTCGATGGCACTTTGCATTGGTGGTGGAGTCGGAGTTGACCCGATTACTTAGGGCATGTAGGTGTCGTCTCATCGTGCATGTAGATTTTTCCATGATAGGATAACATGTATGCAGTTGGTTGTTGGTTTTATTTGTCAATGATCATTTACATGTGCACCTAGGTGGGAAATAGCCCTTATAGGATTTATCCTCATCGGGCGTTAGCTCACCCCGCCGTGGGACTCCCCCCCTTTCGTGGCAGGATTGTACAAAAGTGCATTTGACGCCCTAGGAGCCTGGATTATGAAGTCGGGCCGAACCGTGGCCTTGATTCTTGTTTTGTGTATATATTAAACCAACTAGTTTTAATATATGTTTTGTATTAGAAGTGATGTAACAATCCTTGGATCTATAGAAATGTATGGTCTTGTAACCATATGGACGAGTATGGACGATGGCCCTATCGTCATTTTAATCATGTACGGGTCTCATGATATGAGACACATGTGTTTCATAGGCCGACGCAGGTCAACGTGGACCCTCGGTTTTGGGGTGTCATACTTGGTATTAGGAGCTTAGGGTATACGAAATCACCTAGGGCTCAAGTGGGGCATGGGTCTAGGACATGCTTCTGCATATGTAGGAACATCACAACTTGGTATAGTCAGGTCGAGCTTGAATTAGAGTTACCTAGTGCCTGAAATTGATATCCAAATCATAGTTTTTTTTTTTATCAAGGTCTAGGTGAGGCCACCTAGGGAGTCCACGAGACAGATTTGTATCGCCAACATGCATTGTGTGTTTTCTCGTTTATGCTTTGATTGTATGTGCATGATTGTGTGTGCAAATTACGGAATTATAAGTACGGTAGGATGTATATAGGAAATGCAATACTCAGTGGTTGAGAAACGTAACCTTAGGAGTTCGGGAAACAAACGGATGGTTCGGGATATTAAGTATATTATTGGTCGGCATGTGTGCTAACAGTTGGACACGAAAATGATTCTAAACTTGCTGTTTGACTGTTGTAGATGGCAAGTAGAGGACGGGGCGAGGTCGCCCACGGTGATGGTCGACCACCACTGCTTTTATCACCGCCCTTCATAGAGGCGCCATGGCGGCCGCGAGAGCCACAACCACAAAGCTGGATGCGCAAATGGGAGGTCGGGGAGCAAGAACCTCCGTAGGTTCAAGGCACACCATCCTCCGATGTTCACGGGATGAGGGACCCATGGTAGCCGACCATTGTCTACAGCCAGAACGAGGATTCTCACATAAGATCACCCTGGATACTATTTCCTGACATGCCGCTTCATTCCACTGAGGGTGAGTCCCAGACCGCGGAGGGTCACTACTCTCTGTGGACTTGGAGACCATGACATGGGATGATTTTCGCAGATCATTCATGGGGAGTACCCGCTTCTACTAGACATCGCAAGGCCCGAGTTCCTCGAGTCGAGACAGGGACGATGACTGCATTTCGGAGTACATAGCCGTGATTCATAGAGTTGGCACTGCTTCGGATGATTATGGCCACCGACGCGGCCAATGTAGTTCGAGGATGGGTTGAAGTTGTCCATCTCGTGGTAAGATTTGTAGAGGGACATAACCTACAAGATATGGACCGATGGTTAGTACAAATTTCTGATTATCGAGCGAGAGGTGACGACGCCGTAGCATCCGAGATGCGGGTGCCAGTGATAAGAAGAGCAGGAGTCGCGCTCGTGCTCTGAAAGAAGCAGAGGACTTCTGCCCCACGAGGATTTCAAGGGCTGGCCGTAGCTACCGTGGGCCGCGGTCAGTCCAAGCTGGCCGGGCCAGGCCGGGAAAGATGACATGTTTCCACTGCCATCAGCCGAGACTGTAAGACCCGAGAAATTCCAATTTTTGGAAAAATCGTAAATCGTAATTTTGGTTACAAAATTGAAATTTCAGCTAAAAAAAATCCGTAATTTATTCTCTAGATTTCGGATGACAAAACGGATTGCACCGTTGGAATTGTCTCGAAAAATCTAGTTAGCACGTAAAATTCCCTCGTAGACAATGAGTCGGGCACTCTTTTTCAGGCATCATGCTTCTGTGCCAGAAAACGATTTTCACATGACGAAAGTCACATATAACAAGTACTCATGTACCATAAGTGGTATGAGTAGAGAAATGATGGAAATGGACGGCCGAGATAGTGCCGAATGTCAAAACTGGTAAATGAAGGGACATAATAGGCATTGTGGAATTTGATTTTAAGTCACAAAAGGACAAAACATGTACAGGACCTTCTTCTCCAAATTAAAAGTGAGCAAAAAAGGGGAAAGAGCAGGGGAGAGTGACAGTGAGCTGCGTTTGAGAGATTTTTAGAGAGAGAGAGCACTTCTCTCTAAAAATACGGGCGATCCGACCGCCGCTAGCCTTCGACAAGAAAGCTGAACCCGCCACGCTGGAGAGGGCTTCACGCTGGTACCGTATTTGTGGAGTTTTTGACAACCTCGAGAGTGGGTTTCTCCCACTTGAGTTTTACTCCCATTTTAAGTGTTTTTACTAATGCTCGAGCTGAACGAGTCGTGAGGGTCGCTTCTGACGGCTTCCAAAACTCGGGACACTGATAAAATTTTTGAAAGAAAATGGAGCACTCGTGATCGCCCCACACCGTATTGGGTGATTTAATTCTCTTCATCCAAGCTTAATCCTGTTGATTGGATTGAGGTCGGAAATGGCCGTGGAAACCCGAAGTTCACAAAGGAATCATGATTTAGGATTTTGAATAGTAATCGAGGGTTTCACTATCTTTAACTCCAGTGGTTCTAAAAATATATTTTTAGGAATTAATACTTTGGTCGAGCAATTCAAGTAAATTGCTTTGCTCATCATTAGCCCAAGCGAAGCACTTGATGATAAAATATATAATTACATAACAAGATTGTATAATTTGAATTATGCGAGTATATTCACGTATATATTCACATGTGATTAGACTGCATTGGAACTCGTATATACATAAGATTCCATATGCAATCGAACACCTTAGGATTATAGGAGTGAGTGCATGAGGATGAGTCTAGAGAAAATGGTTCGAGGGTTGTCTAAAAATATTAATTATCTGAGGGTAGTCCAAAATAAAAATATCAATCGTTTGAGCGTGCCTAAATTGATATTCATCGGAGGGTAGTCCACAAACAAATAATATATCAATCGTCGGAGCGGCTCAATTGATATATACATCGGAGGGTAGTCCACAAACAAATAATATATCAATCATCAGAGCGGCCCAATTGATATATACACATCGGAGGGTTGTCCACAAACAAACAAAAATAATTTTTTATACGAGGCTTAGGCGAGTGAAGGAGCTCTGAGGACCGATCCGAGTTGGTCATGTAGACATTCAAGTAGGACTTCATGCATTTGCTTCTTGAATGTGTGTTTTCATTAGAACATTGCATCGCACTTAGGTGGGTGAGTGCTCCACCCTCCTGTATGATTCCACTGTCAGCATTAGCTCACTCTATCGAGGATATTATTTTTACTGTGCAATGTGGGAGCGTATGAGGGGACGGCTCGTCTAGAGCACTGAGGGATTAGAAGAAAGCCGGGTTGTGGCTTTGATGTATACATGTATTCGAACTATTTAAGTTTAATGTATGTATTGTATAAGAGTATAAACATATTAACTCTTATAACTATTGGGTATATAGTTAGATTCATAGTTGGCATGTATATTGAGTATTGTTTATGGGGCCAAGTGGCCATTTTACTCATGCGATGGATTATATTGGATTTGGGATATATGTTGTGAGCATAATTGCAGGGGCCCAAGAGGTCATTTTTACTCAGTATAGTTGTGTATGAGACCCCGTGGTGGGTCATGATATCGATGTTTGGGACAAAGTTAAACAAGTTTTATATTTCATGTAGTAGAGCTCCACGCATGTGCTGAGACTCGCGGATTTTCTAAAGTGGCTATTTCTAACCCGACTCTACTTGTATTCCGCGGTCGACGGGTAGTCAACTAATCTCCTCGGTTTGGGGGCGTCGCTGCGGACACATGAGGCGCAACCGTCCCGGGACATGTGGGGTTTCAGGATCAGTGGACACCACAAATTCCGATCATCACTGGGACATGAGCGACCTCGCGATGTTCCTCCTACCCCGTAAAGACGGGCCAAGGGAATGTGTATCGGGCCTGTGTGGTGCGACACGAGCATCGAGTGTTTCACAGACAGGCCAAAGTGGCCAAAGTATGGGTCGAGGTCGAGGACAGAGTGTACAGGCCGGGACTTCGGGGGCTCAGGGGCTTGTCTTCGTCATTACCCGCAGTCGAGGCAAAGCAGATCACGTTGATTCAAGTGGTACGTTTCTACTCTTTCTTTTCGTCAAGCAAGTGGTGTTATTTGACTCAAAGTACGCATTCCTTTGGTCAGGTCAAACATCCGGTGTGAGAGTATCGGGCTTAGAGGTCGAGACCTGATCAGCCATTGCATGAGTTCTCCCTGTGTGGACCAAGGCGAGAATTGACTGATATGCCCGGGATGTGAGTTAGAGATCTCCGGATTCACTCACCTGGTGGACCTTCGGGTCATGGACATGTTAGGAGTTCGAGGTCATCCCTGATGGACCGGCTGACAAGACACGGGGCTGTCAAGTAGATCGCGGATCATATAAGAGGTTACCGCCACACACCGTATTTCCGCATTTCGTAGTCTGCGTTTCAGTGGAATAGGTACTACTGCTCACCCCCATACCGCGGTACGATTCACGATGGCATCGGGCGCTTAACGGGTTGGCTAGCTAGCCCACCCCTCGGGAGGACGAGGTGAGACAGATATGAGTCTACCTCGGGTGGTTTGCGAGTACGAGGATGCTTTTCCGGACGAGCTACCGGGATTACCTCCACCGAGAGATGTAGACTTCCGCATTGAGTTGCATCCTGGGACGTCGCCTATTTCTATGACTCCGCATAGGATGGCGCCGGTTGAGTTACAGGAGCTCAAGGTCCGTGATACGTGAGTTAATGCGTTCATTACCAAGTATCAACACTGGTGTCTTGCTCTATTTGCGAAGAAGAAGGATAAGATCCTTCACTACAGATCGACATGCACAGCTTGAACAGGTTACAATCAAGAATCGTACACCGGCGGATTACCGACGATTTGACCAACCGAGGGGCGCGTAGTCTACCTTGCAAGATACCTCGTGACCGTTACACTTCATTGAGAGTTGGGTGGAGGCGTACATCCCTAAGACAACCGCTCAAGACGCCAGATGGCACTTTGAAGCTTATTTCTGATGCCCTTCGATTGATAATGCACCAAATGGGTATTCATGGTTCGTGAATGTGGTGTTCCAACCCTATTTAGATCAATTTGTGGTGGTATTTGTTGATGACATTATGATCTACTCCCAATCGGAGGTGGAGCATGAGGATCACTTGAGAATCGTACTACAACTTTTGAGGGATCATCATTTGTATGCCAAGTTTAGTAAGTGCGAGTTTTTGCTTGCTGAGGTAGTTTCGGGACACGTGTGCCGCCTTCCGTGCGTGTCGTTGATCCGCGTGGGAAGGTCGAGGCCGGATGAGTCAGAGAGACCAAGCTCACTCGAGACACGTAGTTTCGATTCAAGTGTGGCATTACGTGAGGTTTATGAGGATTTCTCCCATTAGCGCTTATGACAAGATTGACCCTAAGAGCGGTCAAGTTTGTATGGGATGACTATGTGAGCTTGGGCTGCCCAGAATCACAGGAGGGCTTACTTCAGCCCTATCCCAAAAGTCCCTGAAAGGGGGACGTGAGGTACACAAGCAGACCGGGTGGATGCTTCGCAGATCGACTGGGGTGTAAGGCTCCCGAAGGCAAACCGGAAGGTCGGGCTTAGCGGTTCTCGGAAGTTGAAGAATCACGAGCGTAATTACCCTCGCCGCATGACAATGGAGTCGGGCCGCCAGTCTTCGCCCGAAGATTTGGCATCACTATTTCATATGGTGAGCAGCTTCAAGGTGTTTTTTACCACAAAGTTCGAATAAGCATCTTCATTACGATTCCCTCAAATACGAGGCGCCGCAGTGGATGGAGTTTTGGAAGATTACGACTTCACTTCAGATTACCATCCCTGCAAGGGCAAATGGTGGTCGATGGGCGCGAAATAAAAAGTCACAAAAAGGAGTACTAGCTAGTATAGCTTCCCGAGAGTGGCGGATGCTCGAGATAGTGGGGCGCTCGCATCAAGAAGACGCATGAGCAAACAAAGGTACTGAAGTACGATGGCTACGCCATCTCTACTAAGCGCAGGGATAGAGTCCCCAAAGACGCAGAACTCGCATCCATCAAAGGTCGAGTAATAATTAGGTACAATGGACGTATATCGGGCCATCCAATACGTGATGGTAGTCTTTCTCGTATAGGGACGGTCAGGGTCCCCAAATGACGGATTCGGCGGGAGTAGATCCTCGCGAGTTCCATCGCTCTCCCGACTACTGCGGCATCCGTGTGGCACGAAGATGTATCATGACCTTCGCCACCGCATTATCGAGCTAATGAAGAGGGCGTTGGGATTTTTTCCGACGCTGCAACCACGCAAAGAAGTCAAGGTCGAGCACCGCAAAATACGCCAGGCTATTACCCAAACCATCGAGATGTTTTACGGAGCGGAAGCCAGGAGCACACATCACGATGGACTCTGCGGACTCACTGTTAATGACACGCAGTAAGCATGACGCGATATGGCTATAAGGACTCCACTACCGTCGGCACATTTTCTCGGTCGCAAGCGGATGACCTTCACACCGGAGGAATTCCGCAGCGTGGCTATACAGGAGATAAGATGGTCGCATGGAGCTATAGCATCTGATCGATCCCCTACGCATACTTAGTTCCTCGAAGAGTTTCCGTGAAGGCCATAGGACGCAGCGATGAGTACCGCTTTTCATCCTCAAACGGATGGTCAATCAAAGCGACGATCGGATTCAGAGACATGCTGGTGCATGCGTCCCGGATCTCAAGGGTACTGACAGCACCCTTGCCCTTGGTAGAGTTCGCCTACAATAACAACATCAAGGCATCCAGATGAACACCCACCTCCCTATGAGGCTCTCTACCGAGGCCATGTCGATCAATCGGATATGTTGGACAGAGGTGGAGAGAGCTCCATCAATCGCCATCCAGATTTCATTAGGAGAATTTCAAAGAAGACGGGTATGATCCTGAAGCTGCCTCTCTTTACTCCGTCGTAGCCTGAAAAGAGTTGGCCGCCGATATACCACGACGACCCTAGAGTTCAAGGTGGGTGATCATGTCTTCAAGGGTGATGCCTAAGAGAGGAGTGGACTGGATTCGAAATGAGGAAGTCGCCGGCCGAGGTACATTGGACTTTCTCGAGGTACTGTAGAGGGAGGGCGCGTGCAGATACTCCATGGCGCTGCCACCGGAGTTCGCAAGCTGCCTATGAGGTGTTTCACGCCCCCATGTTCCCGATACACCCGCATCCAACCCATGGTAGTGGATTGGGGAGAGCTTCAAGTTGTTGATGATGGGACCCTTCGAGGAGGGACCAGCGGCGTATCATGGATACCGAGATGTGGTTTGCGTGGCAAGACCGCGAGGCTTCAAAGGTGTTGTGGCAAGACCGAGGAGCCTGAGGAGGCGACATGGGGAGCGCGAGACACCGCGGCACAAGTAACTATCCCTCTCGCTGGATAGTGGATATATTTTCATGCCATTAATGTTTTAAATGACTGTTACATTTGCATGTGTTTGATTGTGTGCATATATGTGGGAATGTCGGTGACGAATTCTCTTTAAGGGAGAATGTGAAACCCGAAAACGAGATTTTCTTTTTCTCTTTTCGAAACGAAGCACCCAGATTTTTACCCGAATCTGCATAGTATTAAAACCCCTTGTGGATCTTTTCTTTGTGACTTGACACTAAACAGATTCACGCTGCTAGAATCATCTCGAAATCTAGTAACCAAATAAATCACGCCAACTCCGAGACGCACGAATCTTTTTTACGTATTTCGAGGCCGAGAACCAGCCAATCATGGGGTGACACGTGGCACGAGAGTGCATGCCACATGGCACCAGAGGCTAGGAACACTTACACCTATGGGCTGGCAATATACCCTAGAATGCATGCAAATTATTAGTGAAGTAGTTGGTGCATGGCTCAATGGTGACACTCTCACAATGCATTACTCATGTGTCAAGCACCACGAGAATCGGTCTTCAGTGGAGAAATCAACCGAAGGGGTTCTTCCGTCGGTTAGATCAAACCAGAGAGTAAAGAGAGGAAATCTACAAAAGCAGTGAGAAGAGAAGAAAGCAAAGGAAACCAAGAAAAAAATAAGAAATAAGGAGAAAGGAGGAGAGCCGTAAATCCTCCATCAAGGTTAGTTCAGATGACCCAAATTTGATCCCACATACTACAAGAGGTGAGGGATCTTTTCCCCTCTTTGTTATTTCCTTGTTTGGGGCCATGGAAATGGTATTTGGTTGAGTTTGCTGGTGTGATTGTTTCTGAATGAATAATATGCTGAATTTGTGATGTTATCCATGCCGAATTTTCCGGTTTTTAAGACCTAATTTCAGGATGCTGAAGATGCTGTTTTTTTTTGTCTTTGGGGATCGAAACTTAGCTCGGGGTATGGCCGGAAGTGCATGAAAACATGCAGAATTTTCTGGCTTCCATGCATGACCAACATGTAATGTTTTGGGTGTTTAGATCAAAGAAAACTCAGTTTGGTGTATTATTGTATGCATGACTAACATGCGTATCGTTCCGGTTTGCACCGAAGAAATTCGCTTTGGCGTATTATTGTATGAATGAAAAACATGCAGAATTTCCTGGCTTCAGCATGACTAATATGTAGAATCTGGTTTCAGGATCAAAGAAAACTAGTTTGGGGTATTATTGTATGTGCAATGAAAACATGCAGAATTTTCTCAGTTTCCATGCACAGACTAACATGCAATGGTTTTCGGGGTGTTTAGACTAAAGAAAACTCGCCTTGGTGTATTATTGTATGCATGACTAACATGCATAATGCTCTGGTTTTTAGGATCAAGAAATCTCGCTTATAAAAATATTATTGTATGAAATGAAAACACGCAAAATTTCCAGCTTTACGCATGACTCACACGAATTCGGGTTTTTAAATCATGAAAACTCATTAGTATTATCAGATGTATAAAAACTCGTGCATTTTTTTGTCATGCATGACTAACATGCAGAATGTTTTGGCATTATTTCGTCTAAGTAATGGTAAATTATGTTAATACATGCTTGAAGATGTGTCGATATGAATGAACCTAATGATAGAAAAGATGTGAAAAGTAGCGCTTATGTGATGTACCGATTTGAATGTGTGGAATATTAACATGACCGCATGTTTATTGATGTTGAACCGACATATGAAATGTTGTATGCATTAGACATGAGTGTCCATAGCACACACATAGTGTACGGTGTGGTGAATGTCCATGTAGAGGTCTTCATACATCGGGTCATGGGCCTGGAAAGTGCAAGACACAAATTTCATTGCATTGGTGTGCGGTAACACCACACAAAAGGTATATGCACATGGTACTGATTTGGCAACCTGACGGAAGTTGAATCGTAGGGCTTGGGAATGGGACGGCGTCCAATTAAGTTCCACAAGGTTGTTGAAATGAAAATGGAAAATGAAATGTGTTTCCATTTAGCAAAATAGGATGGGGATACCCCCAGAAAACCCGAAACCCGGGCAGATCGGGATCCACCTATGAGCCCAAAAAGCGTTGGAGGCGCAAGAGACCCACATGAGACCTCAAAGTTCTGTTGCTGCCTAAAAAGACACGAAACGATTGGTGTCAAATATCACATAGACTACTGCTGCGTAGACGGTTCAAACCGACCAAAGATCGATTTCATCGCACTTTACCGGTGGTGGGTCATGTTTGACCTCGGTGACTTAGCATGTAGAGTGTCGCCCCATACATGCATGTAGATTTTTCCATGATAGGATAACATGTATGCAATGCATTGGCGTTGCCTTGACTGAAATGACTACTTTTACATGTGCACCTAGGGTAAATAGCCCTTATGGGGATTTTGTCCCCATCAAGGCAAGAATTTCTCACCTGTCGTAGACCCCCCCTCTCCCCCTCCCCTTTCAGGTACAGGACATGTATAGGCAGACGACACTCCTAGAGGCCGGATTATGAAGTCGGCCGACTGGCCTTGATCTCTTGCTTCAGAAACGAACTAGTTTTAATATATGTTTTCAGAGTCATGAGCTGCAACAACTCCCCGGATCTATGTAAATTTAGCTGGCCTCAACTTTATATGAACAAGTATGGATGATGGGCCCCATTGGGTCATTTTACTCTTGTATGGGTCTCATGATATGAGACACAATGCCTCAGCAGTCGACTATGGTCACCTTAATCCCCGGTTCTGTGGTGCCACGTGTAACTTACAAATTCATGTATGTAGCGCAGTCGGCATATGAAATACCATATTGGTCATATATGGACTGGAGGGAACTTTACTTTATTTGTTTCACATATAAATGCTCTAGAGGAACAACAAAAAAAGAAAAATTTCATCATATCCCCCTATGTTTGCTTATTTTGGATCTCAAACCCAACCTTAATGAATTAGCTTTTTTAATCACAATATATATATATATATATATAGCATTTACATGCCCCCAAAACCCCACCCTAGGGGTAGCTGACTGTCAACATACACCCTCAAGTTTTCGTAGCTTGAAAAAGTTTGAAGTGTGAAACACATCACCCTTCCTTTGTAACCTGATTTTTTTTCCAATACCAACACTTAATAAAGTAATGCGTAACTTTCTAAATTCATCAATTTCAAATTCAAAATTTCATGTGTCAAGTAAAATTACTTATAAATATCCAAATCTCAATTATGCATGTCATATAAAGATGTTCAGAATATAACAATATTTGGGATCTCTCAAATCCAACTTTGTACTAATATAAAAAAAGAATGCTATCATCCAAGTGACTTTCTCAATTAACTTTCAAAACCCGACATTTCACATAAACAAGAACTTATTAGTTCAACATGATCCAACATGAGCCCAATCAAATCCTAACACCTGAATAATGATCCCCAACCTAAATTACATCACTCTCGCCTTTAAAACTAAAAGACCTAAAATATGTCAATCTGATCTGTACTCACAGCCTTAAGTTCTCATTAAGAAATAACACTAATACATTTTCATGTAACAAAAGTTTTCAATCATATAATAAATAGAGATAGTTTTTCATCAAACTTTTTGATCCAAAATAAGCTCTTGAACATTAACAAATATACTTCAAAACATTCTCAAATCCATTTCAAATCAGTTTCATATCAAATGTGATCCAAAACAATTTCCCCATATCAAATTTCGATTCAAACATTCTCATATCAAATCCAAAAATCAAATACATTTCAAAATATATTTTTCCTGGTCATCAACATCAAATAGTGCCCAGCCATGTGGACTTTCAAATGGGTGGCTAGGCCGCAAATTGTTCCTTTTGGGCGACTGAATCCAAACACTACTACAGCACTAAGAACTCTAACCGAAACCCCTGTGAGGCCGGGGTTCAAATCACCACATTCACCACTGGCGAATGATGTCAACTATTATTCCCAAGTGACAAGGGGCCGGATAGTGTCAACTATTATTCCCGTTAACAGGGCCGAACTAGCAAGAGTCAAATATTTCCTTCAAAAGTTCAAATTACAAAACATCATATCTCCATATTTTCTTTCATAAACAAAACAAATCTCAAAAGTACAATCTATACAAAAACTACCATTCAACACCCGATAATCAAATAAATAAAAAAAGTAAAACTTTTCATAAAACCAAAATTATATATAAAATTCAGTTAAAAACAATTTTCATCCTCAATGAAGTAAAACAAAAAATTTCTTTAAAATCTGTATTAATATCCCTACCTCAAAGGAGTACTAAAAGCTTTGAAAGAACTAATCCTAATACTTCACCTCAATGAAATATTTCTCCTAAAATAATAAGGAAGAAACTATCATCATTACTTATTTATTCTAAAACTTTCCTAATTTGATATTCTTAACAATGATATTATTTTAATTTTTTTAATCCATAATACTTAAAAGCTAATGGGTTTCAAATATTTTATGTACCTGTGGATTTATAAAAGTTTATTCTATCAACATGATTTTTTTTTTTTGTTCAATTTCAAACATATTGACAACTATTCAAATGATAACTATTTGAATTAGGTAGTTTTTACAAATTTTATAAAACTCATATTCCTTCGATCTTATTTTAATAATTTATTTATTTTTATGCTCTTAATCCGAACTAAATCTTTACTAGAAAGAAATAATATTAATAATATTTTACAAATTATATTATTACACAATACACATCTAGCCTTTTACCTAACAATTATCATAATTTGACAAACAAGTATTATTAACTGATCTTATTTCCTTATAATTGCTAAATAATTATTCTAATCATATTCCCATCTAATAAATTCCCTCAATCCCACAAAATATTTACTTGCCAAAATACATATATATTTAAATATTTATCAAATACATATATTTATACAAAATTCAAATTTCTTTCTAAATTTTATCTTATTTGTTTATTATTATTTTCTTTCAAAAAATTATCCTTAAATACTTTTCATTCTCATACTGTAATTCAATATGACACCACAAATTTATTTTATTTCTAAAGAATCTAAAGGCACCTAAATCGACTTTTCCTGCCGATCTAAACCGAAAAAGAAAATTAAAGAATCTACATTAAAGAAATCTAAAAATCAAATAAGTGAAGATCTTACCAGAGAAATTTTGTCTCTTCAAACCCTGGGATCCGAAAGTCGACATTCTCCGGAATTCTACTATCCAGAAAGAAATTCAAAGATGAATAGAAAGGATTTTCTTTTTTTACTCCAATTTATACCTAGGGTATTTTTTATGAAAATTACCTTTTTACCCTTTCATTAAATTAATTAATTAATTATTAATTGAATTATCATTATTATTTTCATAACGCTCTAATTGAATTATCATTATTATTTTCATAACGTATGCCTATAAAAATTTCTGTCATTATTATTTTCCCTAATTTATACCTATACAAATTCCTGTCATTATTATTTTCCTTAACTTATACCTATACAAATTCCTGGGTGTTACAATATTATACAGCATAAGCTAGTATATCCATGGAGAAACATTTCAATGAAGAATGCCCAAGAATATATAGAAAAAGCTTTGGTAAATCAATCTAAATAAAGAAAAAACAAAGAAAGGAACTTTACTTAAAATGTTTATTAATCCCAAAACAGTTCACATCACTATGAAATGAGACCACAAAATATAACATATTCCTCTAATACCCTAATACAAAGACAAATTACACAAGTTTTACTACACTCAGATTGTAGATACCAAATGGGCGTGATCGCCAACTTTGACCCTTAACAAACTGAAATGATATCAAGTCCAATAAAGACTCGACATCATGCCATTATCTGTTCCATATTTATAGTTGATGACAATCTTCAATGATAAAAGGACACTTATGATTGAATGGATAAATTATATGTCAATTATCTTCTGTTTAATGCTTACCATTTCTACTTTATGTCAAGTTTATTCATAAAGAATTCAAAAAATTCTTTCCATACTTTGCTGCCACATATTCTTTCTAATCTTATCCCTCTAGTTTTAGAAACTTGTTGCTAGCGAGGGAAGCCACCATATGACGCGCCTTGGTTCTAAGACTTTAGATCACCAATAGTAGACATTTTACAATCTCTTCCACAACACCAACATGTATACTTGTACTACGTTTTCTCGTATTATTATTATTATTATTGTTATTATTATTATTATTGTTGTTGTTGTTATTATTATTATTATTATTATTATTATTATTATTATTATTATTATTATTGTAGATCACCATATGGCCATTTCATTTTTGCTTCTTTTCTTTTACTTTAAATTTCTACTCTTGGCCTTCTCGATGTTTCCCCTTTTTTTTAACATTTATTTCAACTATATTGAAATAATATTCATTAACCCGTTTTTCAGGTAAATTATTCTTTACTCTACGTGAGGCTTTTTTTGATGAGGAAGAAAAGGATACAATGGGAATATGAGAGGGTACATATCTTCACCCATTGGTGATAAAGACTCATGAATCACAATGATGGGCAATTGACTAATTTTGCAGTTTACATGTCGACGTTGGTCAATAAATCTATGGACATATAAAATCAAGACTAGTTCCACCAATTGCAATTTTAGAAATTTCAAGCATGTACTAGGTATTTGCGTTGTTATAACAGAAAATTACACAAGCTTTACTACATCAAAAGTCTAGATCTATCAACCAACTAAACATTAGAAAAGACAAATACACCATAAACAAATGTAAACAAAAACGAACTTCTTTAGATTGATTGCTTCTGATAATGTGAAAACCAAATGCTAGGTTTTTCATATCTAATCTACAGACGCTTTTTTTTTTCTTTTTCTGGTGGGTAAATGACAAAACCTAATCAAACAAAACCAACAGAAACTATAAAAAACAAAAACAAAACCTCAAAGCAAACACAAAGCCAAATATAACCATAAATCGCTGTTTTCTATTACCTTCGGCACAAAGATGAGTTTTTTAGCCCAATATATGATCGGATTCCTCCTTCGCAGATGATGAAGACATCGACGAGAGGCAAATGGATCGTGGGTCTCAGAGATAGCTTAAGTTGAGAAGAAACTGGAAACTGGCCTCCAAAAATGCAAGGGTTCAAACTTGGGGATGAAGACGAAGCTGAGCACGCGACGATATGATTTCTTTTTTCCACTTTCACCAGAGATTGGACCGAGCAGACAAGCATACGAGAAGTATAGGGTTAGGGTTTTTCTTCCTTTGGCCTATCGTATAGAGAGGAAGACGAAGGAGTTAGGGCAAGAAAACATTTGATGTTTTCTTGTTTTTATCCAACTGGAAATACTATTTTGATTGTTAAGAGGGGCAGTTTTAGTATTGTTGCCCAATTATTCTTTTTGTTCCTCAAAGACAATTTTTTTTTTTCAAATGTACTGACTGATGCAATTTAAATTCTTTATACCTATTTAACTTTTATTTTAAAATAAACAGTCTAATACATACTTCCCCCTGTAAAATATATGACAGAAATGCATGCATGGTTGGGTCTTTTAGGTTGTTTTTAATTATTAAAACACATTAAATACTTAAATGAGAAGAACAATTTGTACCACTTTTTTGGAGTTGATTAAACTATTATGGAAAACCTTTTTTAGCATGCAGATCAAATGTAACTTCTATGCTAGCTGTTTCTATTTTTTTAGTTTTTTTAAATTTATAAAAAAAAACTTAGACCTCTTAAACTAGCTTAACTTTTTTGAATGTTTTCATCTGAGTTAAAAACATTTGGAGACATTTTCCCACAAGATGAGTAGAGACTAAACATTGTTGATCAATAATTGGAGAAGAATATTTGTCCCATTTTTATATCGTGACATTTTTGTAATGATTTTTAAAATTCACAATTGTGTCTATAGAATTGTTTAGGTATAAGCATCTAAAAAAAATAATTTACTTATAAATTTTAAATATTTCAATAACAAATATTATTAATAAAAAAATTTAAAAATTACTTACTAAATTATAATTGTTGAACAATTTCCGACCAGTACTAAATATGTGAGATTAGGATGGAAATAATTTTTGTTTTGAGCAAATATTAAACATCAAAAAATAATATATCATATTTTATTTCATTTTTTTATCTTTTTTACAAATTAAATATAAACACAAAATGTCTCATTGGACATAGTAATTTAGGATATCTATCTATCTTATTGTAAGTCATACGTAGCCTTTATATTTAGATATAAACTAAAAAAACGCTTTGATAACCTTTTCAGTAATATATAACATAATTGAAAAAAGTTTTTGAAATATTAATTAAGTGATTGTCCAAGAACCAATTCAAATGATTATCAATGAATTAATCAAGAAATTAGTCAAATATTACCCCGAGTGTGTTTAGCTGTGATTTTAGGAAGTATTTATACTCGGGTGTTAAAAGGATTTAAAGTACTCGAACAGACTTTAAATGATTGTCCAATGTTTTAATAAGTGTTGTGATTCGTGTATCAAATAGTTCAAAGAGAAAAACGAAAGAAAAATAAATAGGTACATATTTATGTGGTTCGGCGGTATGCATATATTCACGAGAACGATAGAAACTTTCATTATCTCATAATAGGGTTAATGAAAAATTACAAAAATACTCATATACTAGGGGTACCACCAACCTATTATTTTGTCCCCCCAACAAAAGAAGACAAGCCTGAAGAGAAAATGTCATCACTGGTCGTGTCTGCCCTAGGATTTGCCCTTTTTTCCATAAATATGAGCCACAAACTACAATATTAAAAATTATTTTTTTTTTTTTACATCTAATCACTACATTACATGATAGTATTATATTCATCATAATATTGTCTCCAATGAAACTCGAACCCTCAACCCTATCTCTCCCTATTTCAATCCAGTGCTTTAACCAACTGATTCAGTCTTATTAGCAAATACTTAAGTGATTTTTAAAGGAAGAAATCAAGCAGAATTCTAACGTTGATACAAAACACTTCAAATAATAAAAAACATTTCAAACCGGGGCTTAAAATCACTACCAAACTCACCTTTAACCACCCAGAACAAAAATTTAGCTTTTTACCAAGAAAATCAGTTGGTAGAAGTCTTCGTGTGCAGACTAAAATGTGCGTGAAAAAAGAATGGTAAACAGAGCCAATCTCAATAATTAAAACACGTTAAAGAATAAAAACCTGTGTTTTGTATTGTCAAAGGATATATGTATGCAGAAGATTAGGTCAATAGTTACCCAATTCAAATCACCTAAGTATGGGTGATGGGGCGATTCGCGATATGTAAATAAACCATTCAATAAAGTGTTTATCTGCGGTAAGTATACGCTGTCAAGTAACAAAGTGTTCTTGGCACGGATAATCCACGGAAAATGGGGATGCTAAGTACCAAAATTAAAATACTTCTCCAATATCTAAACGGTCAAAGGTGATGAGTTGAAACAGAATTTAAATTAAACTGTTGGAATCTAAATCTAACTAATAGAATGTGCAACTAAGGGTTACCAAGAGATATTGAAGTGTTAGGGTATTTGGTGCATATGAATGCACTAACCATATCTAGGCCAAATTCTCATCCTACGTCTCTTTGAAAGCTCTTCAAGACGTACTACTTAATTTAATTATAAGCTCTCAGGTCAACAACCTTACCAACAACAATACTTTAGGTTTCTTGCTTCTCAACTCAACCCCAAGCACTAGAGATGCTTAAAGACCCAAAAACCTCACACGCCTCCTAATTACTGATCATTTCTACACTACCAGGCTAATTAGGTTGATTCACCTATATCTAATTCCTTACTCCCTTCTTAGATCTTTCAAGGAACCACTCACCATATTGAGATTAGAAAGAAATCAATATGTAAACAAAACCAAATATGAATCAATAGTGCTGACAATCACAAATAGACAATAAAAAAAGGGAAATTTAACAAATAGATAAGTGAACTTCATGTCCAAAAACAATACAACCAAACCTTAGTCTACGAAATTAAAGAATAATAGAGGTTTGGTACATCACAAATCTCGAATAAAACATGAGAAAAGAGAAAGAAGAAACTTTAATGGCCATGGTGAGTCTTCACTCTTCTTCTCCAGATCTCTAGTCCTTTTCTCAAGCTTAAGGGTTGCTACCAAACCTCCTCTCTAGTTCGAAAGTGTGCCTCATTCAAGAATAAGAGGGGAGAAACCCTAGGTGTGACGCCCCAAAACCCGGGGGTCCTGAACACCACAACTCATGGAAATTCAATACATCTCTGAACATGAGGACGATATATGAGTAAAATGCCTCTTAGCCTATAAAACAATACTCATAAATATAATTATCACAACTATTCTCCCACTATCTCCAATAATTTAATAGTTGATTAGACTTCTCTTTTATACAAAACATATATTAAAAAAATCTTATATTCTAATACATGTTATGTCCAAAAGTTTCCGCCACAAACCCGCCTTCAAAATCACTTCTTAATTGAGTTGTCTTCGAGCGCCCCTCAGACCGAAAATATAATCCCTCGATTGCAGTGAGCTAATGCTTAGTAGTGGAATCACCCTAAATGGGCATACTCCACCTAAGTGCATATGCAATGCTCCAAAGAAACACACACTCAAGTAAATACATGTTCCTACTGAATGTCTACATGATCACCCCATGTCACGCAGTCCTCACCCCGACTCACCACACTCGCCTGCCATGTATGAGAAAATAATCATTTCAAACAAAACTTGTTGTTCTTGAAAATATATCACCGAACGTGTCGGTAAAATACGTGGATAACCCTCCGAGCGAATTGGTCAGCGAAGCTCCGAACGGGTCATGGTCCTCATCCGGCGGATCTCGTTGGCCCATCTCCTAACTCCATTCTCCAATATCATCCCCAGAAATTCCTTTCGCACCATGTCCGTTCTTCAAAATACCATGTCATGCACTCACACCTAACTCTAGGTTACCATACAAGAAACGGCCATGCCATTTCAAAATCATTTATACAATATGTCAATATGCATATTTTCAATCAACTACAATACACACATGTAATTCAACACATCAATCATCACCCAATTTAGCTCACTTGAGCAAATCATAATCTCATCTCCAATGGCTTACAAACACAATTTAATTCCATATAATTGTGTCATTTTGTTAACACAAATCATGTCTTAACCTATCTATTTCTCACATACCAAGCCATCTCACATCCACAATTCCAAGGCCAAACACATGGACATTTATGGTCCATTTCATGCAAATCGACCTGCTTTATAGTCCCAAACAGAGCAAGTGGGCTGTCCACGGCGTACCACTCCTACATCTGCCCCTCTTGGTGGAACCAATTCCACAGCTCTTCCCTTACCATACTTACCAACATTCAATTTAATTCATAATTATCACCCAAACACCCAAAATGTACTAAAAACTCAAGTAATGACCGTGACAAATGGGTCTCTAAAATTTGACACTTCGGTTCCAAGATTTGGAACCAATCAAACGGCCACTCACAAATTTCTCAATCAACTCAAACATCACAAAACACTTAAATAAAGTGTGTAAAACAAAGAGGATGAACCCTACTCCTATAGGGTTTGTCTAAAACTCCCAAAACCGGCGGCCTACGCTTTGTCCCTCCGAGTGTAACAACTCTCCTTCTTGTTTTCAAGGAACTGGACGGCCTGACCTCCCACGATTCTAGAGAGAAGGAAGAGACTCTCTAGAAAATGAGATCCAAGACTCCCGCATCTTCTCCCTTTCTTCCTCTCCCTACGTTTTCCTTTGGCTTTTGTTTTATTCCTTTCTTTTGTTTTTCTTCTTTTTCTCATTCCTCTTCTCATTTCTCTTTCATTTTCTCTCCATTTCTCCCCATTTTCTCCTCTCTCTTTGCCTTTCTCTCTCCTCCTTTTTGGAAAGATTATACGTATGAGAGACAAATGAGGAAATTTCTCCCTCCTTCCCTCAAACCAAAACGAAATGCTTTCCTTTTTCCATCTTTTCTTTATTTCATTACTCCCTTTATGACATCATGCACTCATGTGCCTATCAGGAGCCATGGGGATTTTCCATAAGCATGGCTAATTGTGAACCATTCCTTTTATGCCAAGTGTCATTCTCTCTTGATGTGCCATGTGGCACTTCTCAACCTTGTCATGTCACCCGACACCCCACATTTAAAAACGCGAACTCGACCACCTCGAAATCTAACGAAATTTAACGTGGTTGCTAAATTTTGTGAGACGATTTCAACAGAGAAGTCCATTTCGCCATCCGAGATCTAAAAAAATTCCGGATTTTTACCGAAATTACGATTTTGCCCTTTTTGAGAAAATTGGATTTTCTCGGGGTTTCACACTAGGGAGGGTTTTCTCCCTCAAAATATCTTATCTCTAACCCTAAAGGGCCGATTTGGTCCTCTCTCGTCCGTCCCTCAAACCTTAGAACGTGTCCCCTCTTATATAGGTCTTCGAAAACGATTGATATGAAATGTAGTGTTGTTGGGCCGCGCAACCTTCACTACGACAAAGGGTCCTTCACCGCGGCGAACCCATAGTATCTTCGCTTTTGCTTTTCTAGTTCGCTGCGGCGAACACCTTCGTCGCGAAAAAGAGTGCATTCGTCGTGGTGAACACCTTTGTCACTGTGACGAGTGCCTTCGTTGCAACAAACACCTTCGTCGCGACAAACCAGTAGCACTGCTTCATATATTGGAAATTACTGATTTTTCTTCCTTTTTCGCTCATTTTCGGACAATTCTGCTAAATGGTTTACCTAATCATAAAGATGAACATAAAAATACTAAAAAACTAAGTAAAGATAAGGATAAAATGAGTATTTACGATACTCATCAATGGGAAATTTTCTATAATCAAGGGATATATACAATTATCACTAAATGTAGAAAAGGAAACTAAATCGATGATATTTTCCTCTAATATGCCCTCTCAAGATGGAGCTCATTTGGAGATTCCAATCTTGATTTTTAATGAATGAAAGCGACTACATGAAGAGGCTTCGTAAGAGCATCTGCTTGTTAATCTTTAGAGTCTGACCTCGTATGAAATGATAGTCGATGGCCCCATGCTTCATGCGAGAGTGAAAGACATGATTGGAGCATAGATGAGTAGCTCCCACATTATTGCAATAAATAACTGGTTTGTTAAGGAAGCCATATACCAAGTTTTGTAAGAAGTGAACACATTCAACAAAGTTCAATAAAGGTGGCTTTCAATCGATCGACATTCTAGCCAATTGATGACGTTGTTTATTGGATGACCACCTGATGGCAACTAAGATAGAAAATGTAGGCACTTGTGGAGGTATAATGATCCTTATTACCAACCAATCACCAATTAAAGTATGAAGATACAAAATGAACTTTCTCAGGTTGGAAAAGGCCATTAGTTTGTCAGACTAAATAAATAGAGTAAGCATTTGATACAAAGATTCCAAAGGTTCTAAAGTGAGTCAATGCATGAATTGAGATAGTTTGTTGACAACATAAGCTATGTCAGGGCGAGTAAGAGAGAGGTATTGAAGACTACCAACAACTGACATGTATTCTATTGGATCCGATAAAGGCGTTCCAAAGTTGATCGTGTGAGGGTAAAGGGCATTCACAGCGGAATATCATTATATTTGCCCTTGTCATTTTTGTTTGAGCAAGTAAGTCTGTCACATATTTCCTTTATGAAAGGAACAATCCTGACGGATTTGAAAGAACCTCTACACCAAGGAAGTATGACAGATTACCAAGATCCTTAATAGAAAATCGTTGTGCAAGAAGGTCAATAAAATGTTGGACTGTAGTAGGATTGTTTCCTGTTAGAATTATGTCATCGACATAAATAAGGAGATAGAGATGTGTTTACATGTGAGTTTCTGAAGCCATAACTGATGAGAAATTGACGAAGCTCATGGTACCAGGCTCGTGGAGCTTGTTTTAGACCATAAATAGCTTTCCAAAGTCTACACACATGTGTAGGATTGTCAGGATCAATGAACCCTGGAGGTTAGGCCATATAGACATTTTCATAAAGATGCCCTTATAGGAAGACATTGTTGACATCAAGTTTTCAAAGTAACCAACCTTGTCCCACAGCCAAGCTGAGAACAATTTGGATTGTTGTTGGTTTGGAAACAAGATTGACGGTGTCATGGTATTCAATGTTAGAACGTTGATGAAATCCTTTAGGGACAAGACGTGCTTTGTACCTGTCAACAAAGCCATCAGGAAGACGTTTAGTACGAAAAATCCACTTACATCCAACAAGGTTTTGCATAAAGGTAGAAGGGACAAGCTCTCAAGTTCCATTCCTAACAAGAGCATCAAACTCCTTTGACATAGCCTGTCTACCTTTGGGATCTTTGAGAGCTTGGGTCACAATGTTGGGTACAAGGTTTGAGGAGTGGTTAAGGGAGATTATAAGGTTCATTTTATGTTGAGGTTTGTGGATGTTATTCTTCGCTTTAGTAACCATAGGTGGTTCTGTGTAGGGGTATAGGTGATAGAATCATGTTGGAGACAAGTTGAGGAAGTGTGGGTAGGGAATATTGGGTAGGAGATTGGTTCTCGAACAGAGTCGGTGATGACTGGTGTATCGAACTTTGGCGTGGGGGCACCATGGACAATGGCGTATTGAGTGGCAGACCCATGGGGGGAACAATGGACACTGTTGGAACCCACTTGGTGATGATGTTTAGGGTGGGACAAGATAGGTGTGTTTGATGAGAGGTGAATGGAAATTAGTTCTCTACAAACTAGACATGGCGGGAAATATATATTCTTAATGTGAATGGATGAAGACAGAGAGGTATGTACTTTGAGTAAAAGAATATCCAGGAAACACACGGGATAATGGTAGCATAAGGAGTCAAATACACATAGTTTGGTGTAGTTGGGTGGGGAGCAAAAAAGTTGTTCATATGGTGAGAAGAGATGTGGAGTTAGTGTAAGCATGTGGTTTATAAGATACATGGCAGTGGCAAAGGCATAGGTCCAATATGTGAGAGGCATGGATGCATGAGTACGAAAGGAGAGACCTGTTTCGACAATATGACAATGATGATGTTCAAAAATACCATCGTGTTCAGAAGTGTGGGATTGTGTGGTAAGGTGAGAGATACCATTAGTGGATAAGAATGTATCAAGTGCTCGGTATTCACCGCCCTTATCTTACTAGAGAGTAACGATGCGCCATTTAAATTGATTTTCCACTAGTGCCTTGAAGAGCACAAAAATTTCATGGACCTCTTATTTTCATTTTAGTGGGTAGTACCATGTGTATCGAGTGTAGTGGTCTACAAAAATGGCATAATACTTAAAATCATCAATGGAATAAATAGGGGATGTCCAAACATCATAAAATATGATTTCAAGAGGGTGAGGGGAGACAATTGAAGATGATGAAAAATGAATTTTATGACTTTGATTGCAATGACATGCATTATAGAAAGTTTGTCATAGACAAAAGACTTGATAATGGTAGTGAAAACTTAGAAACAATGGTTGTAAAATTGCGACCAGTGGATGACCTAATCTGAGTGTCATTCAAATGAGGTTTTAACATGAGAAAGCATGGGGGAGGAAAGAATTAGAGAAGGTGTTGGCCACTCATATACGTCATTCTTGGGTTGCCCCTTGAAGAATTACCCTGTCTGTAAATCCTTCACATGAAAAGCAAATTATGGGATTTATGAAACATGGTTATGATTGCAAAATTGATAAATTGAAATAAAGTTCGTTTTCATATAAGGAACACAAAAAATGTTGTGCGATTGAAAACTTTTAGAGGGAGTGGATAGAGTTATAGAAACGGAATGATATCTGGAGACCCGAACCATCACCAATCATGGCATTATCATAACCATTATACGGGCTATGGAGTGAGAGATTGCTCAAGTTGGAAGTAACATGGTGAGACACTGCACTATCCAGTAACCAAGTTAGAGTGGTTGTGTAATCAATGGGTGCAAAGTTGGTAAGTGGTTGCTATGATGACGAAGAGCGAGATCCTTATGGTTGAGGAGATGGTGAATGTTGAATATTGACGATCTGATTGGTAGGGAACCATTTGATGGTATGTCCTTAAACACCGCATGGTTGACAATGACCAAGATAAGATTTTGGTGTTGTGATCTAGCGATGGGAGATTGTTTTGGTACCCTTTGTGCATGTTTTAATTTGATCCTTGATTTGATGCAATCACGAGAAGGTTTGGCATATGTGTGGGCAAGGAGATCCCATGCTTCTTTAGATGAATGAGTCTGAGTGAGGGGTTGGAGAGAAGTGGAGATGGAGCCAATAAGAGCAAAGATGATGAGATTGTCCTATCGTTTCCAAGTGAGATAGGTTGGGTTGATGGAGATGACGTCTCCAGTGGTGACTTTGGGTTGAGGGCGGAGGTTGGTATTGTGGATGAAGACATGAAGATCATAGCCTTCAAGAAGTGTGATCTGAAGGCTCCAAGTGATGTAATTATTTGTGTGGTCGATTTATTTGATATTGGAAAGGTTGTGATAAGTAGAGGATGATCTGGTGGGTAGTGTTTTGGATCAACGCCTAAATTGGAAGAAAAACGGTTGTCGACGACCATTAGAAGAAAATAAGGTTTGAAGGCTAATTATAGCATGATCCGAGAAGGTGGCGGTACGTATAGCGTAGGGCGCATATGTGCACGAGTGCCGTGCCGTATTTTGGAGATGAAATTGTGAAATGATAAATTTATTTAACCCGGAAATTGTACTAGAACAAGGGTAAAGTGGTAATTGATCAAATGGGACATAAAGGTCATAAGCAAAGAAGATAGTATGCCAAAGTAGAAATAACACAAGTTGCTTTGCAATTTCTTGAGAGATGGAGGACCTAATTATAATTAGGAGAAATATGAGACTATAAAAGGCCATGAAACAAACAAAATATCACATTTGGTCTCATTTGGCTAGGGCTCCACGTTTGGAGAAGAGAAGAGGAAGAGGAGGAAGAAGAGGAAGAAGAAGTAGGAGAAGACCAAAAAGGTATTTTGGTCATGTGTATTTTGGATTCCTAGGGTTTTGGTATGGAGATTAGTTGCTCCTTGTTCTAGGGTTTTGGGGAGAGATCATCCTAACCCTATAATTCTTGAAGTTTTGTGGGTAAAACCTTAATTGGTATAGAATAAACATGGAATCCATCATAATTATATGATTTTGTAGGAATTGGTGGACCTTGGGTTGAATTCTTAGGATTTTCACCTAGGGTTTTGTTGTGTGAAGTTCCAAATCACCAATTCAAGTGTTGTGGAGTTGTTTTGAGTTAGATTCCATGTTGATTTTTGAGGTATTATGGAATAGAGCAATTGTATGAAGAAAATGGGTACCAAGGGCAAAAGTAGCATTCTGGGCAAAACCATGAAAATTAGTACCGGTGCAACGAAATTAGTACGTACCACCATCTCGTATTTGATGGGGTACCAAGACAAATTAATTACCCGGTACCACCATACGAATGTGTTTGGTACCGGTACCAAACATAGTGTGCTCCAGACCGCCGTAATTGTCCAGCCCGGTTACTTTGTAGTTTGCGCAATTGCTTGAAATTCATACCGTTAGTATGGGAACCTTACTAAATTATTAGAGGTTCAAAGATTGGGCTGATAAGCATGCGTCTTCGCGCCTCAACGATATTCATTGAGGTGTGACTAAATACTATGAAGTACGTTAAGTTTTATCTGAGTCTGTGAGCGATTAATGTTTTTCGTCGTATTCGTTTGAGTGTGTGAGCTAAAAGCGAGGTGGGAAAGTTGTGGAGTCGTGCTCGAGTTTAGTAGCGAAGGTGAGTGTTCTAAACCTATTTTTCAAATACTAGTGTATTATTATAAACTGTGTTACAATGGTATTTAATGGTTTTGATGGTAAACCATATTTTAAAGCAAGAAATGAGTTTAGCAAGCAAATGGTGGTTTTGATTTAAACCATACGTGAAAAGCAAACAAGTAATGGTTTTGATGTATTCAACCATACTTTTAAAAAGCAAGCAAGCAATGGTTTTGAGTTGTAAAACCATATTTCAAAAGCAATAGCGAAGCAAACAAAGTATATTTTATAAACGAGACCTAGCGAAAATCTCTAGTTTAAGCAAGCATGCGGTCAGAGAGGTATTCCGTACGTGCGGTGGTGTTAGAATATACATTCATGCATTTAGATTTGCAGTCGGCAAACTTAGTTCTTGCATCATGGCATTTGAAGGAGAGCGGTAGCGCGTCTTGGGTATATAGGGTTAGCAGCGTTAGCTAGATTATGATGACCAAGGCCACCATATTTACGAAAAAAATGGGAATTGAGCGAGGAAGCTCTTCCACCTAGGTAATGTAGACCCGGTCGCTGCAGGCGCGGTCGATGCGAGCTCCGTGTTCACTGGGTGCGGCAAGCGGGAAAGGCCTCCGGTGGATTTGATGATTTATAAGCATGTTTTACTCTGAGTTTACAAATGTATGGTGCCAGTTCGAAACCCAGGCTCCCGTGTTTATTTTAAAACAAACGGTTGAGCCCAGGCTCCCTTTTTTATTTTAAAACAAACGGTTGAGCCCAGGCTCCCGTTTTTATTTTAAAGCATGCAGTTGAGCCCAGGCTCCCGTGTTTATAAAAAGTTTTATAACCTTTAAAAGCAAGAGATTTGAGAAAAGTTTTAGAAACTTTTAAAGCAAAGCAAGGTAAAGCAAGCAAGCAAGCGATTTATGAAAAGTTTTATAAACTTTTAAAGCAAAGTAAGCAAGCAAGGCTTCTGGAAAATATCTTGTAAAAAGAAGTTTCTGATTTTGAGGATATTTTGAAAAAGCAAACATTTTATAAAGCATACACTCACTGAGCTCGTTGAGCTCATTATTTTCCTGTTTTAAAAACTATTTTCCAAGTACAGGCACGTTGGACGCTGGAGCATAGTAGGATACTCCTGAATTTTGTATCAGTGTTGTTATTAATAATCTTTTGTAAGGAAATACTTTGAAATTGTATAGTGGAGTATATGTATGTACATAGTGTAGTTGTGAAAATGTGTTGAGCCTGAGGCTCTTTTGAAATAATGTTGTTGGTTGCCATATTTGGAATAGTGTAAATTGTGTAAACAGGAATTGGAACATGTCCCTTATGCAATTGATATCTTCTTGAGGTTTTTTACGAATCATAGGATTGAAAAAGGGAAAAAATTTATATACGAGTTTTCAGTAAGCAACACGGCTTCGCTTCACGGGGAATTTCTAGTCATTAAGAGGTAATGGTGGGGATTTACGTGGAGTGTCGATACTTTTGCCAGGTGAGGGGTGGGGGTGTGTGTCATTTGGATAAACAAAGAAGTGATCCTCCCTCTTTAATACCATAAAACACATTAAAGAATAATAGCCTATCTTTGTATTGTTTGAGGATATATTTATACGGAAGATTGGGTCAATAGTGACCCACTTCAAAATCACCCAAGTATTGGCCGGTTTTCTCTAAATCAGAGATGTATACAATTCTCACTAAATATAGAAAGGAAACTAGGTGGTGTTTGTTTTTTCTTGTCTTTGAAATAAAACTTTTTTAGCTTAATCTTTAAAATAATTATAAATAGCAGCATTAAGTATTAAGCTGTTTGTTTTTTAACATTGGGTAGCGAGTAAGGATGGCAACGGGACATATTATTTCGGGTTCTCACCCCGTCTCGCTTTTAATGAGACGGGTTTTGTTTAATTGTAATCAAGTTTTTAGCAAGTATTGTTACTCCAGCCCCGCCCCGATTATATTTTAAAAATAATTTTTTATTATTTTTATTTTATACTTTAATATAAATAATAATAATAATATTAGAATGTTTTTTAATAAATAATTTATAAAAATTCATAATATTTTTATTTTTTATGAAATATATTAATTTTAATATAATAAAAATAAAAAAGCAAATTTAAAAAATTTAAAAATAAAAAATAAAAACAAAAATCAAATGTAAACGGGACGGGTTTGGAAATTTTCTCATCCCCTCTTCGCCCCGTTTAATTTTTTAAATGAGACAAGTTTGGGAATTGATAAAAATAAACGAGTCGGGTGGGATGGAACACCTCGTCACATTCTCTGTTAATAAGTCACTAATAGCGTGTATTCTTGTATATACTTATTGAACAACGATGAAGTTTTTCTTGTTTTAGTGGAAAATAACTTTTTCTGAATGGAAAATAATTTTTCCTAAATAGAAAAAACCAAATATTTTCACTTTTTCTATTTATAACTTTTTTTTAAAATTTCAGCAATAAGTCGTGGAAATTTTAAAAGCAACAGTATTTAATGTTGAAAATTTAAATGGCTTTTCGGCGTTAAGTCGAAAAACAAGCAGCACTTTAAAATGAATGATATTTTCCCTCTAATAATAATAATTTAAAACATGTTTTCAGTTAGAAAACCCTTCAACAACTAATCAGTTCAGTATAGCCTTCAATCAATTCCAAAGACTTGCATTTCCAAAGGATTTTGTAAGTTTGCGACCATGGCTGCTCCCATCAGCATGGCCAACATTATACTGCATGTATAACATCAAGATAACACACTTCTAAGAAGATAACCCGAAAAAAAATGGCTTCATAATCATCCATGCATAGTACTCGTATATGTTCTAATATGAAAAAGAAAAGTTCATGAGAATGGAAGATATCAATTATATTGATAACGGAGAGTACTGATTACAAGCAGTGCTACAAATCCTTCAAATCTCCTTTTTTTTCAGTTTAATGAACCAACCATGCCATATATTTCCTTCCCAATTCCATTTTTACGTGCTTGGCATGCTAAATTTGTGCACAAAATAGTGGTATGTGCTTGAGGTGAAGCACTGCCTAAACATATTGCATGCTCCATGGAACTTGGAATGCAGTGAGCTCAAAATTGCAGACCAAGAATCGCAACCCGAGGAACATCTTGAGAGCTTGTGTTCAGAGATTGAATCACAAATGATATTATACAGTGCAGCAGAGCTTTGAATCTATAGAAGCCAGGCATATGCAGAATGCTTGATAACCTGTCAATGGATATCTGCACAAGATGATAGTCTTCTTAGTGTTCTTTTCTTGTTTTTTCCTCATTTTCAAGGTAAATCAAGTTTGCATTTGCAATCCTGTGGGGAACTCCCAACTTTCAAAAACCGAAATATGAAGATATAGTTTAGAAGAGAAAAGAAAGGAAAAGAGGGGAAAGGAACCTGGAAATTGAGAGAGAAACTGTGAAAAAAACATCAACATCAATTCTATCAACTTGTATCAGCTGAAAATGGTGAACAAGCTCAGTCTAAAGGTGTTTAGACATTGAAGCAAAGCCGACGAAACCTAACCTCATCAAATCAACTTTTCCCCAACATGGTCACAAAAGAGTTTTGAAATGGGATTTCCAAACATTGCTTTTGGCTTTTCTCTTTTGGGTTTGCCTTGCTCTTAATCTGATCTAACTCCAAAGAAACCCGAGCTCATTCAGCATTCTCAGCTATTATGACTTAATTAGCAATGGAGTAAACACTCAACAATATAAGCACATTGGCATGCTCTCATTGATGTCTTCTCTGTATCATTGTAATTAAAATTGGTACATGGTAACACCTGTAATCCATCACTGTATGATTTCCCAGCCAGTCAAGCTGCAAGTTGTCTTTCCTTTCTCCTATAACAAACTAACTGAAATTAGCCTTTCCACAGCAGCATGAATGTCACAATCTTTTTTCTTTTTTTTTTTTGATAAGTATGAAGGTCACAATCTTATGAGCATAACAACCTAAAATCAAGATCATATAAATAAAAAAGTTTATCATATTCTATCTTAACGACGAGAAGCTTTAGCATTCACTGTCATGGCTTTGTCCCATGTATATTGACTCTGAACGAATAGAATGAAACTGTTAAGGATTCTTTAGTGTAGAAAAGTTTACAGTACCTCCAAAGTAAGCTGGAAGTTCTTCACCGAGCTTTGAATTCTAAGTCCTGCTCTTCCTCTTTCTCTGAAATCTAACTCATACTGCTTTGAAACCTAAACAAGTAATAAGAACAGTGAAAAGATAGAAAAGTCGCAAAAAAAAGTCCGAACATTCTGCTCATTTATTCAAAAAGAAGTACTCCACCTTCATACTTACACTATTATAATGAGGAACCCTTGAGAATAGCTGGTGAACTTTGTCCTTTTTGCTCTCCCAGTCCCATTGCCGGTCATTAATATGATGTATCTGTAGAAAAGTTTATTGTCAAAACAGTTGATCATACAAGAAAAGTAAAACAATCAGACAAACAAATCGAATGTTGCTCACATTTTCTTAATGGAGTAGAGAAAGCCAAGGTATCTAGTGTATGTTTACAGAGCTCACCTGGTGGGTTCTTTAGCTGCATCGACTGATGCTTTACAGTATCCATGCCGTGCTTGGTAACTTCTGTCAGAAGTAGTTGTGTAGGCATGAATCTGCAGAAACAGGAATTAATACAGCCACAAGTATACAACTTAAGCGTGTTTAGAAGAGAGATTTAAACACGTTACAACAGTAAAGTGGCTTAGACATTCACTACAGAGAATTGAGTGAGTTCCCTGCAATTAAACAGGCCATCAGCCAACTGAATGACAAAGAAAAGGCGATATGTTTCATTTTATAGCTCTAAAAGGTGTAAGGAATTGGACCTGATCCCATATGTGGTATTTTGAACCTAGGAGGTTGGCTGTCACTATCCCAATGAAGCTATCATCTGAGTTGCATAATATCCCCTTTACGCTCTGAGCTACAATGAACTCGGATCTTCCATTACGACGTTTATGATGTGCAACAGCAAGTTTTCTATCTTGTCTACCCTGACCTTCCTGTAATCCACAGAGTAGAACTCATAAGCGAATTTTGAGACTAATTCAACGCATTTTTCGGGTATAAGCAGGGTCTGTAACCAAACTAGCTCCAAATCTAATTGCACAAGCACCTTCACTTTGTTATCATTCATTGTTTCATTAGTCATTATAGAAAAAAGATTATATGCCCGACAAATAGACTGACTAAATAGAAGAACATGTTTTTTTTTATCGATAAAAAACAGTATGTTGAATTTGAGTATCAAGGTCCTCCAAACTATTAGATTCTCTATCGTAATAGCCCGGCCCTATTGTATAAAAGCTTCTATAACCACTGAGCATATCCAGGTTCTAATTATTTGTATACAAGTAGATACAGAAAAGACTCTGTGGGTTGAGAACATGTATCCCAAAGGGGTTCTAAACATGCCTCAGGATTCTGCATTATAGACCCTCCCCTTCTGCTCTTCAAAATCCTGGAACTCAATACGCAATCTTGTCAGATCATGACAAACTAGACAAAAAAAACACAAATGGATTATTTCAGGCAACACAATGAAAAAATGCCCTAAATTTTCCAGAAACAACTTATAAAGGACTTCTATCTGGTAACCCAGTTTGAGCTCAGCCAGAAAAAAACACCATCTCTCTAAGGTAAAACACAATATTAATATGCAATTTCAACAACAAATCATGAGACTTGATGATTCTTTTTTATGATTTCAGGGATCTTACATTGGTGTATAGTGAATACAGAAACTTCCCCCATCCAACCCTTTAGTAATTTCTTTCCTTCTATGCTGAGTGCATCTACCAATGTCCAAAAGGCAAAGGCCTACACAGCAGGACCTAGCTTACAAAATCATATCACAACCTCTTACAACACAAACACAAAAAAAAAAAAAAAAAAAAAGAAAAGAAACCAAAACAGACCTATTTGACAGTGTGGACCAGGAGGAAGCAGGGGCTGCCTCAAAATCAGAAAAGTCCCAAAAATGGGAGGAGGTTGAAGGGCTCTGAGCTGATGGGGCACCAAATTTTGGACCCAAAAGTTGAGTCAACCTCATTCATCTTCATGCATAGCTGCAGAGATGATGGTTTCAGGGGGACCCTTGTGGTTGTGGAGGAGCACTTCGTGTATGGAAACTGCTTGTTGGGTGGTTGTGGTGGTGGTGGTGGATTCCCATTTTCTTGATTCCTATTTTCTTTCCCTTTTGGGGCTGCATTTTCTTTGTCACCCTCACTGCAGCTCCTTGTATGCTTGAGATCATTGAGAGGGTTGAGATAGAGTGAGTTGTACGGAGATTGGAGTGGGATTGAAGATTTCTTGAAGCCAGACATTTTTAATGAATCAATCAATCAATCAATGAATCTCGGAGATGGAAGGGAGTTTAAGTTGGTTTAGTTGTTTTCCATATTTAATATCTGGTATTTATAGAGTGGGGAAGAAGGAAGCACTAGATTTGTAGGCAGCTGCTGATAGATTTGAATTGAACGATGGACTGGCTTTACATTGTTTTAGGAAATTACAAGTACTGTGCATTGAACTTCCCATAGTCTATCCTTTTAACTTCCCTAATAAAGTAATGCCATTTTATTCGTGGCTTGGACTGACTGATTACTTTAATACTTAAAAAATTAAAAACTTTATTTAATTAGCAATGTCTTCTAATCTCATCTTTGATCACTAATCATCTCCTTAATACTATTAATATATGATGCCAATGTGGCTTGCCTCAATGGTTATAGGTTGGGAGGGACTCAAGGAAGAGCTGCATATTCGAATTTTCATGAGAACGGAATAATATAACGTTATAATATCAAGTGAATAGATGTAAAAAAAATAATAATATGATATAATTTAGCATATAAAACTCTTGCCCTATCTTTATTTTTCAGAAAATACTGAAAAAATTAAAATTAATGGGAAAATGGCTTTGTAGTATTTGATTTCACCATGGAAATTATGAAAAAAAATATCAAATTTAATAAAAATCAATATATTTTAAAATTATTAAATCCTTTTATCAAAGAGAAAAACAAGTAAAATGAATTGTTTTTTCTCTTTGTTTTCTTTTTCTTATATTTTTTCTCAAATTTTTCAAGAACCAAAAATAATATTAACCAAATGACATTTTCACTTTATATGCACAATACTATCTTAAAGTGTTTGATAATTTTATGTAAATAAATGAAATATTTTGTTAAAAGACATCAAATAACCTTAAATTCGTAAATCTAATATTCCATATATTTTTTTGAAAAATAACTTATTTTGACAAAAAATACCTCATGAGTTCTATATCTGTATTTATTAAACAAAGGGTTATTTTTGCAATAAAACAATAATGATATTTTTGTCAAAAACAGGCAAAAAATTTGATAGTTATAAAATTTCCAAGTGGGTTTTCAATCAAATCTTTCTAAATAATAATCAAATAAAATTAGAAAGATGGTACCTAATAATGATTGACATCAATAAAACCAAAAAAATGTTAGAAAAGGACATTCTTTGATCAAAACCCAAGTTGGAAACCTCCAAAATGCCAGTTTTCCAACAGTGATCTCCAAACACCATTAATGGGCATTGGGCACAAGGAAGTTTGAATTTGAAACCCCAGAAAATATTTAAACTTTAAAAGTTTCAAAAAAAAAAAAAAAAAAGTATGGGGAAATGGGTTGTGTCTGTGAGTGTGAGTTAGAATATTGAAAACATGTGTGGTGAGATAGTGGTGTTTGGTGGGGGCTAACGGCTACTATTTCAAAATATTGTCCCCTTCTGGTTGACTTTGTGGAAGGTTTAAAGGGCGGGAAACAAGGTTTGAATTTTCAATTCATGGGATGGGAATTGGAAAAGCCTCTTTAATTGTTATCCTTTATCTATATGTTTCTGTAAGTTTGTACTCAATTTATTGTAAAGGTGTGGAGCCCGTTACATATAGACACTACTTTTTCTTCACTTTGTGCTTATCCTTTCTTTCTTTTTCTTTCCCTTTTCCTCTTTTTTTCCTGGTTTTGATTGTTTTTGTCTTTGTTTGGATGATGGATTTGAGTGGAAAGAAAGATGGGTTCAGAAAAATGTTTTGGTACTAACTTGTTATAATCTATCTCCATTGTTTTTATTTTATTTGGCGTTGTTATGTTCAAATAATTCCGACAAGTAAAATATAAAAGGTATGAAACAGTCATTACAGTTAAATTGTTTTTATTTTGGTGGTTTTTTAAAGATTTTGATTTACCATTTTATTGATATATTCTTTAGTAATTAAATTTATTTATCTTCCAAAAAAGTATCTAAAATATTACGTGAACAAATATAAATATTTTATTGAATGACGTAAATTAACCTAAACCTGTAATTTATCTTTTTCTATGTTTTTTTATTGTAAATTATATTTTGGATAAACAACATACACTTATATTTCATGTTTTTGCTGCATTTATTAGCTAGTTTCATCACTATATTTATTGAAAAATGTTTGTGAACCATTTCAAAAAATTATCTTTTTGTGCTGGCAGCATCCACTCCTGAATCAGTTATTTCTGGGTTTAATTATGTTTTGTCTTTTTGCATCTCGGGTTGTTTGGATAGTGGGATTTCAAAAGAAAATGAGGAAGAAAATGTGTTACTTATAAAAAGCAAAATAACTCATTAAAATACTGTAATCGAGAAACAAATTTCTCTTTAAAAAATAAAATAAAAATAAAGTTGTTTTTTATTAGAACAGAATCGAGAAAGACGGGGACTGAGGCAAATGGTAAATTATGGGGGGTTTTTTTTTCAGAAATAAATAGAATTAAAGCTAGAAAATTTGTAAAGTTACTTCATATAATTTGATCCTTTACAATTTCATATTGTTTGGTTTTTTATTTAATATTAAATAAAAAATTTATTCAATTAAATACTGAATAAGATTTAATAGTATTACATATTAAGTTATTTATTTTTTAACATTATATTTATATTAAATATTAAACTATTAGTTTTTATATGCTTACAATCAATATATTAAAAAATAATAATTTAACTAAGTATGGACAATCTCTTCTTATGTTTTTAAAATATTTTGAAGAATTATGCATGGGTTTTAAAAGATTTTATGTAGTTTAAAAATATGATTTTTCTTTTTAGAAGAAAATTTTAAATTTAGAAACAAGTTGTACAAAAATAAATAAATATATATATATATATATATATATATATATATATATATATATATATATATATATATAATGTGTGAATTTTAAAACCACTTTTTAAATTAAGAAGAAAATTTTAAAAATTTAAAATAAGTTATTCAAAATTAAAAAAAAACAAACAAATGACTCTTAAAGTTGCTGATCTTTTGCAATTGTATATTATTTTATAAAAAGAAAATATAGAGAAAAATAGAGAAAATACAGTCTCATTTTCTCTCAACTTTTTCTTTACTACCCTATTTTCCTTTAAGCAAGGAAGGGTGATTTTTTTTTGTCATGAAATCACTTCTTTACACTTCTTTTTATAATTTTTTTCTTTAATAAAGTGGTTATTCTATAAGATATAGGTTTTCATTTGTTTTTTATTTTGGTTGTCATAAGCCGTCTTCTTGGTGTGGCGTTTAACGTCGGAGAAGCGATTTAGATAATGAAGTATATCTGATTAATAATGAAATAAAATCGATGGTGTCAATATCTTTGGCGGAATCATATATATTGTAGCTAACAATAGTAGATAAATGTATGAGTCGACTTCTCTGTGTATAGGTTTTGAAGTAGAATTAATTGTATTGTCTTTGAATGTTGTTGCGTCTCTCTATAGTTTTTAAGAAATGTTGATTTTATATTTCTATCGATGTATTACTAGTTTGAGTTGTTAAAATTATTTTTCTCGTAAAAGAAAAGAGAAAAATAGAAAGAAAAAGTTGAAGGAAAAAAAATTGGAGGAAAATAAAAAATAATTAAATCTCTATATATTTATTCAAACTCATTTTATATGTTTAAGGATTAAAAATTTTAAAAATATGTAAAATTTTGAGGAATTTTGATTATATTTTATTTTCTTTTAACCTTTCAAGAGTAAATCAAACATTAAAAAAAAATCATTTTCTTTGATAATTTTTCTCTCTCTCTTATTTCCAGGTTCTGTTGGAGCCTTAAACTTCATTTGGGCCCATAAGGATGAAATAGAGAGTAAAATAGGCGAACATGTAGAATGAAAGAAAATTTAAAGGAAAATAATATATATATATATTAAAATTTAATAAATTAATTTTATATGTTTATTCAAACTCGTTTTATTTGTTTATTTTTATCATATAAAGACTAAAAAATTCAAAATTATGTAAAGTTTTGAGTAATTTTGATTACATTATATTTTCATTTTTATTTTTATTGTGAAACCAAACATAAGAAATTTTTTCTTACTATTGTTTTTTCTTTTCCAAATGGAAACTTGGAATTGGTGTTTGTTTTTGTTAATCTTGAAAGATGAATAGGCTCATTAGGATATTTGTTGAGAATTTAAGACTTATTGTGAAATTTTTTTAAGATACGAATAGAAAAGTGAAAATATTTGAACTTACAGTCGAGAAAAATAGATTTTCAGTAAATAAAAAAGCTACTGTCGTTACACAAAAAGAGAAATGCTAAGCGACAACTACTCTTATGGATGACAACGAGAGGGTTTGGGCGAAACTGACCTAATCTGCGGCTTCGACTCGTTTATTTTTTAATTCCCGAACTATCACATTTAAAAATTAAATGGCGAGACGAGGATAGGAAAATTCAAACAGTTCCATTTACATTTGATTTTGTTTTTATTTTTTATTTTTGTATTTGCTTTTTATTTTCTTATATTAAAATTAATATATTCATAAAAATAAAAATATTATAATTACTATAAATTATTTATTAAAAAACATTCTAATAATTGTTATTATTAATTATATTAAAGTATAAAATAAAAATAATAAAAATATTTTAAAAATATAATCGGGATAGGATGGTAGGCGGGCGGGGAGAGATAACAATGCAGACCCATCAGGGCAGATCTTGGTTTGAGAAAATAAACCAAAACCTGCTTCAGCAGGTGCCGTTAACTCTCAAGCAGTCCCGACTAAGAAGAGTGGGGTGAGCTTAGAAATAATTCGCGCGTTAATAAATCGCTCGGCTACCGTATTAAAAACCAAACAACTTATCTTATCTTATTAAGTCTTATTAAACATTAGACTCAAAAAAAAGTTACAGTAGGCGTTAAGTAAAAAAAACAGAAACACAACAACCATAGAAACATTTGTTTTTTGACTTCTTGATTAAAGTTATTTAGCTGTCAATATTTAGCTATTTGTTTTTAAAAAAGTTCACAACTTATTACTCAAATTTTCAAAAAAAAATGTTTTGAATAGAAAAAGTGAAAATATTTTGCTTTTTATATTCATAAAAAAGTCATTTTTTACTAAAACAAGAAAAACTTCATCATTCTGCAATAAAAGAAATTTGTAGCCTTCTTCTTATAGATGGGGTTCGGGACGGAAGCGGCCGTCTGTAGCGCCGTAGTTTATATTTTTCAGTTGAAACACATCTTATTTAAGATTAAGCAGGCGGGCGGGATGGAGTTAGGCGGAGATGGAAAAAATTCCCATGAGTCGGCTATGTTTATATTTGAATTGTTTTTATTGAAACATTCTAAAAATTATTATTATTATTTATATTAAAGTATAAAATAAAATAAAAATATTTTTTAAATATAATTGAGGGAGGTGGGGTAGAGCGGGGGTAATCATGAGCATCTTGGGTTTGAAAATAAACTTTGAACCCGTTAAAGCTTCGATTCTGATTAAACCAAAGCTTGATCTATTAGGTGGGGCGGGAGAGCAGAAATAGCTGGAAATCTCATTGTAAATTCTCTTCATTTCTGTGTTAAAAAGCAAATAGCTTGTCATAATCTTTATTAGTCTTTGTTGACATTAAGATAAAAAAAGTTATATTCAGCATTAAGATAAAAAAAAGTTATATTTAACATTAAATAAAAAAAACAAACGTCGCCTTAGAGTTTATGAAAAAATTATAAATTATGTGCAAATTGTTTGCAATGTTGTGAAAAAAATTACAAATCCTGTTCATCTTTGTTTGGAAATGTCAGTTGTCACTGTATTTTCTAGAAGAAATTTTTTGAATTAGAGAATGTAATTCTATTTTTCTTTGCTATCTTTATATATATATTTCAATATATCAATTACCGGTATGTTGATATTTTTTCTCTATTTTCTTTAAGTAATGAAAGGTAATTTTTGGGTCATTTTTTACCATAAATCACTTATCATATATTTTCACATTTTCTTTATAAATAAATGGATTTATTACGCACGGTTAGGTTTTATTTGTTTTTTGTGATTTAGTAATTATCTTTTAATACGTGGGTGGTTGTATAATCACCCGATGCTGATGTTTCGATTTTAAATGATCATTTTAAGGCGTTTATTTGTATTTATCGGTGTGATGTGTGATAAAGTATATACGATTATAGACAATAATCAAATCAACGGTTATTGTCAATATCTTAAAAAGCAGATGCGTATGTATTATAGTCATATTAGTAATATATCGAATGTATAAGAACTTTGAGTGATTAATTATAATTTTAATTTGAATATTATTTCATCATTTATGATTTTTAGTGATTTTGATTAAATGTTTTTATCGAGGTATTGCTAGTTATAATAAATGAATTTTTTTTTTTTAAAGACAAAAAATATAGAAAATATTTGTTTTTTATGTAAATTTATTTGAACATTTTCATGCGAATAGATTATTTATCATTTTAATATATATTAATAAGTTATTAATTTTAACAAAATATTATTAAGTAAACAATTTGAAGGTTCATTTGGGCTTTATCACGAGTAGCCCAATTTACATGGGCTTGGTTTTTTCTTATTGGTTCTTCAAGCCTAATTGATAAAGCCCCTAGACTAGGAAACTTTTTGGGCAATCAAAGGTGTTAAGTTAAGGGCTTGTTTGGTTTGGTGATTGATATTTAAATTTGTTTTTCACTGTTTCAAATAAAAACTAATTTTTATTTATTTTTTAAAAGAACATATTCACTAGAAAAAAAAATTGAGAATTTGTTCCAAAATAAGAAGAAAAAAACTTAGATTTTTCAAAGTTTGAGATGTGTTTTGTTCAAGTATTTTAAAGAATAGAAATATAAAATTAAGTTTGAATATATTTATATTGCACGTGAGTGTACCATACCTTCACATGAAATAGAGTAGTAGAATTATTTTAGGTATCTGAGTATAATTTTTTTAAATTATTTAAAATAAATAAAATTTGTTTGACATAGTAAATAAAAATAACATGATTTAACACCTTTTTTTTTTCTTTCCTATTTTATTTCCCTTGTTGGGAACCAAACATAGCGTTAGTAACTTGATTAGCATTGATGATTCCCCAAATCCATTTATGCTTCACCATTTTGATGGTCTCGAATTAGTGTTGGTTCCATAACAACAAGAGAAGAATATGATTAGAGAGTAGAAGAGTTGAGTTTTGTGAGGAGTTGCAATTACCTTAAAGCAGATTCTCCTTTTCACGAGTGCTTTGATTCAAAGGCATAGTATGTTTCTCAAATAAATGACCTAACGAAGATAGTGCCAAAAACGCTGTAGCCACTCCAGATGAATGTATGTTTGTTGTATCAGCGAAGGAGGAAGGAAATTAGGACTCGAATAGAAAAAACTTAGTATGTGTGTGACTCTTACGAGGACTTTGACAACCTATATATATATATATATATATATATATATATATATATATATATATATATATATATATTAGTACTTTAAGGGTGTTCGTTATGTAAAACTCGAAAAAATTCATTTTTTAAAAAAATGGTAAGCAGTAATTCGATTTGAAAATCGAAGAATTTTCCTAGATCTCGGATGTAGGCCCCAAACCAGGAGGTCAGTTGACAACTTCGTCAGCTTTGGGAATTCCTATGGATTTCAAGTGACTCGATACCACATTGTTTGTGTCGTTTATCGGGATCGTATTTTAAAAAAATTGGTGGCGAGCACTGAACTCTGCGACATACAGCTTTGAATAACCGGTATAATCATAACCCATCAAGTGCCAGCGAAATAGTATTGACTATGAGTCAAATCATCGTATCTGATATATACATCCTTTCGCAGGGACCCATTCATTCATTTAAATCTAAAATATGAAAATAAAGCGGCAATTACGGTCGTAAGTCGATCACAGCCCTCTTACCATAATTACATACCCGACTATTTATACAATAGTCCAAAAGAATTTAATTACAATTCTTCTTACATAAAATACTTTTTACAAAAGTATTGTCAAGACCACATGTCGGCCTTCTTCACAATCACGGCATCGTCGGAGCGTCGTCTCCCTATAAACTCCGTACCTTGAAGGGTCGTGAGGTGAGCAATGCCAGTAGTGATAATCTCCTACGAGGTTACTCCGCTAAGTGCTCTGATGATCAAACCAACCATACACATCCAAGTGAAAATGTCTACATGAATGTCATTATGTCATGCATGGAATATTTTCATGCCCATATCCAAAGTCATTCACCTACTCCCTCTTTTACCATACCAAGTGTGACAAAATCACTAATGGTACCAGTGACACACATATCTGAGGCCCTTACCATTTCCAATACCTAATGCAGAGTGTCGATTGACAACTAATCGAGTCAATACCGACTCTACCACCTGACTCGAAATGCAATGTGATAACCATGATCGTGTGTCTTCTTTTTGAGCAACAGCTTCCAAAACTACGCCCTTGGTCTCTACACCCATACAGAACTTTTCGGATCATGTGGTCTCTTACACCCATGTTCGAGCTTTTCACACGGGGGGATCGCGACCCCTTCTTGTTCTACCATACACATTATTTATATTTGCTCTATGTTTTAAATAGTGAGACATTTGTTGGATGTCATTCAAGTACGAGTTAAGCTCTTTCGTTCATTGTCTTAGTGGATGACCACATGGACACACTTGATGTTGATGTTCATATTGCATCACGAATGTGAGATATGCCATTTCTGGTATGTCATGCTACATGCATAATAAAACTACATACAACATTTTATAAATTTAATTAAAGTATATTTCCTACATATAATTTCCATTCAAATCACTATTTCCGTATTAATACATCGTGCAATGCGTATTAACGTGATTTTTCTGTGTAACAACGTATTTATTTATTTATTTTAGATAACACACAAAATGACCCAAATCTCGGGCCACGTAAAAGCAGGGCCTCTTGGTCCCTTCATGGTTCATCACCCAGTGCGTGTAAGACCCGAGAAAATTCTAATTTTACGAAATAGAATAAATGGTAATTGCGATTGAAAATGCGGAATTTTCTAGATCTTGGGTGACGAAACAGACTTCACCATTGGAATCGTCTTGCGAAATCTAGCTATCCCATCGAATTTCGTCGAATTTCGAGACAGTCGGAATTTCATGTTTTTCGAGGCAACGAGGGTAGTGAGGGACACTTGACACATTTTGAGTGGCTCAAGATGAGACACGTGTCAAGTGGAGAGCTAGTCAAACATAAGCTCAAGTGGGACCCATGAGAGACACATGACATCATGCTATTGAAAGGAAATCCATGGTAGATGGATAAAGGATGAGTGTCAAAGGTGGCAGTAAGAGAGTGACGTGTGTAGTGAAGACAATTCTCTTAACCGGCAATGCAACCAGTTGGATGGGGGAAGAGAGAATTAGAGAGAAAGAAATGAAAGAGAAGGAAAATTCTAGGTGAGAAGCTCATATAGATTCCGTTGATCGGTCAGATAAGCTAAACGAGGCAAAAACTAAGTTGGTCCCCCTTTGCCAGAGCTACACGTGGGTACGGTATTGGGAATTCGACAAAGCTCTGAGGAAGTGGGTTCTCTCCTACTTTGGTTTGTTTTAGCGAAATTAATTCGAAGATGGAATGGATGGTGTGAGGCCGTAGTGACGGTTTGATCAGTCAAAACCTTGGGACAGATATTAAATTACAGGACGACTTTGGATCGTCGGCCCGGTTCTGGGCCCGGGAAATGGTCCTTGTATTGCTTTTTGTTGTGTTCATTGTAGTGTTTGAATAACATGCAAATTGTGTGTTGATATGTTATTTCTATGTTTGAATAACATATTGTGTGTAAATTTTGTTAATATATGCATGTAGTAATATTAACATGTATTATATGGAAATAACGTAAATTCGTATCTTGTTGAAGCTGCCTAGAAACGATGAGTGTGAGTGCGCCCGATAAATAAATCGAAGGTTGTCAAGCGATTTTTATTTTTTTTTTTTTTATACTTATTCAAATAAAAATTTATCGAAAAATTTGTCCGGAATTGTGTTGGGAAATCGTCCGACCGAATTCACGTCGGAGAGACCCGTGGTGTTTCGGAGGTTGCAACAAATTCACCTCGGAGGATTGTCAGCGTATTTATATCGGAGGTTGCTCCACGATTAAAATAAATAAATTTGTTTGAAGACGATTTTCATACATGGCATAAGCATGTGTTAGGGAGTCGGTGAGGACTCGAGGCATGGGAATTGGACATGTAGACATTCGAGTAGGAATCATGAATCTACTTGAATGTGTGTGTTTTCCATTGCATGAGCACTTAGGTGGGGAGTAACCCTCGTAGGAGATTATCACTACTAGGCATTGCTCACCTGATCATTAGGATCCCTTTGGTGCAAGGAGTATTCGGGAGACGGCGTTCCTTTAAAGGCACTTTGGAAAACGAGCATGTGGCTTTTATATATATTTTTTGAAATATGTATTAGAATTCTTAAATTTGATATATGTTTTGATTAAGAGTGAAATTAACTTTTGAAACTATTGAAATATAGTTAACCTTTTTTTGGTAGTAGGATATATGGAGCCCAAGCGTGGCTATTTTACTGTTCGGTCTCGCGATATGAGACACGCAGGTTTCATGAGTTGGCGTTGGTCAGCGGGACGAGAATGAGGTGTCATGACTTGTTATCAGAGCTTAGGTTTATAAATACCTAGAGCTAGATGTCGGATACTAGTGTTATAGCTTAGTATCAAGAAGTTAGGTATACGATTACCTATGACTTGGTGGACACGAGTTAGATCATGCATTCGTGGTGCATTATGATGATTGTTGCGTGATTTTGTGTTGTATGTGTTGTGTGATTGTATGCTTGGTAAATAGCATATAGGAAAATGTTGAACACTAGAGTCGAGAAAATATAACCTCTAAGTTTGAGGAATTTTGGGCAAAATAGTCCAGAATTAAATGAAAAAAAAAAATTTATGGGCCAGAATCGTTTCCAGGTTTTTGAATATAAACGAGTTGTGTTTTGTAGGTCTGGAAGATTATTCTAGTTTTCGCATAAGGAAAAAGAGTTGTAACTAAGCTCTTTAAATTGTGAAATATATAAATAGCAGGTGTTTATATATTTTGGGTAGTTTGGAGAGTCAAGCTACTGAATCTTAGGAGTAGCAGGTTTTGTAGAGGCTACTAGAGGATTTTGAAAAAAAAAAGAAAAAGAAACGAGAATTTGATGGAGGGAGACTACGCTTTGCATTTTTAGTTCCTAGTTGCGACGCATAGCGGTGGTGCCCGCGGCGAGGGGTGGCGTGGTGCGCCCACGGGATAGCGCCGCGGGTTAAGCGATGGGCGCCTTGGTGACTGCGCCCGGTAATCGCGCATGACCTGGTTTGGGTCGCGCGTGATAAGTTTTTGGGTCGGTCGCGACGCTTGTCGATTTGAGGTCGCGACATGGTTCGTTGGGAGGCAGTTGGTCTTGGTAGTGACATGAATTTCATGTCGTGGCCGAGTGAAGCGGTTGAGGTCGCGACATAGCTTTGAGGTTCACGACCTAGGCGGGGTACTTGACGAGGCCTCGGGCTTAACCTTGAGGGAGTTTTGATGTCGTAGGGGAGCGCGGGCGTTTAGTGTGCGTGTGACAGTTTGGTGTCGCGACCTTGTCGGTTTACTGGTGTCACGATGCGGATTGGCGGGTGTCGGGACTCACTTTTGGTGTCCGCGACGATGCGGGACAGGGCGAGACTTGGGTGTGACACGGCGCAATGAGTGGTGTCAGCGACCTCGTTTTGAAGTGCGTGACCTTGACTGTTCGTTTAGAAGTACGAAGCGATTGCCGACCGTTTTTGAGGTCGCGGCCTGGTTTGGCTTGCTAGGTGTCGCGACGTAGTTTGGTCGTGACATGGTCTGGCGCTTCACCGGGTATGACCTGGATTGATGTCAAACTTGGGCCCGAGGAAAGGGCCAGGCGATTAGGTCGTGACACGGTTTTGATGTCGCGGCTTTGGGCGCTAAGGCGTGGGTATGTTTGGTGTCGCCGACTGGGCTTTGGGTCGCGGTAGTGTCTTGTGACAAGCACGACAATGCGCGATCTTGTGTGTGGAATCTTGAGTCGCATTATTTTACGACCGATTTGAGATCTGTGTTTAGAGCCACTATTTGGATCACTTATTCATGAACCTGCTTGTTCTGAGTTTTCAAAAAGAAAAAAAAATAAATTTTTTATTTGTGTATGATTTAATATATGGGATGTTTGTCTTGCATTATCTGAATGCCATGGCGTGTGCATGAAAAAAAAATCGGTGTGTGAATAGTGTCTCGAGTACGTATTTTACACCCTTAGAATGCTTCATTAAACTGGCTTGTCATTGACATGTAGATGAACTAGTCGAGGCGAGGGCGTAGAGGAGTCGTCCACGAGGTGCTAGTTAGGCACCACCCCAGTATTTGACCAGCAAACCTTTGCGAGGCGGGATGCAGTTCTTTGCCGTGCACGAGCTAGTGCGACGGTAGGAGTCGAGAGTAACCTCGGAGGTTCGGTGCATCATCGCCGATATTCCACGAGGAGGAATCCAGGTGGTGGCGGACCATTGGTTCATGCAGGTCGAGAAGGTATTGGAGGCTATGAAGATTACTTAACTATCATCCAAGTCGGACCGTGCATTCCAACTGGGGTGAGACTGAGTAAATTTGGAACTAGGCGAAGACCTCAAGGGATTTAGAGGCAATGACTTGGGCAGAGTTCCATGAGCTTTTCATGGACAAGTATTTTCTGGCCATTGCTAGACATGCAAAGGCCCAGGAGTTCCTAAAGCTGAGGCAGGGAACTATGACGATATTAGAGTATGTGGCTAGATTCACAGAGTTAGCCCGCTTTGCTGACGATTATTTGGCCTGAATCGTGAGTCGAGAGGTGAGAAGTAATTTGTTTGTCCATTTGAGGCAGGTGTAGGACTCAGCCTACGAGGACATTTTTATGGTTGGGATGGCCATGACCATAGAGAGGAAGATGGAGGATGCACGGAGCACTCAAGATGCGGTGCGAGAGAAAGAGTTAGTCTTCTTCCGGGTTCGGAAAGCGGAGGGCTCTAGCTCACGTGGGTTCCCGAGCGCGTCATCGGGCGAGGCGGTCGGGGTTGCTAGTCAGGCAGGATAGATAATATGCTTCCATTGCTAGCAGCCTAGACATATGAGGAGGGATTGCTCTCAAAGGCGGGGGACCCCAGGAGTTTGGGCGGGCGATCCCGATCGGTGGTGGGACCGGGGCGGATCTGATGTTAGCCCAGTATGGGTCGGCCCAGTATCAGTCTCGGGGGGAGCTACGGGCACCTCCCGGGTTTAAAGCGGCCAGAGGCGGAGTTATGGGCCGAGGGGCGGAGGACAAGGCCACGAGAGCGGGGGCGTCGGGGATTCGGTATGTCCACCCGAGTTGAGTCGACCGGATCGACCGGGTTATATAGAGTGCGTTCTTGTTATCTTGCTATGGCGAGAGTATTAACTGCAGTTGCCAGCGCGTTTCAATTCATTCTTTGCATTAGTTGTGGTAGAGTTGGGCAGGTTAGCGCGGAGGCTATGTATGTGAGTTCTCCCCTGAGATTTAGAGGGCGAGAATAGGGATGATATGTCGAGGATGCAAGTTAGAGATCTCGGGGGTTCTACTCACAGTGGACTTGAGGGTCACGGACATGTCAGAGTTCGACGTCATCCTTAGGATGGATTGGTTGACATCTGGTCGTCGCCGATTATGAGCATAGGAGTTACCGCTACGGGGCGGTACTCGGGTTCACGTTTAGGGACAGTGTGGTGTTTTACTGACGTATGAGTCCGGGTATCCTGGATAGTTGGCGGGTTGGCTAGCCAACCTTGCAGCAGAGAGCAGTGAGACGGACCAGATCTCTACCTCGAGTAGTCTACGTGTATGAGGATGTTTTTCCAGACGAGCTATCGGGATTGCCTCCATAGAGGGTTGCGAACTTCTGTATTAAGTTACACCATGGTACTTCGCCCATCTCTATGACTCCACATAGGATGGCACCAGTTGAGTTGTAGGAGCTCAGGGTCAGCTTCGGGAGTTCTTCGGACAGGGTTCATTAGACGAGCACTTCACCATGGGCGATCCGGTCTTGTTGCGAAGAAGAGGACCAAGACCCTTGGCGATGTGATTACAGACGAGTTGAACAAGGTTACGGTTAGAATCGGTACCATTCTTGAGGATTGATGACTTGTTTGATCAGGCGGGAAGGCGTGAGTCTACTCAGGAATGAACCGCCATACTTGGTTACCATGGTGAGGTTAGAGACAAATATCCACTAAGACGGCGTTCAGGGGCATAATATGGGCTCTTTGAGTTTACGGTGATGCCCTTTGGATTGTGAGGCTACGCGACGGCATTTTATGGACCTCATGCATCGGGTATTCCAACCCTATTTGGATCAGTTTGTCGTAGTCTTCGTGGATGACATTTTGATCTACTCCCAGTCAGAGAGGGAGCATGAGGATCATTTGAGGATTGTTTTACAGTTGCTAAGAGACCATCAGTTGTACGCCAAGTTTAGTAAGTGCGAGTTTTGGCTGGGTGAATTTTTGGAGACGCGTGGTGTCGGCAGCGATCGATGGACTGAAGGTCGAGGCAGTGATGAGTTAGGAGAGACCGAGTCAGTCTTGAGATACGTGGTTTCTTGGGATTGACTGGTACTCTGGGAGATTCATTGAGGATTTTCTCTCGATTGGCGTATGTGAATTGTGGCCGGAAGGAGGTGAGTTTGATTAGGATGACGATGCGAAGACATTCTAGGAGTTGAATGAGGCTCACCTCTGACTCCTATCTTGATAGTCCCGGACAAGGGACAGGGGTACATAATGTATTGTGATGCCTCGAGGCCCGGTAGGATGTGTGTTTGATGCGATCCAGGAGATGTGGCTTCGCGGTTCTCGCCAGTTGAAGAATCATGAGCAGAATTACCCCACACACGACATGGAGTTGGTGGCCAAAGTCTTCGCCTTGAAGATTTGGTGCCACTACTTATATGGTGAGCAGTTCGAGGTGTACTCAGACCACAAAAGTCTGAAGTATATCTTTACGCAGTGGGACCTCAATATGAGGCAACACATATGGATGGAGTTCTTAGAGGATTTTGACTTCACTTTGCATGACCATCCTGGTAAGGAAAATATGGTGGTTGATGCACTCAGTCGGAAGTCACGGGGTGATGGCCAATGGCTTCTGGGAGTGGCGGATGCTCGAGACTATGGGCGGAGTTTGGATTATGAGTATGACGGGGCTGGGCACATTGAGGAATTTGGTAGCTATGTCATCTCTATTAGGGAGAGTGATTGAGTCCTAGGGGTAGGACGTAGAGTTAGCGTCTATCAGGGACCGGGTACAATCAAGTGTGGCTGACGAGGGCTGGACCATCCACACAAATGCTAGTCTTCGATATGGTGGACGAGTAGTGGTTCCCCAGTTGACAGATCTGAGAGATGAGATCCTCAGGAGTTTCACTGCTCTTGATTTGCTATGCATCTAGGTGGCACGAAGATGTACCGTGATCTTTGTCGCCAGTACTACTAGAGCAGGATGAAGAGACACATTGGAGACTTTGTTCGACGATGCCTCATGTGTCAACAGATTAAGGCTGAGCATCAGAAGCCAGCAGGGCTACTCCAGCCATTGGAGGTAGCTGAGTGGAAGTGGGAGCACGTCACGTTGGATTTGTGACCCAACTTGCCACGGGCCGCGGAGGCATGGCGCGGTATGGGTGATAGTGGACGACTCCGCGAAATGCGACACATTTTTCTAGTTGTCGCGGATGACACCTTTGGAGGAATTCTGTACATTGTCGTTAGAGAAATCATCCGGCTATGGAGTCTGATATCCGTAGTGTCGGGCGGGCGGGCTTACGGCGCCTTTGGAAGAGCTTCCAATAGGCTGTAGAATAGCGATTGACCGTAGTCTGACCTTCCACCCGCAGAATAGACGATCGGTCGAGGACCACTCTGAGTGTTAGAGGACATGCTGATTAGTGCCCAAAAGTGCTATTTTGGTACATTGTTGTAGGTTTTTGGCGCTTTTTGTGTACTAATGTTGAATTAACCCGATTGCCGCGTTAAGGTCAGCTATTCTCTTGTCGCATTTGTAGCTAATTTTGTAGTTTTACCAAGTTATTAATGTCAAATTTGTTGGATCGACCAGAAGCATAGAGAATCCGAGTCAAAACTAGCTTCTGATTCAAATCAGAAGCGGAAGAGGAATGGAAGATGGTAAAAGCAAGTTTTTAAGCATCCACATGTGAAATTTTCGTGATCTGATTCTCCCTCCCATATTTTGACTTTTTGGTATTCTTTTCCCTTTTTTCCACTTTGCCCTCCTGTATAATCGAGGTATGTTGGTATTTTACCTTATTTGGAGCTGCATATAAGCTCAAACCTTGTAAAGAAATCATCTGATCTTTACTTTAGCTGGTGGAATACGAGCACCGTAAGTTCTCCAGCTTTTCTTTTCTTGCATTTTCTTTGCTTTTCATTTATTTATTTTCTCGGTTTCCAAACACCCCTTGAGGATGATAACTCAAGGGATGGTTGGCTAAACCCCCTCCATCCTTGAGGAGGACGGCTATTGGGATAGGGTTTTGAGGTAAAATGATGGTTCTCAAGTATTTAATGCAAGCATTTATGGGTATTTATGTCTCTATTTCTCTGTGGGTTTAAATCTCTTTGATGTCTGTGGTGCTTTGTACTTGGCAAGATTTTTGGGGTTGATGGATTTTGTGCTAGATCAAGATTCGATAGTTGTCACTTATTAGTTAATGTAGGGTAGATTTTTAGGAGATAGAGTTTCACTGCCTAGGAACATTTATGTCTAATAAATGCTATATTTCAAAAGGAAAATTATTAGGGTTCAGTTTTGATCGTTAAATGGAGATCCGGTTCGGGAAATGACTATAGGTCATCCTCCCCAATGAGAGGAAAGGACCGAGAACCTCTCATTTGTAGGACCTCGACGTGTGGAGTGCTTGAGGAGTTCTTTTTCATATTTTTAGTTAGGTTTATTTTTGGTTCATAAACATTTTCAACCTTTATTTTTAAAACCTTAAAATCCAAAATTGAAATTCACCATTTTAAGCCAGTACAAATCATTTACAGAACTCATCCTTGTGTTCGACCACAGAACCCTTTATCTTTACTTGATAACTAATACTCTGACGATAGGAATTAGGTTTATAAATTTTGTTGATTAAAACTACACCCATTGCGACCACGAATCAAATGGCTTATTTGTTAATAGAGGATAGTGCCTTAGTGCAAGTGATGAATTGTTGAACTTGTGATCCTCATCACAAGTATTGGTGAATCTCAAACACTTTGCACACTTTATTTCCCATGTGATTCTTGCTAGGTTGATTTAATTTTTATACTGTCCATACTAAAATTTCTTGTTTATTTTTTTTTTAGCTAACAGGAACATTTCTAAGTAGCCTTGTTTTTGTTTTGTGCTGTATCTTGTGTTGTTTTCATAGGACTTTATGCAATCCTGGGATAGGAACACTGCAGGCAAATTAGAGAGAACTAGTGTCCCATAGGAGCAGGGTTGTGAAGTGAGCCTAAACCCGAGAGCAGGATGGAGCCCCACTTTCGAAGAACAGAGGCAAACATGGGGTCGAAGAATCCCAGTGCCCTCTGGTCGATGAGGGACCATATACACCACGAGGGTGAGTGCACCCTCATGTATTATACCTCTCTGTGAGGATGTATTGTCGGGCCTTGCTCTGTTGCCATATCTGACTTTCCATGGTATGGAAAATGAACATACACACACATCAGATATTTTGAGGAAGTTTGCACAACTTTCAAGGAGGGTGCAACCGATATGGAGTTGCTGAAGTTGAAAGCCTTCCCCTTAACCTTGAAGGATAAGGCTAAGATTTGGCTTAATTCTTTAAGGCCAAGGACTATCAGAAGTTGGGCGAGTTGCGACGAGGGGATTTTTGAAGAAGTTCTTGTTGCACACGAGGACAGCCCGACTTGAAGAAATGATTACACATTTGCAGCCCATGATAATGAGAAGTTCTACCAGTGCTGGGAGAGGTATATGGAGACCATTAGTGCATGCCCTCACCATGGTTTTGATACCTGTATGTTGGTTAACCATTTACATGATGCAGGATGTCCCTATGTAAAGCGAGAGAACATTAGAAACCATGTGTGGAGGGACTTCTAAGCAAGAATCCCGAGATGAAGCCGTGGATTTCCTCGAATTATGTGTGAGGAAAACTTCCGCGTGGGATGAGCTAATCAGGGGAGACCAGACGAATAGAATTGTATGAATCAAAGAAGGAGAGCATGTACTCACTCTCAAAAGAAATGGAGATGAAAGCAAAGCTATCCACCTTGGCTAGGAGGTTGGAAGAGCTTTAAATGAGGAATCAGCATGAGGTACGAGCAATGGCTGAGGCACCTATACCTGTCGACCATGCTTGACTATCGGTCCACTTTGAGCACGAGAGGAGTGCGCAGTGTTCCTTAGGTGAGGACTTATTGGTGAGACAAGCCCGTCTTGTGGGCCAATATAAACCACCGGCCACGGTATGCAGCAATACCTACCTTATTTGGAGGAACCACCCAAACCTCTCCTGGAAGCCAAAACCTCCTCCGTATGTGCCTCCTGCTGCACATCAGCAACATGGATCCTCATCGCAGTCTCAGCCACCACCATCCTCATCTCCAATTGAACAGGCTATTATGAACTTGAGCAAGGTGGTAGGTAACTTTGTGGAGAACAAGGCGTGTGCCAGACCAATCGGAAGAATTGACATATTAGAAAGCACACTCAATTGAAAATGGATAACTTTGTGGCGAGATTTCAATATGATAACACAACGTGCTTCGATCTCGAGATTAACAAACCCAGCAATGAGTCTGTGAGGAAGGGAAATTTCTCTAAAGCACACAACTTGATCGAGGGGAGTGCATGAGTGAGCTCTTCAGTGAGCGAATTCCGGGATGGATGAGGTGAGCAATTATCACATTGAGAAGTGGTAAAAGAGCACAAGCAGCCAGCACCCAACTTTGTGAAACAGGCGAAAATTGAGAGAATTTGAACAGAAAGCGTGGTGACTAGGGAGATTGTAGTGAAAAATAGCACACCCCACCTTTTCTCGAAGCACTAAAGGCTGAAAAAAGCTATCAATCAGGCTGAAATATAGAAATTGTTGAAACAGTAAAACTCGACATCCACAGCGATATGATCACGAAGTCCGCCAAGCCAAAATTTTGAAGGACATAATGCAGTGAAAAGATGGTGAATGTTGTGAAGGCCTTCTGGCATTGAACAAGTCGATTCTATCATCAATGCAGACTCTAGTGAAGTATAAAGATCCGGGTTGTCCATCTCAGTTAATATTGGAGAGCACTTGTGTGGAAAAACAACATTGGACACAGGTGCAGTGTAAAATCTCCTCCCCACCCAGTCGTTATCTGACAACTCGGGTTGGGGAGAACTAAAGCCCACCTCCATCCATTGTCTCTTCTTGATAGATCCATCAAGATACCAAAGGGGACAGTGGAAAATGTTCTCATCCAAGTGGAAAAATTCTTCTATCCAGTAGATTTTGTTGTGTGATCTGAGAACTAAGGCTGCAATGAGCCAGTATGTGCCTATCATCTAGGGAGACCATTTTGACCACCTCCGTCACGATTATCAATTGCAGAAATGGTGTTATGCAACTCACCTTCGAACATGACCTAGAATTTCGACATCTTCCATTTGAGTAAAAGCACACATGCAACGATGGAAGATGGCCCGGAAAAGTTTGCATCATTGACACGATCACGGAGGAACAAGTGGCCCGGCCGGAGGATGCGGGATGTGCTGGCGGCGGCTGAGTGTTTAGAAGAGCGACGGAAGCCCCGGGCAGCAGAGCTTCTGTGGGAACCTTCCAGAAAAAGCGAAGTGCGCCTTTGATGGTGAGGAAGGAACCAGTGAGACCCAGTGGAGCTTAAACTGCTGTGGAATTAAAATATGCCTATTGGAAGAGCAGGAGCAGTGCCCAGTTGTCATTTCCTCCCTGCTCAGCGCATCACAGGAAAGTAGCCTACTCCACATCCTTAGGGAGAACAAGCAGGCCCTAGTTGGAGGTGCGATCTGAAGGGTATTAATGATAGTTTGCACCATCACATCTGCTTGAAGGAGGAGGAAAACTGGGTAAGGCGACCATATAAAGGCTGAATCCTAATGCGGTAGTTTAGGCGAAGTCTAAAGGCTGTTCTTGAGGCTGGTATCATCTACCCCATATCAGATAGCACCTGGGTGAGTCCAACCCAGGTTGTGCCTAAGAAATCAGGGGTAAGAACTGTGCATAATGAAAAGGGAGAGGAGATGCCCACTCGCCTTACCACAAGTTGGAGGGTATGTAATGATTATAGAAGACTAAATGAAGTGACAAGGAAGGATCACTTCCCTTTACCCTTCATGGATCAGATTCTTAAGAGGATTTCTGGTCACCCCTTCTACTGCTTCCTGGATGGCTATTCAGAATATTTTCAAATTGAAATTGCTGCAGAAGATCAGGAAAAGACCACCTTCACATGCCCATTTGGCACGTATGCATACATAAGAATGCCCTTTGGCACGTACCGCCCGCGTACGCGCGTTTCAACGATGTATGCTTTCAGTATCTTCAACAGTGAGTTAGTAGGCGCATGCTGGAGGTTCATGGATGACATTACAATCTGTGGAGGCTTTGAATGCAAGATCGACCTAGAAGCATCTGCTGCAGGTGCATAGAGAAAAACTTGGTGTTGAACTGGGAAAAATGCCATTTTATGGTCAACTAGGGAATTGTGCTGGGGCATATTATTTCAGAAAAAAGGGATCGAGTTGACAAAGGCAAAGTGAGCTTGATTTCAAAACATCTCTCCCACAAATGTCTCAAGGCTGTAAAGCCAAATTCTTAGGGCATATGTGAAGCTACATGGAGGTTCATCGAGGACTTCTCAAAGAGTACTTAAACCTCTTTACAAACTGCTAGAAAAAGATGCCAAATTCATTTGGGATGCAGTTACTAAAGAGCTTTGAGGAGCTCCAAGGCTGTCTAACCACGGCACCAGTAGTGAGGCCCCGATTAAGCGAGTGCCTTCGGTATGTCTGATGTAAGTGATCTGCATCGTGGAACAGTTCTCAGACGAGGAAGAGGAAAGCCTTATGTGGTTTATTATGTAAGCAAGACATTGAATGAGGCACAGAGGAATTACATAACCACAAAAAAGGAGCTGTTGGCAGTGGTCTATGCCTTAGATAAGTTTCGAGCTTATTTGGTTGGGTCGGACATAATCATATTCACGGATCATTCAGCCTTGAAGTACCTACTCACCAAACAAAATGCTAAGGCTAGGCTTATCAGATAGGTTCTCCTGCTACAAGAGTTCAACCTGCAGATCAGGGATAAAAAGGGTGTGGAAAATGTTGTTGTCGATCACCTCTCGAGATTAGCAATAGCACACAACACTCGACCCTCGATCAATGATGAGTTCCCTGGGGAGTCATATCTAGTTGAAGACACCTGGTATGCCCATTGCAATTACTTGGCAACGGGGGGCACGATAAGTTGGAAAGCCTGAGACAAAAGAAATTCTTCTTTGCAAAATTTCACTCCTATTGTTGGAAGAGCCTTCTTGGCTGCAAATCTTTGTGCTGGTGGAATAATCGGAAAGGTGTGTGCACGAAGCAAAGCAGTGAGGAATGCTCGACCCGCGCCATGAGAATGCATGTGGAGGCCATTGCAGCTTCGAGAACTGCCGGGGGAAGGTCTTTGCGATGCGGGTTTCATTAGCCCTCTCTTTTCAAGGATACCCCATTACCATGTGCAAGAATGCGACAAATGCGAAGGTTGGGGAAAATTTCGCCATCACATGATGCCTTTAAACTAGATTTTGATGGTTGACTTATTCGACGTATGGGGCATGCGATTTCGTAAGGACCATTCCTTCCTCCTTTGGATACCTCTACATTTGGTGGGAGTTGACTGTGTCGAAGTGGGTTGAAAGCAGTCCTTGCAAACGGCCAGGACCACGAGTGGTGCTGAAATTGTAAAGAAGAACATACTCTCAAATTTGGGGTCCCAAGCCATAATTAAATGATGGAGGGTTGCATTTCTACAACAAACCTTTGAGAGCCTCCCATTAAGTATGGTGTCAAGCATAAAAATAGCCACCCCATACCACCCTCGGACGGTGTGAGTTGTTCAGCCAGCGAGGGAAATCAGACAATCTTGATGAAAGTGGTGAACTCTAACTTGAAAGGATTGGTCTTTTAATTTCTTTGGACTCTTTGTGGGCATACAGAACAACCTACAAGACCATTCTGGGCATGTCTCCTTATTGCCTAGTTTATGGCAAAGCATGTCATTTGCTTGTGGAAATTGAGTATAAGGCATGGTGGGCAGTGGCTGAACTTTGGATATGGGCGGAAGTGAGGTCTCGAGATCCTCGATATCAACAGTGGAAAGAGCCCGAGGCGATGCCTACTTCAACTCAAAAATTGCAAAAGATAAGCTGAAGAAGTGGCACAATCAACTAATAACTCGTAAACATTTCAAACAAGGAGACCAAATGTTGCTCTACGACTCCAAGCTCCACCTCTTTCCAGGCAAGCTTAAATCAAGATGGACTGGGCCATTCACCATCCAGGAGGTCTATCTCAATGGATCAATAGACTTGTTCAATTCCAAAGACAATAGGGTGTTCAAGGTCAATGGGCAAAGGTTAAAACCCTATGCAGTACAACACACAACAGACAAGGAGGAGATTCCCCTCCTTGACCCTCCATGAATCGAGCTACTGAGAGAGGGAGTGATTTAACGACAACTTAAAAGTCACTCAATTTTACTTAATTTTTGTTTGCTTTATTTTTAGTTAGTTTGTGATTTCTGCTTTGTAATTTGAGCACTCTTCTTGGTAAATTTTCTCATTTTCGATTTTGCACATTCTTATAAGTTTGGTATTGATGCACAGTGTATGCAAATCCTCGCCCTCTTAGATCCTCTCATATCCAAGCATGGCTGGGGACCCATGGGGACACGATTCAGGCCTCGAGTCGCCCTTCCTCTCCACTGCTGGACAAGCTCTCCTCTGTATAGCTAATGTATTATTCATACCACATTCCTCTTTGCTCCTGTGCCTCGCAGTACAACAGGGTTGGAGTGCACTCACGCCATCTTGCTCATCGACCATCGGAGAGGCCGGACAGCGGACCGGGCGAGTCCTCGCTCAAAGATCCACGGAGCCCTATTCCACCACATGTTAGGACCCGGTGATGACCTCCCGAATTAGTCCTGGCACCTTTCATCAAGCGCCCTGCTCATTTGCGGCCGGTGCGGAACAGTTCAGTTGCGAGTACTAGAGAAGTGCACCGCAAGATATATTTTAATCTTCCAGCTTTTATTGCAAACGAGCTCAGGGATTCCATGAGGAGTGTGCAGCAGTACTCTCTGGAGGCTTTTAAGACTCCGCGCCAGTTCTTCTACCCCCGGGTGGTCATTGAGTTCTACCATACCATGACATCGGAGAGTGCCTCATCCTGCGTTATCCACTTCTCGATTGATGGCATGAGGACATTATAAGCGATCAATATTGCGATGCGTATTCCATTTCTGCTGCTGACCAACTCGGCTAATTATAGGTTGTGGCCCCACCCCTTGCCTAAAGAGATGGTTATTATATCGGAGAATATGGCAGTGCAATTCTCTTTTGAAGGCAGCTTCCTCCGAGCATGCTCCTTATCGACCACGTACTACGATCTAACATCTTCCCACTCCAGCATACTGTGCAGAGAAGAGGAGCAATCCTAGAGGCTTTATACCGCATTCCTAAGGGTTATTGGTTCAGCCTTGCTGAGCTCTTCATGACATCCTTGCTCCACTTTGAGGACAAGGTTCACCGCCAAAGCCTGACCTGAGATGAGGCCATACCCCTCCTGTTCTCGAGGTTGCTATGCCAAGTATTAGAGCATTAGGGTTTTCCTACAGAGCCACGATTGGAGCGCCGCCGAGTTTGCGAGGACATCCTTACTATTGACAGGTGGCCATGTGCGTCTTGAGCACCTCTCACCTCGGACGTGGCGGGGACATAGCGAGTCAACCATCTGGCATAAGATGCGGAGGGCCTCGGATTGCATCAGCGGTGGCTCTAGTAGTCAACGCTGCATCCCACCGCACCTCGACTCCTATGGCACCGGATGGACCCTAGTACATCGACTGCACCACCATGACATATCTCTCCGTATCACTTGAAGTTTTCTAGCCATTATGGATGCGGTTGCGCTACCGACCACGTCGGCATCGTTTGCGGTTGCCCATCTGACTTTAGCGAGAGGATTAGCGCGCCGCAGAGGCGCCATGCACAAACCATGCCATCCTCGTGTAGTTGCAGTGTCACATGGGCCTGCCTCCTATCCCTGATCGGTACCTGCTCAGATTTTCAGCCAGCAGCAGTAGTTTTTCCTCATTTGCCCCGGATGAGGATGAGGATGACCTTCCACCAGCTACACACTACTGAGGAGGTATCACTTCCTTCTCTAACTTTCCAATCCGAGCCCCATTGCGGACAATGTGACATTTGGTTGGGGGAGAATTGAAGAAGTGGTTTTACATTTGTCTTTTGTTACTATTTTGAGCAGAAGCCCATCTTGTGTTGTTCGGTGGCTTCTTTGTTTGTCTTGTTTGTGAAGCTGTTAGTTGTTTTGAAGGCGAGAAAATATAGCCATTTTTATTATACCTGTCTGACTCACTTTTAGGATTTTCAAATTACTTCATTTTTTTGTGTTTTGCCTAGCCCGCAGTGTGAAAAATTGAAATACTATCCAATTCTATTGATGTTAGATTAGTTCCATGCTTGATTAAGTGGATGATTAGTTGAAATCTCATTGTTTTCAATCCTTTCCTTCCACCTTTAGCTAACCACACACAGTGCACATTAGGTTTCTTTAATAGCACGAAAAAAATGCAGCCTCTTAAGCCTTGCAGAGCACATCCTGGTTCATGTACTACCTTCAATGTTCAAAGACCCGTGAAAGAAGGTCAATGAGTCTTCCAAAATAAAAAGAAAAGAAAAAAAAAAGAAAAAGAAGAAAATCGCAACACTTTGCCTTGAAACCCGAGCATGGTCCTAGGGGTATATGGCGAAAGTCTTTAAAGCCTGGTGCCCTAAACCAACTGGTTAGGAGCCATCGACTTAGTGCCCGCTACATGGGTGGATGGGTGAGGTTGAGCGAGTTGTAGGTGCTGAAGTCTCAAAATCGTTCAAAGTCCGGGGTGAAACCTGAAGAGTTTGTGGTCGAAAGATCCATATGGCTTTATGACCTAAGCCTTAATTGGTTCAGGAGTCCATCGGTGGATCCCAGTTACATGGACTTTGGTGAGGTCGATTCCTCGACATGCACCCTATGACACAAAAGGGTGTGGAATAGGTGGATCACGATCTATTTGGAGTCGGTTAGTGTCTAGGTTGGGGCGATAATGCGGACTGGGGGAGAGTGCAGTTTGGCAGTTTATTGTTGAAAACTACTCATATAAACACTTAGATTTTGGTAGAAATTCTAGGTTTATTCTCTAGAGAAGGAAACTCTTTTGATACTGAATTTTGTATGGCATCCATTCTCTTGTGATGGTTATTAGAGGCGGGAGTTTAGTGGATTCTCATCGAGGGTTAGGCATTACTCATCCACATACTTTTTGAAATACCATTTTTGAGAACATAATTTTGTTTACTCTTTCTTTCTTTCTTTCATTGCTAAGGGACTAGCAATGTGTCGGTTGGGGGGAGTGATTAGTGCCCAAAAAGTGCTATTTTGAGCCCTATTTATTGTAGGTTTTGAGCGCTTTTTGTGTACTAATCAAGCCGAATGTGATTGCACGTTAAGGTCAGTATTCTTGATCGCATTTTGTGGCTAATTTTGTAGTTTTTGCAATCTATTAATGTCAAATTTGTTGGATCGACCCAAGCATAGAGAATCCGAGTCAAAACTAGCTTTACAGATTCAAAATCAGAAGATGAGCTGAAGCAAGTTTTTCACATCCCTGTGCGAAATTTTCTACCTCCATATTTTGACTTTTTGGTACTCTTTTCCCTTTTTGCCACTTTTGCCCTCCTTGTATAATGCCTTTTTGAGGGTATGTTGGTATTTTACCATATTTGGAGCTCTATATAAGCTCAAACCTTGTAGAGAATCAAACAATCTTTACTTTTAGCTTTTGGTGGAAATACAGAGCACCGTAAGTTCTCCAGCTTTTCTTTTCTTGCATTTTCTTTGCTTTTCATTTATTTATTTTCTCGGTTTCAAACACTTGTGAGGATGATAACTCTCAAGGGATGGTTGACAAAACCCTCCATCCTTGAAGGGACCTCTTTGAGGTTAGGGTTTTGAGGTAAAATGTGATTTCTCATGTATTTAATGCAACATTTATGGGTATTATGTCTCTATTTCTCATAATAGGTTTAAATCTCTTTGATGTGTGGTTAACACATTGTAGCAAGCTTTTGGAGTTCGGTGGATGCTTATTGCTAGATCCACTGAGATTCTTCAGTTGTCACTTATTAGTTAATGTAGGGTGAGTGCAGGAGATAGAGGATTTCCTTTGCTAGGAACATTTATGTCTAATAAATGCTATATTTCAAAAGGAAAATTATTAGGGTTCAGTTTTGATCGTTAAATGGAGATCCGGTTCGGGAAATGACTATAGGTCATCCTCCCCAACGAGAGGAAAAGGACCCGAGAACCTCTCATTTACCTTAGGACCTCGACGTGTGATGCTTGAGGAGTTCTTGTATTTTTTTAGTTTATTTTCAGTTCATAAACATTTCAACCCATTGTTTTTACAAAACCTTAAAATCCAAATTGAAATTCACCATTTTGAGCCAATTGCAAATCATTTACATGAAGAAAACTCATCCCTGTGTTCGACCCTAGAACCAATTACTGCAGTAGCTATGCTATGGCAGTAGGAGGAATTTAGGTTTATAAATTTTGTTGATTCTGGCACACCTGTTGCGACACGAATCATATGTTGCGAGCATGCGTCCTGGATCATAAGGGCAGCTGGGAAGAGCACTTGCCCTTAGTGGATTCGCCTGCAATAACGGTTATCGGCGAGTATCACGGATGACACCCTGGAGGCATTGTGAGGCCATGCGAATCCTCTGACTGTTGGACAGGGTGGGAGAGGCTCCCGTGCGGGTCGGTTGATTAGAGACACCTCGAAGGTGAGCGTCTGACAGCGTCTTCTCACGGCTCGAGCTAGTAGAGAGGCTACGCGGACAAGCGACGTCGACCATAGAGTTCGAGGTTGGAGATCTCACTTCTTCTTGAAGGTGATGCCCCCAAGAGGTCGAGGTTGACGAAGGCGCGGAAGCTATCACCGAGGTTCATTGGGCCCTTCGAGATACTCGAGAGGGTGGGCATAGTAGCATACCGGTTAGCCTTACCGCCCAACATGTCTGGTGTCCATGAGGTATTTCACGTCTGCATGCTCTAGAGGTACACTCCAGTTCCAGCTCATGTAGTGGACTGGGGAGAGATTAAGGTTGACACAGATGGGACATTCGAAGAGGGACTAGTGCGCATTATGGATAGCCGATGTGGAGTTTTAACGACATGAACCATGAGGCTAGTAATCTTTGTGGAAACACCGTGGAGTGAAGGAGGCAAAGTGGGAGCGCGAGGACATAATGTGGGCTACCTATCCCTTCTTGTTTAGGGAAGAAGGTGCATGGTTTAGTCATTTAATGCTTAAATGACTAGTTTACATGCATGGCATATGCATGTGATTTGTTGACGATTGTATGTGGTGGGATGAGGAATTCGCAAGGGGAAGAATGTAAGACCACTAGAAATTCTAATTTTAGAAAAATGGTATTTAGTCAAAATCCCGAATTTTTCTAGATCTCAGTGAAGCGGACTTCACGATTCAGATAATCTGCGTGAAATCTGGCTTCTGCGTCGGTCAGAGACGTCGAATTTCATGTTTTTAGAGGCAACGAGGGTAGTGCGAGACACTTGACACGTTTTGAGTGGCTTAAGATGAGACACGTGTCAAGTGGAGAGCTAGTCAAACACAAGCTCAAGTGGGACCTATGAGAAACACATGACATCATGCTTTTGGAAGGAAATCCATGATAGATGGATAAGGGATGAGTGTAATCCAAGGTAGCCACTAAGAGGGTGACATGTGGCAAATGAGAAGACAATTCTCTTATTGACTTATTGACAGTTGGATAGGGGAAAGAAAGGGAAATTAGAGAGAGAAAAGAAAGAGGAAAGAGAAAGGAAAATTCTAGAGTGAGAAGCTCTCACTTCTCTCTAGATTTCCCGGTGATCGGTCCTACAAACTCTGGCGAGGCAAGAAGCAAAGTTGGTCCCCCAGCACCAAGAGCTGCATTAAGGTACCGGTATTGGGAGTTTCGACAAGTGCAGGAGGTAGGTTTCTTACTCCTACTTTGGTTATTTAGCAGAGTCATTCGAATGGAATGGATGGTGTGAGGCCGTGAGTGAAAGCCAGTTTGATCGATCCAAAACCTTAGGGCGAATGTGAAATTTTGGGACCGACTTCGGATCGTCCCGGACTAATTTACGGACTGGAAATGGTCTTTGTATGCTATTGTTGTATGTTATTGCTTGGTGTTTGAATAACATGTAAATTGTGTGTTGATATGTTATTTCTATGTTTGAATAACATATTGTGTGTAAATTTTGTTAATATATGCATGCTTGATATATTAACATGTATTATATGGAAATGACATAGTGCATTTCATATGCACTAGGGCACCCTAGAACAGTAGGTGTGAGTGCATGAAAAATAAAATCGGAGGGTTGTCCAAACAATGAATTTTTTTTGTATACTTATTCAAATAGAAATTTATCGGAATGTTGTCAGAAGGGTGTGTTGGGAAATCGTCAGGCAATTCACGTGGAGAGACCCATCAATTGTTTGGAGAGTTGCCCAGCAAATTCACCTCGGATTGTCAACGTATTTATATCGGAGGGTTGCCCGTAATTAAAACAAGTATTTTTTTGTTTGACGATTTCATACATGGCATAAGCATGTGTCAGGGAGTCGGTGAGGACTCGAGGCATGGGAATTGGGCATGTAGACATTCAAGTAGGAATCATGAATTTACTTGAATGTGTGTGTTTTCCATTGCATGAGCAGTTAGGTGGGGAGTAACCCTCATAGGAGATTATCACTATTAGGCATTACTCACCCCATCGTGGGATCCCCCTTTAAGGTATAGGGAGTATTCAGGGAGATGGCGCTCATGGTAAAACAGGAAGAAAGGTGACATGTGGCACATTATATATTTTTGTGAAACATGTATTAGAATTCTTAAGTGATATATGTTTTGATTGGAAATTAAGTAACTCTTGGGAAACTATTATAATATAGTTGACCTTTTTTTTGGTGAGTAAGGATGTATGGGCCGGACGTGACTATTTTACTCATGCATGGGTCTCATGATATGAGACACACAGGTTTTCCGCAGGTTGACGTTAGTCAACGGGACCCCGGGAATGGGGCGTCACATACTGTGATACCAAAACACACTACAAAACTCGAAGACATCAGTCCGGGGATTAAAACCAAACCTGAACCCAGTCCGAGACTACCTGAAAATAGTCCCGAAAATTCAGCTCGGACTCTTTGAAAAGAGTCCTAAAAATTCTTACACTCAGTCTCAAAATTTTAGGACTGAAATTTATGGTATCTCACGACCTCTAAGAAAACCCCAAGCCATTAAATGACATTTAGGCTAGAAATAACCCAAGTAGGAAAATTCTCTACCTCGTGGAGTTTGTGAAACTCGATATTTATTTTGAGCCCGCCTCTGGCGTAACTGCGATGTGTGGATCAACTTTACCTTTTACTCCGACGAAAACCTACAGTCCATTTTCTGTAGATCTTAGAGATAAGCGAAAAATTATTTTTTTTCCCTTTCTCTCTCTCTCTCTCTCCCCGCTCTCATTGTCGTTTTTTTTCCTTTGTTTTCCTTTTTGACTTTTTATCCCTTTTTTTTTTTGCCATGTGTTCATCTCTCGTTGGTCAGTTTAACCTCGAAAAATTTATTTATTTCAGTTCAAATATCATCCACGACTTCGAGATTTTCATAAAAATCATCTGATCTGGCGACTTATCACCCAGAAACTCGGTAAAAAATTCCGATTGTCTCAGAATTTGATGAAATTTTTCTAGGTAACTAGATTTCACGAGACGAATTTAATGGCGTAGTTTATTTCGTCATCCAAGATTTAGAGAATTTTCTAGGCTTCCCTGAACCATTATAGCAATTTATTATTATTAATATCATTTTTCCATTTTTCTAATTTTCCTAGATTTTACATTCTTCCCCATGTAATTTCATCCCAGAAATTCATACCTAACTCTTGTATTAAGCACATGCATATGCAATAGTCATTCTAGTTCCAATATTAGACTTCTAATATTAGACGACGCACCATCATCCTCAAAGAGGAAAAGATAGGTGACTCGCATCGTGTCCTCTCGTTCCCAAATTGCCTTCTCCACTACTCGGTGTTGCCACAACACTTTCACTAGCCTCACGGTCTTGCGTTTGCAAACGTCCGTATCGAAGATACCGGTCCACCATCGAGTCTCATCACGTATCGACAATAATCATCGATCCACTCCGTAAAATTTGGATCTGGAGTATATTTCGAACGTAGGCGTGGAACACCTCATGGACACCTGATAAACTCGATGGTAGCGTTAATCGATATGTAACTGTGCCCACCCTCTTGAGTACCTCGAAGGGCCCGATATACCTCGGCAGCTAGCTTCCTAAACGCCAGAATCGACCCGATCATCTCTTAGGTATCACCTTTGAAAGATGTGATCACCCACCTCGAGCTCTAGAGGTCAGCGCTTATTAGTGTAGCTCTTCTCTAGGCTTTGAGCCATGAAAGCTTAAAGTATCAAATCAATCTTCTAAGAGGTATCTTGAATCAAATCCGAACCACTGATGGAGCTCTCTCCCACCTCTGTCTAACAAATCAGGGATCGACATGGCCTCCCGTATAAGGCCTCATAGGGTGCCATCCGAATACTCGCCTGATAACTGTTGTTGTAGGCGAACTCCACTAAGGGTAAGTGTTCATCGACTGCCTTAAGATCCGAGCCCCGCTGTGCTCGCGACATGTCCTCTTAAAATCTGTGGGGTCTCTCAGGCGGCCGTCGTCTCTGGATGGAGCCGATGCTCATAAATCGATTGTGTGCCCATGGCTTTTTGGAAACTCTTCCAAAATTGTGCTGTAATTCTAGGGTCCCTATTCGATACGATAGAGACTGGCACTCCATGTAGCCGGACAATTTCTCGAATATACAACCGACATAATTCCTCCAGTGGTCCATTCACACTGCTAAATATTGCAGACTTAGTCAGCTGGTCGCAATCACCCACGCATCACGTGCGATGTTCGTGGCAAGTGGGTCATAAAGTCCATCGTGACATACTCCCACTTCCACTCCGCTGCAATGGTTGAACTTAGCCTGGCGTTCTAATGCTTTCGGCCTTGGCCTGGCGACCGTGGACATCGTTGAACAAAATCTCGGCGTCTCACCGTCCACGCTCGATAATGCGGCGAATATCATGGTATATCTTTGTGCCACACGGATACCTGTTTCGTCGGGGCGATGGAACTCCACGAGTCTCTCCGCAAGCATTCCCAGCTAGGGGATGACAGTCCCACATCTGAAAGACAACTACCATCTTGTGTGGATGGCGTATGATCCACCGTGCACGATTTGTACGGGTCCCCCAATGGGCGATCTCTGCGTCCTGCCCCTGACTCAATCACCCTGCAGGTATGCTCGTGCAAGACTGGCTGCTTTCTGAAACTCCTACTAATGCCCCACGTTTAATCACTATCTTTGCGGCCTAAACTATCCATAGTCTCGACATTGCCACTCCCGGAAAGCTACACTAGCCGATTGCTCCTCGTGACTGGCGAGGCATTAGCCTCACGTTTGTCTCCCTTGGGATGGTATTACCAAAAGTGAGAGTCATAATCCTCCCGAGATACTCCATCCATACATGTTGCCTCATGTTGGGAGTGCAATGTGAAAATATGCTTCAGACTCTTGTGGTGCGAAAATGCCTCTAAGCTGCTCACCATTCGGGTAGTGGTGCCAAATCTTTAAAAGGCGAGAACAATGGCATGACTCCATGTCATGTGGCCAGGGCAATTCCGCTCATAATTCTTCAGCCATGAGAACCATAGCTCTTACCACTCGATTTGCATCAACGCGTTGATCGGGTCCTTTGGGCATCCTGATACAACATGTACCTCATCCCTGTTCGGGACTATCGGGATAGGAGTTATAGTAAACCTCTTTTCAACTCACGGAATGCCTTCTCACAGTCATTCCATTCAAAACTTGACCTAGGGTGATCTTGTCATAAGTCTTGCTAATAGGAGAAATCGTAATAAACCTCCTATAGTACACACTTGATCCCAAGAAAGCTGCATTATCTCAAATGCGACTTGACCTCTCCCAACTCATAACAACCTCAGCCTTCTTAAGTCTCTTGCCTTTTTGAAGCTAACATTCGTGTACAAGATCTCACCTTAGTAGCGAAAACTGCACTTCTTGAACTTAGTATCTGGCCCAGTGGTCCTTGAATACTTGGAGAACAATGTAAATGATCCTCATGCTCCTTCTCGGACGGAGTAGATCGAGATGTCGTCAGCAAAGACCCTGATAAATTGATCAAATAGGGTTGAAATACCCTATGCATGAGATCCATGAATCTTCTTGGTCGTTGATCGACGAGAACTCATTGTGAACTCGAAATGCCCATACCACGTCCTAAATGTTGTCTTAGGGATATCAACCTCCCTAACTCTTAACTGATGGTAACCGATGTGAAGGTCTATCTTTGAGTAGATTTGCGCCCCTCTCAGCTGATTAAACAAATCATCAATCCTCGATAAGGGATACCGATTCTTGATCGTAACCTTATTCAACTGTCGGTAGTCAATGCACAGTCAAAGAGTCTTGTCCTTCTTCTTAGCAAACAAAACCGGAGTGCCCTATGATGAAGTGCTCGGTCTAATAAAACCCTTGTCCAACAATTCCTGCAGTTAAACCTTGAGCTCCTGCAACTCAACCGGTGCTATCATATGAGGAGTCATAGAAATGGGCAACGTACCAGGGTGTAACTCAATAAAAAAGTCCACATCCCTGTGCGGAGGTAATCTCGGTAGCTCATCCAGATAGACATACTCATACTCACAAACCACCCGAGGTATACTCAAATCATGTCTCCGTCCTCCCAGGTAGAACTTTTAGCCAACCATATTTATCCACTCAGCCTAAAGTCATGCACGATGCAGAGTATCATGTTTTATTCCTGCGAAAATTCATGAATACCATCGGGTGTGTGGCGGCAATCCTCCTACTATCACAATCAATGATGACGGTGTGCCGTCCAGCCAGTCAATGCAAGAATGACGTAATCAGATGTCCATCACGAAGGTCCACGAGTAATTAGAATCAGGTGAGATATCTAACTCACATTCCGATATGTGGTCGATCCTCACCTTAGTCTAGGAGAACTCTCAATGTAACGGCTCATCTAAGGTCTCCACTTCCCTAAGCTAAAACATCACACTAGATCTGACAACAAGAATGCCAAAATCAAATGTAAGTATCTTTGCGAGGCGAGATAACAAAAACATACTGTAATGCAAGGCTAATCAAGCGGCTCGGTTGTGGTGTGATGGCATAGACGAGCCTAAGTCCTGATGTCTCGGCGAGTGAACCTTGTCTCGACCTCGACCATACCACAGTCTCAGCTTCTCTGTGTAGCGGAAAGGCGTGTGCAACACCACGAGTTGATGCGGTCCATACGGCCCTTGGGGTGAAGGAACAAGCTGCGTCTGTGAGTCCAGTTGATATTTAAGTTTTGTGGTGTCAGCAACTCAGGGATCCTGCCTCTGAGGGCAAATCCATCTTCATATGTCGAGGATTGATAGCGTTAATAACTTCATGTATCATCTATCTGTGGGTGAAAACCAAACAAGGCCTTAACCCTGATAACCGCGGCCTAGTCTCTGAAATCCCCGTGGAATAAGTCTTACGCTAACAAATTATAAAAGATTGATTCTCCTTCCTCTTAGCACGACACCCATGTCGGATGCTCAGATTATTGTCATACCTTCTCTTTCAATGGCCAGGATGTCTTGACCATCAAGTCCCTCCTCGTGTATGTCGGAGGATGATGTGCCTCTGACCTGAGGTTACTCGTCCTCCTAGCCTACCATTTACTAATTGAGTGCGATGGTAGCGATCCTGACGGCCCTAAACTACCGGCTATGGGTCGAACACGGGTGGTGGTTGACTATTTTCCGTGTGGGCGACCTTTACGTCCAGCTCCCCAGACCACGACTACAGGTTAAGATAGCAATAGAGTTATCAAATTTCTATCTCGATGCAACTAGTAGTGCTACGTACTTGACCTGCTCAATAGACTTTAACATCATGAACTACACCGTTCATCCCTTTTTCCTTAATGGTGCGTAATGCCAGACACTAATACAAATCAATTCCCGAACTATCATGTTCATTTTATTTTCCGAACTCCTAATGTTATGTTTTCTAACCCTAGTGTCCCATACACAATCTACCATGCACATTATTCATGCAAACCACCACACATATCCTACGTACATTAAGCCTGGCTCTGTGACACAATGATACATGATCTAGACCCATGCCCTTCGACCCTCATTGCTCTTATACAATACTCTTGATACCTGGGCGAGCTAGTATCAGAACATACTTGTGGATACCCACATTCGGCTCCTTGGTAATTGTTTACTGGTACACGTCTGGTATGACGCTAGTCCAGGGGTCAGTTGACAACGTCGACAGTGAGGAATTCACATTAGTTTTGGGTGACCCAGATACCCTGTTGTTATTATTCAATTTATCAGGATCCAAAATTTAAAAAAAAATCTAGCAGAGCCTCCTTTGTTCGAGGAGCTCTACCCAACATACAACCTTAATAACAGTATAATCATAACCCATCCAGGGTCTCAACAAAAGTAGTATTAACCCTACAGGGACCATCTGTCCATATCCCCAATATATACATTCCTTTAAGGACCCATTCATTCATTAAATCTAAAAATATGAAAATAAAATGCTTAATTATAGTCGCTAGAGTCGATCGGCCCTCTTTACCATAGTACATGCGGAGCTATTTATACAATAGTCCAAAATAATTTAATTACAATTCTTGTTACATACAATACTTTTTACAAAAGTATTATCAAGGCCACATGTCGGTCTTCTTCACAATCACGGCCTTGTCGGAGCGTCATCTCCTTATAAACTCCTTGTACCTAAAAAGGGGGTCCCGCGACGGGGTGAGCAATGCCTAGTAGTGATAATCTCCTACAAGGGTTACTCCCCACCTAAGTGCTCACTCAGTGATAAAACCAACCCATACACATCCAAGTGAAAATGTCTACATGAATGTCGTATGTCATGCATGGAATGTCTTCATGTCCATATCCGTCACTCATGACTCCTTCACACGTACATGCGAGTGTGACAAGCATCATGATAGTACCAATGACACACATATACCGAGCCCTTATGTCGGCTCTCAGTACAAATTCAAGTGCCAATGGGCAACTAATCGAAAGTCAATTCCGACTCTGTCCACCTGACACACTCAGAAGTCTCTGTTGATAACCATGACCGCGTGTCTTCTTTGGGCAACAAAACTTTTTGGCTTATGCCGTTGGTCTCCTACACCCATACAAAACTTTTCGGATCACACCGCGGGTCTCTTACACCCATGTTCCAGGCTTTTCACCTAGAGGATGTATCCCTTTCTTGCTCCCTTGACACACATTGTTATATTTCTTTTTATGTTTTAAGCGAAGTGAAACATTTATTGGGCGTCGTCAAAATGCGAGTTCACTACCCATTCATCAACAGCGATGATGGATGACCATACCCATGCACACACACAATATGTTGATGTCCTGTGCGCGCTGGAAATGCGGAATATGTCATTTCATGTTATGTCATGCTACATGCATAATAAGAGTTACATGCAACATTTATAAATTTCGGATAATTATATTTCCTACATATAATTCCATTCATCACCATTTACATGTTATTACATAACACAAGCACATATTAACATGATTTTTACACACAACAATATGTTATTTATTTATTTTTCCAACAATAACACACAAAATAACCCAAATCTCGAACCCACATAAAACAAGGCAACTTTTGGTCATGGTTCATCACTGAATTATTGTGATACCAAAACACCACAAAACACGAAGAGCGTCGATCCAGGGTTAAACAGCCAGACCAGGTTCGGAGTGCCCAAAAACAGTCCCAAAAATTTAGCACGGTATCAGAAAATGATCTGAAAATTCCCGATCAGGGACTATCGTAATCAGAAGTCGGCCGGATGTCCAAAAACAATCCTAAAAATTCCTAAAAATTCCTAAAAATTCCTACACTCAGTCCAAAAAATTTGGGACTGAAATTTACGGCCTTTCACAGCCTCTAAGAAAACCCAAGTCATTAAATGACCTTTAAGTTAGAAATAACCCAAGTAGGAAAATTCCCTACCTCGTAGAGTTTAACAAAACTCTAAGATTTTGGTACTCATGTGTAGCTTGCGATGCGTGGATCAACTTTACCTTTTGCTCCGATGAAAACCTACAGTCCGATTTCCGTAGATCTTAGAGATAAGTGAAATTTTTTTTCCCTTTCTCTCTCTTTTCCTCGCTTTCACTGCCTTTTTTTTTCCTTTGTTTTTGTTCCTTTGTTTTCCTTTTTGACTTTTTATCCTCTTTTTTTTTCCATGTGTTCATCTTTTATTCGAGTTTGTTTCTACCCAGAAACAATTTATTTATTTTCAGTTCAAATATACATCCCTGACTTCTGATATTTTCGTAAAAATCTCGTCTTTAGAGTCACTGTCGACTTATCACCTAGAAACTCATAAAAAAATTCTGATTGTCTCAGAATTTGACAAAAATTTTTTAGGTCACTAGATTTCGCAAGACAAATTTAACAGCACAGTCCATTTCGTCATCCGAGATTTAGAGAATTTTGCAGGCTTCTTTGAACTATTCTGGCAATTTATTATTATTAATATCATTTTAGTTTTGAGTTCACAATTTTCAGGGTTTTCACGTTAGATGAAGAAAACGAGCATCCGCGGTTGAATTCGTCTTTACTTGAAATCTAGTTACCTGTTAATTTACGTGAATTACGAGACAGTCGAAATATTTTTTCTATTTTCTGGGTGATAAGTCATCTGTTACTCAAGGGACGAGATTTTTATGAAAATCTCGGAAGTCGGGAAATGGCTTGATCTAAGTTCATTTAAAATAAATTGAACTGAAAATAAATAAATTGTTCGAGATGAACAGGACCGAATGAAGATGGACACATGGCCTTGATGTGAGCCATGTATCCAAATTTAAAATAAAATAAAATAAAATAAAAAGGAAAGAAAATGATAAAAAGAAAAAGGAAAGTAAAAAATGAAAAGGAAAGTAGAAAACGGGCACTGAGGAGCGTGAGGGAGGAGAAGAGAGAGAGAGATGGGAAAAGAGGTTTTTCTCTTCTTTCTAAGATTTACGGAAATCGGATTGTAGGTTTTCGTTGGAGCAAAACTACGCATGGGTACCAAAATCTTGGAGTTTTGTCAAACTCTATGAGGTAGAGAATTTTCCTACTTTTAATATTTCTAGCCTAAAGGTCATTTAATGACTTGGAATTTTATTTGAGGCCATGAGAGGTAGTAAATTTCAGTCCCAAAATCTTAGAGGATTAGTGTAAAGATTTTAGAAATTTTAGATCTTTGTTTTTGGAATGGATCTGGCTAGAATTTTGAGATTGTTTTGAGCAGTCCAAGGCTAAATTTTCAAGACTATTTCGAGACCGTCGGGTGAATTTTGGGATGTTTGAACCGATGCAGGCTTAGTACAGGATTTGTTTTGGATAGTTCAAAGCGAGTTTAAGTAGCTGTTTTAGGGCGAGTCCGGGGAAGCTGTGTTGAGGTTTTGATCCCGGGATTGATGTCTTCGGGTTTTATTGTATGTTTTGGTATCATAGTAATTTGTTGATGAATGGAACAAAAAAAAATGGTTCATGGCAGTGAAATGACCAAGAGGTGCCCTATTTTATATAGGTCCGAGATTTGGGCCATTTTGTGTATATTGTTGGAAAAATAAATAATATGTGGTTGTGTGTAAAAATCATGCTAGTATGTGCTTGCGTGATGTATTAACATGGAAATTGTGATGAATGGAAATTATATGTAGAAAAATTTAATTATCCGGAATTTATAAATGTTGCATGTAGCATGACATAGCATGAAATTGCATGATTGCATTTCATATGCATGGTCACATCGCGTTGAGTCGAGTGTGGGTGCATGGTATTTGTTATTCACCATTCTTAGTGAATGTGTAGTGAGCTTGGAAATTGGGACAACATCCAAAATTGAGACTCACGGGTGCATAAAAATAATAATAATAAATTCCGTGTATTTGGGTGAAGCAAGATAGGGCATATCTCCCCCTAGGGTGAAAGATCCAAATTTTATTTTTGGTCAGACATATGTATCCAACGATGAAAGTTCACGAAAGTGTTGGAAGGCATGCGAAGCCTACAGTGAGACCCCGGAAATTCACAAGAGAATTTTTCTACTGGGAATTGCTCACCCCGTTGTGGGACCCACTTTCAGGTATAAGAGGTGTATAGGGAGACGATGCTCCGATGAGGCCATGATTATGAAGAAGGTCGATGTGTGGCCTTGATATTACCTTTAAGTAACATTTTTGTAAAAAATATTTTGTATGAAAGAATTGTAACTAAATTCTTTTGGGACTATTGTCTAAATAGTCGGGTATGTAATTATGGTAAGAAGGCCGTGATCGAACTCTTACGGATAGTAATTAAGCATTTTATTTTCATATGTTAGATTTAAATGTGAATGAATGGGTCCTAGTAAATGGATGTATATTAGGGATATGGACAGATGGACCATGTGGGGTCAATACTACTTCTGTTGAGACCCTGAATGGTTTATGATTATACTGTTATATAGGTTGTATGTTGGGTAAAGCTCCCCGAACCAAGGAGATTGTGCCCGATTTTTGTGAAAATATGGATCCCGATAAATGAAACACAACAGTGTGATATCGGGTCACCTGAAATCAACAAGAATTCCACGGGTTGATGGGTTGTCAACGGGACCCCCAGAAATTGGAGCGTCACAGCTTGGTATTAGAGCTTAGGTTAACGATTACCTAAGAGCTCGGGTGGGGGTATCCACTAGTGTTTTTGGATATTGGCTTGTTATAGCTAAGTATCGAGAGTTAGGTGTCCAAAATACCTAGGATTAGTGGGTATGGGTGTAGAACACAACACTGTGTGCCTTGATTGCTTTGGTGTTCTAATATGTACCACGGGAGATGTATTGTGGTTGTGTGAATATATGCATGATAGATGTATATAGGAAAAGATGAACACTAGGGTTAGAAAACATAACCTTAAGGGTTCGAAGAACAAAATGAACATGATAGTTCGGGATGTGGAGGTCTATTAGTAGTGGAACATACACCACTAGTTAGACAAGAAAAGAAATCTCAGTTTGCTATTTGACTTGTGTAGATGGCCGTCAGAAGTGACGTAGAAGGTCATCCGCGGAATGATAGTCGACCGCCACGTGTTTGACCCACGGGTCTTTATAGAGTTATAGGCACTGTAAGTCGCCATCATTGCCTGTGGTGAAGCAGCGGTGGCTGCTACCATTGCAGGACTAGTGCAGCGGTGATGAGCTAGGAGGACGAGTAACCTCCAGGGTTTAGGCAAATCATCCTCAGCGTCGTGGGAGGAGGGGACTATTAGATAGTCGAAACGACCTTGGCCATTGGAAGAGGAGTAAGATGACACACGGAGCATCAGGATGAGAGCTAGTACTAAGAAGGAAGAATCAATCTTCTTCCCCTAATTGAGGAAGGAAGCGGAAGACTTATTCACGGGGGTTTTCAAGGACGAGGCGGTACATCGTGTGGCCAAGGCCGAGCCTGGGGCTTCACTGTATGGGTGATGACATGCTATCACTAAGCACACCGGCACATGAGACGAGATCGGGTCTACTAAAGGCCGTGGTCCCGACCATTGGACAACGTAGTCCCAATCATCGCGACGTGGTTTAATGCACTTGTTCCTTCTCACCTCCCAAGACGCGAGGGAACGCATCAGTCCTAGGGTGCTACACAAGCGTCTTTTGCTACATAAACGGGCCAAAGAGGCCAAGGTATGGGTCGACGTCGAGGACAGGGTTCATGGGCCGAGACATCAGGGACCTAGGGGCTTGTCTACGCTATCACACCACAGACTGAGCCAGTTGATCATTCGGTGATACAGAGCATGTTTATGTTATCTCGCTTATGGGCAAAGATACTGTTTGATTATGGTGCATCACATTCTTTTGTTGTTGCATCTAGTGTGGATGTTTTGGGCTTTGAGGTGGAGTCCTTAGATGAGCCATTACATGTGAGTTCTCCCCTAGGGATTAGGGTGAGGATTAATCAGATATGTCAGGATTGTGAGTTAGAGATCTCAGGGATTCTACTCACGGTGGACCTTCAGGTGATGGACATATCGGATTTTGATATCATTCTTAGCATGGATTGGTTAACGGCACACCGAGTCGTCATTGATTGTGATAGAAGGAGGATTACTGCCTACACATAGGACGGTATTCATGTGACTTTTCAGGGGTAGAAGCATGATGCTTTACCCTATACAGTGCACGACTCTAGGTGGAGTGGACAGTTGGTGGGTTGGCTAGCAAGCCTTACTCTAGAGGACGAGGTGAGACAGGGTTTGGGTCTACCTCGGGTGGTTTATGAGTATGGAGATGTTTTTCCGGACGAGCTATCGGGATTACCTCCGCACAGGGATGTGGACTTTGTCATTGAGTTACACCTTAGTACGTCGCCCATTTCTATGACTCCTTATAGGATGGTACTAGTTAAGTTTCAGTAACTCAAGGTCCAACTACAAGAATTGTTGGACAAGGGTTTTATTAGACCGAGCACTTCACCATGGGGCACTCCGGTTTTATTTGCTAAGAAGAAGGACAAGACTCTTCGACTGTGCATTGACTATCGACAGTTGAACAGGGTTAAGATCAAGAATCTGTATCCATTACCGAGAATTAATGATTTGTTTGATTAGCTGAGAGGGGCGCGAGTCTACTCCAAGATAGACCATTGCACCGGTTACCATCAGCTAAGGGTTATGGAGACAGATATCCCTAAGACAACGTTTAGGACGCAGTATGGTCATTTCGAGTTCATAGTGATGCCCTTCGGGTTGACGAATGCGCAAGCGGCATTCATGGATCTCATGCATAGGGTATTCCAGCCCTATTTGGATCAGTTTGTTGTGGTCTTTGTTGATGACATTTGGATCTACTCCAAATTTGAGGAGGAGTATGAGGATCACTTGAGAATTGTTCTCCAAGCCCTCAGAAAACATTAGTTGTACACCAAGTTCAATAAGTGTGAGTTTTGGCTTACTGAGGTGAAATTCTTAGGACACGTTATGTCAGCATCAGGTGTATCGGTAGACCCTAAGATGGTCAAGGCTATTATGAGTTGAGAGAGGCCAAAATCAGTCTTCGAGATATGAAGTAGTTAGGACTGACAGGGTATTATAGGAGATTCATTGAGGACTTTTCCCGATTAGCTGCACCTATGACGAGATTGACCCGAAAGGAGGTCAAATTCGAGAAGGCATTCCAGGAATTGAAAATGAGGCTTACTACAACTCCTATTATGATAAATTCCACGCAGGTACACAATGTATCGTGATGTCAAGGATGAATCGATGCGTTTGATGCACCGGAGGGTAGTAGTCATGGTTCCCTACAGCTAAATAATCATGAGCAGAATTACCCCACGTGTGACACGGAGTTGGCGGCCATAGTCTTCGCCTTGAAGATTTGGCGCCACTACCTATATGGTGAGCAGTTAGAAGTGTTTTCAAACCACAAAAGTTTGAAGTATATTTTCACACAGCGGGACCTCAATATGAGGCAATGCAGATGGATGGAGTATCTGGACGCCTATGACTTCACTTTGCATTATCATCCTGATAAGGCAAATGTAGTGGCTGATGCACTCAGTCGGAAGTCACGAGGAGTACTGACTAGTGTCGCTTCCCGGGAGGGGCAGATGCTTGAGACTGTGGGACAGTTTAGGCTGTAGTACAGTGATCAGGCTCAAGGAGCGCTAGGGAGTTTTGTGGCTACGCCATCCCTACTAAGCAAGGTGATTGAGTCCTAAGGGCAGGACGCAGAGATATCGTCCATCAAGGACTGGGTACAGTCAGGTACGAGTGACGATGTGATGCCCCAAACCCGGGTCCGTTTGATTCACCACAACCCGCCATGGAATATTAAGTGGATATCGGGTTACCCGAATACTGTTAGACGCCCCAAACCCGGGGTCCGTTTGACTAATCATTAACCCATGCAATACAAGTGGATACTCCAAGTTACCCGATCGCCACTTCGCGTAAAATCCCGCAAAGTCTCCTTGTACCTAGGAGCTCCCACTCCAAATACAATACTTGTATAAACCCGTGATTTAATTCGTCCCAAACAAATTCAATATATGCAATATATATCCACACGCCACTCGGGGCCCATAAACTACTCAATATACATACCAATCATGAGTCCAACTATATATCCAATAGTTACAAGAGAGGTAATCAATTCTCCTTTATACAACACATATTAAAATTCTAACATTCTAATACATGTATACACCACAAATCCAAAGCCACAATCCGGCTTTTCTTCTAAACTCACTTCAGATCTGAGCCGCCTCCCCCGCACGCTCCCGCACTGTGAAAAGGGGGTCCCACGACCGGCAGCCAATGCTCGCAGGAGAATCGCCCTAAGTGGGCTACCAACACCTAAGCGCAAGTAACGCTCCAATTAAACACACATTCAAGTAAATGCATGATCCTACTTGAATGTCTACATGACCAACTCAGATCCCGAGTCCTCACCGACTCCCTCACACTCGCCTAAGCCTCGTATGAGAATTTCTATTTTTTTTTGTTTATGGACAACCCTCCGATGTATATATATATCAATTGGGCCGCTCCGACGATTGATATATTATTTGTTTGTGGACTACCCTCCGATGAATATCAATTGGGCTGCTCCGACGATTGATATTTTTAATTTGACTCACCCTCCGATAATTACTACTGTTTCTTAGACAACCCTCCGAACCTTTTTCTAGACTCATCTCATGCACTCACCTATAATCCTAGGGTGTTCCAAAGGTATATGGAATGCATGTATGCGCTTCCAATACGTTTAATCACATGCAAATATATAAACATGAATATACTCCGCATAATTAAAATCACACAATCATGTTATGTAATTATACATTTCATCACATCAAAATTAGCTCATGGCTAAATGATCAAACACGAAAGCAATTTACTTGAATTACTCGACCAAAACACATTAATTCACAAAAATATTTTTTTGTCACTATTCCTATGAATAGTAAAAACCTAGGTTTTACGGTTCAAACACACATCCATTCATCGGTTCACTTTGTGAACCCGGGTTTCACGGCCATTTCCGGCCTCAATCCAACCAATACATAATTCATCACAAAATGCATCAATTAATAACCCAAATCAGCCATGGAATCCACATGGTCGCCTAATTTTTCTTTCAAAATTTAGATTAATTCGGGTCCCAAGGTTTGGGACCGATCAAACGGCCCCTCACGGCCTCATTCAACTCAAACATTAGTAAAACACTTAATATGGGAGTAAAACCAAGTAGGAGAAACTCTACCTCTCTAGTTTGATAAACCCCTAAATCCGGTACCCACGCGAAGCCTTCTCTCGCGTAGAGCAGTTCTCCTTCTTGTCCCGAAGACTGCCGACGGTCGGATCGTCCGTATTTTTAGAGAGAAGTCAGACCTTCTCACACTAAAAAACGCCATCGAAGCCCACTGCATCTCCTTCCTTTTTTCATTTCACGTTTTGTTCTTTTGCTTTAATTCAAGGAGACGACACTATTCAATTGTTTGTCTTATTATCATTTAAGACAATTTCCAAAATGATCATTATATCCCTCTTTTCCCAGTTTTGACATTCGGCACTATCTCGGCCGTCCATTTTCACAATTTCTCTACTCATACCACTTATGGTACATAAGTACTTGTTATATGTGACTTTCGTCGCATCGAAAATTACGACTAAGACCAACCGCGATGCTCGAAAACGTGCCAACTCCAACCGGCTCTCGAATATTACCAAATTTTACGTGCTAACTAGGATTTTTGAGAGACGATTCCACCTGAAATCTTGCTCTGGCCATCCGAGATCTAGAGAATAAATTACTTGATTTTTAACCGAATTACAACTTTGTAATCGAAATTACGATTTTGCCATTTTTCCGTAAATTGAATTTCCTGGGCCTTACATTCTCCCCTCCTTATGCTGAATTTCATCCAAATTCCTCTGACGATCACAATCAAACACATACATATGCAACGTGCACTCTACCATGCATGTAAACAATCATTTAGATACTAAACGACTAAATCACGTACCTTCATCCCTAAACAAGAAGTACAGCCCGCATCGTGTCCTCGCGCTCCCACGTGTACCTCCACCCATGCCTCCACAAGCATCTCTCTTCACTACCTCACGGTCTTACGTCACAAAACTTGATTACTACTATCCACGATGCACACCCATTCCTCCTCGAAGGTCCCATCCGTGTCAACCTCAATCTGTTCCTAATCCACCACATGAGCTGGATCTGGAGTATATTTTCAGAGCATGGAGACTTGAAACACCTCGTGGACACTGACATGTCACCGGGCGTAACGCTAACCGGCACGCAACAATGCCCCATCCCCTCGAGCATCTCAAAGGCTCAATGAACCCTACGATGCACTTCCCGCGTCACGAACCCCGACAACTCCCCCAGCATCACCTTCAAGAAGACGTGATCCCCAACCTCCTCGAACTCTAAGGGTCGACGCCGCACATCCGCATAGCTCTTCTCGGGCCGGCTCGAGCCATGAGAAGCGCCGTCAGATCAAGTTCACCTTCCTGAGGTGTCTCTTAATCAAATTGCACTGACGGAGCTTCCTCCACCCCTGGCCCAACATAATGGCGACCGCATGGCCTCCCATACAAGGCCATCTCGTATACCGCCCGATACGCTTGTTGTAGGCGAATTCCACTAAGGGCAAATGCTCCTCCCAACTACCCTTATGATCCAAGACGCATGCTCGTAGCATGTCCTCTAATACCTGTATAGTCCTCTCAAACTGACCATCTGTCTGAGGGTGGAACGTTGTACTCATCAAGCCAGTCACAGGCCCATACCTCCTTTGGAAACTCTTCCAAAAGTATCGTGAACCCGGTCCCTATCCCACACTATGGATACCGGTACTCCATGTACCGACTATCTCGAATGTATAACCTAAGCAGAATTTCCAAGGCTAAGGTCCTCCGCACTAGAAAATGTGCCGAATTTCGTGAGTCGGTCCACCATCACCCATACCGCAGATCATGCTTCACTAAGGTCCGTGGCAAGCGGGTCACAAAGTCCATCGTGACGTGCTCCCACTTCCACTCACCCAATTTCCAACGGCCGAAGTAGCCCCGTCGGCTTCGGTGCTCACCCTTAACTCGCCGATACGTGAGACATCACGAACAAAGTCCCCTACGTGTCTCTTCATCCCACTCCACAGTACCGCGACTAAGATCCCGGTACATCTTCGTACACCGATGCACTCCAAGAACGAGAGCAATGAATCTTCCCGAGAATCTCCTCTCTCAAATTCCATTAACTGGGAACCACTACTCCGCCCCTATCAATTACCATCTCGTTGAACGGGTTCAAATTTCACACCCGTGACTGACCGTGACACTCGGTCCCGATAGACACTATCTCTACGTCCCGCCATCGACCTCGACCACTGGTCAACGTAGACTGCAGCCACTAAACTCCCAAGGTACCCCCAGTCCGCCGCATCTATACCCCAAACTCGTCCCACGGGGCCTCGAGCATCCGCCACTCCCGAGAAGCTATACTAGCCAACGCTCCTCGTGATTCGACCGAAAGAGCCACACTACATTTGCCTTACCGTAATGTGGTAATGCAAAGTGAAGTCATAATCCTCTAGGAACTCCATCCATCCAAGGCGTCTAAGGCCAGGTCCCGTCAAGGTGAAAATATACGACTTTTATGGTCCGAGCATACCTCGAACTCCTAGCTATATAGCAGTGGCGCCAAATCTTCAAGGCGGTAAGACTACTACGCGAACCCATGTCATGTGGGGTAATTTCGCTCTTCGTGATTATTCTTCAGCGCGAGAACCATGGCTACTACCCTCCGGTTTGCATCAAAACACAACCTAATCCGGCCCTCGAGGCATCCTGATACACTATGTGCCCTGTCTACATCCGGGACTATTGAAGATGGGAGGTGAAGTAAGTCTCTTGACTCTGGAATGCCTCCTGCGTCGGTCATCCTCAAACTTGACCTTCTTGGTCAGCGGCTAGTCGCAGAGTCTTTTGCTATCACGGAGAAGTCCTCAATGAATCTCTTGTAATGCCCGACCAATCCCGAAACTCATTATCACCGGATACGACCGGCCCTCTCCCAGTAAATCGCGCTGGGCCCTTCTCTGGTCGGCCCGGCCTCCCCGATCTTTGACACCACGTGTCTGAATCTCACCTACGTAAGCGAACTTCGCACTTCTTGAACTTGGCGTCTGTTGATGGTCTCTCAACAAAGTTTGTAAGATCCTCATGTGATACTCATGCTCCCATTACATTTGGGATGTCGAATGTCATCCGCGAGAACTAAATAATGATCTAAATAGGGTTGGAATATCCTGTGCATGAGATCCATGAATCTTTGTTGAGTGCGTTCGTCGATCCGAAGGGCATCATAGTAAACTCAAAGTGCCCATAACTGGCGTCCTAAGCATTTGTCTTAGGAATATCTGTATCCACCCAACCCTCAGGCGTGGTAACGGTGCGAAGATTACATCTTGGAGTAGACTCGTGCTCCTACCGATTGATCGAACAAATGCGTCGATCCTGGTAACGGGTACCGATTCTTGATCGTAACCCGGTTCAAGCGTACGCCCAGTGTGCCGCGATCGAAGGGTCTTGTCCTTCTTCTTTGCAAAGCGAGCGGAGCGCCTGCATGGTGAAGTGCTGATCTAATGAACCCCTTGTCCGATGGCTCGCATGCTTCGGACTGCGAGTTCTGCTGGCTCAGCCCCGAGGTGCCATCACTGTGCGAGTCATGAGATGGGTGAAATGCACCGGTGTGACTCAATACGAAGTCTACAACCACATGTAGGTAGTCCGGGTAAGCTCATACGGAAAACATCCACATACTCATGAGCCACTTTCGAGAGTAGATCTAAGTGCAGTCTCTCCTCGTCCTGCAGGTAATTGGGCTCGCTATTGACCGTGCGTCACGGCGGCCCGGACTCGTATGGGGCGAAACATCATGCTTGTCCCCACGAAACTAACAGTGCAGATCCTGCGTATGGGCGGTAACCCTCCTACGCTCCACGATCGATACTTGTACAGTGGTGTCGTGATCCATCCCCGGGATGACATCGAGACTCGACATGTCCGTGATTCTCAGGTCCTTTGTGGTAGTCCAGGAATCCAACTGCCAACCCACGACATATCATCACATTCTGCGCCGCAATCACACAGGGGAGAACTCACGTACAAAGGCTCCTGCAGGTCTGACCTCTAAGCCCATTTCGATCCATGGCCCGATGCGGCCAAATGAAAGAATCACGAAGCGCGGAATCAAATAACACTCTAGCCCATGGCGAGATAGCAAAGCATGCCTGCCTGGCGGGTTGATCTGTTTGACTCAACTGCGGTGTAATGGCGTAAGACACGCCCCTGGACTGATGTCCACTGTGGGCTCGTCCTCTGCCTACACCCACGTACTCGAGCCTCTCGGGCTTGCACAGTGAAATGTGAGGTGCCGGAGTGTAGCTCCACTGAAGCCCCATGGTAGCCTCTACGGCTGTCTTAGTCTTTAATGGAGGGCGTGTATCCTCTCTGTCTTGCTGCGACTAGGACTGTGATGTCCCTGAACCACAGGATCCACATCTGCAGACGATCCGTCTCATGTCAGTGCTATGATGGTAGCACACCATGCATCACTTTGTTGGCAGCTCTCATCTGTCTGCCCTAGCAGGAACTCTCATACATCCACGGCCGGATGGCGGTGACTTTGAGATCCTCGCGACCCCAGAGGCCCTGCCCCTCTTCCCACTGACGGAGGCGGCGTCCTTCCTCCTTGCCCTTGGCTACTCGCATCCCGGGAGTGCTCAGAGCATCCTCTTATCTCTCTCTATGTCGAGGATGTCCCAGTATAGAATCCATATCAGTGACCAGTCTACAATCCACGGCAGAATGGACAACTTCAGTCCATTCTCGAATCTCCTCACCTTGGCTAGGTCGGTGGCCACGTAATCATCAGCAAATCGGGCTAACTCTGTGAATCTAGCCACATAGTCCATCACAGTCATCGCCCCCTGCTTCAACTCTAAGAACTCTGACCTTGCCTCATGATCTCGGAAAATGCCTCATGAACAGCTCCACGGAAACTCACCGCATGTGCCCTCTACAGTCTCTAGAAGTCTTAACCCATCTCACCATACTAGGACCTCGCCCTCTAAGCGGAATGCATTCTTTGATCCACAGTCGTATCGGAGGTGATCTCCACATAGCCTCGATGCGTTCTCGTCTGCATAAACCAATGATGCGCCACGAAGCCGGATCTCTCCTCTATGAATGTGGAGGATGATGTACCAAACCTCTGGAGGTTCTTAAGGACCCTTCGACTACATACGGCGCGTAATGCGATAGCGGCCAGCGCGACACTACGACCTCGGCAAAGGCATGCGATCAAACATGGGCGGCTAAGTCAAATGTCGGTGGTGCACGACTGGTGCTGCCGGAGTGAGCGTCCTCGTTCTCGTCCTCTCTTAGCCAATCTACCTGATTAACATGGCGATTCATCTGTCTGATGTCTACAAGGCACCAACGGCCAGAGACACTAATCGCCATTAAATCAGTATACATTGTCGCACATTCGAATTAATGCAGGCAATTAATTTGCATTTAAAATATTGTTTTCAACAAAAAATTATTTTTTAAATTTGTTTTTTTTTGAAAATTTTGTCTGGTATGGAGTTTATTCGATAGTATCTAGGACACAACCTGACCTCGGATACTATATTCACTGTAGGAAAAAAAATTCGCACACTACATCAATGCATTCATAGTAATGCAATATGAATATCTCATATATTAAATCAACCCAGTAAAATTTTTAAGAATTTTTATGTTTTTTTTTTAGCCACAGCCAGAGCGGTATCCGTGAAACGGTGTTACCTTTGTCGCCCAGGTTGGGTGCGCGCGGTGCGCGAGAACAGGTGGCGTGCACAGCTGCGGCGTCGCGGTGCCCATGTCGTGGTGACTCTTTAGCGCGCCTGACAGTGATGCGGCGTGCACGACCATCGCGGATCCGCGGGCTTAGCGTCGCGGTCGCCAGCGCTGGCCTTCGGTCGGCGCATGTCGCGATATCACTTCGCCGCCAGGGCGGTCGACATCGTTCCAGGTGGCGACCTCTGAAGCGCTAGCCCATGGCGACATCAAATTGGTGTCGCGACACCACTCGAGCCAATCAGGTCGCGGCACTCCGGGGATGAAATTCGCGACCGCGCTTCTACCCCTGCTGTTGCACATATGATTAGCCGACATCAAGCCTAGCCCTAACCACTTGCCACCCATGCCAGCGACCTCGCCAATGATGTCGACATCAAGTAACTCGATACTTTGCCACCCCATGTCGCGACCTCAGAGATGATGTCGCGACATCATCTTTCATTGGCTGCCACCCGTGTCGCGACATCAACCCCTTTCGGCCCCATCTGCATTACGTCGCGGCGCTTGAAGCGGTGTGGCGACCTGCATAATCTGGCCCGGTCGGCGCGGCGCTCATTGCCGGTGTGGCGTAGCGCCCCAGCGCTATCATCTGTATTCTTGGCCTTGAGGCCACCACACCACTGCACTGTTTTGTCACGACCCCGAATCTAGGTCGCGACCCGGCCAGGTGGCAATAGCCATTCCGGCCATACCACGATTTTTATTTTATTTTCAAAGTCCTCCATTAGCCTTCACCTTCTCTAGGATCTTATTAGCCTAACCCCTTTGTTATTTGCCACTCAAATTTATGAGTTAAACTTTAATCTTTTTTTTTTTCATTTTCCACATTAGAATATAAATTTATAAAAATTTATTTTCTTCCATTCTTCAAGTTTACAACATAACACCTTAGAAAATTATTTCTTCAATTCTCATCAATAAATTTATTAAAAATTTATTTTTCTTTAATTTCTTTTCAGTTTTGTACCTTTGTACCACTTAAAATATTTTCTAAAATATTTATAACACATCCGTGTGCTAATCACGAAACACCGCATGAAATTTCAACACATAAAACATGTCATACATCTGACATGGCATACACACCATCATACGATGATTCATCCAAATCCACCACGAAACACATCAACACCGGTACGCGTAGTGTCCTAGTTTTGTCGTGATTTTCCTGGTAATCTCTGACCTACACTTAACATCACGCAAGTGGTGATATTTCTTACCTGACTATGGCTAAACCCCGAAGCCCTCCGATCTCTAGGTTTCACCCATACCTATATACATCAAACAGCCTAGTGGTGATGGATACAACCGGAAACCTGGTATTCGTATACCTAGGATCACGATACCAAGCTGTGGCGCCCCAATAGAAATTAGTTTGGTACCGTCGACAGCGAATCTAGTGGATATCGGGTTACCACAGAATACGGTGTGGCGTGAGCAGGAAATTAGTTGACTACGAATCAGCCATGTTGGAATATAAGTGGATGTCGGGTTGCAGACGCCATGAGAAAATGACAAAGTCTCCTTTGTCTGGGGAGCTCATGATAATCTTGTATAAACACATTTGTCCCCGAACAGTCCGATATGTGCAATATATATCATAAATTATGGTTTATGTGATGCTGATATACATACCAATCATGAGGTCAACTATATATCCAATAGTTGCAAGAGGAGTAATCAATTCTCCTTTATACAACACATATTAAAATTCTAACATTCTAATACAGCCTTGCCACCACAGATCGAAGCCACAATCCAGGCTTTTCTTACAGCTACGGCCTGCAGGACGAGCGATCTCTCGCCACGCTCCTGTACCTGTAAAAAGGTCGCGTGGGATGAACTAATGCTCGGTGGGAGAATCGCCTAAGTGGTACTCACCACCTAAGTGCGGTGCAATGTTCCAAATTAAACACACATTCAAGTAAATGCATGGTCTGCTTGAATGTCTGCATGACTCAACTCGGATCAGGAGTCCTCGCACAGGCTCCCTCACACTCGCCTAAGCCTCGTAATAGAATTTCTATTTTTTTGTTTGTGGACAACCACTCGTGTATATATATCAATTGGGCGCTCCGACGGTGATATATTGTTGTTTGTGGACTACCCTCGGAGTGAATATCAATTGGGCTACGCTCAGAAGCGATTGATATTTTTAATTTGGACTACCCTCAGATAATTAATGTTTTTAGACAACCCTCGAACCTTTTTCTCTAGACTGTCTCATACCTCCTCCTATAATCCTAGAGATTGTTCAGGTCATGGAATGCGTGTATCTTTAGTTCAATCGATCCCAATCACATCTGAATATAGGCATTCAGACTATAATAACAAGTGTAAAGATCTGGAATAACGTATTGTATAATTATGGACTTAATCATCAGAGTGACCATGATAATGGTCAAAACGAAATGTTTAGCGACCACCATTAAGCGACAATTGCAAAAATGGCGCGTATATTATGAACGATGAGACTTCGGTTTCGGTTGGCTGCCCCATCATTCGTCGGTTCAGAGCGGGGTTTCTGTGTTCGGGCCTCAGTCAACCAACGTATTGTGCATCTGTAAGATAATCGATTAACGGCGATCGACCGCGAGGCGGCGCGGCTGCTCGTACTGCCGAAGTTGCGTCAGTCGGATCGAGGTTGGGCGTTCGACGCGCCGGACCGTTGACGTTTGTTGTTGGCGCTTCAATGGAACGAACTCGATGGCGGTACCTGGGCGACTCTCTAGTCGTTTGGCGCCGTTCTCGTCGTGGCGATTATCTTCGTCGGAAAGGCCACGGCGATTGGATAATCTGCATATTGAAGGCGATTCACTGCATTATTATGTTAAAGAAACAAACATCTCATTCTTTTTGTTTCATTTTATTCTTATTTAATTTAAAGGTGGCACTAACAGGTGTTGTGTATAGTTAAAGCCGATTGAGATAATGAACCTCATCTTTATTTTAAGTTTTATGGCATTAGTATTGTCACCAGAACATCGTTTCTGTTTCTCCTCACCACTTATGTTTATGTTTTGTTCTCATGTGTTTGATAGCGTAGTGATTTTATTTTGAGCGATACCATAAAGCGTGTGAAGCTATTAGGTATGCAGGATATTACAGGATTCATCATTGTTTTGAGACAGTTCATGTTGATCGTTTCATCATCCAGATGAAACTGAAGTGGTTTTAACGAGTGCTGACTTTATATTAATTAGAATTTTTTTCAGTGGGTTTCTCAGATCATGAACAGGATGGGGCCGTGTATATGATAATCTTGAATATAGGGCAGTTGTGTTCCATTGACGTTCGAGAAATCTGGGGGATTTAAATATCTAGTTTTGTTTCCATCGGATAACGATCTCACGTAAATCTTGTGATATCTAAACGGATCGAAGTAGTATTTTAAATTACTAAAATTTTATTCGATGTCTCGTGATAAGTAAACTCAAACTCTTAAAAATAATGAGATTCATATCTTTGGATAATGAGATAGGTACCTCGATATGAATTTTGTATTAACTCATAGATGGCGGACATAATGACGCTCTGGATTATAATGGGTAAAATACTAAATCGGCACGCTCGCGATCGGATGACTTGGATGCTGGTGTAGTGGTGAAAAGTGTCTGTTCGTGGATGCGAATCATGTATGGATGAGAGGATCTGGTTCTCTATTGCACGGAAGAGGCTTCAAAGATGTGGTTTGTGTTGACAATGACCTTGTTTTCATAGTGATGATTATCATCACAGAAGAACAATCTGAGTTTTTTAAGGACTTTGAAGGCGCCATCTGGATCTACAAAGGCGACTGGGATGAGTATTACCGCCAGACAGATTGCTTTATATGTGTTGCTCAGGAAAATGGGATATGGCAGCTTTCTCTATGAGGCCTTATATGAGAGAAGCCACACGTGTCGATCCCCAGATTGTTGGATAAGTGGGGAAGGAAGCTCCATGATAGTCCAGTTTGATTCATGACATAAGGAAGATGGTTTGAATTAGGCACATGTTCAAGCGAAAACTGAAAAACTAAGATAGACCTTTGTCTGACTAAAGTTTGGGGTGAATAATCAGTCTTATTGAAGACTATCAAATCAAATGATTGGGTTGTGAGTGAGGGAAGTAGCGAAGTATCGAACATGAAGTTTTTCGGAGGTGGGCGATTTCTCAGTTCGTTATTACCGCTAAACCAGTTTATCAGATGTTAAATGATGAGATGATTGCGTCACCCAGTGTGATGTGTATTCGGAATCTGGACTCGACGCCAGTGGATTGGGGTAGACCGCTGTTTTAATGGTTGCGGGGGGACGGTGTATCATGGGCTGAATTAGGGATCTGTAAGTTTGTCTAAGGCCGTGAGACTAATCGAAGGTGTTGTGATAAACAGAGAGTGAAGCGACGAACGCGGGGTTGTTACTGACCACTATCGCTATATATTGAGGATGAGGTGTGTGGTCGTGTGACGATGAATATCTTTTCAATGTTGTGTTTGTCTTAGTAATGTTGGACAAATTATTCAAGAGGAAGAATCAAAACCGGAAATTACAATTTTGCAGAAACTGTTAAGACTATATTGGATTAGAAGCGAAATTTTCTGATCTGGGTGTTAATAATGGACTTAAGATTATGGATTAATCTACCGTAAATCTGATGCTGTCAGACCCATAACAGTTCGAAAAAATAGTTAGAATATTTTTATATTTTCTGATGGATATTACGTGAAAAATCTCATGAAATGAAATAAACAGAACTAGTTATTAAACAAAAATTGAGGCAAAAGAAATAATTATTTAGAGAAAAATGATTGCAGACTAAGTGTTTTATGGCGAGTGGGCAGTGATCCAAATTTGCAAAAAGGAAGAAAATGATAAAAAAAAGAAAATGAATAGAATGAACGATGGGGAGCATGAGAGGAAGAAAAGGAAAAGTTTTTCGTTCTCTGGATTTGTTAGATAATAGTTTTAAATGAACAATAGAAGAAAATCAGATCTTTTATCAAACTAACAATTTTTAGGTATGGATTTCGTCGACTCAGGTGAAGGTATCTTACTTTGATATTTATATAACTAAAAGTTCAATTAACCAAACCAGTTTCTTTGCAGGAAGTAAATGTTAACAATTAGTCAAATCATAGAGAATTTGAATCTTGCAGAGATTACAATTTTAGAGATTATTTAGGTGATCCAGGAAGAGCTGATATTAGACATTTTTTAATTAAATCAAATGGTTTTGGACTATTGGGACAAATCAGGTTGAATTACCACAGAGCAGTTTTGGTTGATTGAACATAGTTTATCTTGAACTATTCAGATAATCTGATTTAATAGTGTCTTGTTGGATCTACAGGTTAGTCTCTTGGATTTTGTTGTATGTTTTGTTCTCTATGATGTTTTATTGATGAATTAGATAAAAAAAAGTTATTAATATGATTGTGAAAGATAAAGGTTATCTGTTGTATATAGATGTTAAGATTGAACCTTCATTATTATTGAAAAAATAAAATATCAATATGCAGTTGCTGCCAAATCGTCGTTATTCTAACGTACGATCATTAAATGTTAGAACTATGATGATCGTAAATTATAATGAAAATATCATAATTCTCAGGGTATTACTCAAACTCTTATATAACATAAACATAATGATGGCTGATTGTTTCTTCATATGATCAGCATCGCGTGGAGTAGGTGTGGTTCATGACGATTGTTATTCTACCAATTCTTGTTGAATGTGATGATTGAGGTGGAACAGTGGCAAACTTGGGAAAATTCGGAACTGAAATGGATGATCGATTGGATTAAGATTAGTTTTCTGATCTCGGATGAATGACGGACTTCTGCCTTTAAATCATTCCTCAGCAAATTTGTTATAATTGATTGATCGTTTGAGATCGAATTATTTCGTTGAGGAAGTGTTTGTGACAGTGCAAGTGTTAGTCATTCAGTGTCATGATCGTCGACAGAATGATCGAAAATATTGACTCCGTCGGACCATTGATTGCTCTGTTTCATTATACGAATGATTGAAATCATAAATGAATGAGAAGATAGTTGGGGTGTAATCTAAGACCCAAACCAAATGAATTGAAATGAGCGAAGGAAGGACAGTTCGACGACTCAACCCACTTGTTTCTTGGAAAGGAAAGGACTGAGAGGATACCACATTCATGGATTTTCGTTCATTAAATGATTAGATCCGTGAAACAGTAAAAGTTGATCTTACATGAAACTCATGCGTGATCACGGTGTATAGTTTGGCATCAGCGACTATAAGGATGTAGAAAGGTCTTTCTCATATGTTTTCTAATCTTCCTTCGAATATTAATGGATAAAGATATTAAAATACAGGCTGAATAATGATATGGTATGTTGATTCTAGTTGGGTTGATTAGATGAAATCCCCATACAGTGATCGTGATGGGTTGTCGGGTTGAACTATTCATCTGACTATTTGTATCAGACCTTATTAATAACGATTATTCGACGTTCAGATGGATTAACCGGATTGTTGAACGTCAAATCGTGCGAAATTAATACGCGAAGGTGTTATTATATGAATGAACTCGCGTGTGTTGTATGATTTTAGTTCATGTATATATAATATTATTAACGAATCGTCAATGAAAACGTAACATAACCGCATTTCTTGCCGGACTTTCTGAAGCGATGATGGTGTGACCATGTTGGATTGGCTGGTTCGTTGTAAATAATCTGCGACAGATAAATCACGAGTTGTCGAAGTACCGCTGGATACCGGAAATTCCGTTGGAAGGATGTCGCGAGTTCGTAACCGGATCCGATGGATGTTGAAATTAACTCGATGGTCGCGCGGGTTGTCGCAGACTCAAACGACCGGTTGTTTGATAAGTGCTCTTGGTAACATTAAGATTGGATAGAAGATCAAACATGAGATGACCTTATGTTGTTGAAAATCAATGAATCGTGAATATATCTTATATTTTTCGTTATGTTTATTATTTCGAATGAGAACCGATATGGAAAATTCATCTTAAATTATCATTAATCTCATTAGTTATTTTCGATCGGGAAGATTTAGGAAGATAACATCTTAAGTAAACATTTTGAGAAAGAAAGTAGCGTCATTAGTATATTCTGTGTGTCATAAAACGATTATGAACCGATATTTTCTTGTATAAGTTATCGTCAACTCTTGAAATATTATATATAGTTGTTGTATTGATGAAGTGATCTTATGGCGATAATATTTTATCATCATTTGATCTGCCGATGAAATATAATTGTGATGGACATCAAATATTGTGTAATCATGGATTGAAGCGGGTGTCAAATGGATACCAAGGTTGGGAAAATCATGAATAATCAAAAGAGTGAACTCTGGTGCGTAAAATAATATAATAATTAGTGTATTTTTGTGAAATGGATAGATGATTCCCTTGCTATTGCTTTACAAGTGAAGATTCGTTATTCCCAGTGGAATATATGTCGACGAGTTCCGCGAAGATCGCCGGGAAGCGTCACGAGCTGAGCTGAGATTCGGGAAGTGTCAATATTGGTTGATAAAAATTAATGGATCAATAGATATTCGCCGATGATTGTCAGACCAGTTGTTATAATAGTGGTTTTGCCAGCATTAATTGTGAGAGAATATGGATGGACGTTGTTATGATAGAATCTCATCTCATAACGGCAACGTATTTATTCGCCTCAGGGTTGCATTCTGCGTTGCTGAATGGATGACATTTGTCGTTTCGTTATATGTGCATTAAATGAGGAAGCAACGCGCGCTCTCGTGTTCAATAGCATTTCGTGGGAACTGGGTAGGGACATAAAAAGATGCTCTAGGTCATTGGTGTTATAAGAAGGCGAATCTTATGGTACTGATATTCACTGAGTAATATTTTTATAAATCGTTTTGTATAAAATTATGTTAAATTCTTTAGGACTATTGTCTAAATATTCGGGTATGTAATTCATGGTAAAGGTAGTGATGGACTCTTTACAGGCCTGAAATCAGCGATTTGTATATATTTTGATTAATGAAGGCTGATGGTTCACGATAAAGGATCTTCATATTGAATCTCAAACTGAATAGTTCTTTGTAAGAACCAAATACTATACTATGGTAGAATCTGGATGGGTTTTGATTCTTATTATTTTCTAAGATTGTAATGAGTGAGTTCTGAACAAATGGAGCTACCTTTCAGTTTTGTAAAATCATGATCTGGATAATGGATAATAGATGTAAATATGATTCTACCTTGTAGAAATCCATAAGTACGTGATTGATGAGTTAATGACCAGGATTGTTGTGGAGCGTCACGTTAATAACACGAGTATTATATTAGTTCTTTAAATATTAAACTAATTAATTATTAGTAAGGATGACGGGAGAGAGAATGAGAGGAGGAGGGATGATCGAGGATCAGTGAAGGAGAAGAAAATGAGCTCATGGGGCGTTTGTTAAAGTGGATTGGATTTCTTTTACATGATAAGACCTTCATTATTTTATTATCTTCAGATGGATCAGGAAAACTCAGTTTTTCATCAATAGTTTACGTGTGTTATTAAATAATTCTCTTGGATGTAACTAACAGTTTTCTGATTATTATCAATTATTTCTAATCATAATATCAAACCAATTCATCTATTATGATTCTATATAGATCATTGTAAATTAATGGAAGATTTTCAATTATTCAGTAGTCAATGGTTTAATAATCTTTATCAGTTGAGTTGCTCTTTGTATCATATATGTATATCATATGTTTATATATGTTTATTTGGGTTTCATCTCAGTAACATATAAATCAAACATGCGTATGGACATGTGAAATTAAGTGTTTTAAGATCATTGGCGCGCCGTCGACGCATTGGTTCGATGGTTCCTAATTGCGTAAATGGTTTTTCGGATCTTAATAGAATAATATTGTAGTCGGAAAAAATTGCAGATGAAATGATAAAAATGATAAATATTTGAACATGGGATGATGAATCGTATTATAAAGTAAAGAAACATTCTCAACGAAATAAAATCTTAAATTGGTGAAAACTAATTAAGTAATATTAGTGATAATGATATCTTAATGTTGGCGCTGTTAGTTTTTTGTTGATTGGTTTGTGATTCTTTATGTAAACATCATTTTATAGATCTTTGAATATTTCAGTTCTTGCTTTACTTTTCTCTGCCATCCGCCTCCGTTAACTATTGCCATATCTCTCCACGCCAAGGATATGACTATCAGTTTTGTTTGCTCATAAATTTGCGCACTCATGTATATGTTGACTTCAGAAAAAATTATCATGTATCTTTAGTGCTTAATTTTGAGATTAAGTATAGCCGGACGCATCGCCGGTTTATAATGATTCGAAGCCTTTGGATTTTAACCATGGTTTGAAACCAATACTAAACCGATGGATCTTCAATTACTTCGGTGACAGTATTCCTATTGTTGCTAACGAAGATCGTGTATAACTAATATTTTTTGGCGATCTCAGCGTGGACCAAAATCAGTTCTGACCGCGGTTTGTTAATGGCGATAAACCAGGTGGACCGAATGAGAAGGTGCGGAGTTGGTTGCTAACCATAAAGTGATTATTAAACTGTTGTTTTGGCGCGATCATCTCACCGTTGTTATCTTTGCCGAGTTGATTGTTAAAATGGTTTCCGCTTCGACAATTCAAATATTATCTGCCGACACCGATCGTTTAACAGTATCTTTGGAAATGATTTATCGTATTTGGTTTGAATTATCATAGAAAAATAAAATATAATTAGAATTCATTAAAATTTTCCATATTTTAAAATTGTGGTTCTTATCATAGTTATTTCATATTAATGCATTCAGACTAATAAATAAGTCGTTGACTGATTAAACCTCATTTTTCTTTCTTCTTTTTCTTTTCCTTGCACTTATTCTTCTATTCTTTTAACTAATAAGTCAGTTTGGGAAACGTGAAGCACCAGTTAATTGATTGTTTCTATATATTGTCTCTGGTACTGGACAATATCTTTGGGGTTTCTTGACTATTGCAAACATCATCTATGATAATAATCTTGTGATCTTTGAGAAGATTGATTGCAGGACAAAGACCGATCATGTTAGTCTGAATTGTAGTTGGTTAGAATCAGGTGTATTCTGATCATCAGGATGAATGAGGCAGTTACTCAGGGTTGGGGTCTCTGTGTTCAGTGATAATAAATTGTAATTAGAGGGCGCAGTTCAGGTCATTGTTTTCAGGGTAACGTTTGGATCACGTAAACCAGTTACTGAATCAATAGAAAGGGCTTGCAACATCATGTACCATCAAATGGTATGATGATAGGTGAAAACCGGGTGACAGAGTGAAAGTGTGAATATCAAATCTGAAGTAAAGAGGGACTGTGGTGATTCTTTAGATTTGGGTTTTGAGTCCCAGGCTGATGTTACAAGAGCTTGTGTGATGTTAAATGAAGTATCTTGACACTAATAAAAGCAATGGGAAGTAATTTTGATCAGGTGAAACTTGATTTTGAGAGGCTTAGAGAGGAAGTGCTATACACAGATATGGAGAAGATCATTGGCGCCGTGGAGTGGAGTCTTCAGAGAATGAGAAGGAAAAAGCAGTTCTTGTGAGACATGATACCACAAGTGGACATAAGGATCATGGGGAGTTTATCTTCTTAAACTCTTTCAGATAGTTTTCTCTTTGCCTGGGTTTATTACATTTATATTTTTAGGATCTCCATTCTGTTCCCAGATCAGTGGAGTGAGAGGTGGAGAGAAATTATGAAGTTTAGTCAGATCCCAGACATGGGTTGATCTAATACCTAATTTTGAGCATAATGGGTGACAGTGAGCACTGCCTCTTGCGAATCATAGTACTGTTGTATATTTTTGATGATAATCGATAATAGATTCCGATTAAGGCCGAAGTAAGAAGAGTAAATCATGAATTATCGCGAACGCGATTTATTGTTGAACAATGACCCTGGTTTCGCGTTCACTCAGAATATCGACGAAAATGCTATTTTAAGTGAAGTCAAGATGTGACCAGTTCGTGAGTGAATACCGGTGGCAATCGTTGTTTAATCGCGATGATCAGTGATGTTGATGATGACCGCGTAACGTATTGCGATTGATCTCTGATATTGATGTTTATCTCATTATTGTGATTGGTATGACGGCGTCATCGCGGTTCCGTATCTGACGTTTGCCGTGATATGGATGAAGTGCGCGAAGATCTAAAGAAAACGGTTGGGTTGTCAAAACGTCATTATGGAAGATGATCGATTTAAATCGTGATGGAGCGGGCGTTGACTCGTGTGGAGGTGAAGTAACGACTCAAACGTCTCATCGGCTCAAATGGGCGTTGGTCAGTATATCTTCCATGGAGGTTGTCTACAAAATAACGATATTCTCATAAAAGCCGGCGGATGCGAGAAAATGATGGACTTTCGGGATCCGAGTTGTGTAAGACGTTCCAGTAGATCGTGCGTTAGCGGATCTTAACAAATTGAATATTAACGCCAAGACGGTGAATGGCGCAAAAACTGGTCTTATATCTGGTGATACCGGCGTGTGACACGCTATTCTACAGTGCGGAGGGCGTCGAGGCGACTCGTCAGTAAAATTGAAAGCGGGATGTGACGCATTAAACGATATTTAGTGTGTGATGACTGTTTTAAACATCGTTTCAAAACGACGTTGTTTATATTAATGGTATATGGTTGGTTCCGACCGTTGAATATATGTGTTAAGTATTGTATGTTTGATAAGCGTAATATATAACAGATTGGGATAACCGGATTATATAACTTTTATATTATCTTGTTGGGTTCATGTTTAAAATAGTTTTACCATTTTGGGTAGACTCATTCATTACAAAAGAGACTCTGCCGATTTTCTTATGAAATATGAAAGATCACATTTATCCATGGCTCTTCAATGAGTTGACGGTATTTCAGCAATTGCAGTTTTGAATCTGATCTAAGTGTTATTCAATTGATCTAAGATTGGGTTTATTAGTTCGAATGGTTAAGATATAGTCATGGAAGATTCTGATCATTAATTGAGACATGTGAAAGGATTGGTTATTATATAAGTAAATCTTTGAATATCAAACAAAAATTCATATCTTTAATATGTTATAAATGGAAAATATAAAATTATAATTTAATGAATTAAAAGTATTATCTAGTTGAGTTCAGTTTTGTCATTGAAAATAATCATCTGTTATTTTGGGAGTTTTTCTATTATTTTCATGCCTCTTCACTTTATATTTATTTTGTTTATAAGATGATTTTCTGATAAATATTATAAGTGCGTGTTTGATTATGAAACATTCAGTGTTTTATCTTGACATTGTAGTCAGTGTTATCAATGAGATTGATATTCATTATATTGTTGATATGATTAACATAATAAATGTTTGATTAAACCGTGATTAAAAATATCAAATCTTACCGATTGTATATTTTAATGATTAAAATCTTTGTTATCAATAACGTATGATTGTGTTATCATAGTTTCGAATCAGATAAAGTTTGTTATCGAACAGATGTTGCGTGCATCTTCAGGATTTTGTCTTGATTAACATCAATATTTTTATTCGATTGCTGGCTATTCTAACTGGAAGATCAACAAATTTATTTTTAACAATTTATTTTACACAAATATGTGAATTACCAACTCTGGGGTTCAAATATCTAAAATACTAAAATTTATTTTACTCTCTTAACAAAAATAAATATGACTAATAATTAAAAGCCGACATATTTTTTTTTTGAAGGTCAACGGCGCGGTAAAGGCTGGATTGAGTGCCGAGACGAACTATTATAACAATATATGCCAAAATTCTATCAAATCACCCCAAAACGTATTCCCGAGACAACCAATCTGCTCCGAAAGGATGATGACGGTATGTGGTTTTTAGGGATCTGAGATGGATTGGAGCGGCGGGGGGTAAAAGCCCATACTCGGATCCTCTTTGCTGCAGGTATCTCTTTTTCTGATCTCCATCAGATCGGATCTCACAGTTCTCTCCGTGGTGGATGGATTCTTATCTCAAATCTCAATTCTTCTTTTATCTATTATCAGTTTTATATGAACTTGTTTTCTGATCTGATCATTATCAGTGATGTGGATATTTTGTCCATGTTCATTGTTTTGAATCTCTATTTCCAGCTCAGTTAATGTATTCTGTTAGGTAGTGTGTTCTGTAGTGAAATAAGTTTATTAACTAACTTTTATAGTTGAATTTGTTTTTAAAATCAGTTTTTATTTTTATTTTTCTGTTATTGCTATATGACTCTTGTCAGTCAACATGATCTTCAATTTTTTAGGACTTTTATGTTTTGGATTATCTTATAAACTTTTGACAGTTTCAGTCAACTTCAAGTGTTCTGATAATGCATTGACAGTGTGTGAGAAAGTACTCTGTTCTCTACAGTTGTAGAGTGCTCATATCTAGTTTCTCTAGTTTTACAAGGTATTATGGATAAAAGTAAATAAAATGATGAGACAGACAGATCGAAAAAATAGCGATGTAGTGATGATCAAAAGACAGTTGGCAAATGACAGATCAAAATAGGCACAAGATGGTTGAAACGAAAATGAAGAATTGGAGTTAACGGAAATGTTCTATCTCAGTGATCCATCTCATCTTCTATAATGAGGTGTGGATCTTGAGACGAATTTCTGCGCACTTGAGTTGAGGTTCATGTAGAAAAAATTTGGAGCACCTATACAATGGCCTTTGAAGGATACCAATGTGATCATCTTACTAAATGTTGACATTTCATCTGTTATGATGTGTCCCATAAATGCGCATAATAAAATGATGCTTAAGAGTAGAACATTCCTTTGGGAACCTCCAAAACCACTTGCCTAAAAATACAAGTCTTATAAGTGCCGATTGATTTGTGACTAAGAATTTAGTTTTTTGGCTTATGTCGACCTTGAAGGTCCGCGGTGCGACTTTTGTGGAAAGAAAAAGTTGAGAAAAAAACAGGAATATGTTGTGGTAGTAGACCCACAATTGATTCCACAAGGGGGTGTGGGCGCTTCCTCCTATGGTGTGGACCTTTATGCTCAAGTAATTTCGTCATATCAACATACTAGGGTTTATCATCTATTTCATCATACTCTGTAATTTTTCTCATATTCATAGTGAAACTTTCTCCTCTACCCATGGTTTTTCTCTGCAAGGGTTTCCACGTAAAATCTTGGTGTTTGTCCTTGTTTTTGTATTTTATTATTGTACCATCGATTTCAACATCAACCTTCCCAAACTCAAAGCCTCCAAACTCCTTAGGCTATACATAGGTTACGATAGATAAGATGATCATTTTTGCCCTCATTAATTGCTACCAAAGAAATCTCTTTGCAATTTCTCATTTTTTGATACCGATGATTCTAGAAGCCTAAAAATAGTTAAGTATGTGGGGGAAATATGATTGAATCAAAGTTATTTTACCCTTTAATGAAGAAGAATCTTTTTTCCACCCATCCAATTTCCTTGAAGCTCTGTACTCAGAACTTGTGTTCGTTTTTTCTTTTTCTTGTAATTTGTATAATTCTTTGTCCTTGATTAAGTGAAAACAGGGTCTTGTTTTTTGTCTTCACCCTTTTTTGGGCCTTGTATACATCTTTTGTTAATACAATTGCTTTCACTTATAAAAAAGAAGATGGATTATGCATTGAAAAAGAAGGAAAAGAAGTAGAAACACATAATAGAACTATCAAATAATATTAGAAAGCACATTACTTTTATTGAATGATTTATAATATTCCTAAGAAGCACTATTTATTTATGTATTTATTTTTTTGAGATCCTTGAGAACTATGCTATCGTAATCGAAGACTCATAATCCAATAAGGATACCATCTGAATGTATTTGTACTCTCCTTAATTGATTGAATTTACTAATGGCTTGTGTGAAGTGAAAAATAACTCTTTGATTTTCATTGATTAACAAAGTGAGGGAACATACATATTTATACTCTAAGTGTTAAAGCAGGAAGAAGCAAGTAGAAGTCTAATTAGGAGACTAAAGAGAAAAGGAAAGAAAGAAAGGATTCCTAAATGGATTAGGAAACTAATCCTTAACACTCCCCCTCAAGCTAGAGCATATAGGTCAAATGGGTTACATATGTACTTAATCCTAATGCATCTAGCTTGTTAGACATATTTAATCGATGGGGCTGATTAAAAGTGCGTTGGAAAAAGTGTCGGAATTGACTACAGTGAGTTGATGTGTGGGTGAGAACCACGACCTGAGATGTGTCATCAGATTGACCATAATGATTGATGTGGCAGAGAACACAGTGACATCGAGAAAAGTCGCGGGAGGCGCGAAGAAGGTCCATGAGAGAAGGTCTGTCGAAGAAGGTCTGAGGGAGAAGGTCCGTCGGAGAAGGTCCGTCGGAGACGATTCGATCGAAATCATAAATCATAATAAATGCCGGAAGAAGGTATACGGAGAAGATCCGCTAGAAGGTCGTCGGAGAAGGTCCGCGGGAGAAGGTCTATGGGAGAAGGGTCATCGGAGAAGGTTCGCGGGAGAAGGTCCGTCGTAGAAGGTCCGCAGGAGAAGAGGGATGTCGTTGGAAAAGAGGGCCAGTTGGTAAGAGGGTTATGGCCAGAAAAATGGCTTTGATACCATGTGAAGAGAAAAATAACTCTTCGATTTTCATTGATTAACAAAGTGAGAGAACATACATATTTATACTCTAAGTGTTAGAACAAAGGAATGAAACAAAATTGGAAGTGTCCCTGAGAGTGGGAGACTAAAGAAAAGGAAAGAAAGAAGAAAGGATTCTAAATGGATGAAACTAATCATAGCATTGTAGTTTTGTAGCTACACCTTTATGTCTAGAGAACAAAGGACAGGTACAGGATTAAGCATTACTTTGGGCTAAGTGTGTACTTAATAGTGTAAGCTTGCTTTGCTTTTGATGTTTCTTTTGAGATTCTCTTGCGTTTGTGGATAACAAAGACTTATGCTTGTTTATTTGTTTAGTTATTTTTTGGAGACAAATAGAGAGTATACTGGCAGGCACTAATCAAAATGGGGCACATGTACAGTCACCTCCTTTACAATTGTAGTCATCTGGGTTGATTGTGTTGGTCTAGATTGATTACCCAACTTCCCAGAGCCTTACCATGTTTATAGGCTCAGATTTGTTTCAGTAAACTAAATATGAATTGTTCCCATTTAAAACTTTTAAAGAATATTTTGAATGGATTTGTGCAGTGTTACCCAATTTTGAGTCATTGGCTTATAGGTGGTTCATTATCCAACAATGGACAAGTCCAGCGCTTTGGAATACATCAATCAGATGTTCCCTACAGGTTCTCTCTTTGACCTCTTATAATTTTAGTATTTAATTTTTTTATTATTATTCATGATTCCATATCTTTGATTTTTCTATTAAATAGTTTTAGGTTCTTTTAGATTTTTAAATGATTAGGGTTTCCTAGTCTTAGGCTAAAACAAAGGTAGTTCCAAAAACTCTATTCCTTTGGTCTACGAGAAGTTAAACAACTGCCTTTTTAGATTTTATTGATTGGCTCAGTTGTGGATCAGGAGTTGGGCTTAACCCCCTCATTTTTTTTCCTGCTTCACTCCTTTTATCCTGGGCCTATCTTGTTAGTCTTTTGTGAATTAATTTCCTTTGTGGATTGAATTAATTCAGCTTGTATGCACTGGCTGAAGAAAATTGGCATTGGCTCTATTAGAAATGATGTTATTTAGTTTTTGGTTGGAGGTCTTGGTGCACCATGTGTTAACCTTGTCACTGATTTTCATTTCCATGTTTGATTGAACTGTGGTAAATATCCAGAGGCATCTTTATCTGGTGTTGAGCCACTTATGCAAAAGATTCATAGTGAGATTCGGCGTGTGGATGCTGGAATATTAGCAGCTGTTCGCCAACAGGTAAGATTCGTTGCTTATTGTCCTTTTAAGGTACCCCACTAGTATTGTCAGATGTTTCTAGACTAAAACTTTAAGATCATCATTTTTTTGGGGATATGGAAGTTGACATGATGAATGGTAGTTCACCTCTGTTTAGGCATTGGTCATATAACTAAAACTTCTTTTGTATTAAAGCTGTAGAAAATAGCTTAATTGTGAGTAATTAATCACTTGTAATGAATGATATGTACAGATGTGTGTGTTTGTATATTTATTTATGCCCTTAAGGCTTGAGGGTAAAGCGTTGGGGAGGGTTTGTGTGAGGTTTCATATTTATCATACATATCTTTTGATGCTTACTTATTGCAATTGCAGAGTAATTCAGGAACCAAAGCAAAGGAAGACCTTGCCGCTGCAACACATGCTGTGGAGGTCTGTTCATTTGGCAATTGATTTTTCAATTCTTTCCTTAAAACCAACAAACTTTATTAGGCAGGTTGAATGATGTCTATCTTAAAGGAGTCAATAAGAATTCTTCTTCACTGAATTCGCCCTCTTGATGCTGTGGATGGTGTTTTTGTCCTTTGGCTTCACTAATTTATTTCCTTTTTTGTTTCTTGGTAAGCAGGAGCTCATGTATAAAATTCGAGAAATTAAAACTAAAGCTGAGCAAAGTGAAACGATGGTTCAGGAAATCTGTCGTGACATTAAGAAGCTGGATTTTGCAAAAAAGCATATAACAACCACAATTACTGCTCTGCATCGTCTTACCATGTTAGGTTAGCCTTGCTTTCCCATTTTTGTTTCTACATGTGTTTTCTTTAACTTATTTTAGTTTCATTTGACTTCTTGTGGACTCATTGCTGAAGAAATCTTTTACTTAATGCACTTTGAGGAAGAATAGATGGCTTTCAAAAGTAGATTTTGAGCTATCTTCTCATGATGTGGAGTGGGATCTTGGGTCATGGCATTGCAGCTGGTGGTGTAAATGAGCTAGATGCTGCTTATAAGCTTTGCAATGCAGTTCCGGGAAGCTAATGGGAGGTTTGCTCCTCTGAGGGGCTTTAAGTAAAGAGAAGGGGTGGGGGTGTGGTTGTAACAATTTGCTCCCGACCATGTAGATATTGTTTACTCTAGGTTGAATTGATTGTAAGGACTTTAAAATGCATTGAAATGATTAATAGGAGATCATACATATGTAGTGCCTTGAATTTTTTTCCCTATTTGATGAGGGATATAGCAATCATTCTCTCATGCAAACACAACATCTTCGTTATGTCCCTTGGGATTGTAGAGACAAATAGGCATACACCCTTTATGAGATCAAACAAACTCCCACACTAGATCAGGGATTATCTTTGATACCATTTGAAACGACCCACTCCAAATTACCTAGAGATTATGTTTTTTGGGCTTAGGGAGCCCTAATGGCCTTAAAATGCATTTGAAAGGAAAAAGTTCTCGTCATTATATATCTATAAACTCCTTTTAATCATGTAAATGTGTTTTATGGTAGTAAGGGCTGAAAGCATCTACAGTATACAATGTCTATATGATTAGGAGTCGGTCGTTACATGGGTTCTTTAGTCCTCTTTCTTGGTTCACAGTGGTGGCGGACATCCTAAGTAGGAAAATCTCTAATGTGGAAAGTCTATATCTAGTAGAAGATTATAAGTGGCTAAGAATTGCATGAAGTTTTCATAATTCCAATCTGGTAATGACACTTCTCTGTTCCTCCGCTAACATAGAAAAAATTAGTGCATGGGGTATGATGCTGGGTTTTAACAGGAACCATGACAAAGGTCTCTATTTGGAGTCCACATTCAATAGGAGTGCACTTTTAGAACTAACTCCCAGGATGGGGTGAGTGTAGGACTAGCAAAGGCCTGATAAAGTTTTTGGCCTTTTTCAAAGAGTAACTCTATATCTTAGGCACTTTGAAGTCCAGGTGGTAACCAAGGTCTTGAAATATTTGGGCAGTTGGAAGAAAGTCTTATTATCATTTAAAAGTATGATTACATCAATCCTTTCTAGCATATCTATTGACATATTTTATCTCTGAGTTCATCAATTTTCGCAGCCTAGTTTCTCAAGTTAGCAAGCTGTTTGAAGACTTTCTTTGGTCTTGGTATGAGAATATAGAAGAGACCTTGTAAAGCCATTAGCAAATAATTTTGTGCCATCTGTTAGAGGAGTTCGTTAATGGAACATCTTTTGTTACATTGCCTAGTAGCATTGACATTATGGCATAGGTTGTTTGGAAGTTGTTGGGATTGATTGAGTTCCACTTAGAAGTGTGATGGAGATTATGACAATCTCCCATAAATGTTTAAGAGGTCTTCTAGAGGGAAATCATTGTGGTGTATCGTTAGTCTCATACTAGTTTGAATCATATGGCAGGGGAAGAATGTAAGGGTTCTTTTTTCTGAGGATAGATGGACAACTGATGCATCAATTGTGGGTACCTCTTTGAGCATTGTATTGCTGGATTGGGACCTATTATGCAGGTCTACTAGATCAACTGAGAAGATGCCCTCTAAATGGAATCTTCCTCTAGTGGGTGCCACAGATCTAAGAAACTAGCTAAACGCCAATGGCTTGCGGGTGTTCTGAGTTAGATGATGAGTGTGGAGAATACGGTGCTAAAGGATTTCAATTCTCTTTAGTCACCAAGTAGATCTTATATTTTATTCTCATATTTTCTCAACCTTATTGGTTTTTATTTAAAATCTTGATCATCCATGGTTAGCAAAGAGATAGGGTGCATATTTGTAAGGGGCTTCTGCTTAAACAAAGTCAGGTCCCTATAGTTTGGGGTGTGCTCTTTTTCTAAGACAATTGTATGGCAGTGAAATTTTCTGACACAAGCTCTGTACCCAACTACTTATTTCCTCTGTAGCTGGAGTTTAGATTGATTGATTCCAAAATGCAGTTTCTAATTCAAAATTTCTGATAAAAACTTCTTCATATTCAATTTTCTGAGCATTAAGCCTTAAATAATGATGGAGCACCATTCTTTTGTTTCATAAAGAGTACAATCAGCTTAAGGTTTGGACACAAATGTGAATTATTGAAGAAACATCTTTTGTTTATGAATTCTTACTGCAGAACCCTTTTCCGTAATATGGCAGTGTCTGCTGTTGAGCAACTTCAAGTAATGGCTTCAAAACGACAATATAAGGAAGCAGCTGCACAGCTAGAGGTACCTTAGCTGTTAGCAGAATACTTACTTTCATGATCTGTGTCATTGATTGCCATGTGCTTTGTGTTTTCTTTTTTCTGAGTGGATGCTGTCCTTTAAAAATCCATGACACAATTATTTTTTTTCCTCATTTCATACCAAATGCATTCATGTTGCAGTACTTCTGAAGCTTCATTATTTTTTGTTTTTTCATGTGGGAAATGAAAATATTTTTTACATGATATATATATATATATATATATATATATATATATATATATATATATATATATATATATTGTATTAATGAAAAGCCCCGAGAGCTGTACAAAGCATACAGGAAGTATACAAAAGAAGCCTAAGGGCTCAAAAAAGGGCAAAAAAGTGTGAACCTACTCACCCTCCCTCACCTAGACCCTACCCAATCCAAAACACTGATTAAGGTTAGAGGTCCTTCATCTATAAACCCCATGGCTCAAGACCACAAATTATATACAAAACAACTGTTCACTCATCGAATAGAAAATTCCTCATTTTCAAAAAACTATTCTGTTTTTAGGATGGGGTTTTAAACTCCAGGTTGAGGTTGTATGCTTTTAGTTTGGAAGGAAATCTCATCCTTCCTTTGTACTTTGTTTTTTTCTTATTAATACTATTCTTGTCGTTTATACTAAAAAAAAAAAACTATTCTGTTTCTTTTCTTCCATACTGAACAAAAAGCTGCCTTCCACTTCTTTCCTTCCAGACTGACCAAAGAGCTGCCTTCCACCCTTCAACTGCTTTTCCTCCATAAAAGAGCCCTTCCAACCAATCTAAATCTCACTTACCATGGAGGGAAAAACCCATGATACTCCAAAAACAGATAAGACTAGCTCCCATAAGACCTTAGCCTGCGAACTATGGATTAAGAAATGATCAATTGACTCTTCTTCTTATGGACAAAAGAAGCATCTGTTTGCTACAAGCCACCCCCTCCTCTTAAGTTTATCCAAGGTCAAAGCCTTGCCCCATGAATCTTCCCAAGTGAAGAAACTAACTTTAGGAGGCACTCAAGAATTCCAAATGATTTATGTGGAAGAGGGCTTCACTCATAGAGTCCCAGACACGAACAAAGACTTAGCTGTGAAATTCCCATTCTTGTTCTCTCTCAAAAGCACTATAGCATCTGCCTCCAAGGTCACCTTGTTCCCTTGAATTGTTGCTATAAACTGCTCAACCAACTCCACCCCCCAATTGCTACATGATATTGGATTTTTCCTGGGAAAAGTTTTGGTTTCAAGTGGCACCAAACTTTCTTGATTTGGAAAATGTGTTTTGTATTTGTTTTTCACTGCCTGAATATTTTTGATCCGTAAATCGAAAAAAAAAAATGTTTTGGTAATGTTTGAAATCTTGATTGAGAGAGGCATACAAGTCTGCTATGGGGATTCTAATATAAGATTTTGGTTGACATCCATGGTTCATTGCTGTCTTGTTTTCTCTTGTGCCTTTCCATGGTTTTTTAAATACATTTTTTTTTCTTCATCCTTTGTCCCCACTGGGACTTGAAAATGTTTTTTAGATACATTTTCAAGACCTTTAAGCTTTGCCATGTCTACAAGAGGCAGAGAACCTTCTCTGATCATGTCAAATTTTTTGCCATTAAAATTTTCTTTTTTTTTTTTTTTGATCAGAATGCCATTAAAATTTTCTTGTCTGTTTAAAAACTTATCAGCCTCCCCTTGTTGCTTTGTTGTAAATGCATATCATGCATTGGATAGTAGTTTGAGGACATTATTGGATAAGAAAAAGGAATTGTATGCGCACTAGCAAAAATTAATAATCAAGCAAAACCCACAGTTAATTTACTATACTGTTGGAAAAAAAACAAAGATGAATATATACTCAAAAAATGAAGTGTAAAAGTCTCTTTTATTGTCAATGATATGAATCCTCCCCAAACTATAAGGATGGCGGCACCTTATCTTAACAGGAAAGAAAATGCCTCACATTGAGCTTTTGACATTTTCTTGAATTGTTTGCTTTGTTTATATGAAAGATCTATCATGTTTTCTAATTTTGGTTAATAATTCATTTCAGGCTGTAAACCAATTATGCAGCCACTTTGAAGCCTATAGGGACGTTCCTAAGATCACAGAGCTGAGGGAGAAATTCAAGAACATAAAACAAATACTCAAGTCTCATGTATTCTCTGATTTCTCTAGGTATGATATCCTTTTTACTCAGAAAATTAAATTTATTTTAAATCTGGTATTCATCTTTGGAAAGATTGTCTTTTACTTGGTGTGAGATAATGTTATATTTATACCATTGATAATATCATGTGGGCCCAATATTTTGCTCCGGCCATCAATATACCTCTAATGCATGTTACACATGTTGAATATAGTAGGGATTAGATAAGGATAGCCATATGATGCATAATCTTGCTTTTCATTGAATAATGGATTTGAAGTAAAACTACATTTCAGATAACTGAATGCATGAAATAACTTTCAAATTCCAATCCTTATGATATTTGACGAGCATCGAAGGCACATGAAATCCAACCATGTCCTTGATCAAACAGGGGTCTTGCATGAAGTTGTGTGTGGCACAGAAATAGTATTATTTACATTTTCATATAATTTTTAAAATACATAAATACACACACACACACACACACACACACACACACACATATATATATATTTATCTATTTGAGGGTCATACTTGAAGCACAAATTAAATAGATTAATCGTGCTGTAATTGATTGATCATCTGTCGTACTTGTTTATAACCAGATACATGTTTGACAGCTAAGTGCTAAATCTCCCTTTGCTTACTCGAATCTCTTTTGCTTTGTAAAAGGATGCCCATTTTGTTTCTTGCAGTCAATGAAAAGAGATACATAATGGCAAAAGTTGGGAACTTATTAGTTTCTCTTCTGCGTATAATGAATATTTGAATTCAAAATGGTTCCTAATTCTAGAAGAGAACCATGTTCCATGTTGGGGTCTGAGATTGGATTCAAAGTGAAGGTTTTCCGATTCCCACAATCCATCCTTACATTTTGGTTGCATTCATGCCATAGGGCTTGAAATGAGTTGAGCCGACCAATGTGAGCTGAATATTGCATTTGGTAAACTAACATGAATTTCAGATTGTTCAAATCAGCTCTAAAGTCTTGCTTGGATTCTTTTTAGCCTTAATTGGAAGTTGATGCTGAAGTTGGAGTTGTGATTTTAAAAGGACAACATTGTTTTATGAATATTTCATGGAACATGGAGAACTTTTTTCAAAAACCAAAAAGGGCTTCCACGATAGGCTACATTTTCCATGCTTCCTATGTACTTAGGTGTTTCTCATTAAAGAGGGAAAAACATGATGAGGCCAATGACGGAGAGAAGATAAAGGTGCTGAAGGCATTGATTAGATCCTAGATGGTGGATTTGTTGTTCCTACAAGAAACCAAGATTCAAGAGATGTCTAGCAGGATTGTGTGTCGTCTTGGGGGGCGGGGGTGGGGGAGATTCTTAGAGTGGAGGATGGTTGACTTGAGGGGAGCAGCAGATGTTGTAGTGGTGCTCTGGGAGAACAGAGTATTGCAACTATTGAATGCAGAAGTGGAGTTGTTATCGGTTTCCTGTCACTTTAAGAATTATGAAGATGGCTAATGCACATAGAAGAAGGAACATGTTGACTAGAGTGAAAATGAATGGAAATTGATTAATAAAGAAGCATATCAAAGAAAAAGTGATTAGAGCTTTAAATTGTTTTCTTTTAGCCATAAGGGAATGATGGCCTTGCATAAGTGGATTTCTCTTTGAGAGGTTGGATGGCCAAGCGGTTGCAGGGCTGAAAAAAAAAACTTTTCATTCAGAAGGTGGTTTTTGGTACTGTTTCAGGTTTTAGTGGTGATAAAGCATCAGGGTTGGATGGGTTCTCCATGACATTTTGGCAGTTTTCATGGGAGTTCGCTAAGGATGATGTGATGGATTTTCTAGGAAGTTCTATGAGCATGGGCACTTTCTAAGGAGTTTGAATGTGACATTCTTAGCATTGATTCTGAAAAGGGGGGCTGGAAGACTTGAAGGATTTTAGGCCAATTAGTTTGGTGGGAGGGCTGTATAAGTGGTTTGCTAAGGTTCTATCCAACAAGTTGAAAATAGTGATTTCTGAGGTGATTTCCAAGCTCAAAATGTGTTTGTGGAGGACAGGTAGATTTTAGATGCATCGCTGGTGGCAAATGAAGTCATAGATTATCATTTTGAGACACAAAACTGGTGAGATTCTATGTGATCTTGGCATAAAGAGTCTTTCAATCATGTGAACTGGTCCTCCTTTTTTCGGTGTTAGGAAAGATGGTTTTCGGGAGAAGTGGATAAGGTGGGTAAAGTGGTGCATATCCACTCTCAGCTTCTCCATCTTAGTCAATGGTACCCTGACTGATTTTTCTCCAAAGCTTTGAGGTCCAAGGCAAAGAGATCCCCTTTCCCCTTATTTGTTTGTCTTTGTGATGGAAGCTCTTAATTATCTCATTACACAAGCTAAAGCTGGTGTTTTTTGTCAGCTTGTTAGGTGAGGTGAAGATACTTTGGTTTCTATGAGGGTTCTTCCCAGGGCTAGATGACTTATTTGTGTTGGTTGTTTATGCGGTCCAAGGCTATTTTGGGCTAAGAATTAACTTGGGTAAAAACGAGTTAATTCGAGTGGGATGTAAGGTGGGAATTCTACCCTACACTCACCTAAGTTTGCCTTTGGGTGCTCCTTTCAAGTCTATGGTAGCTTAAGATAGAGTAGAAGACAAGTTTCAAAAGAGATTGGTTATGTAGAAGAGATAGTACATAACAATTGAGGAAAAATTACCTTAATTCGGATCATCTTATTGAGCTAGCCAATTTATTTTATGCTTTCACTGTATCTACGAAGGACAGTTAGATTGAGGTTGGAACATATTTAGAAGAATTTCTTATGGGTTGGAGGAGCTGTAAGTGAAACCTCATTTAGTAAGATGGACAATTGTTTGCCTAGATAAAAGAAAATGGGGATTGGGGTGGGGTAAGAGTTTTTCCATTCTCAATAAGGCTGTCCTTTGTAAATGGAGCTAGCATTTAGCAAATGAGAAGAGAGCCTTTTGGAATCAAGTAATTGGGAGGAAGTATGGCGAGGGTTAAGGTGGCTGGTGTTCTCACGATGTAACAGAGGGGTATGGTGTTGGATTGTGGAAAGCAGTCAGGAATTCATGGCACCTAGTCAATAGTAGACTCTCTTTTGTGGTGGGTATTGGCTAAAGGGGAACATGGTGAACTTTTGGAGAGATAGGGGGTGTGGCATTACTCTGTTGTGTGATTCATTCCCATCTTTGTTTGCACTAGCCCCTACTAAGGAGGCTTGGGTGAAGGTGTGTGGACTACTCCATGACCCATGTTGCATGAAAGGTTTCATTGCATGTGTTATTTTTTTTTCCAGGAAGCATCTTCATCCAATTTTTTAGTCCCTCTAGCAAATTGGCATGTATAATCTCATGACTAGGTTAATTTCCAAGATTGTTGCCTGCACATTAAATATAGGTCAAATACATATAAATTCTATAATGCTTCTCCTTTAATATTGCTGTCATAAACTCCCTTTCCGAATTATATCTAGCAGCTTAGGCACTGGGAAAGAGACAGAAGAAACAAATTTACTCCAGCACTTATCTGATGCTTGCTTAGTTGTTGATGCTCTGGAACCGTCTGTGAGGGAAGAGTTGGTAAAGAATTTCTGCAGCAGGGAGCTTACTTCGTACAGGCAGATCTTTGAAGGAGCTGGTTTGTCTGACCTCGTATCATGTTACTATTTTATTTCAGCTCATGTAACATCAGTATGCTTAATGACTTCAAATTCAAATTCCCTTATTTTTGCAATTTTACTAGAACTGGCAAAGCTGGATAAAGCTGAACGGAGATATGCATGGATCAAGCGTCGATTACGAACAAATGAGGAGATCTGGAAAATATTTCCTCCTTCATGGCATGTTGCTTATTTGCTCTGCATCCAGTTCTGCAAGCTGACAAGGTTTGTTGCACTCTTCTTTGACTTTAAATTTTAACTTTGTTAGACCAATCTTTCTCTAGTACTTCTTGGATGGCTAATTAACATTCTTGGCTTCTTGAATTCTACCACAGGTTTTTTGTGAATTCTCAGCTTCTGTGTGAAGTTTCAGAGAATTTCATCAAACTTATTTTCTAATGTTAGGATACAGATATTGTCATCAGAATCCAACTTTTTTTATAAGGTTTTAAAATAGTGAACACCAATAAACCTGATGTACTGTGTAATATAATATTCTTTTTGAAGCTGTATGAGAGTTTCAACGAATAGCTTCTTGTATTACTTCTTGGAATTGGATCCCATAAAAAACTAAACTACTTCTTGGAATTGGATACATATATATACATAACAATTGATTCTGATGACCTTGATTGTCTTCTATAAATTAGGGTCAATATAATACAAAAACTTACCTAATATACAATAGAATATCTCTAGAAGCAAATTCAGAATATATGCTGTGAATTGAGGAAATAATCTCAAAATCAGGACTACTACTAATCACAGCCTAGATTGATTTCCTACACTTTTTGCTGGTTAGATTCAGGTTTTCGTGTATAAAAAAGGCTAGTTTTGTCATTATTAGGTACAAATTGCATGCATGATCCTTGCTTCTCTTTCTTTCTCTCTTTTCCTTTTTCTCTAGTTATACTTCTTTCTTGGATAGTTGTTGGGAACGACACTGCTTCCTAGGCTTCTTATTATTATCTTCATTGCCACCAATTTGCATGAGAAATGATAATTTCCTAAACCCCAAAAGTTTGTAAAGGGCCAGTAAACAATTGATCTTTCTATTAAAAATTTTGTACTATACTAGAGATTTGATGTATGGTTTATACTTCCAGGGCTCAGCTTATGGAGATCCTTGACAATTTAAAAGAGAAGCCAGATGTTGGCACATTGTTGTTGGTGAGTCTTGTTCTTTTTCCAACTAATTGCCAAGTGGTGAACCTTATTACTTTAATAATTTCTCCCGTGCTTTATATGATCTTGAGAAGAAAAGTTTTCCATGTGCGAAAGGATAGAAGAAAAGGTTCTACTTTTCTTATTGAGTGAATAAGTAATACAATATAGGTCCTACCTATTTATATACAAAAGGAAGATACTAAAAGGAAACAATATAAAGTACAAAAGGAAAGAGAATAATATATAAGAAAGGAAAGAGTCAAACCATAGGATATTCTATGGAATATTCCTATAATACTCAACACTCCCCTTCAAGCTGGAGCATATAGGTCATATGCACCAAGCTTATCACAAATGTACTTAATCCTAGGATCTCGGAGAGATTTGGTGAAAATGTCTGCTAGTTGGTCACTTCAATTGACGAAACTAGTAGTCATGCATCCTGATTCGATTTTCTCTCGAATGAAGTGTGAATCCACTTTAATATGTTTGGTCCTCTCATGAAAGACTGGGTTGGAGGCAATGTGTAGGGTTGCTTGGTTATCACACACAAACTTCATTTGTTCATCCTTCCCAAATCTTAGCTCTTGAAGAAGTTGTTTAAGCCATATGAGTTCACAAGTTGCCAAAGCCATAGCTTGATACTCAGCTTCAACACTAGATCTGACCACTACATCCTATTTCTTACTCTTCTAGGATATTAGATTGCCTCCAATGAATACACAATATTCTGAAGTGGAGCATCTGTCTGTGGGCAAACCTACCCAATCTACATCACAATATCTAACAATCTGGGTATGACCATTGTTTTTGTATAACACCCCTTGGCCCGGTGTTCCTTTGATATAACAGAGGATACGAATCATAACATCCCAGTGACTATTGTGAAGAGAAAAATAACTCTTTGATTTTCATTAATTAACAAAGTGAGGGAATATATATATTTATATTCTAAGTGTTAGAGCAAAGGAATGAAACAAAATTAGAGTCTAATTAGGAGACTAAAGAGAAAAGGAAAGAAAGAAAGGATCCCTAAATGGATTAGGAAACTAATCTTTAACACTCCCCCTCAAGCTGGAGCATATAAGTCAAATGGGTTACATATGCACTTAGTCCTAATGCATCAAGCTTGTTATACATGTACTTAATTTGATGGATAGATCTGGGGTCGTTGGAAAAGTCGCCGGAATTGACTACACGAAGGGTTGATGTGACCGGAATGAGACACGACCATTAGATGTGAAGTCGAAATTGATTGCACGGCGAGTTGATGTGACCGAAAGAGGGTCTGCATGTAGACTGTTGGAAAAAGTAGAGTCGAAAAAGCCTGTTGGAAAAAGGTTCGATGGAGAAGGTCCACTGGAGAAAGTTCGCTAGAGAAGGTCCGTGGGAGCCAAGGAAGGTTTGCAGGAGAAGGGCCGTTGGAGAAGGGCTACCGGAGAAGGTCCGTTGGAGAAGGTCTACGGAAGAAGGTCCGTCGGAGAAGGTATTTCGAAGAAGGTCCGTCGGAGAAGGTCCGTTGGAGAAGGTCTGCGGGAGAAGGGCCGCGGGAGAAAGGCCGTCGGAAAAGGTTTGTTGGAGAAGGTCCATGGGAGGAGGTCCATCAGAGAAGGTCTGTTGGAGAAGGTATGTCGAAGAAGGTATGTCGAAGAAGGTCCGTCGGAGAAGGTCCTCCGGAGAAGGTTCATCGGAGAAGGTCCGTCGGAGGAGGTTCGCGGGAGAATGTCTGCTGGAGAAGGTTCATCGGAGAAGGTTTACAAGAGAACGTTCGCGGGAGAAGGTCCGTTGGAGAAGGTCCGTTGGAGAAGTTTTGTCGGAGAAGGTCCATCGGAGAAGGTCCGTGGGAGAGGGTATGTCAAAGAAGAGGGATGTCGAGGGAAGAGGGCCAATGAAAGAGGGCCTGTGGCCTGAAAAAGAGGCTAGGAAAAGTGGTTCGAGCACCATGAAGAGAAAATAATTTTGATTTTCATTAATTAACAAAGTGAGGGAACATACATATTTATACTCTAAGCAAGCAGAGCAAAGGAATAAAACAAAATTGTAGTCTAATTGCAAACTAAAGAGTAGTGCGAAAGAAAGAAATGATTCCTAAATGGATTGGGAAACTAATCCTTAACAACTATTATATGGCTTCAAGCTAGAATCACAACATCGAAATTGATAGACATTTTATTAATGAGAAGATAGAAGACAAGACCGTAACTGTCACCTATGTGCCATCGCGGCTGCAGAAATCCTCACAAAGGCATTGTTTCGTCCAACCTTCATTGAGCTAAGTTCTAAACTTGGCCTAATGAATATCTATACGGCCTAGTTTGAGGGCGAGTGTAGGAAGTCAAACTAGCCGTATAATAGGAAATATAATTGCCTATTTTAATGGATGTGATAAAGCTGATATTAGGGAAATTCATCATACTATATATAGCTGTAAATACTTTCCTAGATTAGTGTAAATTAGTCCCTAAAAGTTAGGGATGTAATTTCGGATACTCATGTATATATTGAACCAATTGGTTCACTAATCAATATAGAATTTTTTCCCCAAATCTCGTACTCAACTTCAATAACAAAGTATCGAAACCCTAAGGTAGACTCAGTCCGAGAAGGAAACATGTATTCATGTAGAGTTAGGAAACTTCATATTCTTTCCTATTTGATTTGGGATTGTCTTGTGTATAAATAGGTAGTTTGTATCAATAATATATGCTATTTTTCCTTCAATTATCTCTGATTACATTTACAAAATGAAGACACTAAAAGGAAACAATATAAAGTACAAAAGGAAAGAGAATAATATACAAGAAAGGAAAGAGTCAAACCACAGGATATTCTATGGAATATTCCTATGATACTCAACACCATGATTGTATCGTTTTTTGATGATTCAAATCAGTGATTGTATGTCTCATTAGGCAAACTAAAGTTTGGCTGCAAATAGTCCAGAACTTGAATTGCATTGCTACAATCAATGCCTATAAAAAAAATAAAAATAAAAAATCGAATAATCAATATTCTTCAACATTGTTCTGGCGTCTAATTTGTGACCACTGACATATTTTTCATTCAATAGTGGACTATTTTGTGGTATCTGTTTCTTTCTCCTTCGTGAACTGAATTATGGGAGCCAGGTCAAATATATTTGCTACTTGATAATTTTTTGTTTCTATTTTATTTTTCTAATCATTACTTGCCACTAGAACCTCCCAAAACCCAAATGAAATATACCACTTATGGGCAAACAAATGTCCATTTATGACTGTTGTGAGTGGTAAATTATATCTTCTCGGGAAAAAGTTCCTCGAAGAAAATTGGTTATGTTCCTAAGGATCAACAAATAGTTATTTTGCTTCTGTAGCATTGAGCTGGCTTCATTGAACCTGCACTTAGAGTCCAACAATGTATCCTTGTCAATCTTCGTAAGAGAACTATTTGATCTGTTGCAGTATGTTTGTGCTACTTGACCATATTGGTAACTAAAATGTTTTAAAAGGTTCAATATGGTCTTGAGGCCTTTTGTTTAAATGAGGTGAGGTGAAGCCTTGAGGTAGAATGAGATGTAAGCCTCAACTTAAATAAAGAAATGGTAAACAGTTATCTAAAAATCAATGAAATACATAAAATCATATAATAAAATAGAATAATAAAAAAGACAAATTTCATAATGATAAATTAATTATTTTTCATTATTAATAGTTGTTATTTGGTTCCTATTTTCTCTCTTAAAATTTAGTTGTCTTTCATGGTTTATTTTCACCCCCATTCCTTTTTCAACTCATAAAATTTAGCGCTCTTATGGCTTTACCAAATAATTTTCAACATTATTATTATTTTTTTTGATCGGTAAAAAATAGTATATAGATGAAAAAAGAGCACAAGGCTCCCAAAGAGTACACAAGAGGAGTACAAGGGAACACCAAACCACTCTCACCTATACCCCATCCAAGACAAAAAACCCGACCAAAGTATCTAAGCTTTATCACCATCGTACACCCAAATTTACGCCCACAATGTAAACAAAAAGAAGATTTCCATCCTATGAACTCGATGGGGCCTCATTTCACCACCCCTTGCTCCTTCCAACCACAAAATGGGCCCGTAATTCATAGCGCAGAGGAGCCGCCATCCAAATCTTTCTTCCGTTTTTTTTGTCGACACTAGCGCTTGCCAAGCAAGGAGATATCGACGGACCGTACAGGGAACACCCAATTAGGTACGCGAATCACAAAAGAAGATTCCATAACATCTCGCTCGAACAATGAATAAGCAAGGGTCAATTGTTTCTCCTTCTCTTCACATAAGAAACACTGCTTATCAGGGGAACTCTCTTTAATCGGGTCCAACGTGGAGCACTTTACCCCAGGAAGCTTCCCAAGCAAAGAAACCCACTCAAAATTCACCCGATTCCGCATCGACGACAAGGAAATCTAAAGGAGGTGAATACACCTAACTTCATCAGACATGTCTAACTCAAAAGCCATCAAGAATAGACTCCTTTAATAACAGTATCGATCCTCTCGAAAAAGGTCTAATTTTTCATAGAAGGAAATGAAGGAACCTTTCCACCTCTTCCAACTCCCAATCATTAAAAGGTCTAAGGAAGACTGGGATCACTCTCCTCCGTGGAGAAAATCCCAAACATCCGCTACTCCTAAATTTCTTTCAGGAACCGCCAAGTTGAACAGAGCGGAAGGTATAGCTCAACACTGCCTCATCACACTAAAGGATCCTCCTAAAATCCCAATTTCTTCACCATTTCCTAAGGAGGAAATAGTGTTTTGAGAGAAGGTGAACCATCTTTTCTCTCGATGTCTTTCCATAAGCCAAGCACTATAAGCGCCCGAAGTGTCCCTAGTGATCCAACCCCCACTTCCTCTCCAAACTCTGCACTGATCATCAAATTTCCAGAGAGAGTCCTCTCATTAGCGAACCGCCTAACACCACTTACACAAAGAATGTCATCTCATCAAGGAAAGGCCTCACCCCTAACCCCCTTCTTTCGCGTACGCTTCCAATCGACCGTGTGGTTTATGCTCGAGATTCCTCCCAAAGAAAGTCTCTCGAATCTTCTCCACTCGAACAAACAATCTTTGGCATTCTAAAATGCTGGAAAGGAAGTAAATGGGGGAGGCTAGACGCTCGAATAAGGGTGAGCCTCCCGCCCTTTGAGATATATTGTCTTTTCCAGGAGGACAATCTTTTTCTAAATCTTTCTTCCATAGAATCCCAGACCCCCAAATCCCTGTGAGGAGCCCCCAGGGGGAGACCCAAATACGTGGTGGGGAGGGAACCAACTCCACAACCAAGTTCAGCCGCTAGCAACTCCACGTTGTCCACCCTACCTAGGGGGATAATCACACTTTTGTTCAGGTTGATTTTCAAGCCTGAAAAGGCTTCGAACCACATTAAAGTCCATCTTAAGCACATCAACTGCTCAGAATTGGCTTCACAGAAAATGATAGTATCATCAGCATATAATAAGTGGGAGATGACCAACTCCCCACCATCTCTGTCCCCCAATTTGTACCCAGAAATAAAATTTCCATCCACCGCTCGCTTCAGCAGACAACTCAGAACTTCCATACCGATAACAAAAAGATAGGGCGAAAGAGGGTCCTCATTCTGTGCCTCAGAGTTCTAAGAACCCAAGAGGTGACCCGCTAACCATGACAGAGAACGGCCGTGAGACGCACTAATACATCCACCTAATCCATTTCGGCCCAAAACCCATTCTCTCGAGCGTCTGCAGTATAAAATCCCACCTGATGTGATCATAAGCCTTTTCAATGTCCAGTTTGCACAAAATCCCTTTCTCCTTCCTTCTTAGAGTGGAGTCCCTGACCTAATTGGCTATTAGCACCGCATCGGTTACCTCCTTCTACAAAAGCGCGATGCAGGTAGGGAGATAATCAACCTCATAACACTTTTGATTACATTTGGCCATACTTTAGATAAAATTTTATAGAGGCGCCCACTAAAGCCCAGTTGGTCTTGAGTCCTTAAGATCCTCCCGGCCATTACTACCTTTGGGCACGAGAACCAAGCGTAGCATTAAGACTTTTAACAAAGCGATCATTACGGAAAAAATCCTTAAAAGAAACCCATAACCTCATCTTTCACAAAGTCAATGAAAGACGAAAGCTATTGGAAAGCCATCTGGACACAGAAGGCTTTATAGCCGATAAGCCAGGCTTCTTTGCTAGAACTTCTTCCTGCGTGAACATTTCTTCCAACAACGGGTTTGATCTGCGTCAATCAAGTAAAACATAAATCTGGGTAGGGTGAGCGCTATTTATTCGGCGAAAGGGGTGGCATCGACAGGCCTTCTTTAACTGTTCTCACCAACAGGTCTTCACCGTGATACGTGCTACTAATGGAATTCCTCCTTCTGAGGGTGGCCATCTATGAAAAAAACCAGGTGTTTGTCCCCTTCTTTCAACGGATCTGCGGTTTACGTCTCCATGAGACCTCTTAAAATCAAAATCCTTATAGTCCTCCCCATCCTTTTCCCTCTTCTCTGCTTCTTCCATTTGTACAGCTCTGCTTTTCTTTTCATCATCCCAAAAAGATATTCTGCTTAGCGCCTCCTTTTTTTTTTTTTCTCCACTCTACCAAAAACCTCTTTTCAACATTATTATTACTCTCACTAAGATCCTCCAACGAATATAATAGTCTCCAATGTCTTTATTATCCTCCCTGTTTGTGTTAATATCCACCCATCCTTCTTTATCTACCAATTGTAGTCATATCTTTTTTTTTTTTATCAAGAATTAATTATGCATGATATCAGCCACTAGGAGTGTCAACAATTCCCTTATTTGTTTCAATCTCCTTTTCCCATTTGAAAAGTTATCTACAAGTTAAGTAAGCCCTTATTTTGCAACAGGTTTAGTTAATACGGTCTAGTGTAAACTTCATGAGATCTATATTAAAAGTCTACAAAAGCACAGATGATAGAACCCATTAAAACTGATTGAATGTTGAGACTTCAAGCCTCTTATAAAATATTTACCAAAAGCCCATAAAGGCTGAAAACCCTTCGGATATATGAGACTTAGGCTCGACAGCCTTGAGGCTGTAGCCGCAAAGCTATCAGCCTTGACAGGGTGAGGCTTAAGCCTTAGTTACTGTAACTGAGGCTATAAGGTTAATTTGTAGAGCCTTGCCTTGAGAAAACATGGGATAAGTGTAAAAGAGGTGCTTACGATGATGTCCATACTAAAGCACAACTAAAACTGAAATTTTTCTTATGCTTTTTAAGGTTTGGGAAACATAAGAAGATCCATGTGAGTCTAGTGTCATAAGTGTTTGGTGCAAGAAAAGCGTTTGGTGCTTTTGTTCCTCACTTTTCTTCGTTGGACTCTGCCCTAATGCAATCATTTTAAAAACCTAAGCATAAAGTTTTGAGCTTAAACCTATTCTTCAATGTCCACCCAGTTTCTTTTTTCTAATCCTTCTTCACTGTTATCATTTAATGATTGGACTCCTGAAGAATGGAAAAGGGAACTAAAGCTTACAAAACATGTCTTGCTTTTGTGGTTTCGATCTTAAATAATTGGTGTAAACAAATTTCCCCTTCTACAATAACATGATATGTTCAGTGTGGATAATATAACGATACTCTGCTTCATGACCCCTTTCATTCCTTTGATGTTTTCTATTGTTTGAGAAATGTGTGTAGGCACTACAGAGAACACTGGAATTTGAGGAAGAGTTAGCAGAGAAATTTGGGGGAGACACTCGAAGAAAGGACATTAGTAGTGATATTGAGGAAGTTGATAAAGCGGAAAATAATAGTCAAACTGTATCAGATATCCGAAAGAAGTATGAGAAAAAGCTTGCTGCAAATCAAGGAAGTGGGATGGAAGTATGCATTATTAGATAGCTTAATATTGTTAGGAAAATTTTTCCAGAAAAATGCATTGACAAAATATTGTTTTTAGTTAAATCAACCATTCTTTTGATCTTGGATTGACAGGAAAAGGATGGAAATAAGGATTTATCAGTGCCTGGAGCTGGTGTAAGTTTTACCTTCTCTCTGATGGCTGTTAGTTTTGTTTTATGCTATTTATGATGCTGTTGATTCACTTTTTATTTTTCATTTTTTTTTAATTTTTTTCTGTAAGTAGAATCTCAATAACAGGAAAAAACTAATGGTTGTATATCATATATTTGCTCTCTATGTTTGTCTCATGTGCGTTACTTCACCTTGGAAAACTAAAAAATAATGGGATTTTTATAGAATTTGAGTTTGAGTTGCTGGCACTGACAGATTTGCTGACCTTAACATTGTGGTGCAACCACTCTAACCACAGTTCTGCAACATGTTGTTACTTAGATTGTTTTATGCAGAGCAGAGGCAGCATGCTCTTTTGCTCTTTTAGATGGAATGGTGGAAACGTGATTAAGTGTATCATGTTATTTACATTTTCTTTCACCAGCACTACCCTTGTGAATTTAAATTCTTATGGAAACAAGCAGTTTTTATTTTACCCACTTCATTCATTTGTGTTTCATCTATGTGGGTGTATTCCTTGACATGTTACCATAGACTGCTATTGTTTAGTGTATCCTACAGTCTTCTTATGAAGTTGTTTTCATTTAGACTACTAGCTTTCGTCTTGTTTCAGGCTTTTGGCTAATAAAGACAGCTCCTAATAATTCTCTATAATCACCGTTTTGGCAGTTTAACTTCCGTGGAATTATTTCGTCTTGCTTTGAACCTCACCTGACAGTATATGTAGAGCTAGAAGAGAAGACGCTTATGGAGAATCTGGAGAAACTTGTCCAGGTAGTTTTGTGCCAAACCCTCTGAAATACATTTGATTATTTCCTTATGCTTAAACTTTTTCTTCACTATCCTTTTTATAAACACTAAAAATTTTTTTGCAATTTAGTTCTTTACTTAATTATTTGTGACAATAGGAGGAAACTTGGGATATTGAGGAGGGAAGCCAGACCAATGTCTTATCCAGTAGTGTACAGGTAATCCGTTATTCATATTTTACTCTTTTGTAATTATATTTTTTTCTTTTTGCTCACAATATTTATATTTAAAGTGAGAGGGTTTCTTAATAAAGTAATTTGGAGACTTTATACTGAAGCAGCTACAAATGAGTTTCTACCTTTTTATTGCATTAATTTAGTTGCCTTGGTGTGTTTTATAGGTTTTTCTTATAATCAGAAGAAGTTTAAAGCGGTGCAGTGCTTTGACAAAGAACCAGACGTTATTTAATTTGTTTAAGGTGATGTCTTGAAATCCATCATTTCAATAATCCTTCTTGATGATATTGCTTTTATTTTAGTTGTCATTATTGAACTTAAAAAATCAAATGATTGATTCTTGTAAATTTATTAAGTTTGTATTATGGACACAAAGGATTGTGGATTTGCTTCCTTCCTGTGAAAGCCTTGATTTGCTAACCAAGAATCCCATAGGCTGGCTAAGAGAGAACCCTCCTCTGTAGTTGATTTTTTTGGGTATCTCCTTGATGTAGGAAAACCCTAGGAAGGTTGCTTACACTAAAAATTGGTAGGCTAGGGTTTTGTTTTCTTAGGGCTTAAGGAGAGAGCAAGGAATAAAATTTATGATACAGAAGAGTTTTAACAAAATTAGGAAGAATGAGGTAAGAAGGGAATGGATAGGAATTGTAAAATCTCACTTTGGCCTTCTACGATCTCTCCTAGAAGAAAGGCGAACGGAGTCCCCTCATTGAAGAATGCAAATATTGGAAAAAAAGGGTGAAATATTATACTCAATCAAATCTTTTTGGTTTACATCAATTAACCTTATTTATTGGCTTCTCTAAGAACTTTGAAATATATTTAAATTCTAATAACCTATCTTGACTTGAATCCTGATTTGATCTCAACTACACTAATCCAAATTTGACTTTGACTATTGATCCTAATTTGATTCTAACTAGTAATCCTAATCTTCACTCTAATTAATAATTCTAATTTAAAGTGTGTTTCCCTTTCTTCCTTGAATAGACTTTGAAAAACTTTCCTCCATCACTCCTAGCCTCTTTTGTTTTGTTTCTGGAGCCTCTATTCTTTAAAAAAAGAAATTGATTGGCTTTCTACTATGACAATTTGTTTAGTTTACTCTTGTATGTACTTGTGTGCACTTTCTTATTTCTTTTGCATTTTAAGTATTCCACCCATCTTTCTTTTGGCAGATTCTTGCTCTTATATAATATAATACAAATATAGTCTTTTATAAATGACAAATGAGATTAATGGTATATGCAAAATGTGAGTTTATGTTTCATCTGTAATCAGGTTTTCCAAAGAATTCTCAAAGCGTATGCTACAAAGCTTTTTGCAAGATTACCCAAAGGCGGTACAGGCATTGTTGCAGCGGCCACGGGTATGGACGGACAGATAAAGGTATCATCAACAGACTCATTTTACATTTCATGGTTGTTGTGGGGATTGAAGAATTGCTTATTCCTTTTTTTTGCTGGATACTAACTCTGTATTTTCTTTCATCTCACAATTTCGAGCAGACATCTGACAGGGATGAAAGAGTGATTTGTTATATTGTTAATACTGCTGAGTACTGCCATAAAACGGTGAGTTGGTTCCTCAAATAAGGAACCTATAGCCACTTTTATTTGCTAATTTATATTTATTTGCTGTGCAGTTCAAAACTGATTACTAATCTAATTTTATATAGAAGGTCAGATATGCTATATAAAATTGACTTAGATAATTTCCCTTATGAGGTGTCCTCTTAATTTTGAATAATTTCCTTAAAGGACAGATAATTGTTGTTGGTATGATGTGTATTGTGGGTCAAAATCCCAACAACTTAAGTTTTTTTGGGAAGTTGGTTGTTCAACATGGTATTTGAGCTAAGTCTGCCTTCCATTATTATTTTTTCGATTCATTATCTGTGATCACAGAAATGTTATCTGTATGCAGCTAATCCCTTGGCAGGTATCTGTTCACACATCAAAGGTAGAAAGAGGGGTTGGGGTCTATAGGAGCATTGCTTTTAGGAAATTTTGATGCTCTATAGTTGTAAAGTTTCTTCTTTGTCCAAAGCTTACCTTCCAGGGCTTGGAAATATAGATGGTGTTTAGTTCCTGGGAAGTACTAAGGAAGAAGATTCTTAGCCCTCGCATATTCCTTCCATATCCTTGACAAGGGAAGCTGGAGTGGCAAATGTTTGAGATCCCTACAAAAGGGAGGGATTTGGAATCCTTGTTTCTTTCTCAATTAATCTACATGATCAGGAGTTGGAAATGGTTCAAGAGTTTCTCTAATGACTTCAAGGAAAGGATGTGGGAAGGGAATGAAAATAATAGGCTTGATTGATCACATCCTTATCCCCTTGTATCATTTTTTGTTCTCCTTAATGTGTTTTAAAATTTCCTTTTTTAGTTAAAGTCGCACTCTTAGGATGATATGGTTCTTTCATTGGTAAAAGACGAAAAAATGTGTAGCGGACAGCTCCTCTTTGCTTATATTGGACCATTTGGAAGGAATGAAATGAAAGAGTTTTCATGAATAAGGAACAATCTTTTCAAGGACTAAAAATGCTTCCCTTTGTAATCTATGGTTTTAGTCTAGCTTTTTTAAAAATATATTATGGTCCTCCTTTGGTTGTAAATTTTATGGATTGAGTGGGCTCTTTTTGAGGAGGCCGTAGCTTTTATTAGTCCTCCTTTTATTTTCACTTTTAAGTGTTCAATGTATATCCTCATGTACTTCATAGTGTTATTTTGTAGATTCCAATTTGTTACAATAGTTGGTGGCATTTGTTCCCTTCGACCAGATCCTTTTTAGTCTTCTAAAGAGTTAGAGAGGAAAATTTCAATGAAGTCCTGAGAAAGAGGTTATTCCAAAATTTCCATTGAGTTCTTTGATGATGCAAAACATGCATTTACAAGGGAAAGATGGAGAGATAAAACAACTGTTGATGCAAAGTTGAAGGAGATGATCACTTGGTATAGTTATGTCAATTGAGATGCTTGAACCAAAACAACTCCAGTATTTCTTGGCTGGAGAAAGAAAAGATGTTATGTGATATTTCCTGGGGGCACATTTTAGGTCCCTCTGTCTGCTAAATTGGAATCCCGATCTTTTTGGATGATTCTTTTGTGTGCCTTTGGGTAGAATGGCAGAGACCGCCTTCAATGTCCTTTCATGTGTGTGCAACAAGGACACTTTCAAAGTTGAGTCCTATATACCATACTGTGGTTTTCTGAAGAACCGAAGCATAATGTGACAGCATTGCAGAAATTATATATACTATCAACGACATAGTAATAGAAGTTGTTTCATGTCTTGTTGGTCTCCTTTAATATGTGGCTTGAATCTGCTGCATCAAAGGGTCTGCTTGATACAGGTTTGCATGTGCTGCATAAAATTGGTTCAAGGGTTAATACCCCTGGGTTACCATCCTTAAATCTGCGTTAGCAGACTATCCAACTGGGTTGATTTGCTTCATTTTTTTGTTCGAGCATATTTTCTGCTCTAGTTCATCTGCATTTTCTATCTGTGGTTATTACGTGGTTCTGATGTTCACTCATTAATTACACATGTTTTCTGTACTTCATCTGCATTTCCTATCTGCAGTTATTAAGTGGTTCTGATGTTTACTCATTAGTTAATTGTAGATCGTGAACATTAAATTTAGCTTTATCTGGTTTCTGTAAAATGTTGGTAACTTGTGTTTACCTTTTTGACAGGCTGGTGAATTGGCTGAAAATGTATCTAAAATAATTGATTCCCAATTGGCAGATGCAGTGGATATGTCAGAAGTACAGGTGAAAACTGTTTCATAATTAAATCATTTGTCATAGCAATTCTCTCTCTTCATTTTTATGAGAACCAACTATTATGCAGGATGAATTCTCAGCAGTTATAACAAAAGCATTGATAACCTTGGTGCATGGTTTGGAAACAAAATTTGATGCTGAAATGGCTGCAATGACACGTGTACCATGGGGTACGCTTGAAAGTGTCGGTGACCAATCTGAGTAAGATGATGGTTTACAATATCCAACGTTCATTAATAGTACCTGAGACAATTTTTGTGAATAACCATATCCTTTTTCTCTCAGGTATGTTAATGGAATTAATTTGATCCTTACCAGTAGTATTCCTGCACTTGGGAGCCTTCTTTCACCAATTTACTTCCAATTCTTCTTAGACAAGGTGATTACAAGGAGAATTATTTATTCTTTGTTTATGCTTCCGAGCATTGATTTTGTTGTTTTTAGGTTTCAATAATGCCTCACGTTTCTCCAGTGTGGGACGGTTTTTACTCTTCTTGCTTATCCCAGCCAACCCAAATGTCTTATATTGTATCCCTTTCTATTTTCATTTCTTCCCAGGTGATTCAACATTGTTTAGTCTATTCGAGGATGATCAAAGTTGTGAACTTGAATTTAGAGTCTTAGATATCTTAAAACTGAATACAGTTTATTTTATTTTGCTCACTGGTAATAATAGAATTTAAAGCTTTGTGGCAAAGTAGTTCGGTTGGAGTTTACATTCTCTCAGTCTCTTTGTATAGTTTATGGTCCATTCAATGTGCTAATTTCTTAATTACTTTTTGCAGCTTGCAGCATCTCTTGGTCCACGCTTCTACCTCAACATCTTCAAATGCAAGCACATATCAGAAACCGGAGCCCAACAAGTAAGAATCCTTTCTATTTATTTATTTTTATATTTTGGGACAATTCATTGATAAGGATTTGAAAGTCCATACAGAGGATGAGGAGTCCTTTCGGAAAATACAAGACTCTGATCAAACAAAACAAATGGATGGATTTTCCCAAAATACAAAACAAGACCTATACCTCAATGTGTTGCCAAACAAAACTATGCAAAGGAAAGGATACTCTATTCTATAGGCTGTAGCTTTTCTTTAGGCTTTTTTTAAACTATTTTTTTACCCTTATAAATACACACAAATTTCCGATTAAGCGGAATTACATTGAAAGGAGTTCCCTTGAAAGCTATCAGGTCTAGAAAGAGGAATAAATATAAATGAGGTCTCATATAGATTTTGTAGTTCTCCACCCATCCGATAGGTACCTAAGCTCAATAGGAGAGCCCAACTCAAAAGATCGGCCTGATAGGTGGGAGAACCTCTTAAGCTTAAGTACCACTCTACAATTTCTTGTGGAACTGATGTGGGATCGTATCATTGCTCACCCCTAAAGAAGCCGAACATTTGAGGACAGCTCACACTCTGAATAGTTATCACTCTGGACCTTCTGTTGGGCACCAGGTAGCCTTTTCCTGCTATGCACTGGCTCTCAATGAAAGCACCAATGATAGGTACCTAAGCTTAATAGGAGAGCCTAACCCAAAAAACCGGTCTGATAGGTGAGAGAACCTCTCAAAGCTTAAGTTGGTCCACAATTTCTTGTGAATCGTATCACCATCCTAAAATGTCCTTGCATTTTTTTTGCCTTCCATAGTATTCAAATCAAAGTGAAACAAACAATTTTCCACAAATTTTTGCCTTATTTATGCTCTCCAAACCTGTAAAGGATGTAGAAGTCATCTTGTCACCTATGCTCCTAGGAGGAACCTAATCAAGCTTAGCTAGTTCGAAAAGGTTGTGCTATAAGCGTAAAGTCCAAGGCTAAGAAAGATGGTTAATCTATTCCTCTTGCCCTATATGCATAGTGCAATAATCAAGACTATGGCCGAATACACTTAGTGTAATAATCAAGACTGAGATGCCATAGCCTCAAAATCAAAGGTTGGTTAAGAAGGATGGGTTACACATAGTCCAATGATCAAGACTAAGATCTTTGTATGGTGGTCTTATTTGTAGCAAGTTGTTAGTTTCAGCTTCTATTGACCACTAGCCACACAAAAACCTGATGCTAGATGAAGCCTTAGATTTTGATATGAATTTTGTTCGGGAAACGAAGCAAGTTTTGATAGGTTGGACAAAGGTAAAATGAAAGATTTTATCGAGGATAGGCTTGAAGAAGATGATGACCAAGCTCTTATACCAAGGACAAATGGTGAGGTGCATGCAAGAGAGAGAGTACATAAGCCCCTCAATGTCCTTTGTTTTCAGATCAATAAGATTACAATGAAACATAAGATTCAAGGAAAAAAGGAAAGACATATCAGCTATAGATGATATGAAAGTACTTCTAGCTATCACAACTTTGGAAAGATTTGGAAACTGAGAGCATTGAGGTTGATCCCCCTACCATTTGTCTTCCTAGAAATGAATACCTGTCACTCACCGCAATACAAGTGTATCAAGAAAAATCTTGAAAAACATGTGCAATGGCCTTCTAAGGAGATCGGTGTGACTACCTAACTAGGATTCCAATATTCTACTATTAGGATTGGATCCGTAACGCAATATTGCCATATGCCAAAGAGCATCTTTGAAAACTTCTAAAACCACATCCCTATGAGCACTCATTCCTCAATGAAATCTTTTTGAATCACAAACCCTCTTCCACCTTGGGGTTGCATACTTGGTTCCAATCTATGAGATGGTCTCTCTTTCACTCTCATATCCTTGATCAACGAAGATCCTTCGGCATTTTCTCAATCTTTGAGACCACAATTGATGGATCTTATACCATGAGGGGGTGACCGGGTGTAACTAGGAATGTTAAATTGGCAAAACCCAATTACAATTATTCACACTTAGGACCATTTTTATCATGATCACATCTCAACTATAACATTATTGTCATTAAGAAAGATTAGCCAAATATAACCACACTTAAAATCTGAGGTTTACAACTGCAGGCATGCCATCTACTGAGGCTGTAAGGATGTCTAGTAGCACACCCTTCGGGATCAAGTTCCTCAATCTAAGTGTAATGCACTCAGGAATTCCATGACTTTGCCATTATGCTCCATTTGGGTGGCAGAAACAGAATAATAGAAATGGAAATTGAAGGATTGATGTGGGTGATTTTTATTGTTATGTATGGATATTGGAATTGAGGGAATTAGGAAATAGGAATCAAGGGTTGAACTGGTTTATTTTCACTTAGATATTTGGATGCACAAGAATTGGGTGGGAAGTGGAATTTTGTATTACACTGGGAAATTGTACAAATGTATGAAGCTTGTTAGGGTGCTTTCTTGATACATCATTGTTAACTGAAACACCTCTAGTGGTTGAAAAACATTATCATGGTCCTCGTCTCTTTGTTATCTACTATTTCACCAGCATGTGAATGAGAGTACCACCACCCTGTCTCTGATTAATTGGATACACATCACTTGATAGTCCTTTGGGTTAGTGAGATTCATGTTTTTGATAGTACCTACCAAATCTCAGTATTAGGCAAGATCAGGATGAGATTTTGGCACCCTCCAATCTTTGGCGTCAGCTTCACCCAATGTGTTGTGCAGAAAGCAAATGTATATTAGTTACATACTTAATTTGTATGTAAAAAATAAAGGACTCAAAAAGTAGATTAAACTTAATTTGTTTTCACTGTGTACCTTGAAATATTACCAATATGTGAGCATGTGTATTAGTTACTGATGCAAAGTACTTTCCATCATTGATTATGTATAGTAGATAATTTAGATATAATTTAATTGGATGATGCTACTGCAGATGTTGTTGGATACTCAAGCAGTAAAGACAATTCTTCTTGAGATTCCTTCTCTTGGAAGACAGGTGAGTTGCTGCATTAAGATAAATTATCTATATATGTGTGGTTTATAATTTCTTTGCCTGATTGGTTATCAACATATTATTCCTGCACAAATTGTATTACTGTTTGGGACTTGGGCAGGACTAGTGCTAGTTGTGCTTCATTCTTATGTCTTGTGTCATATTTCTTTCTGTGGGGTTGTAAACATTTTATGTGGAAGTGTGTTGAAAGTTTTATGATTGCTGCCAAATTAACTCAATCCTTCTGTTTCACAAAATGTAATTAACGAAATACTGTAAACAAATTAATTCAATCCTTCCATTTCACAAAATCTGATTAATGAAATACCATAAGAACTTGTTAAACTGTCCAAGGCTTTAGTTTATGATCAAGACAAAGTCAAAAACCTTGAATACAAACCTGCACTTCATGGACAGAGTTTCTAAATTAACTACCATAAAAATGTAAACATGGAATGAATATTTTTGGTCCTAAATTGCAAGAGCAGATCATTGTGCGCACATGATATGAAAAAGCATAAACCAAAGTTGCTAATTTGAGAAGTTTTATTGCTGCATGAGCTTTTACTCTGTGTTTTGCCCCGCTTCATCACTTGGTTGCTGTATACTACTTTTATGCATTGGCATAGGAGATGCTTTAAAGATCGATTTCCTCTGAACATAAGAACCATAGAAGTTAAACTTTCAATTTCTGATATGCATTCCAATCATATTCTGGTGATTCTATGGGTTTGGCCTGCCAATCTAAATAATCACAGGACTAGTATTTCTCTGTTTTTTATGAGGTCCTCAAAGGCCCCTTATATATTGTCTGCTATATTCCTTCGTAGACCTACCCTTCCTGTTGTAGATGAATCATGGAAGTATAATCTTGGGTCCTTTTTATTTTTTATTTACATATTCTTTGCCACATCCCTTTGTAGACCCACAGTTCATGTTGTAACCAAAATATAGTATGATCATCTTATGTCCTTTTTATTTTCTAGCTACATAATCTCTGGTACATTCCTTTGTAGACCTACACTTCTTGTTGTAGCTGATGGAATCATCATCTTGTCTCCTTTATTTTTATATCTTGTTTATGTTTTTGCTGTTTTGATTTTTTTTTTCTTTTTATTATGAACATAAATTCAAAAATTTTTACATGGACATGGTTATACATGGCACTACAGCATATGTCATTCTAATCAAGAAGATAAAATTCAATCCTTAGATTGGAATTTTCCATAAAAGAATAATTTTTTTTTTCTTTTTTGAATCTGCTGATTTTATGATTAATGCATATTTTTACGGACATGCTTTAAGATGGCATGTCTTGTCTTATTATCGTGATAAAGCATGCCTTCAATCAGGCATATAAACATCCAAAGTGAGTGTTTCTATTCCGTTTTCTATTGAATTTCTAATTTCATCGCAAAGCAGCTTAACAGCTCTTATTGCTTTGTATAGGTTATAGGTTTTTTGGAAAGAAAAAAAAAACAGTTATGTATGTTATTAGCTTTACTATTATAATCTAAGTGGCATTCTCCAACCTTTTTATTTTTTATTTTTTGGAATATTTTACATAAATTGTTGGACTGTTTTAGATGTTTTCATCTCATGCATTTATGTTCTCAAAACAGACACCCATTTCTCACATTCTTCCCACTCTTGCTTTCTTTGATTACACGCAATTAACTTGTTTACTAACTTTTAATGTCTAAAACAGACATCAGGAGCTGCTAGCTACTCAAAATTTGTAAGCCGGGAGATGAGCAAAGCTGAAGCGCTCTTGAAGGTGATTGATCAAACCAGTAAACTTTTCCTTTCAACATATTTCAGTTTTCTATGTTTCAAGAATTTTGCATGTTTTCTTTATGCAGGTAATATTATCTCCGGTTGATTCAGTGGCCAATACCTATCGTGCACTGCTACCAGAGGGAACTCCCGTGGAGTTTCAGCGGATTCTGGAGCTTAAGGTTGGAGTCTAATTGTTTTCGGTCTTTTTTTTTTCTTTCTATGTTTCTACGAAATACTTCTCCTTCCTATGCATGAATGATGAAGCTACTAAAATACCATTCTAGTTACCACCCTTGTCCAAGAGTTCTTTGTATTTGGACTTTAGATTAGCTAGTAGACCAAATATTTTGCCCAATTTGTCCTCCATGACTAGAATCACCTCGAAAACATGAAGCTCATACACACCAAGGCTCTGTTTGGAACCCGAAAAGCATTAAGGAATGAAAATTTGGATGAAAATGAAAAATAGGTTTAAACATAATAAATTAATTCTATATGTTCTCAACTTATTTGTTTTTCTCTGTTATATAAGGATTAATAAATTCAAAAATATAAATTTTTTTTATCATATTTGATTTCCTTTTATATTTTCCACGATGAAACCAAACATGAGAAAATAATTTTCCTTATTATTATTTTTTCTTTCCCTAGTACATTCCAGGTTCCAAACAGAGCCCTAATGATCTGTGTAGCAACCCAATAATAACCCTCGTGAATCATACAAGAAATAAACCACAGTAACTGGGGTAACACGGTGCAGAATTAGGGATTAATCTCTATTTTGATGAATGTTAATTGGGAGCAACTTGATAAATACCTTTTCATACTCTGGTGGGAGCACCTGCTGTGTTGAGATCTGGTCCCAGTTTTTTTTTGTTCTGAAAAACAGAGAGAACACAGAAAATACTAAATTCAGAGAACAATAACAGTTTTAGAGAACATCAAAATAGTGTTTTCTGTGTTTTCAAAAACTGTTCTCATGAACAGTTTTCAAAAACAGGCCCTAAGCTCCATTTTGATGAATGTTAATTGGGAGAAACTTGGGTAAATACATTTTCAGCCTTTTGGATGGGAGGGGGAGCACCACCTGGTGTGTTGAGATCTGGTTATCTCCTTTAACTTTGGGTAGTTAGTCATCTTTTGATTTTCTTAATATCGAATACATACGCCTTTGTACAGGGCCTTAAAAAAGCCGATCAGCAAAGTATACTGGACGATTTTAACAAACGGGGATCAGGGATAGCACAACCTTCCATCACTGCTACTCCAGTAGCTCTGGCGGCTGCCCCCGCCATGTCCGTTGCTCCGGCAGCACCAGTAGTCCAGGCCGCTTCACTGGGAATCATTGCTTCTCGAGAGGATGTGCTAACCCGAGCGGCTGCACTGGGACGAGGCGCGGCCACCACCGGATTTAAGAGGTTCCTTGCACTTACAGAAGCTGCAAAAGACCGGAAGGATGGACCTTTTAGGAAGCTCTTCAATGCATGAGGAGGATCTGGTATGATTGTTACATTTGGACGTGTTTTTTTGGTTATTCTTTGTACCTATCCATCCTGTTCCTGTTCCTGTGTTTTCTGCCTTTTCAATGAAGAGAAAGGGAACTAATTTTTGTTAATCATTGTCTTCATAGTTAAATCAAATTTTATAAATAAAAATAGCTAATTGACTGGTTAAGCTGAAGCTTGATTGTTTGAGAGGATAACTTTTGCAATTTAATGTGTTTTTCTATTAATCAAGAGCTCAATGTGCATTTATTCCTTTGTTTTTCCTTTCATAGCTTGTGTTTTGATTAGACCTAAACTGTTAAATTTGGTTAATATTAAATGAGAATGAAAATCTACTTTTGCATAAATGGTTGATGATGGAGAAAAACTAATTGGAATCCCATTCATTTTTATTTGCTAAATATTTGAATAGGCTATATCTCCTAGTTTTTCCCTTTATATTATTAAATGGTTTTCCACATAAAAATATAGCCGTTATCTTTTATGGATTATGTTGATTTATTTTCTTTATATTATTCATTGGATATTTACTTTACATTCTCATTTGATTATACAATGAGAAAAATCGTTTATCTTTCAAACTTTCTTCTTCCATATTCGCTCTTCTAGGTAGAAATCCATGGGTGACATATTCAGCAATCAAACAAGCAATTCTCTCACATATTATGGATTCATACTAACTACCCACTTTAACCTGAAAATTCATAACTCCAATGGTAATGAGAATATTATTTTGTTAATTTGTAGATGTTGAAACAACTTCAGTTTTTTTTTAATTTCTGAAAAGAAAAATAATTTTATTGATTCAAATTAGAAATACATTTATATAGATACAAAATCAAATTTGTTAGAAACTATAAATGATGAACAACATCCAGGTTAATAACATAATGAATCGATTTAAAACTTACACTTTTTTTTTATTACATATTTGATATAACTATAGTGACAAAAATACCTAATACTCGCTAATGAGATTTTGCTCAAGTGGTTAAGAGCTAGGGTGGGCATAGGGAGGGGAGGGGTTTTGGGTTCAAGCACCGGTGGAGATAAAATTGTTAGAAACAGAATACTATGATGTAATACAAAGTATATAGACGTCTATGATTCCTGTTTTACAGTATATTGACGATCATGATTTTTTTTTACTTGTTATTTTTGGTCGGATATGTTTTACCCGTCTGAATCACTCACACACAAATAAACGCTACAAGAAGACGAAAAAACAAAACGTTGTACCAAGACGACATAACCACACGTTGTAACAAGTCGGTGACGAAATCACGAAAAAACAAATGAAAACCTAGATTTATATGGAATAACCATTTTATTGAGAAGGAAAATGATGTAGATGAGTGATTTTAGGCTACGAATGTTAAAAAAATCACCCTTCATTTTCTAAGGAAAAGTAACTTGCATAGAAAAAAAGTTAATAAGGAAAAATAGCTAACACAGAAAAAGTTAAGAAAAAATGAGGCTAAACAACTTCAGTTAAACCCATCTTTCTTTTAAGAAAAGACTAAAAAATGATAATCTTCAAATTGTTCCAAAGCTTCTCATTTCTTTCAAAAGAAAATGCTACATTGGTATATAAGACTTGCTACTTTTAAAAACGCAAAAAATAAAGAAATATATTCAAACAAGAACCGATCCATTATTTCTAACGAAAGCCCAATCCAACCCAACCTTGTTGGACATTGAAAAGTTTTTAACCCAACCTAATTCAGCCCAACCCAATCTCTGATTTGGGCCAGGCCCAAAAACTGGGCAGATAGCAAAAAATGAGTGGCTAATACAAACAACAAAATCCAGATAATAGGTCCACGCAGAAGAGACATCAATGGCTTCTCAAAGCAGCCATGGCTACAGCATCAGTTTCAGCCACCATCTCTTCCCTCTTCCTCTCTCCTTCAAAACCCTCTCTCCCAACTAGGTTTAGGTTTAGGTTTAGGTTTAGGGTTAGGGCTTCATCTGCAATGGCTACCAAGGTGGTGCCGGCGGTGATCGTCGGCGGTGGAAGAGTCGGCAGAGCCCTGCAGGACATGGGCTCCGGAGACGATCTCCTCGTGAAGAGAGGCGAGCCTGTGCCTCTCGATTTCGCCGGACCCATCTTAGTCTGCACCAGGAACGATGATCTGGACGCTGTTCTTGAGTCTACTCCTAAGTCTCGCTGGAGCGGTATCCACCAACTGATTACTCCATCTTTAACCTCAATTGATTAACATTTCCAAATTATTTTCACACATTGTTCTCCATGACCAGAAACTGTTAGCTCTTTAGTTGTGTTTGTTTCTTGGAAATTACTTAGTAAAGAAAAAGAATCGCTGAGCGAAATGATAAATAAAGTTACCTAGAAACTCACATACTTTTAAATTTTTTAATCTTTATATCAGTGAGTGAAATTAAAATAAATAAAATGGGGTTTGAAGTAGCAAATAAAAATACTTTCACTTTTTCTTTCCTTCTGCATTTCCTCTATTTTCTCTCAAATTTTCTGGAAATAAAACATAGTATTTGGGTGAATTGGTAATTCATTTTTCTTTTTGGGAAACTTGAATCAATTCAAAATAATATTTTATTTTAATTAGCTTGGTGTACATTGTTATCATCATTAAATTTTTAGGTTATTTGATAATTTATCATGGCATTCTTGGCTTTCCTGTTAAATGTTAATTTAAACCATGTGATGTTGGGGATGGAACCACCCCATTTGACATTTCAGTTGTTTGTGTTGGTATATCAAGTTATTTTCAATCATTATGTTGATTAAATTTTTGTTTGTAATTTCACTTGCATTCTGGAGGTTATGTGGTGGGTGAAAGTAATTCTGAATTGAGTGTTTGGGGTGATTTGATCATAATTTTCACTAGTTGTAATGGAATTTGTAATAACATGAAGTCTAATCGTCACTACTTTGATGTCATTCTCTGTTGAATTGCATGATAATTGACAGTGATTTGATCTGAAAATTCGCTAGTTTAAGATGAATTATATATTTTTCTTCTAGTGTATGATTTTGTATATGATCTTTTCAATCTAGCAGATTTGGTTTTTTTCCAGAATGGGATGCTGGAGCCATGGTTTCAAAGTAAAGGTCTAGGTGATGCAGAACAAGTTTTGGCATATTTTGCTGTATCAAAGCTTGGTGAACCTCCTATTGATGGGAAAACAGATACTAATCCCGAGGGATTGACAGCAGCGTATGGGAAATGGGCGTCTGCTGTAGCTGCAAGATTACATGCTGGTGGCCTTTCTTGCCGGGTGAAGAATTGGTGTTTTTTACTTACTCTGCTATTTGTTGTTAAGACTGGTTGTAAGCAAAGTTTATAACTCCATTTTTGTTTGGAACCTAGTAAATTGGAAATGGGCTCAGTTTTTAGGTGTCTTGGAGCATTTTGAGCTGGAATTTTGTGACAAATTTATTGCCCAGAACATATAATTTTTTTAGTTGGCTAGGAAAATGTTGTTGAAAAAAAATTATCAATTATGAAAAAAAACCTTATTAAATCAGGCACGACCCAAGTGTACTGAAAATTTTTAGATAGTACCAGAGGTGGCAAATTCAAAAAGCCACAGAACAACACTCCTATCCAAGTCTATGAAAGCTGGAGTAAATTATCTGTTCTTTTTTTTTCCCCTGTTCCTATTAGGACTCAACATGGAACCTTCAGTTTCCAGTCTAATCACTAGAGGTATGCCTCAAATAGACTACAATTTGACCAAACTTGAGAACAAGTTGATCAAGTATTAATAAGAAAATGTTAAAGTTCCACTGAGGAGTGAAAATCAAGTGTGCATGCCCACCTTACCTCTTGTCATACACATATCTTACTAGTATCTGAGATAGCTTCACGTGGGATTCTATAACAAGTGGATCATCTTTCACTTCCTCCTCTCAAGTCATTTACTTTCCTTAGAGTGCTTGGTATAAATTATGGGCCTAAACTCTACAAGCTCAAGCTGTTAAGCTTCGTTTGGCACCTGGAAAGAAAATAGAGAAGAAAAGTGGAAGGAAAGAAAATTTGGAGGAAAATAAAAATAGGCTTAAACTTAATAAATTAATTCTATATGTTTATTCAAACTTATTTTGTTTGTTTCTCTATATTATATAAGGACTAAGAAATCTTTAAATATATAAAATTTTGAGGAATTTTGATTATACTTGATTTCCTTTTGTATTTTCCACGGTGAAACCAAACAGGAGAAAATAATTTTCCTTAATATTTTTTTTCTTTCCCTAGTACTTTCTGGATTCCAAATGGAGCCTAAGGAAAATTAGGTGTCCAAAAACTTTGATGCCATTGTTTTTTATACTTTTCATGACACTAATCCAGGTTTTTTTGGGTTATGATTTTCTTCTTGAGAATATTTTGCGAGAGGTGATTGAATTTGTATTTCTTTTGGTAATCTAAAACCAGGTGCTTGACAAGGAAGCTTTTCAGAAACAGATGTTAGAAAAGCTAATATGGATTGCAGCTTTCATGCTTGTTGGCGCTCGTCATCCTGGAGCAACTGTAGGTGTCGTGGAGAAGGAATATCGCTCTGAGGTAAGACTGTCTTTATTTTTTATTTTTATTTGAAAGATCAGATGAGGGACAGATATTTTGTGGTCATGAACAACAGTGGTCCATCGTTTGGGTTACAGTTGAAGAAAGAGTACAACTTTCTTTGCTCTGATCATTAAAATGGATCTCTGTGATCATTAAAAATTGAGGAATTTGATTTTGCTATGATTTCTGCAAACACACCAATGACTTGGCTCTAGTTACTGATCCCTTGGCCAATTGACCACTACCTTTTACTTAGTTTGTGGCCTGTTAGCTATTTCTCTAACACATTGATATTTTTCACGGATTGATGTTTCCTCTAAACTTCATTATTTAAAAGAAATAGCACCTGCGATTACTTCTCTACGAAACAGGATGCATGAATCAAATGAGATGGTTGCTGTTAAATTCATCAAACGTATTGATTTTAGCTTGGGCATGTGACCCATTGTCTCCATCCCTAGCCTAACAAATGAGAGCTCAGTTTTGATGCATGTATGACTTGTAGGAAGAAATACTACATGTATGGAGCTTTCACTTGTACAATTAAGGCATATTAGAAACTCAATTCTCTCATCAGTTTGTCATAATTTCTTTGCTGTCATCTGGAAAACACAGATTCTTTTAAGTTTGATTAAGAGTCATCTGTGTCAATTTCCATTCATGAATGTCAGATGATAGTGTGAATATAGCCATAATGCAATAACTATGTCTCGGATACTACTATGGAGGTGTAATTGTATAAATCAAAATGTCAAATGAAGATTCCTATTATGAACAATATGAATCTAGACATAGGTAGTCTTGACACCATGATGAAGTTTGATCCAAGTAATTAATTGTAGAATCATAACCCTGAAAAGGTATGGCTTGTTATTGTGGGCCAGTAGACCACACACTATTATGCGTGTCGCAATTCTGAATTGCTACAGAATTTGATGGAATTACATTTTTCAGGTGTCTAGCCTCATCGAAGAACTTGCATCTGCTGCTGCAGTGGAAAAGGGGATAGTTTTTGATGAAGGCATGGAGGACAGATTATGCGCATACTCACGGGCTGTAAGTCACTTTCCAACAGCAGCTAAGGAGGTAAAAAAAGTAGTGATCAACTAAAGATAGCAAATTTCCATTACATATATGTATGTAGGTATGGATGTGTTCATGTAAATGAATTCTAGTTTGTTTCTTCCTCAAATGCTCACTCACAGTTTAAATGGAGAAATGGATGGTTTTATTTACTCTCCCAGAAGGCAGTTGCAGAAGGAAAACCAGATCCATGCCCTCTTCATACAGAATGGCTCAAAGAACTGAAAATTGTCTAGAGAAAATCAAAGCTCATCCAACATTTCTCGTCCCATCCGAAATCCCAACGCCAAACAGATGCAGATTGCAGCCAGATGCAAGTGGTAGGTATTATTCTTAACTGAAATCTTGACATCTTGCAAATACCATTGATTTAGAGCAGTTGAGAGTAGAGATGTAGAACATTAAAGGCTTGTATAATCTATCTGGATTTTGGTTCTGGGTGTTTATGTAATGATTGTCATCTATCTATAATTTGAGGTCATGTTTGGAGAACTGGAATAGAGAAATGGAAAAACAATCCTATTTCCTGTTTATTTAGATTATTTTTCAGATTGAGAAGGGGAATAAAAATTTTTACTAGAATGGAAATCAAATCCCATTCATTAGGATATTATATATATATAATTTATTTATTTATTTATTTTGATAAGCATGGATGTCTTGATTAGTTTACGCGAATCTTGACACCATGAAGTTAACGGATAAAACCTTCGGTGGTCCTAACGGGACTCGACATTAGGATTTTGATTTGTCTCTTTTGCATGCTATTGATTCACTTTGACTTTATTCAGGTTGACTTTTTATAATACCGAAATCACAAATTCATTCAAAATAAAATTTGATATAAATTCATATACTTTCAAAATCAGAATTGAGTTGGTTACATGATATCACCCTTTCTATTTCATAATTCATCAAATTCTGAATAAAATTAAATTTTACAAATCTCATTGACTCCTTATTCAAAAATAAAAATAAGTAGTACTAAAAACAATGGAACCATGATTAGAATGAATTTGTTACAAATGAATAGACATGTTCTGTTCACTACCTTTGCCCAAATGAACGTTCTTAAATATTTTGGGCCGACTAGCCTCCGTGTAGAATTGTTTTTTTATTAATGCGACGCCTCATCAATTCTTAATTGGATTGTTTCTTACCACCAGTAGTTTCCAAATAATCCGTTATTCCCTATTGATTTCAATGTATTTGGATGCACATGCTTTGTTCAAGACATCCGTCCCTGCTCTAAACTCTGATTCAAGCCCTTAGCCATCTCTTGGATATTCTCGTGTTCAAAAAGGGTATAGTGCTATCGTCCCACTCTTCAAGCATTCGTCTACTTCAGATTGTCAGATTCTTCGAGACTACATCCCATTTTCCCTGTCCACTGCTACGAACAGGTGGAGGAAGAAGACTGCCTGTCTTTTCAGCTGCAAGGTTACCCATCGCTCTTCCGAACCCGCTCACGCTCCCCGCTTCGGGACAAACCTCCTATCACTTAGTCTACACCGAGCTACAACACCCTTAGTTCTCGAGCCTCCAATTAACCGCTTTCGACATCTGATCCAATTCTGGGGCCGATGATCTTCCTATCGTCTTCATAGCCAGAACGCTATCGCCGCTTCATCCACTCCTTCTTTGCTCTTATGACCACTTGTCATCACATTCTTATTCTTTTATTGCATCATTGGACTCTATTTCGTTGCCTAACAAGGTTTTTGAAGCCCTCACTCATTTTGGTTGACCTAGTGCTATGATAGAGGAGATGAATGCTTTGACTGACAATCAGATTCGACGGCCTGCTAATTGCAAAGAAAGTCATTGGCTGCTTGTGCCATAATCAGCGTTAACCCTGATGATCCACTGCTCTGGGCTGAGTTCTCCGCCTCACAAGTAGCCGGCATGCCTGCACCCATGGTGTGGACTATTCTCACTCTTTTTTCATGTCATGTTCACATACGTTCCTGGGCTTTTACCTTAGCGGCTTTGCCACTTATAATCGATTCCACAAGCTCACATATTGCTAATATCTTTCTTCAGCCACACCTTTGTGGAGGCTATGATATGGCAAAACTCCCATGGTTTGTCATCAGTGTAGATATGAGGGTTTGTCGCTCCCAAGTCTTCAGATGATTCAAATTGTTCACGTGCGGTCTTGAATTCAACCTAAGCCTTAGTGAATCTCGCATGTAGCAACTGACCGTCCGTCTCTCTGCGCAACCCACTTGCATCATCTTTGTCAGAAAGCATGTACGAAATCGTTATCACCGAGGTGTCGACCTGAGCAGATCTCATCTCTTAAGTCTTTCTTTAAACCTAATTTCATCTGGAAACGACCGAGTACCGCATGGTTTCCGCATCAAGTTATGGAGTGAAACACGAAACTTTCCATTTCAAATGAAATACGCCATTGACTACCGTCTGAGACCTAAAAGCTCGAGTAAAAACCATGTCGCTCTCCTAGCGCTTCAGCCGACAACTTACTGCAGGTGCCGGAGTAACATCTGGCGATCTCTGGAGAGATATAAAAGACTACTGTAAATCGCGACCACCTTTACAACTACCGCCTTGATATCGCTTCACTCCGCCACATAAATGAAGGCATGTTTTCTCCAATAATCATCAACAACCATGTAACAAATTCTATGTTACTTGAGCCGAAAGACCGAGACATGGTATTTTGTTATACACCACATAATAGAACTGGAAAATTGTTTACCTGATGCACTGATAGTAATCTAAGGGTGACAAGAGGTCCCATCAAGGTGTTACCGTGGTCAGCTAGAGTAATCTAGTATACGGAAGAGAAGAAACAGAAATGTTTGCTTCCAATCTAAAGTGTGAGTTTGAATAGAGCACAAACACAACTGTATGTGAGATTATACGGCTTCATCAACTCACAAGCCCAGATAAGACACTGAAGGTTCCAAACAAACTCGGTATGCACGGCACCAAAGGTCCTTCATTTCGCTTAATCTCGATATTCCATGAACGGACTAAGCATATTGAGATGTATCATCATTCTTAACACTTAAAATACAACCTGAGCCTGACTTTTATGGTATTATACAAAGACCCAGAACAATCGTTAAATATCTCTCACAAAGTTTCCTGGAATTAGGGAACCCCAGTTAGTTATATCTGCTTTAATAAAATGTAGACATTAATATCTATACTCTAACCTTGGCGAAGTGTTAGTACATATATCTACTTTAAGTAGAACAGAATCTATTAATGCTAGATCGACTTAGATATATATTCACAATGGATCAATGAAAAATACAAAAGAATTCATTCCTCCAATTCTTTTATCTTGCTTTCTACAAAACAAAAAACAGTTTTAAAAAACTGTAAACAAACAAGCCCTATGGTTGTATTTTTATTGCTAAAACCAGATCCAAGAACGAGGCGTCTCCACAAATATAATTATTCACCAAATAGGGAATTTTGGTTCAAGCAACAAAATTACTAATATTGTTACATGGGGAATAATCATGGTTATAAAATAAGACATTTCCTTCACAGGATTAAGAATTTCATTCATTTTTCCTCGATATTTTGTCTGCAACGGGAAACCTTGGAGCTATATCCACAGGTACCTGAATGACAAGAACGAAAAAAAAGAAAGAGAAACTTTAGAAAGTAACAGGTGAAGAAAACCCCAAGAAAAGTGAGAAAAAAGGCAAGCAACTTTGCAGAAAGAGATTTAAATAAATTTCTACTTCATATTTTGTCGATTTTACTGCAACTTAAAAAGATGGTTTATTTAAGGTAGTGCATATTTTGCATATTTTGTGCATATTTTGCATTACCATGAATGTAATATCAATGAGTGTTTCCAATTTTGATGAGTAAAGGGAAAGGGAAAAAAAATGGACCGTTTGTTCAGAAACCTTTCCTACTGTTTTGCAAGATCATGAGAACAGTGTGGATTTTTAGTTATTCCTCAAATGAGCATTTTCCTAAGTACTAACATTCTGATTTCCAAGACTCTAATGGGTTTGTAGGAGTGAGTTTGAATAGGGTTTGTAATCATAATTCCTTTAGTGCTCCCAACTGTCTAGTTTTCTAGGGCTTTTCTTTCCCTGAAACACCCCAGATAGTACAGTGACTGACCCTTCTTCCGTTCGTCTCATTCAAGCTTTCCAGCAAGGCTGACAAACTTGAGTTCCATTCCATGGCTAACCCAAACTCAATCAGCTCAGAGAAGCACTCAAACTCAACAATCTCAAAAATGCACCATTGATCCTTCCATTTCCGCTTCTTGCAGATGACCATGATTTTGAACTCATGCTAAACTGAATGGAAGAGATTTCCACCTCATCCTAAATGGGATGCTACGTCTTTTTTAGGAGTTTAGATGAAAATACTTTATTTGAAAATATAGACGAGAAATTAGTCGAAACCAAATTTAATCCCATAATAATGATAATGTCACTGGTTACACAGCGCACTGAATTAAAATTGTTAAATGCCATTGCCACGATAAATCTAAGAATTTAATTCAGAATAATTCAACAATAAAATTAGGAGGAAGAAGACTTTGGTAAAATAGACACCCAAATGCTGTCCAAGACAGCGGCAATTGAATCAAATTCAAATATGCAATTCGTGATTGTGGCATTTGAACTTTTGAAGAAAAAAACGCTGTCAAGAACAATGGCATTTGCCAAACACACTACTAGTACACTTCCATCAAAACCACCACATTTTTTCCCCACAAACACTATTTCGGTCTAAAACTCCCTTTTTTATGTCAACATAATAAGGTATGCAGGATGCTTAGAAACTCAAAAAGAGGCTGAGGTGATTATGAAGATGCGGAAAATCCCCACCTGCGTTCAAAGCGAAATCTGCCATTGCTTCTCAACTAAATCACCTAACGAATGACAAACATAGCCCTTTTTCCAAGTACTCCACCTCTTGAAACATGTCCAAATTGATTTCATGCCGGGGAAGAATGTTTTCTTCCTTTTAATATTACATGTTTTAAAGTATTCGACAGACAACGAACGCTGTCCATTCTGAGGAAGATCTCTTTTTCATTTGCCTAGACGGGTAAGACTGCGACTCAAACAAATTCAAAGAGATTTTCTTTGGGGACGAGGCAATCTGGAGAAAAAAAACCTCATCTAGTGTAGTGCTCAATAGTTTGTTCAAACAGAAAAATTGGAGGCTTGGGTGTTAAGAGCCTCTCTATTTTAAACAAGGCTCTGTTGTGTAAGTGGATATGGCGTTTCGCAAATGAGAGGGACTTTTTTCGGAGAAATGTCATTTATTGGACATTTGGGGAGGAAAGATCTAGTTGGTGCTCTATTGAGTCAAGGGGAGCTTATGGTACTAGTGTCTGGAAGGAGATTAGGAAGGAATGGGATACAATATCTGTTCTTGTTGTCTTCTCTTTGGGGAATGGAAGGCGACTTCACTTTTGGAAGGATGCTTGTCACCTCACTTCACTATTTTTTTGGTTGTGGAGGGGGGTGGAAGATCAAAAGTTTAATATATGCTTATTAGTAGCCTTACTTTGACATTAAAGTTAATCCCGACTAGATGGAAAAACTAGTGTATTAGTAACTACACATTGTTAGGGCTCGTACCTGAACAGTTTCTAATTTTTGCAATGCAACTTGCAATGGTTGTGTCATTTTTCCATATTTTTCAAGAAGCACATATGCAGCCTTTTTGTCACCGTTCGCTTGTATGGTAAGTATCTCTCTACTCAGGCTCTCAACCGCACCTTCAATCTTTCAATAATGAAAGACAAGATCGCTGTTAATGTTATAATTTAAAGAAAATAACCTGTAAAAGAGGGAAGCTACAACAGATACCTTAGCAAAATCAACAGAAAATGTTTCATCAGGATGCAAAATGAAGCCTCCCTTCTCAAATAACCAGTTAAACTGTAATGCTTGCCCTTTTCTGTTGACATTCAATAATAAAAGAGTCCTTAGCTTCATTATCGTTATCGTGGATCAGAGCAGGATGAATGGCAAATTTACCCATGAGCTTCCTCCAACCCAAAACGCACAGAGCGGAAGCATCCCGCAAGGAAAGAGACATACATGGACTTCAATAAATTCGTCGAGAGCAAATCCTGGAGAGCCAGAATAAAACAATAAAGAAAGAGGTGGAGGAAATAATAAACAACATCAGCTTAACAGATAATACATAGTACAGACTTTTGTTGCAGTTCTTTTTGCTATGATGCTATCTTGTTAGGTTTTCTCCTTTAACCATCCTTTTATATTTGGGAAGAAATTCTCATCGTTCGCTTGTAGTTAAAATTCATATCAACGAATAATTAGTATCTGACTAGGAATAAAAATGGGTATTGCAGACTGCATCAGTAGAGAACCAATTTAAACAAAAAAAAATTAAAATCGATATTCTTTGACCACTAGATGTGTTTCTCTCAAATTTAACGCTGATTGAAGATGGAATTGGGGCTACAATCTAAAGAAAATTCAGCTTTATATCGAGATTTAACATAGATTAGATCCAAATCCAACTCATTGGCATTGTTATAAAAAGGTCCTTTTTTGCTATCAACATAAATCCGAATAGTATATGCACATTACCAACATCTACTAAGATTGAAAGATGCATAGGAATATGAAAAGTAGAGGTTTTCAGTATGGCCCAAGCCTTCTTGGTAAAGTTGCATATCTGTTGTGGGACCACTATGCTCCAAAATAACAGCATAAGCAGCATGGAACTTTCTAAAATACCAACCCCTGTTTTGGAACTTCCTAGAATTGATCATATTGCCTCTCTATTAGGAAAATAATAATAATAATAATAATAATAATGTTATATACAAGGCATCCATCAGCAGGTGTACAATGAGCATGATAATTAAGCAAAGAAATGGCCAAAATACTACAGCCAGAATGCAGAATACCGAACTTATGTAGCATAGGATCATACAGACTGATTCAGATTTTCTTTGTTGTCTATCAGAACTGGATTACCAAATAGGTACAATAAAGTTGGACACAGGTAGTAGAACTTGATAGAAACTAAGATCAGCTATTTAAAAGAGAGGTAACTATAACATACAAAATTTAGATGCGATGAAACCAGTAACCAGGCGAAGACCTTGATCTTTGAAGTGGCTTTTGATTTCAAAACAAAATTGACCAGAAAGAACGGAACTGAAATTTGGGATTTAGACAAGACCAAGAAGAAAGACTTAATTGAAAATAAGTCAGAGGAGAACAAAGATTATGCCCTTGAAATTACAAGAAGATGAGTGCATGAATCAACTTCAACAACAATGAGATTGTGACAGAAATTGAAATTACAAGAAAGCAAACTAGAAACTGGTCTTTCATTAAGCCTTTCAAGACTCATTATACTTAAAGCTTGTGAGTTCAAAATACGAATGAAGAAAAATAAGCTTATCCAAGAAGGTTCAATGGAGACAAAGCCAGTTAGGTGCAAATAATTTCACAACTTTATCCTTTTGTCAGGCAGGTAACTGCCGATAAGATAGTAACCAAGACCTGTAATGGCATCAAGATATGCAGATTTAAATAAACATGATATCTACTACATATAAAGGAAGTTATTTTGTTTCTAGCTTACTACCATGAGAAACCAGAACTTATTCTCTATAGTGATGATATCTTAAAAGTACTGTTCCTCACTTCAATTATGATTTGTCATAAAACTAGCAGGCTACAGTTTGTTCCTGTCTCTACAGTCTCCAGATTGAGAAAAGAAAAGAGTAGACATTAATGTTACAATCTTTGATCAACTCTCATCCAACAATTAAAAAGAATTTACACAGAAAGTAATTTTTTTTTTCTTTTCTACATATACATCTTCTCTCTTTTTATTTTTATTTTTTACATAATATAAAATCCATAAAAGTATGCTTATATATGTGTGAGTATATACACACACACAAATGTACAAGAAGAATTAAGTATAAAGCAATGTACGAACATAGACATTTTATCAATAATATATCTGAAAATATTAAACATAGAAGATGAGTAATAAAGAAAGTTAACACAAGAAGAGCCACTGTGAAGAGTCGAACTGAATAAATATTTACTGACCTGGCTGATTAGAAATCTTAGTGCCCAAAGCCCAACTATATCAGCTTTTGCTTCTTCCAAAGACGAGTGAAGTTCTTGCAGTGCCTGTAAGAAGGGAAAAAAAGAATAAAAAGGAAAGAGGGCATCAGATATTATGTTTCATTAGAATAACATTCAGACATAAGGAGGGGAGGGGAGGGCCAGGGTGGGCATAAGGAGGGGAGGGGACCGGGTTTAAGTCCCCGTGAGGACAAAATTGTGTACTTATCAAAAATAATAATAATAATGTCCAGACATAAAATAACAATCTCTGAAGTTCAATTTCTTGTTTGCTTTAGTTTCATCCCTTCAAATTCAATAAATGGAAACTAAAATATTAAGAAAGTAAATAAAGCGCACATAGGGGAGAGCTTTTTACTCACCAATCTCACTGTAGACTCTTGACCATCTGGGAGTATTATGGTATGAGGCCCGATTCCATGGCAGCATTCATGACAAATTGTGTGAGTGAAGAAAGATTCAAAATCAACATATTTCTGTTGCTCCTCTGTAATGCATGCTTCAGCTATAGGCTGAAGAATATGCTTGAACCTGGTTAAGGATAAGCAAGTCTTAACATTTCAAAGAATTTCCCACTCAAATAAATAAATAAATAAATAAAACATCTCATGAAATAGCCAATAGGACAGCAAATGCCAGAACATGATGATTATGACACTCAGGGAAAATAATATACTTAGCCTCCGAAACATTTTTAAGCATGACCATGGATGTTCCTCGCTCTTTTACAATGCGCTCATCATTTGGTAAATTGAATGCAACAGTTTGGGGACCCTTCACATCCTGGCATAAATTTGAAATTATCAGCAGGATTTTCACCCAGATAATTAGAAAGATGTTTAATTTAAATTCCCAGGGATTGTTTTCTGATAAGAAAAAGAACAGGAGTGAACACAGAGAAAAAGTACATATTCTTAATAATAAATTTTACGCATTAACAAAGATAACATGGTTGAGAGAACAAGTTTCAACTGAACAAGCCACCAATTTGACTCACCACTTCTGAATTAACCAACATAAAAGTAGGTGATATCATATGACATTCAAAATTTTCTACACATTTAATTCATGAAACTAAACACTACCTCTACCAACAAAGAAAGATAAATCTTTCCATTTATTCTCACTCTGATATATCATCCTTCTTTTTTTTTCCCAGAAGAATTTTTATGTTTCATTCATGAAGTTAAAAATTGACCCTACCAACAAACAAAGATAAATCTTCCTATTTATTCTAACCCTAATATTTTATATTTTTTTATTATTATTTTTGTTGAATATGAATCCTAAAAGCCTATTCATTTACATCACAAGCAAGAGCTAAGTTTAGTCCGTGTGTCCAGCCAAGCTCCAGAGGCTATGCTTAATACAAATTAGCTAGCAATTTCATTTAGCTAAACTGTGGTGCAATCTTACCTTAAATGAGTCCCTAATTCTAAGAACATGGTAGCACAAAGGTTTTTTAATTCTCAAGAACCATATCATAAGCATTCTGAATTGTATCAATTGAAAGAAGAACGAAAAAGGAAGTGTAATCAAAAGTTTCAAAAGAACAGGAAAGATGCTAATTTTGAAAACACCTATAGTATAAACATAATAGGTTGCATAACTCACATTCATGAGGATGCACCATCTACCTTTTCAATATGGGTAGGATGGTTAAACCTGCTTGCAATTAATTGTAGGCGGGTATTACAAGAAGTGGTATTTTATTTAGTTGGAGATCCCATGTTTCAATTTCTAAGTTCTTTAACAACAAAATATAAGTAAATATTTTATCAGCTACATAATTATCGCAGAATAATTATTTGTAAACTAATATGGAAATTGTGGATAGCAGGAAATTAGGGATATTTGTTGACTGAATTTTTCCATATTTACTTACCTTAGTTAGGCTGATTCTAAATTGATTTTTTCCTTTTTGTACAGATCTTATTCTTGTATATATTTACCAATTGTTCAATGAGAAAGCAATGAGTTTTTCCTTCAAAATAATCAACAATTATAATTTCAAGGTCAGGATTAAGCTCTATCTGCTGTCCCCGTTGTTTTTTTTTTTAAGATTTCTGAAAGACTTGTGCTCAAGTCAGGAAAGTAGAAACTGTAGGAGAATAATTGATAAATAGAGATGTGAATCTTCTGAGATTTAGAGTCGACCACCATTCATATTGTCATTGCTGTGATCCCATTTTTTTTACTCCTTTTGGTCTTTCTCTGGCCTTTTGAAAGCCTCCCAATTGAATCAATTGACTCCCCCTCAGTAGTGTATTTGTCAGTTTCCAAAGCACATTTCATCCATCTTAACACATCATGTTGTAAATTGGTGCAACCTCTGGCCATCTTAAGTTCATATGGTTCTGCTTCATGAAACAAGGCAGATTTTTTTCTTGTAAATTTCTCCTTTCATCATGATATTGCACTCAATGATTATACCGGGTCCAGAAGCACTTCTCAACTTAAATCATGTTCTAAATTTTACATGCAAAATTGGTGCAGCCTAGGATTAATCTAGGATATCAAAAGATGCACTTTCAGTCTTTTTTCAGTCATCTTACGGTTCTGGAACCAATTCTGAATCCCTTTATCCTTCCTAGACCCAAGGATTCTTCAAAACCATTATGTAGGTTTCCTTTGCACTTGAAAATGAGGCTTTATTATCTGAACCAGCAATAACATATCGTTCCCACACAAAGGCAAGAAAAGGTATTGTGCAGAATCTTTTAGCAAGCAAGAAACTAACTATAAGGGATAAAATTTTAACACAGATTAGTGTGTCAAAGTAAGCTTGAATTAATTATAACTGAACAAAGCACCAATGATCAAGCAATCTCTAAGGATAAAGATGTGACAGAGGCCACCATATACAGTGGAAATCTTAAAAGATATCAGTTCAGGTGATGAAACTATGAGGTTACGTTTGATTGGTGGGTGTAGGATAGGATATGCATAGCGTGAAATGAGAAGAAAATAATACTTTTTTTTATTAAATGAGTGAGTGAGTAAAATACAGTATAAGTTCTACCTATTTATATACATCAGGAAGACACAAAAAGGAAACAAATAAAAATACAAAAAGGAAGGAAATTAATGTATAGAAAGGAAGGAGATAAACCAAACAATATCCTAAGAATATCCTATGATTCTCAACACTCCCCCTCAAGGTGGAGCATATAGGTCATATGCACCAAGCTTGTTACATATGTACTTAACCGGAGAAGATCTGCCGGAGAAGGTCCACTGAAGAGGGTTCACCAGAGATGGTTTGTCAGAGAAGGTCCGCCAGAGAAGATCCGCCGGAGAAGGTTCGTCGGAGAAGGTCCGACGAAGCAGCATCCACTGAGATCTGAATGGAGAAGTGTCCCATAAAGAAGATTCGGCCAAGAAGATCCACAATAAGATCCGCCGGAGAAGGTTCGACTAAAAGGCGTTCACGAGAAGGTCTAATCTGATAGTGTCCGATATAAAGATCTGACGAGAAAGGCCCGCTCAAGAAGATGGCTAATGAAAGAGGATCACTTAATCCAACTATGGCTCTAATACCCAGCAAAATGAGAAAATAAAATAATACTTTTCTTTATTGAATGAGTGAGTAAAATACAGTATAAGTCCTACCTATTTATATAGGTCGAAGGTACAAAAATGAAACAAATAAAAATACAAAAATGAAGGAAATTAATGTACAACAAAGGAAGGAGATAAACCAGAGAATATCTTATGATTCTCAACACATAGCTTAGGATAACTTATCTGATTCCGTCACCAAGGATGGGATACAACATTATCTCCTCTCTTATCCTGTCCTATTCTATATCCAACCAACCAAACACAGCCTAATTAACCCAAAAGGGAGGAATGCTTAACCCCAATCAATCCCTGCCCACTTGACAGTACATGAGGAAATTCCTGTGTCATGTAAATGAGAGATAGAGTAACATCTTCAGCAGAAGTCTGCTGAAGGTTGCCTCTAGAGGTAGAATTAATTAAATTCTAGAGATTCCACTTCTGTTGTCAACATACTAAATGCATGCCCCAAGAGGAAAATAAAAAATCATGCAATAAATTTTTTGTAGAGTTTCTATGGACTTACCCCTGCATTATAAACAAGTTGGATAACACGAATAGGAGCAGAAGTTACTTCTTTTGATTTGTACACATCATCCATTGGAAGATTTTGTTCCAAAACCTAACAAAGTATAAATTCTATGAGAATAAAACAGTCAGGATAAGAAAAAAGGGAAGTTAAATATTTGTTTTTGATCACAAAAGTACCTGTAAATTATCACCAAAGAGTTTGAGTTGAGCAGTTGCTTGGTCATCACGAACTCCAATGAATGCTTCAAACGTAGCCTGAGTGATATTAAAGCAACTTGTACCAATAAGAATACAAACAAATAATAACAAGAATCAGGGATTTGTATCTGATTTCTACTATTTCTAAAGTGCTGCTATACACAAAATATCACTTTCTTAATTAGGAAAAATGCATTTACAAAAAATGCTAGATCAACACAGAACTTGCCAGCTCTCTAAATACAATTCAAAATTATGAGGGAAATATCAAAGATTTCAGTAATATTTTAGTCCATCATGACCGGGATTCTCAAAGAAGCACTCATCTAAAGTAATCTAGAAGGCATTTTGAGATATCTTAAACATGGTTGGGGACAGATTTAGAGCCAACGATGCACTGCAACCCACCTCCACTCATAGTACATAACGGCATGCATAACAAGTGGTTTTTTTCATCGAATTATTTGAGACCATTAAAACGATCAACAATGATCAAGATAATAATTTACACATTCTGGTCTGTGTTTACTTAATTTTGATATCAATTTCTTTAGGTAACATTGCAATTCCATGATACATCCAAAGTCCCACATATTGGTCATTCAAAATGTAATCAAAATTGATTGAAGGAAAAATTGTGTATATTTTACATCGATCACAAATAACCTAGTTATACACAAGACAACCCCTAAACCAAATAGGAAAGAATATGAAGTTTCCTAACTCTACATGTTTCCTTTTCCCAGCTAGGTTTTAATTTTACAATACTATAACACTCCCTCTCAAGTTGGATCATAGATATTGATTATGCCCAACTTGTTACAAAGATAACTGACTCGATCCCCATTCAAAGGTTTTGTGAAGATATTTCCTAATTGTTCTCTAGTCTTTACATATCCTATAGAGATCAACCCCAACTAGATCTTCTCACAGACAAAATGACAATCTATCTCAATATGTTGGTCCGTTCATGAAATACCGGGTTCGATGTTATATGCATGACAACTTGGTTATCACACCAAAGCTTTGCCGGCACTGAAGTTTCGATTCCCACTTCCATCAATAATCAAGGGTGATCCACACGATCTCGCATACGACGTAGTCATAGCTTTATACTCTAACTCCAAGACTAGGATCGCGACAACACTTTTTGTTTACTCTTTCAATGAGATCATTTGTTCTCAAAAGACACATCCCTGAATGATCTCCCATTCTTAGATCATGCCCAATCATTTCAAACAGTTAACATCCCAGCAAAGCCCACTGCTAGATAATCACAGATTTCTTCAAACAATATTAAGATATGTCACACGTCACCCAACTGATTCAGATCAGATTGATATAAACTGATCTCAAAACACGATCAACAAGGCAATATCCAAGAGCACATGCGATAACTACCAACTTAGTATTTCGTATCTCAGGTCTCAAACAGTCTCTCTAGCATCCGCACAATAGAGTCATAAAAAGGGCCTACAATGGTTCAACCCACCCCTGTCTAGACAAACCAACACTAATATTCGTCAGAGATAACTGCACCCCTGCTCTTCCAAATGATTCCAACATCCTCCATCTAAAATGGTTGACTAACATATAACAACTTCTCTGAATTAATCCAAAGGATGACAATGTCATCCACATACACTAACATTAGAATAATACCAGAACTGGAATTTTTATAGAAGATGAAGTGGTCAAACTTACTCTTCTGCATGCCAAATGTCTCAACTGTCTGATAGAATTTTTCAAACCAAGCCCGAGGACTCTGTTTCAAACCATATAGAGATTTCCGAAGATGACACACCTTCCCTATCTTCCCCTAAGCAACAAACCTCGGAGGTTGCTCCATGTAAACCTCTTCCTGAAGATCTCCATATAGAAAGGAATTCTTGATATCAAACTGATGCAAGTCCCAATCATAAGAAGCAGCAAGAGAAATAAACAGACGAACATATGTCAGCTTAGCTACAAGAGAAAAAGTATCGTAATAATCACGCCATAGTCCGAGACAAATTTCTTGCAAGCAACAAGACAGCCTCTAATCAAGAATGCACCCAGCATCAAGTGATTAAACTTTTATGGTAAACACCCAACGACAACCAATAGCTCTTTCTGTGAGATAAAGGCACCAAGTCCCAAAGTACCATTCGAAACACCAAAGCCAGATTTCATCCACTATAAGCAACACGCCACCAGTGAGATAAAGCCTCACGATGTAAAAGTACAGTAAAGAGAGATCGAATCAAGAGATGCAATAAAGAACAAGAGGGAAGACAAAAAATGGTTATAGGAAAATGAAAGTGAAGGAGATTGAGGAGTACACCGATGTTAACTTTATAGAGAGCAATCTAAGATCATCATTCTGCATCGGATCCGATGACAGCTACCAAAGGTCGACTAGAGACCGAAGGTTCTAGCGCTGAAAATATACCTAAGTAATGGGAGGTTTAACAGGAACGGGAGCTGGAGTAGGATCTGGTGGAGCCAATGGAACCGATGAGGAAATAGTGTACACTAATAAATCATCACCCTTCCCTTGACTAGTAATAGGAGAAGAAAGGGAAAACGGGGTAGTCTCAAAGACACTGTAAGACTGCAGAGACATAAAGTAATCAAGAGCGACAATAACACCTATACCCTTTTTAACTCGAGTAATATCCCACAAAGAGAGGCATTTTAAGGACTTCTTGATCGTTCAGAGACATGAGGGCTGAGATCTCGAACAAAGCATGTGCATCCAAATACCTCGATCAATAGTGGAACAAATGACATTCGGGGAACAACTAAAGGGTGGGGTGAGAAGCCCACTTAGAACTCGATGATGACACCTATTAATCAAGGTAGCGAGAGATCGCATCAACACGTATGTTCGGAAACATGCATCTCGGAACAAAAGAGCCCGAGCGGGCCTGGGCAGAAGATGTTTATTCTTTTCCTGCCTACCCCACCCCAGAGGTGTATCAACACAAGAGGTCCGATGGAGAATCCCACGCTTGTACATGAAGGACTGGAAAAGGTTCACAAATATCTTGCTTACCACCCCACTGTTTGAACAGGAACATGAAATTGAGTTTGAATTTTAGAACAAAAGGCACTAAAATGAGAAAAAAAGCTCAGAACGACTTTTTACTGGATAAAGCCAAGTGACGCAAGAGAAATCGTCAACAAAAGCAACGAAATACTTAAACCCAGTGGAAGACATAACAGGAAAAGGACCCCCCACACATTAAATGAATCATCTGCAAGAGCTGAAGCCTAATATTGACTCTAGGACTCAAATGCACACGATGAAGCTTTAGTACATTAATAACACTGTTAATCAATGAGGATAGACTAGAAAATTGAGGATATAGCTTCTTCAACAAAGAGAGAGAAGGATGACCCAAGCGATAATGTAATTTGAATGGAGGAATGGAACCCTTAGAACAAATAAATGTGATTTCGTAATTCTCCGTGTCAAGGATGTAGATTCTAGACTCACACCCTCACCAACAATCCGCTTCTGCCAGATCCCAAATCAAACAATAATCGTGAAAGAATGAGATACCACAGCTATAGACGAAAGTGAGCTACTCACATGTAAACAAACTAAAAGAGAATTGTAAACCTTAAAAGAGGTCAAAGTGATTAGAGGAGTCAGATGAATTGTCCATAACCTAAGGACACAAGATGTTGACTCATCTGTAAGGGTAACGGTAGAGGTAGAAGGGTAAGACTAAAACGTAGTAAATAAATTGGAGTTACCTATCATGTGGTCGGTGGCTCCAGAGTCAATGATCCATGTGGAGGAAGAGGAAATAAAACATGTGTTGGTTTTACCTAACTCAACGAGTGTAGTGATAGAAGTAGATGCAAACTTAAGTGATTTTTTATACTAAGATGACTGAAAAATTCAATTTTTACATTGCAACCTCCTACACTTCCGGCATACATGGCTTAGATTATGGCAATAATAACACACAACTCCTCCCGAGGGTTTCTTGTTAGTCATAGAAGCAATTCTAACTAAAACAGGTCGCTGAAAATCCGAAACAAAAATTTGATCTTGAAAGGGACCACTCTTTCCATGAAAAATGAACACTTGAATTAACCCATCCCACAATCCAATAAAACAACTATGGATATTATCAAGGTCATGAAGCAAGAAACAAAGGCAGAAACTCGAGGAAGAATGACTGTCACCAAAATCGGCGACATTGTTCGGCCAGCAGATGCAAGTGATAGCTGGGGAATGGCGTCGGCGGCTGGTCAGATGCCAGAGGGAGGTGCTCGTCACGAGGAGGTCTCATCGCGCTCCCACGCCACAGGTGTCGCCAACAAATCTAATACTTAGCTCACACGCAGACTTTTTCGCCACCTGAATTTATGGCTCTACTCACAGGTCACGTAACCTATGGACTGGTCATCCTAATTCTCCTCTAGATGGGTATTTTCAAAAGAACATCCTACCGACCCTCTTTCTTCTTGTGAAATTCCTTCCCAATTTCCTCAACCGAAATTAGCTCACGTGGATCGAATTGATCGGGCTGGAAAATTGTGTATATTCACACTGATCATAAGAATCATACTATATATACAAGATAAACTCAAAACCAATAGAAAAGAATACAGCTCTAATCCTACATGTTTCCTTTTCCCAACTAGTTTCTAATTCTACAATACTATAACACAAAACTTACAACAACCTTTTCAGATGGTAACATCTAAGAAAAAAATTTGAACAGGACAATATTGCATTTGATTTCCACAGTAGCAGTTCCAAATGGGAGCAATTTAGCTCAAAATCACTAAATACATAGTACTATACTAAATTCATTACCAACAGAGTCTTATGTCAGAACAGGTCTGACTCCAAAATATTATAGATGAAAAGAGGAACAGAAGAAAGAGAGCTGTCCACACAAAATAATACCTTATAACCAAAAAGTGTATCTTTATATGTCTCATATGGGCCAATAGTAACATCCAACTTAGAGTCCTACAAAATAAAATGCATATGTGGAGTTGTCAGACATGTGATGGTATCGTTAACTGGGAGGAAAAAAAGAGCAGATAATTAACACAACTTTAAAGTGCACATGCTAATGGTTCCCAAACTTTAACCAAACTAAATTATTAACAACAGTTGGATTCTGTAAAATTATTAATTAACTCACTTTCTACATTGTAGTTACAACAAAAAATGATAAGGGCATAACTTTTACTTTACTAGGGATTTTTATTATTTCAAAAAACAAAAAAGACAAATAAACTTAGACTGATAAGAAATAAGGTAACATAACAAAGGACTTATAAAAAGAATAACAGATAAGCACTATTCTACCTACAACAGTGTTTTAGAAGGCTATTGAGGCTTATGCCTTGAGGTTCAACTCAAGGCAATGCTATAGCCTTAGAATAGGGTAATTGAGGCTTAAGCCTCCAATATTCAAAAGGTTCAATGGATTTAGAACCTTTATGGGATTTCCATTTACACCTTATAACTGTTTGAAGCCTCAGTACTCATAAGTATCAATGTTATGTTTTTAAAGGGTTTTCACATAGATTTATGATTTTTGTCTTTTATCTATGACTAGGTTTAAATGTTTTAAAAAATTAAAGATTTAGTTCACCACAAATTAACCCTATAATGGAAAGGAAGAGAGAAAAAGAGAGAGATATTGAAAAGAAAATAAAGAAATTATTAGTAAATACAGTGACTGAGATGACATATAATCACTATTTTATTATTGATATATAAATAAAAAAAATCACTATAATTAATGAAAGAAGGAGAAAAATGGGTTGACATTAACATTGATGGAGAGGAAAATAGAACAATTGAGTATAATAAATGATAATGATGGTGGTTTTGTATATTAATTGATAAACACATGAAAGAGAGTTGGGTTTTCAAAGAGACAAAGAGGAACTTGATCATTCTGGATTGTATGTTTTCATATTACTTAATTTTCTAGTGAATTTTTTGTTTTGTTTTATAATAATTACTGAAAAGATTATGAATAAATCTTGCTCTGTCATTATTTATTTACATTTTATTCTATTCCACCCTGTGGCTTATGCTTCACCTATTTATGGAATGCCTACGCTTACGCTTCCCCATGATGACAAAATGCCCAGGAATACCTATCTTTTTTAAACATCTGACCTCCAAAAAATATTTCTTAACAAGTAATCAAGAATAATTCTGCACTCCATATTCAACATTATGATGAAGATACACAACCTGATCCATGCTGTAAGATTCAGGTTTAACAGATCATTTGAAAGGAAAAAGAACTGGTCTTTGCTATATATCCCTCTCAGATCTGTATGCAAAAGAATGCATTATATTCACTACAAAAGTTATCCTTGGTCCATTTATGTTCAAAACTGAAAGCAAATGTTTCAAGGAGCGCCAAATAGAAAGAACAATCAGAAAAAGAAATTCAAAACCTTTGTATCTAGGTGAGAGTTAGTCAAGTCTCTGCTTTGTAAAGCAGCTCTCGGCAGCTTATGAGAGCGCCTATAATTCCAGAAAGGAATGCTATACAGATCATGACTGGAAACCACCAAATCATCAGTTCCCTCAACTGTGTTATTGGATGAAGAAGCATCTAACACAAATTCACTGTGCCTTCTAATAACACTAAAAAAGCCTGTTGCATCTTCTTGTTTATCTTCTGGTAAACTTCCCTTCCATAACTCAAATTCCTGTGGCAAGAGAGAAAATCATGGATCCACATGCTGGAAAAACAGATTGATTGAAAACATGCCTACCATTACAGACCTGAGAAAGGTTTACTTGAATATATGATGTAGATTCTATGCTAAAATTTTCATTTGTAGTAAGAGACAAAATTTTCCATACTATATACCATTTTGTCCATATCTGGTGGGTAGAAATTTGCCCCAGGTGGTATCAGCAAAGGAAATGCAGCTCTATACTCAAGGCCCGTCCATCCTGTTACGGACTTTGTAGCTTCAGGGAGCAAATTAACAGCCGAATCTGCAGTTGTTAAAAATGCCTTATTTTCATCAAGGACGGACCTGTTAACAAAGAAATGAATTATTTAAAATAAAAGAATAAGAAAGCAAGAAACTAAAGAAAAGGAAAAAAGATAGATAATGCACAAGGTCACACAAGATAGCACTGTATCATGTATGATGTATGGAGATCTGAGGACCATATCTTAGCCTCTATAATTACATTAAATCAGTTAATTGAACTTTATGTCCAAGAAACATCTCATTATGAGAATCATTTAATATTCTTTCAGATATCTTCTTGATTTGATCTCCTACTTTTGTACATTATCCCTCCTCTCAATTTCTTATTTTCTTTCCTTTAATTATATTTTGTTTTTTTATTCACTTTTTGTATATGAGCATAGTGCCCTATGCTATGTAATACTAATTCAACTCATTCAATCAATAAGAAAGCATCCTTTTCTTTATATTTCATGGTAATGTTTGGCTTGGTTCCGTGGAGGAGTCATCTACTTGTTTGAGCATCTCCCAATGGATCTTCTCGCTTCTATCAAATCTTTCTCCGACGGATCTTCCTGGCCATATTCTCCCAAGTGATCTTTGGCTGGATCTTCTCCGTCGGGACCCTTCCGCCTGGATCTTTCCACAAATTTCACCTCTTCTCCAATTGAGAAAATCCGTTGGAGAAGAAAAGCTTTCTTCAATACTCACTCACTCATTCAATAAAGAAAAAAGTTATTTTCTTCTATCATTTCACATGGTATTAGAGCCATGGTTGCTTATGGAGTGAGCCACTTTCTCCAGCGGGCCTTCTCTCCAAGACCTTCTCCGTCTGACCTCTCTAACAGATCTTCGAATCTTCTCTCATCTGATCTTCTCAAATTTTGATCTTTCTTCACAAACTTTCTCTTGAATCTTCTCATGCGATCCCATTGACTTTTTTTCATCTGATCTTTCCGGCTGCCCTTCTCTTTCCAGATGGCCCCCAATCCGATCACATCAACTCATCAACCTGCGTCGTGATTGCCGCAGATCGAATATCAGATTAAGATATCTTTATAACAGTTCTCTACAATGGCTATTATGCTCCACTCTTATGTGGTGTTGAGAATCAAGTGGAATATTCTCTAGATATTTATTTATCTCCTACCTTTGTGTACATTGTCTTCCTTCCTTTTACTATTTTCCTAATTTTATTTTCTTCTCAATTTTATTTTGCTTCTTTATCCCATTCTTTTGTATATATAGTGTCTCTATACTGTAATACTTCAACTAACCCCAATCATAAGAGCATCATTTTCTTATATTTCTTCACAGCTACTAATTCAACGCTATATAAGTGAAGTGAACAGTGCACTTCTTAGAGGGTTCACTTGAGAAAATTCCTTCATCCTGGTTAGGCAGATCTGAGATGTTGTTTGGTTAGTGATGGTGACAACCCTAGAAAAGTGAGAAGGCTTCAGGAAAAAGGAAATACATAATATATATGCATATATATATATATATAGAGGTAAAAGATGTGATAGGAAATTTTTGATAATAAAAATAGAAAGAATGTACAAAAGGGGATAAGTAGAAACCTTGATATCTTACAAAGGTCTTCCAGGAGTCTCACCTAGGAAGTCAGTGGAGCTCACAATTGAAAGTCGCAAATAGATGAAATATTATTACTTAACCAAATCTCCTTTTGACTTTCATCAATCACACTTAGTAGAAAAAACTTACCATGGACTCCCATTGATCAAATAGTACATCCATTTTAACTTGTCCAAATGAGATGTATCAGCATGTTCCTTCAACCAATCTTTTAAAATTGGATTGCTGAACCAAGCCTGAGGGGGGGGGGGAAGGAAAGGACCAAAATAAACAAAAACAAAAGCATCAGTACTAGCCACCTAATGGCATCGAATGAATTGCAAGCAGAATATGGATCTCAGCAGCATAATTAGCAAGCTGTAAAACCTTGTTAGAGTCTAAGGACAAAAAAAATACTATAAAACAATGGAAACAAAAGAAGGATACTCCAGGATGCTGACAAAGTGTATAGAAATGAATCCCGCTCATTCATCAAAGCCACCTACTTGCATTGAACCATTACGATAATTGCGATCATCTATTTATTTATGAACATGGTAGAACTCTGCAGTGGCAAAGGGAGTGTAGCTCTCACATTGAGAGTGAACTACTATAAATATTGTGTGCTCTATCTACTTTCTATTCATTGTGTGTTGTTACTTCCGTTGTAGAGATTTTCTTCTAACAAGTGGTATCAACACTTGGTTTTAGTGAGGGGAATGGTTAGAGAAGATGAATCTAGCCTTGGAAAACAAGCTCAACAATATAATTTTTGCATTTTGGAGAATGCAAATCACATATTATCTCTGTAATATAATGGAATGATTTTTCTCTCATCTGTAAATATAAGCATGATTAGTTGCACCATGTTAGAAACTCTTATACCTTCGTGTGTAGATTATTTTATCTTTGTGCTATTAATATGTCTATTGTAAAGCTGGCACAGACATAAGAATTTGTATCAAACCCTTAGTTGAAGATTTTTAAAGAGCCAAATATAGAAAAGCACACAAGAAAATGATAAAAGGAATTTTAATTGAAGGTAGAGTCAATTGTTCTCTTGTTGAGATATGATACAAAATGGTTTATCAACAGAGGTGAAAAACTGACTCCATGGTATTTGATCATTTGATCCAAGTTGGAAATAATTAGGAAGCATTTCAATTGGCAAAAAATCCTTTTGGAAAAGAATAGTGTACTGAATATTTTCTAAATATCATTGTATCATTAGATTTCCTCGTAGAATAAGCATAGTTATTATAAAACTATACCCCCACTGTATACTCAGGGGTAGTTGCCAAGGCTCTCCTTTTTTTGTTCTATTATTTGCTCAATTTGCCTATCAAAGAAAAAAGTTATTATAAAAATCCTTATAAATACTCTAGGTTGTAAGGGGAAAAGGTAGTGAAACGGAGATGGGTTATTTTGGAGCAAGATGTGAGGAATAATGAGAGATACTAGATGAAACAGGGGAGCTTTTGGCTTAGGTGTAAATACAAAGAGTAGGAAAACATGGGAATTTTTGGGAAACCAGAAAGTTATAAGTAGTTTTTATCCTTTGTTATATTCTTTATGATATGGTGGCATGAAAGAGGAAATTTGTGTTCCAGGTGTAGATATAAGAAATGGGAAAACATGACATATGTTGGGAATCTATATAGTTATATTTGGTTTCTATTTTCTACAATATTTTCTATTGTATTAGTAAATGATTCTTTCTCATCCGTTGATGTAAACATAGTTGATCAAATCATGTCAAAAACTCATGTACCTTTGTATCAATTATTTTATCTTTATGTTCTTGAACTAACATATTTATGCCAAAGCTTTCGCTTGCACAACATGACACAATGGCAATCAAAGAAGATGGGATAAGTTCAAGCTCCTTGATTTCAAAATCAAGAAATCACAATGAAAAGTGAAGTTCCAAAACACCAAGGAAGAGGAGAAATGCAAAATACAATTGATAGAAGAGTTCAAATGTATCTTCTAAAGAGATTTGGAATACGAGCCAAAAAGGAATTGATCTCACCACCATATGTATTCTCAAATACAAATTTTGTACCAAAAAAAAAAATCACTAAGCAATAGCCTTCCATAAGGCAACTGTGTGACCAAAAGTACCAAAGATAATTAATGGCCCAAAGTTGTAGTTTCCCCAAGGAATCAATTCAACAAAACCAGTTGATAGGAGGTGACTTTTTGTTCCTCTTCTAACTCTTTACCAAAAAACATAAATGAATAAATCACACTTCTTTACTCGCTAGAGGTCATTACAAGCCTACCTATAATTTAAATTTTATTCAACTGTTTGATAAATGAAAAATGAAAGTCCCAAAATGTTTACTTGACAAATTTGGTCTTAAATCATTTATGCCAGTCATCCTTATGTAGAAACATTACATTCCAGCAAAAACATATTTGGTCAATCCAATATATATGACATTATGTTTACAAGAATGTTGCAAATTTTTGTGCTTTTATTTTATAATTTATTTCCAAAAAAATGTATCAGATGACAAAAGTTTCACAACTTTAAAAATCACACTTTATTTTAAACTCTCAAAGATACCAATGACCATGTAAGATTTTTCTAAGATCTCTAACATAGTAACATCTAATGAAAAAAATGAAAAATTATTTCAAAGGATCATAAAAATGATAATGGAGTAAAATAATTTGTTTCAAGAAAATTCATTTTAAAATGGATTGAATAAAACAAGAATTTAGTTGAAGAGTGGAGCCAAAGGGGACACCCAAAAAAAACCTTTAAAAGAAAAACTAAAAACTTAAAGATCTTAAAACTATATGTTTTTTTTTTTTGATAAATAAAAAGAGCATATATTAGAAAGAGGCGTTGAAAGCGTCCAAGGAAAACAAGTAAGAGAGAAAGCTTACCCCCCTTATAAAAAGCCAACCAAAAAGGAGACAACACCCCTCAAAAAACACCTTAAGAGATTTGGTTAAAAAAACACCTTAAGAGCCCACCTAATCCAAAAAATTAACAAGCACACCACGGGCCATCAACAAATAAACCTTGGTCTTCGACCAAAAAGATGTGTACAAAAGAAGACTTTAACCCTTGTATAGACAAAACTGTCCCAAATATAATACCGTTCCTAGCTTCCAAACCACCTCAAAAGATGCACAGACTCCATCTTCAAACTCTTGCCTATTCGCAAAAGAGAGAACCTTCTAACCCAAGAGGGAACCCTAATCGAAGAGGCAGTCCAAAGAGACACCAATGAAAAGAGGCGCGAAATCCCACAAGACTTTGTCATCAGATGTGTTGAAGGAGAGGTGGTCCACAGATTCTTCACTCTTTTGACAAAGGGGACAATGGTTGGCAATAGAGAAACCCCTTCTTTTCAGTTGGTCAAAAGTTAGGATCTTTTCCCAAGAAGCCTCCCAATCAAAGAAAGACACCTTTGGTTGGACACAATTCTTCCATATACACTTCCAAGAAAATGAGCTGACGGATCTTTGTTGTAGCACACTATACATAGACTTAACGGAAAACAAACCATCCTTAGCTCCCGTCCAACGAATCAGATCTTCCACTGTCACATTTTCTCCCCATTCTGGCCAAAACTCTCAACATCCATCTCCCAATCATTAAAAAATGAACCAGGAGAAACCAGATCCAAATCAACTCACCATATCCTTTGTTATGAACCCACAAATTTCCACCCAAGCCTCCTTGCCATGTAGCGTGAAATCTCAAAGAGGGAAAGCAACATCCAAAGGCAACCACCATTTATCCTTCCAAAATTTCGTCTTACTATCCCCACCATAAGAAAAACAATACCAATAACCCCATTTCCTCAAAGATTTACAACCCCACCCTAAAACCCTCCCTTGACGGCAAGAAACCACCCCTTCCTCCTTTCCATATTTTCCTCTAATAACCTCAATCCACCAAGCCCCTTTTTTGTTTGCATACCGTCAACTCCATATACAAAGAAAAGCTTTATTCATGATAGACAAGTTTTTCACTCCAAGACCCCCATTCCTCCTCTCCAAACAAATAGTGTCCCACTTGACTAAGTGGGGTTTTTGAAATAAAGCCCCTCCACCCCATAGAAAATTCCTTTGAATCTGATCCAGCCTCAACTTAACCATTCTTGGCAATGGAAAAATGGACATAAGATAAAGAGGTAATCTAGATAGAGTGCTCTTAATTAACGTGATTCTTCCACCCTTCGAAATATACTATCTTTTCCATAAAGCCAGTATCTTCCTGAAGCGCTCTTCCACGCCATCCCAAATAGTCAAAGATTTACAATTAGCACCAAAAGGCAACCCTAGATAGGTTGTGGGGAGATTACCCATCTTGTAACCCAGCTCATCGGCCAACCCCTCTGCATTAGAGACCCTAAGTGATTTAAGTGATTTAAGTGATTACTTGAACTGCTAGTAACATACTAAGTGGTTCTCAAGTAGAATATGGGCGATTCTAAGGAGAGGAATGAAAATCAGATTATAGAAGTAGGGAAAGTAAAATAAAAAACAAAAAGGTTTAAAAAGTTACATAACCAAGAAGCCTCACTAAGACCTTCCTAGCGTCTCAGCTACAAGAAAAGTAATGAAGCCCCAAAACTGAAAATTGCAAGATATGCAAGAAACCTTAATGTTGATCATCAATAATTAATTTTATTTTACACAAATTAGTCTTGTTTATAAGCTTTAAAAAACTGAACAAGACATGAAAAAGAAACGTAGCGTATATAAACGATTTCAATTTTCTTTTTAACCCTCCTAAATCTTTTAAATAATGGAATTGAAAGAAAAATATAAACCTCGATAGGAATTTCCTATAAATAAGGGTTCCCAATAAAAATGAAAATTTCTAGAAAGGACTGAAATTGAGAAAATAAAAAATAAAAATCTAAACTCTAATGAAACTCAAATTCTAGCTATAAATTACTTTTAACATTAAAACCCCAACAAAACTAAAAATTACTTAAAATAGCCTTAGTACATTAATGTACATTTTTTTTTGTTTATTTTTATTCCTTTTATGAGTAGATCTTGGAAATTCAACCCCATCAAATTGCTTATCCTTGCAACATTTCTCCCTTCTTTAAAAAACAAAAAATAAAAGAAAATGTGTTTTTGTTCCTATAAAGAACCATTAAACAATCAAAAGAAAAATATTCTAATAAAATAAATCATTTAAAAAAGGGTTTTGGTGTACATGTTTTTGAGTACAACCTGTTCAGTAAAGATGTCTTCAATAATTTTTGCAGCTTGAACAAGTAAAACCAGGGTTTCCTTGTCTTCATCAGTGACCCCAGACATCTGTATCACAAAAAAAAAAAATTTCTTGAGAATCAATTATGATGTACACAGGAAAAATGCAGAAATGCTAAATGCATGAGTATCCCAAATCAAGCACTCGAAACATTTCGTGGTTGGAAGAAATCAAATCGACCTTTGTGCAACTGATCTATTATACATCTAAAGGTTTATGGCGTGTAAATTTTCTGACTAGTTGATGACGAGATCTTATTTTCTTTTCTTTTTTATTTAAGTAGTTCTTTTCCATTTGAATCTTCCTGTTCCACTCTATATGCATGGAGGTCTTCATCAGCTTTAGAGAAAAAAAGAAATCAACTAAATTCTTGATTGATTTTATGTATGTATTGACATTTTATTGTACATATAATATGTCATATTGTAAATATAAGGGTTAAAATTTCATCTATCACAGGAAGGTCCACTTACACATAAGACATTTCAATCTCTGGACAGTAGGAGTATCTTTTCATGGGACCAAGTCAGTATATTCATAAGCTATCACTACACCCATCAATGGAATCCCATCTTGACATGGAAAAGTAAACAGGATCATTTATCAATCCAAACCATCTAAAATAAAAGGCTAAGAATGTAGGTGGTGGCTTCACAAAAGGTTTCTAGACAGGGAGGAGAGAGGTCTAACAGAGGAAGACATCCTGTTGATGGATTGTGAGTTACAGAACATAATTAGTAAGAGATAGTTCTGTGTAAGGTTGCCATGCACATAAATAGTTGTCATATTTGTCCATGCAAGCAACCCATTTACATAAGGATGATAATGAGAAAGGTTGCCAATGTAAACTACTCCATTCTGACTCCACTTTGGTGGTCGGTAACAAAACATAGGTTCAGGATGTAATTTCTAAATCAAACTACATTTATAAGGTCCAAACCTAGGACAGGTTTTCTTTTTCCTTTTTTTTTTCTATTTAGATATTTAACAAATTTGGAGTATGTTAAACAACCAACTTCCCTACAAGCTCAAGCTTGTAGGATCTGGGTTTAATATGAATATCATGCTTTTAACACACTCCCTCACATGAGGCCTCATACCAGCACGTGGAGAGACAAACAAATCAATGCAAACGAAGTCCATTACGGACTTTCAAAATATACAAACGACAAACAAATATTCAAACTGCAGAGAGGTGGCTTGAACCTATGACCCCCCGCCAAACAAAGCTCTAATACCATGTTAAACTAGCAACATTCCTAAAAGCTCAAGCTTGAAGGATTTGAGTTTAACATGAATATCATGCTTTTAACAAAGTACAAATGAAAACATCATCAAGGATATATGAAAAATAGGTTTAGGATGCAATTTCCAAATCAGACTACATTTATAAGGCCCAAACCTAGGACAAGTCTTCTTTTTCCTTTTTTTTATTTAGCTATTAAATTAATTTGGAGTACAAATATAAACATCATCAAGGATTTGACCAGATGAAAACTAGCAACCGCAAGGTTGCTACATTTAAGACGAGCATCCTAGTAGAAATAATTATTGTTTGTTTTTCATTTACATTTTTAAGAACATTAAACAATTTCATTACTAAATATAAGTTTCTTATTTTCGTAAAAATTATATTGCCCAATGATATATTTTATTTGTTATACACATTCAATTTTATATGGTTTCTTGATCCTTCCAATAAGTTAAACAAAACTGAATTATTAAAAATAGAAAATATTTTTACCTACACATATGCATCCCTGATCAGGCCCCAGCCCCCTAGTCATGTCAAGATGAGTATGCAAGGAACAGAAAACTAAAAGGTCCAATAATTGTAGAAGAAACAGAAGAGATGGAAGGAACAAAAGGTATAAAAATATTCTCCCTTAATCATTTTACTGTACAGAGACGTACGTGTGTGCATATATATGTGTTATAGAGAGAGAAATCACAGCACCTAAATAGGGAACTTTCCTACCTCAATCATATCAAATCCCTTCTATCACAAAATTACTTAATTCTATCTATAAAATCACAACTTTCTTAGTTTCATCATTCCACATTCCCCCTTAAGCTAGTGAATAGATGTTCATCATTTCCAACTTGCACATACTTTATTCAAACTTTGTAATGCTTAAACCTTGTTGGCAACTCATAGATACATAAGGAGTACAGTTCAACCCACTATTTAATTTTTCTTTAAAAAAAAACTGTATCTTTGTGTTTTGTTTGATCCTGCTACACTGCATGATGTGCAATACTGATTTGTAGATTTACTCCGACAGTAAAGTCTAATTGATCATCTCATTTAATCTTTAAAACCACTAAAATGATATTCAACTATAGTATTTTGTTTCATCCGAGGGTGACAGCTGCTTCCAGAGCATTCTGCGGTGAGATTGATGTGATCGAAATGAAACACAGTCACTAGATGGGTTGTCGGAATTGATTACTCGGTCAAACCCTAACCCTAGGTTTTTCTCTCTAGCTTTGATACCATGTGAAGAGAGAAAAAGGATTCTAGTTCTTATTGATTAATTCACAATACATGTACACACATATATATACATGATAGACAAGGATAAAAATGGAAAAGAATAAACACACAATACTCGACACCTATAATGGTGGTCAATGAAGCATCAACTATGACCATTTTTCTACTACTCGGACAAGGATTACATTTGTGAAATCAGTTAGATGAAATGTGATATGTGACACCTAAATCTATATCCCATTGACAGATTTTTTTTCCAAGACTTTTAATCCTATGGGAATAAGAGTACTGAGTAAGTACTTGGAGATTTCTCAAAATTTCCCAACATCCTGATTGCAAAAGACAAGTGTGCTTGTCCAACATCCTTCAGCTGTCCTCCATTACAACAAATTGTGATGTTGAACCCCTAAAAATTAATAAATAAATAAATGTCCACACACACACTTATATATATATATATATATATATATATATATATATATATATATATATATATATATATATATATATATATATATAATTGTGGAGTGTCAGTCGGTATTGCACACCTCTACTAATCCCATGGGATCCTAATGTTAATGACCAAGTAAAAACCTTTAATAGCCCTGAAGGGACTCGAACTAGTGATCATTGGGGAGCAAACCCAAGGCCAAACTATATATATATGTTGTAAATCATAACACCTAAATAGAGACCTTTCCTAACAAAATTACTTTAAATCCCTTTGATCATGAAATCACCTAATTCTGTCTACAAAATCACAGTATTCCTAATTTCATTCTTCCACAATAATATATATAAAAGAAACCCAAAAATAAAACATGACCAAACAAAAGAATTTTGTGCTTAATTGTATCCCATCCATATTACATGAAAAATAAAACCTCTAAGGCAACACAATGAACCAAACACAGAACACCCCATATCAGAGAATATATACAAGTTGAATACCTCTGCCTCAAGAGAAATAGGAACATAACGACGAATTTGTTTCTGCAGAGTTAGACTGTGTTCCTCCATGTTCTCTTTGTACCTTAATACACAATCTGTTTGTTATTGCTGGGAGAATAAAAAATTCACAGGGATAAGAGAGAGTCTGCACATGTTTGATTGCCCTTTACTGGATTCAGTAAGATACTTGTAGCCTCATGATAACATGGTCAGGGTTGTCACATCCAAGCAGGTATCAAGGTGCCTTTTTGTGCCCACAAACCCCAAAAAAAAAAAAAGAGACAATTCATAGAAAAGCAACCACTGTGGTCTTATTCATCAAAATAATTTCCTTCCAAGGTCAAATTACTCCTAGAAAAGAAGAAATCAAACATCAAAGATATGCTCTTCAAAAGGTACGCATCGAAATTCTTTTAAGTTATTAATTCAGATTCCAGGGAACCAATCAGTTTCACTTTTAGAAAATAAAAAAAGGAATAATTAAATGCATTAACAATTCCAACTAATACCTTTGTGAAATTATATCAAAGAGCTGACCATATTGCCCATTTACATCATAGGGAACATACTCTGGATCTTCTTGAGCAAGTAACCTCTTATATTCCTCACAAGAAATGTATTTAACAGCAGAAACTTCTGATTCCTACCAAGATAAACATAAAGGAAACAGTCTTCAGATTCTTGGAAAAAGTCTGATATTGAAAACCATGCATTTATTTATGTAATATGTTAACTAAAAAGATAAAGAAGTTTGAGAAATCACACACAAATCAAAGAAGCTAAGATTTTCCACATATGATGCTGAAGCATGAAAACATACAAATCCTAGAATAATGATGTTTGTGCCTTGATATCAGTTCGTCAACATAAGTGAAAAACTACTAAAGCAGACCACCACCCACAACCAACCCCTCCCCCAAAAAAAAAAAAAAAAAAAAAAAAAAAAAAAAAAAAATATATATATATATATATATATATATATATATATATATATATATATATATATATATATATATATATGGTTGTTTGATAAGAAAGTATACTTGTACAGGAAATAGTTCTAGTCATTAAATTATTAAAACGATTATATGAAGTATAAAATTCCGATGCAAACAGAAAGCCCTGTGAACCCAACTTTTCCCCTTTCTTGCCATTTGCCAACGTGCTTTGGCATTATGGCTAGCAATGAATCATAAAAAAACAGTAGGTTGCCAAAATATGGTAAGAAATTCTAATGAGCAAGACCAATTGATGTAGCCAGGTATGCAAGGGGGACAAAAATTAAAATGCCTCTAGCCAAATGGGGGATAAAGGCCTAGAATTGGCCAGGTTGAAGCAGAATCACCATAGGTTGCTAAATGTGAATCACCACGTGAAAACCAAAACAATAGATTTTGATGAAGCTTTTACTTGAGTCCAAAGTTATTTTTTGATAGGAATAAAGCTGGTTCATAGAGATTCCCCTGACATCCTTTCCATCTCTCTTCAACATGCTGTAGAGAAGTACAAACTAGTCCTGATAAGTGATCTTTGATTTTTGTGTGTGTGTGTGTAAGTGTGTTTTTTTCTAGAGGATACCAAATAAGAAGTGAAGATCTTAACTGCCAAACAAAAGTCACGAGAAGAAAAATAAGCAGTGATGTCTTAGCCACAGCCCAAACCCAGAGGGGTTTCCCTTAAGTACACGAGTAAGGGCACCAGTTTCTGCCAAGTGATTGACTACTTCACTTGCAGGTCATCAAATCCACACGAATTCAAAATGCATAAAAGAATATTTGTTTTAGTGAAGAATATGTGGCAACTCTTAAGATGCTAAGATAGCTCTTTCTTTCTGTCTCTTTTTTGTTTTCCCAGTCAGAAAGAAACTGTTTGTTAATATTAATTTCTAAGAACAAGAAAAGCCAAGGAATCCTTCCAAAAATACTAACAATGATCAAAAAGAAGAAGACGCACCTAAACGCAACAATGTAGCTACAAAGTTGTGGGTTGGAATTTGGTGTTGGGGAAGGGAAGATAAATTATATTATGGGATTGGATAAGGTATCTAAGCCAATCAGTTAACGTGTTTTGGGTACCTTAAGGAATAGGGTGCTCATAGGTAAGTGGCTATGAAGGTTCCCAACGGGAAGAAATGTTTTTCAACACATGATCATTTAGAGTATCTATGGCCCAAACTCTAGTGGATGGATGCTAATATGATTGTTAGACGGTCTCATCGTCCTTGGAAGTCTGACACACTAGTTTTCCTTGCCTTCTCTTGTATCACTTGCTCCTTGAGCGATTCCACTAGATTTAATATACACTCTTTGGACAACCTAGAACTGTTGGGAATTGAAGAAACACTTACGGATAATCATGAAACATTAGTAAGAGCATGCTCAAGGAATGACGGAGGGAGTCTCTAACCATCATCATAAAAATATTATTGTTATTAGAAGGCCTAAATTTTGTTAAAGTTTTTTTAAGGTCTGTCCAACCTTCTAGTGAATGGGGGGTTCAGTATTAGTCATATCTTGGATAAATAAGGACAATTGTGCCAATTTTTTTTATATTAATTTAGAATCAAGGTGTTCATTCTATCAGAATCTTTGAACAAGAAACCATCATGGACAAGACAAAATTATTTGGCATTAAGGAATTCATGGGCCTACTAATGTGAAGCATAATGTAGGGACTTCACTATGAGTTGTTTGATACAAGGTCCAACTCTTACAAGCACCTTTGCCTTTCAAAAATCTCCTAGCAGCTATAGAAATGTACCTTCACATCTTAATTTGAGGCCTATCATTCATTCATTCATACATGTATACAACAAACAAACATATTGTATTAGATGTAGAAACGATTCAAGGACACATCATTTTTTATTTTTTTTTTATAAGCAAGAAGATATATAAACAAGGAGGTATTCAAGGACACTTCATGATCATAAACTAAGATGCCTACAGTGGCACTCTATTACTTAATATGTGAAATCATTCTCCATATCATGTAAAGAAATGCCCACAAGTCCATTGAAAATCATTCCATTGGGGTTTGGAGCAAATGTTGATGTTTTAGTTTTGGCTTTTTGCAGCATTCTACTCGACAGTCCAGCCACCTTCCTCATGACAATGAAATAACATTTATGGATAAAAGAAAAAGGCACCATCTTTCAATAACTAAGACACTCCATCACGAGAAAGGGAGAGAGAGAGAGAGAGATTAGTCAACTGTTTCACATACAGTAAACTTTTACCTAATTTTTCCAATATTAAGTAAAGTCTACCAATAAGTGTTCTCTTAATCCTAAAAAAAAATTTCTAATGCAGCATTAGAACAAGGATTGCATCTTGTCAGCATGTAGCACATATACAAGGACCAATTTCAGAATAATATTACCAAATGAATAAGAAGTTCTCTAGTAATAACCATTAATCTCCTCACCTGTAGAGTAAAGGCTTCCAGAGGTATAGGAGCAAGAGTTGTGACCAAATACACATCATTGAACTCATTATTAATGAATTTTCCATCATTTGTGACACTGCACTCAACATGCAAAGCCAATGGCAATTAGTCAAATAGCAGCAATTTCATGCCTGTACAGAACAAAGGATGATAGGACAAGACAAAATATTTTAATAATTCATAAAGAATAATACTCTGCTTACAAATCTAATTACATGGCAAACCAATGGAAGTAGTTAAAATTGAGTTCTATGAGATGCGATAGTTTTGAAGGTTGGCTCAACCTAGCATTGTTCAGATAGCACCAACTCCTCTTCCTCCTTAGGGTTCATTAAACTAAATTTTAACCATTGTTGTTTGGTCCATTCCAGGAAAATGGGTAAGTAGACAACATAACCCCTCCCTGTTAGGGTACATGAAACAAAATTCAAAAAATTCTTCATTGAACAACCAAGGGCAAATGGGGTTGATGGAATTTTCAAAAATCATGGAGGCAGCATGGTTAGAGAGTTTTCTTCAGGCCAGCTGCACTAGGCTTGGGTATTAATGCAAGGACTCTTTGATGAAGGAAAGTCTGTCAAATTCTATTCAAGGGAGAAAGGGAAATATACTTTAAATTAGAATTATTGATTAGAGTCAAATTATGATTATTAGTTAGAAAAGGAATTTCAATTTAAATTAGGATTATCAATTAAAGTCAAATTATGATTATTACTTATAATCAAATTAGGACTAGAGTCATATTAGATTGTTACTAGAATTTCAGCACATTTTGGATTTCTTAGAAAAGCCTATAAATAAGGCTAATTGACGTAAGTCAAAATAGATTTGATTGAGAAATAATATTCCATTTTATTTGCAATCTTTACAATTTTCAATGGTGAGACTCCATTGACTTTCTTTTAGGTGAGACTCCTAAGAGGCCTTAGTAAGATTTTAAGGTTTCTATCAATTCCCTTCTTACTCCATTCTTCCTAATTTTCTTCTTCACTCTTCTCTATCATAAACTTTGTTATAGTATGTATCATACGTTAACATATTGGTTTGTATTGTATTAGGATACTTTACTTATAGGGTTGTAACCATCTAGGAAGAGTAGATCATCTTACCTAACGTATAGCCTAACCTTCTTGCATAAATATGTATGATGACTCAATGGAAATGACAAGGAATTCATTCCTCCAACTTTTCTTCTCTTAGTTTCTACATAGGTACTCGAGAGGCTTTGGGCTCAGTTGGGAGAATTTTCACGCTTTTGGCGGGTTTGAGTACTAAAAATTTGTGAGGGGTGTTTTGACACCATTCGAGAGAGTGGGATGTTCGATTCCTCTGTCCACATCATATCTTGAAAGAAATCAAAGACTAAGTTGTAAAGGTATTTTGTTAAGGCAAGGGTGTGAGGGATTTGTAGACGAGTCGCAGTTGTAATGGTTTTGGGTGTGCTCGATCTTGTGTTAGTGGGTAGAGGATCATTATTTGGCAGTGGGAATTTGGGAGAAAGGATTGATATTTTCCATTCTCTAATTTTTGTATGAGCTTAGGCTCTTGGGAGAGTCCAGGTCTCTCGAATACTTGAATAATTGTTCATTTCTGCAATCGTATTCATCTTTTGGAAGGACCCATTTAGGGTTCTATCTGTTTTAGTGTAGCATGACTGGGATAACATGACCTTAAACACTTGTGTGTGGAATCGACAGTTGGATTCTATTGAAGGATGATCTTTGAAGCTTCGTAGGGAGGTGGCTTGACCTTGAAGGAGGAGATGCAAAAGTTCTTGTGATGGAGCGGGGTATCGAATTTGAATTTGGGCTGGAGTTTGCTCACAACTCGAGCAAATTTCAGTGAGTTGAAAGGACGCCCCGGGCGTGAGATCAGCGTCAATGGCACCAATGGAGGGTGGGGGCATCGTCCCCAGTCGACGGGGGAGATTCTCCCGACTCCGGTCAGCGCCAGTCCGTAGACCCACCCCAGGAATCGCTTAGGCATCACAGCTCGAGCATGAACTTCCACTTTTAATGGCGACAACCAGGGTTGGATCCTCAAATTAAGGCGATTTTTATTTGAATCGTTAATTTGGCAAAGGTAGAAGCAGCCGATGATTTATTTCAAAGGAGATGCCTGCTTATGGTGTTGTAGATAAAGAGCAAAAAGCGGCAGTGTAGTGGGAAGAATCGGTGAATTACTTGAGTGATTTTTGTCCATTGAAGGGTGATTTACTTGAGAAGTTTATCATCCCTTCTGTTGACAAGAGAACAAACGAATTAAGCAGAATTGCGGCGAATTTTAGAATCTTGGCTGCGTAACAGATCATGATGTATCTTTGAGATCATTGAATTAAACACATTAGTGATGAGGCGACGAAGAGAATAAGGTGAGTTAAGATTATGGATGTATTGAACATTAAAACCAATAAACCTTGGGTGAGGAAGAATAATCTCTTAAGAAGCGGTTCATGAAGCCCGTTATCATGAGAAGCCCATTCCAGGCATCAGGAGTCCCCTGAGCCTCATTCTTTTTCTCTGCAGAAACATCGAGGTTGCCACTAGACAAGAGGCACAGATGTCCCAGTAAAGTCGTCAGAGGTTTTGGCGCAGAACTCAGCGGCGAAAGGAGCGAGGACTTTGCTATAAGTGCGATGAGAGGGAATTCCACCACAGGCATCGTTGGAAACGAAGGAACTCGGTGTTGGTTTCAGGAGCCTTGGAGACGGGGACGACCAGAGTTGAGGAAGAAGGGCGGCTGCGGAACCAAGGGAAGGTACGGAGGGGCCGATCAAAGTAATGGAAGTGGCTTTGAACTTACTAGTGGGATTTTCCGAACCGCAAACAATCAAAATGTTGGGTATCATTCAAGGCCGACGGGTTGTCGTCTTAATTGATGGCGGTGCAACGTGTTTTTTGCCGTGATTCTTCAAGAACTCGACTTCGATAGCACCACAGCGACTTATGGCGTTGGGTGGGTGATGGGAATGCGATGTGAACAACGGTGTGCAAGGGTAGCCCTCACTTTTCAGAATGGAAGGTTATGGAGGACTTCATACCCATGGGCTTGGGTACCGTGTGATCCTCGGGTTCAGAGTGGCTTCAGAACATGAGGCTTTATTTGAGCTATGATAATCATATGCGATGGGGGTGGGTTAAGGAACTCATCATTACTTTGCAGGGAGACCCATCTCTCAAAAAATTGGCCATCTCGCTCAAACATATGTTTCGAGAATTGCAGTGGGAGAAAACTAGGTATATGGTTCAAATAAAACTAGCAAAAGCAGCTTGTCGTAATCCTTCTCTAGTTCCCGAAACCCTATAGGGGATCTTACAAAAATTTACAAGCATTACACAGTTGCCCTCAAGACTGCAGCCCCCAAGGGGACACGAACCGCCGTTGTTTCAAAAGGGCTGAGGCAGTCAATGTCGGACTCTTTCGCCACCCGAAACGAAAGATGAGATACGGCAGTTGGTGGGAGGAAATACTGGGAAGTAGGAATTATGGCTAAATGATAGCAGTTCTCGAGCCTTATGTTGGTAGAAAAAGATGGTGGGCTGGAGATTACATGTCATTATTAGTGTGCTTTGAATCCATACCTTCATCACCAATAAATTTCCATTCCCATCATTGAAGCGTTGGATGAATTAGGGGAGTTACTATATTCAACGAGTTGGATCTCGAGCGGACTACCACCCAGGTGGTCTCTGTTTGCCGATATCCACACAAAATTGCTTTAACACTCACGAGGGCACTACTGGTTTCCAGTCATGTCTTTCGACCGACTAATGCCCCTCTTTTAATTCTCGCCAGATAAGTGTGAACACTGTCTGCTTAGTTTTGTACTTGTTTTCTTTAATGATATCTTGATCTATAGCAAAAACATGAGTGAACATCGAGAGCACTTAGCCACTGTTTTCGCAGTCCTCCAAAAACAACAACTCTATATAAACTTGAAGAAATGCTTGTTTGGCTAAAATCAGTTAGAGTACTTGGGGCACATTATTTCAGTAGATGGGGTAGCTGTGGACCCGGCAAAAGTGCAAGCCATGCTATCAGCAGCGCAACCTAAGACATGCCGAAAGACTACGGGTTTTTAGGATTAACAGGGCTCTGCATCGCAGAGTTCATGTTGATTCATGGACTCATTCTTGACCATGATCACGACTTCTTCGCAAGGATGTTTACTTAAACCCGGGGAAGAGATGGGCCTTTGATATATTAAGAGCAACAATGACTCAAGTCCCAGTGCTCGTATTGCCAAATTTTTCTAAGCCTTTTATCATTGAAGAAGACGCCTCGGGCCGAGATTGGGGGCCATCTTGGTAAGGAGCGTCCATTGCTTTGCAATTTCGGTGAGAGGCCAATGAAGTCAGTATGTAAGAGAAAAATAACTCATGGCCATCGTTCTGGCAGTATAGAAATGGCGACCCTATTTGTTGGGACGAAAATTCCTAGTTCTCACCGACCAAAGCAGCCTGAAGCATCTTCTGGAAACGTTTGGTTAGCTTTGATTATCAAAAGTGGATGCTTAAATTACTCGGATTTGATTTTAATATCCAGTACTAGCCTAGTCCAAGAAATCGAGTGGCAAATGCCCTTTCCCGATTCCCTTTCCCAATTGATACTGAATTGACTGCCATCACTACCACTCAGTGGCTAGATTGGGGTGCATTGAATCAAGACCTGGCTACCAACCCGGTGTTGCACAATATCAAGGATTCGTTGGCTTCAGGTCAACCCTCGGCTTTAGGCTATACACCAGTGGAAGATCACCTACTGTACAACTACGAATGGTAATTCCCAAACACTCCAAGCTAATCCCCATGCTTCTCAAGGAATACCATGATTCAAGGATAGGGGGGCACTCAGGTGAAGTTAAAACTTACAGGAGGTTAGCTGCTGATTTTTATTGGGTTGGAATGAAGAGAGCGATGTGAGTTATGTCAAGGAGCTTTGTGGGTATGTCGGAGAAATAAAACTTTAATATGTCCCGATTGGACATTTACAACCCGTGTTGCCAGGATAAAGTGGGAGGACCTCTCCATGGATTTCATTGATGAAGCACTTGAGTTCGAAGAAGGTATGATGTGATTTACGTCGTAGTGGATCGCCTAAGCAAATATGCTCACTTCATTCCCCTCAAACATCCATATACAACAGCATCTATGACTGAAAGATTTATTACTAACATTGTTAAACTCCACGGGATGCCTCATTCAATTGTTTTAGATAGAGACTGAGTTTTCACCAGCAAATTTTGGGAAGAGATATTCCGCCTCTGAGGGACCAGGGAGGTGCGTCGTAGCAGCTGCCACCACGAAGCGGAAGGCAAACGATTATTGTCAACAAATGCTTAGAGCCATATTTACGTTGCTTTGCTTCTCAGAGCAACTCGTCGCTGGGCTATGGTTTATCACAAATACCAGTATAACACTAGTTACCATATTAAACCACGTAGCGCCGCACTCCTTCGCGATACCATATGGCGTCGCGGATCCAATTTCATTGATCCTGCATAATTGGCCACTTACCCGTCTCCGCGGAAGAACAATTGGAAGAAAGGGATGCCTTCTTGGATGACTTAAAAATTCAGCTCTTGTGTACCCAGCAAATCATGAAGCTTCAGGCTGATAAACATCATAGGGAAGTCATATTTGATGTTGGTGATTAGGTCCATGTGAAACTTTGCCCTTACTGACAAAGGTCACTTGCTACCAAAAGAAATGAGAAGCTTGCAACTAGATTTCCATGGACTGCTCCAGTCTCGGAGCAAGGTAGGGATACGACCAACAAACCGGGCTATCCCTCACATAGCTCCATTCATCCAGCATTCCACGCTTCTCGCCATGTCACACAAAAGTACTTATCCTCCCCTACTATTCCTTCCCAAATGAATAAAGAATTGGAAATGATAACACAACCAGAAGTTGTCATCAATGTTCGACAATCAAATTTTAATGGCAGCAGCCACACCGAAGTCCTGCTCCAATGGAAGGATTTGCCTTCCTTTGAGGCGACTTGGGAGGACTTTACCACCATCAATACACAATTTCCTGATTTCCACCTTGAGGACAAGGTGAAGCTTTGGGTGACATGCAATGTTAGACCTCCTATTCATATCACTTATACTAGGAGGAAATCAAGGGCTAAGTTGTAAATTGTATTTTTGAGCAGAGGTGTGAGAGGGATTTATAGCCCGCCAGGTCCGATTGTAATCTAGCCAGGTGCTCAAAGATTGTGTTAGTGGGTAGAAAAGGATATTTGAGCTGTGGGGACTAGGAGAAAGGATTCATATTTCCCATTCTCTAATTTTTGTATGAGCTTAGGCTCTTAGGAGAGTCCAGGTCCTTTGAATACCTAGAAAATTGTTCATTTCTGCAATCGTATTCATCTTTTGGAAGGACCCATTTAGGGTTCTATCATGGGATCTCACCACCACCACGATAAGCCCATGTGTTCTGGGTGGCCGAAACCGCGAGCGGAGCTTAGGCGCCACCACAATGTTTCGACATCCACACGCTGCTACGCGTGGTTAGCGCCGCAGGGACCATTCGCCTCCGGCCTCCTCCTCCAGTGTCGTCTAGCGTCGACAAGACCTCTGGTCCACTTTGTTTCTCTGTTTGGTACCTAAATCTACTATTTTTGGTATTTTTGTGTCCGACAGCCCACTGTGCCTAGGGCTTCTACAAGATTTTGAATTTCGCTTCTTTAAGGTACTTCCTGCCCCGATCCACTTTGGCTTCTGTCGAGTAAATTAGCGTATAAGAAGCCTGCCGGCGCCCGGCGGTCTCGAAGTGATGTCCAAGATCACTGAGAACAAACCGACCGGTCTCACTACTTGATGCAGAGTAAAACAATTCGCCTCTCTACTAGAGTATTCATATACAATACCCATCGAGGACCCTCCTTCTAATGATTCGAAGGACCGATGGCTGGAGGATGATGCCCGTCTCTTTCTCCAAATTTCTTTCTCCAAATTCGTAATTCCATTGATGGTAAAGTACTTACTCTCATTAATCATTGTGAGTTTGTTAAGGAGCTAATGAATTATTTGGAATTTGTGTATTCTAGAAAGGGAAATATTTCTCGCATCTCTCGATATGTATCGAGCCTCACGCTTTGAGAAACAAGATCTGGCCAATTACTAATTTTATGGACTATAAAAATATATGACAGAACTAAATGTACTCTACCCTTTGAATCCCAGATGTTAAGGTTCAAAGAAGATCAACTAGAAAGATATGCGCTGATGGGCTCAAATTCGCCCTCCCTTCTCGAGCATGATTCTCATTAAGAAGTAGATTCAAGAAGCAAATTCTCTATTAAGAACCAGATTTCGGGCTCCAAATCGAAATTTCTTCTTTCTAAGAAATGCTACCGAATACTTCGCACAAAAATATCCTCGTCATTCTTATCATCTACCTGCATGAGCAAAGGTTTTGTGTCGTCAAAACAGCTGTATCAGAAAACCACAATACATAAATAATGGCCTAGGAGGTAATACTAAAGGACCTAATTCTGAAGGGGTTGTGTGTTATTATTGCCGTAAGCCTAGACATGTGATATGAGACTGTAAGAAACTGCATAACCGAAATCAGAGATTTCCATCAGCCCATATCGCCTCCTCTACTAAGGCATTTGACCATGTCCACTTCTTACTAACCCGCTAAGTTCTCGTAATTTAAATCATCATAGCCTTCCATCTACTCCTAAGTATAACTATTGCCTTAATCAGTAACCCAAACACATGCCTAATCTCTTCTTCGTCCTCCGAATGGGGGTCATTGATTCTGGAACCACAGATCACATGACTAGTAATTTGAGTCTATTTTCTACCTTCGCCATAATCTCTCGTTCTCCACTGTCACTCGCGCATGGGTCACGCCTCTTGTGTTCTGGCTCAAGCACCACTTTTCCACCCTATTCCCTATCATCCGGTCTCGAGCTTCACCTAAATTCTTTAATTCTGGTGATCAGACAAACTAACTCGAGCTCTTAAATATCAGGTCTTATTCTTCCCGATTATCATTTCTTCCAGATCTTAAGGACGGCAGATTATTGCAGAGGATGTGATTCGGGGGTCTCTACATTCTTGATCCTACAATACCGAGACCTATTGCATGTTCCGGGGTTACTACACCATTCTCCGAGACTCATCATAGATCGGGCCACCCTCTCTTCCACTATCAAGAAATCGTGTCCCCGCTCAAGTTTGTTGTCCTTAGATTGTGAGTCCTCTCAATTTGCAAAGCATCATCGTCTTAGTTCTCGTCCTAGAGTCAATAAATGAGTTGGTGCTCCTTTTAAGTTAGTCCATTCGGATGTGTGTGGTTCTTATCCAGTTCTGTCCCCAACTGGGTTTCGTTATTTTGTTGCGTTTGTCGATGATTATTCACGAACCACTTGGTTATATTTAATGAAAAACCGCTCAGAGTTATTTTCTCACTTTCGCGCCTTTTGTGCTTAAATTAAGACTCGGTTTCATACTTCTGTTCAAAATCTAAGAAGTGATAATGCCAAAGAATATTTGTATGAACAATTTTAGTCATTCATGCTTCAAAATGGCATCCTTCATCAGACATCTTGTGTCGATACTCCTTAGAATGGAGTTGCTGAAAGAAAAAATAGACACCTTGAAACCGCTCAAGCTCTATTATCTCAAATGCACGTGCGCAAGCATTTCTGGGCCGATGCTGTTTCCACTACCTGTTTTTAATTAATCAGATGCCTTCGCCTCTGCCTCGATCGACCACTCCATTTTCAACCCTCTTCCCATAAACCTTTGTTTCCTATCGAGCCCTGGGTATTCGTGGTGTACCCGTTTTCATGATGTTCGTCCACATGTGTCTAAACTCGACCCTAAATCATCAGCGCATTCCTTTGGTTACTTCCTCGAGTCTCGAAGGGTATAGTGTTATTGTCCTACCGGTTGCGTACCGGGCTTCGCTGATGTCACCTTCGAGAATGACCCTTTTTCTCCCACCTAATCCATGATGACTGGCCGCTGATACTCGCCTCGCTGAGCCTCCCTACTTGCTCCACCTCTGACAAAGCCGCCTATCACTCAGGTCTATGCTCGGAGCCTACACCCCCTAGTCTTGAGCCCTCCACCGCCTGCTTTGACATCGAATCCAGTTCTTAGTGATGACCTTCCTATTGCTCTCCGTAAAGGTAAACGTCAGTGTACTCATCCAATCTCCTCCTTTTGTTCTTATAACCATTTCTCATCTCATTCTTGTTCATTTATTACATCCTTGGACTCTATTTCATTGCCTAACAAAGTTTCTAAAGCCCTAGCTCATCCTAGTTGGGCCGTGAGGGTAAGGATGAGAGATTTACGCCTCGACCGATAATGGTACTTGGGACTTGCGCGCTTTCGGTACTGAAAGAAAGTCATCGTCACAAATGCAGTGTTTCAAAGTGAAGGTTAATCCCGATGGATCCATTGCTAGTCAATACCCATCTTGTCACTAAAGGGTATGCCTGCACTTATGGGGTGGATTATTCTCGATACCTTTTCCCATGCTGTCGACATTTATTCGACCGTTTATATTCCCAAGAGCCACTCATGGTTAGGACCTCCATCAACTTGACATTAAGAATGTCTTTCTTCATGTGTAATCTTTGCGTAAGAGGTTTATAATGAAAGAACCTCCCGCTCATTTCGCTCGCGGAGATCAGTAGAGTTTCGTCATCTCCGAAAATCATTATATGGCTTAAAAAACAAAGTCCCCAAGTAAGTATGGTTTATAAGTTCAATGAAGTGATTGAGAAATTCTGCATGCGTAAGCAAATCCAATCATTCCTCGTTTTTACGTAAAATTGTCAAGGTATCATCTTGTTAGTTGTGTATGTTGATGATATTATCATTAATGAATGATATGGCACGATATTCTCACCAAGTCCTTTCTTCATGCAATAATTTCACACAAAGGACTTGGGGGAACGCCGAAATACTTCTCGGGTATCAAGTTGGCGCAGGTTGAAACATGGAATCTTCTATCTAAAAAAAAATATGTGTTTTGATCTATCGGTCTAAAATAGGAAATCAAGAAAGAAAGCCATGTTAGCCCCATGGCACAAAGCATACATCTTACTAGAGAAGGCGAATCGTTTTAAGACCAGTAGACATATGCTACTGGGAAGCCGAACTACCTTTACACAACACGCCCTGATATTATATACTCTGTTAGTGTTTAAGCCAATAAATGTCTTCTCCAATAGTTGATCATTGGGCGGCTGTAGAACAGATTCTATGCTACTTGAAAGGAGCCCCCTGGATCGGTATTTTATACAAGAATCACAAGTACTAATGTACTCGAAAGGTTTCACATATGCAAATTGGGTAGGATCTAAGGAAAACAAAAGGTCCACTTCGGGTTACTGTGTGTTTGTTGGAGGGAATCTAGTTTCATAGAAGAGTAAGAAACGAGTACAGCCGAGATCTAATGCAAAATCTCGAGTATAGAGCAATGGTGATGAATTACATGATTATGTGGCTCCACTGTCTGGGGAAGCCTGCATTAAAAATCTCGCCCTAAGAAAGCTCCGTGTAACAACCAGCTACCCTCTCATATCGCTTCTAACCCGCTTTCTTCCATGAACGAATCCAAACACATAGAGATAGATTGTCATTTCGTTCATGAGAAAACACAACTCGGTTTGATTTCTACAGGATACGTGAAGACTGGAGAACAATTAGTTGATATCTTCACAAAGGCCCTAAGTGGAGACCGGGTTAGTTACCTATGTAACAAGTTGAGCATGATTAACATCTATTCTCCAACTTGAGGGGGAGTGTTATAGTATGTATTATACGTTAACATATTGGTTAGTATTGTATTAGGATACTTTACTGATAGGGTTGTAACCATTTAGGAAGAGTAGATCATCTTACCTAATGTATAGCTTCCAACCTTCAGATATATATGTATGATGACTCAATGGAAATGACAAGGAATTCATTCCTCCAACTCTTCTTCTCTTAGTTTCTACAAACTTAAATATTTGTCCCTATCCTAAAAGTTCCCTAAATTATAAAAAAAAACCCTAGCCACCTTGTGTGTTGGCAACCTTCCTATGTTTGTCCTACATCACTCTTGTTTTACTAGAGGATTGTTTGATGCATCTTTATGGGGTATCAGCAACTTTAAGGTGGAGGGGATTCAACCATTGTTCTTCGATGTGAGTTCATAGATGTATCAAGGGAAGAAAAGCATTGCAAATAGGATTGTTGGATTAACAAAATCATTCGCCAGCCTAGAGATCCAGGTGCTCTTCTGCATGGACACCCGGATCAGAAAACCAGGCAAAAGATAGCTTCACACAATGAGGAGCCTGTATTTAGTTTGGGTCTTTTCAGTTGGGGAATCATGGCAGGTGTCTTCTAGCATCACACTATACTAGGGCCGTTTTACATTTTAGATTCTTTCATTTCTTTCTTGTGTTTTTAATTTGGATAGGCTATTTAGATACTCTCTTTGTAAGTTTGGTTTATAAAAAGAAACATATTAATTGGATTATATTCAGAATCATATTAATTGGATTAGAGTCAGAATCATATTTCTTTTCAACGTTTGGAATATACAATTACAAATATGATTCTGAATCTAATCCAATTAAAAAGAAACATTCAATAAAAAAGAAACGAAATTATGTAAACTTCAATATACAACCAAAAATTTCAAGAAATAAAAGGGCTTAAAAGGAAAAGTAAAGTCTGCAAGACATGTCTCTTCAATAAGGGTGCATGTCATAGCAAGTGAGTACTTTAACTAGGGAGTGGTTGTACCTTGAGTAAGCAAACCTTTTAAAACTATGTAATAAACATTACACGAGGCTAGCTTACTAGATGTGGTTAAAACTGACTTCAGACAAAAACTAGCAGAATGACTACCAACACATATTAGTGATTTATTTACCAAAAACATTCAATGACGGAAAATGCAAAACGTAATGCAGAACTGTGAAATACCATCACAGAAGAAGAAGGGGCCTGATCTACTAACCATTCTTGAAGGAAAACGAATAAGAATTCAAAAGCATCTTTTGGAAGGAGTACACCGAGCTCTTCATGAAGCTCCCTCCTGAAAGCATAAAAACCTCAGTATCAAGAACAAGTAGGACAGCATAACCAGATCAACTAGAACTCGTCCTGTCAAAATAGATCTTTGGAGGGATGGAAAATCATATCCAAAACCCATCTGTTGATATCTGAAGCCAGAGTAAAAACATAAAATTCTATTCAAGAAACCTAAATTTATTCAGCTTCCAGAAATCTTCAGATAATAGAAGGATATTTTATTAAAAACTGAAAATCCAATCAACCAATATTCATTTTAATTACTAGAGGAGGAAGATAGAAAAGAAAAACACGCACAGATTCCACGGTTATTTTCTCTTAGAAAAAAATGATAACACATATAGGAAAGATCAGATTGGCTTCATGGTTGACATTATCGCATGGCTGGTCTCAACAAAATCATAACAGATATTTTAGCAAGTAGGATCACTGTAACCAAGTTGCAAAGCTGGAAATGTCAGGACTAAAGGGTGTAGGACATTAACCTTGAGGCAACTGTGAGACATCCAACTCAACCCAAACAATTAACTAGTTCAGATTTTTTTTTTATCAGAAACGAAAAGTATATATATAAATAGTAAAACAAATGTACAAAGGAAGGAAGAGATTTCCTTTCTTCACAACAAAAACTTACAAAACCAATGATAAAGCAAAATTACGCAAACCGTTGTCCAATTAAGAAGTAAAACTGAAAACAAACCCCTCTAAACACTTTGGTACAAGAAGCTACAAAGATGAATAAAAGTAAAATAGATCTCACACCTCCCCTTCGAATCTCTCTTTATTCTCAAAAATTCTTGCATTCCTCTCTTGCCAAACAAACTACATCAAAGAGAGGCATGCAATTTATCATAAAGTTTTGCCTCTAGTGGAATTTCCAAAACTTCTAAAAGCAATGACAAACATATCTTCTATTAACTACTTTATCTTGTACTGAATTTAAATTATAATGATGTTCAATATATAATTAACAATATTAATACTTCAAAGATGTTATGAAATGTTATATAAAATTCTAATAATTAAAAAATAAAATAAAATAATAAATATATATAGATATATATATATATAGCTTGCAACCAAGTTGAATTTGTTAGGGATCATACCATTACCCATTTGATCTTGCCAAGGTATTACCAGACTAACTACCATGCCATAAACACAGCCTACTGATGAAGACAGAAAGTATCCAGATTAGATTTGGCATCATCTAGATGATACTAAACTGGGAAGCATTTGGAAAATGCCAAGATAGGCAACAGGGAAAATGGTTTTCTCCTCCCGATAGATATAGCCTCGAGAAACAAAGTGAGGAAGCTCCTCCAAGAGCAAGAAACCCCAAGATAGCTAGAACCAAACAAATTTCATCTACATTAATGGATTTGTAATATATCACCTCGCAGTTATCAGGGATGAATCACCAGAAGATATATGGCCAGCGCTGGAGACATCCCACAAACCAGGCCATGAATCCTTACAGTCAGTACGTCGTTGAAGAAGCAATTCTTGTGTACTCTCAGAAAAAATCCACACATGAACAGAAGCATGGTAATCACCATCTCTATGAACATCTCCCCTGTATGCATAGCCAAATAATTATGCGAAAAGAACATTTAAATTTATGCAAAAGAAAGAAGAAAAATTTTACATTTGCAAAAATGTAGCAATATAGTTCGCCACTAAAAATATTATTACAAATGGCATGATAATAGCAACTTTAAGGAACATAAACAGTTTTGCCCATGGTAACAATTGAAAGCAGATGAAATGTTTAATGAGTGGGAAACTATCCCACGAATATTCCATTCTTGGAACTGTTGCTCAACTGAAGAAGCAGTGACTAATGTATAGATTAACTATAGCTTTCATGTAACACTGTCACAAACCATGAGAAAATGGTCGGATAACCAAAATTAAACAAAGGAAAAATGGTTATTACTGTTATACATTAAATAGATCATTTCAAACCCCAGTGCAGAAAGTTCTTAAACCAATAAAGTTTACTTAGATTTTTCAGCTCAAACTACAATGCCCATGTTGGCTCATTTAGCCCACAAACATTAATAGGAAAGTACTGGATAATTTTAGAATACTAAAATGCTTCAAACAGTATTTTAAAAAAAAAAAAAAAAAAAACTCTGCTTCTATTCAAATACTAATGTACAAGAGTAAGGTCACTTGATTTTCTAGTTAGTTTTAATTATTAAAAAAAAAAACAAAGGTTACAAATTTGAAATTCATTTACTCTGTTTGGTCACAGAGTAAATGATAGGATAAAGAAAATGGAGTGTTATGAGTTTCTCTTATTCATCAGAAACTATGAGAGAAACTCTCAACTCAGTCAACAGTCATGATACAAAAGTTCAGCTTCTTCAATTTAGTTTTTTCCTTTTTCTGAACTAAAACAAAATAAAACATAACATTAAAAATTTTGACTTCTTTTCTATCATTCTCGCCCAATAGGAGCTCAGAAAACCAAGTGAAATGTTAAAAGCAAAGAACTGTATATGGATAAAATTAAACACTATTCTATGAGAAACTCCAGGGGCAAATCAGCTACGGCTTAAAGGGGGCAGGTGCTATGCCGCCCCTAAAAATTCATTAGTACTGAACCATTGGGTTATAGCCCTCGTTCATTACTCCTTGTCAAACTTACATAACTCAAACATCCCCCCAAAACCAAATCCTGGCTATGCCAATGAGAAACTCAACATACTCCTCTTGGTTGCCGAGAAAATTAAGAAAATGAGTATGGAATGAAAATTCTAAGCACTATACTTTCAAAAGAAATGCTAAAACTCCATACACAGCCAATCCTACTTTGATCGCCCATTTAGTACAATTGAGTTGACCCCTATTGGGGACCAACAAACAAGAAGACAACCCATAAGATATCCAAAATCTTATTTTATTTTCTTCATTTTTCTTGGCAACCCCATGAAACCCAAAACACTAACTGAATGTTACAAAGTAGAAAATACTCATCAATAAGATAATCCCTTTGGTTGCCAAGAAAAGGGAAGAAAATAAAACAAACTTTCAACACTAAACCCTCGCAGAAAAGCTAAAAGCTCCATTCAACTCATCAGACTACCAAAACTAAATTGGTAAAATAAAAAATAAAAACTCCTATCAATTGATCCTACCATGCTACCGAATTACTAAAATTGAGATGACTACTTGATTGATGGGCAGAGCATAAGAAAACTTTTCACAAATTATTCAAAATTCTCATCTATATTCCTCCATTTTTTGTATTTTTCAGCACACCTAGCAAGAAAATTTAGGGAACTCCACTCAATTATCCTAACAGAAGATCCCAATTAGAAAAAAAAAAAAAGTTAACTATTTGATTGGTGGGAAGCCAACGCATAAAGAAAAAAAACCCAAACTTTTCATTATTTTCCTCATTTTTTCATTCAATTTCCCAGTAAAAAAAAAAAAAAAAGGGCGCAAGAAAGCAAATGAAAATTGAAAGTAAAATAAAAAAATAAAATTTGGAAACTCCACTTCACTGATCCTATTGGTAAAATTGAGTTGACTACTTCAACTGTGGCACAGCCCACAAAAGATCCCAACATTCAGTTATTTCTCTTCATCTCTCCATTCTTGTCAACCAAACGAAGCCCAAAACACCATACGGAATGTTTAAAAAAAACGAAGTAAGAATTAACAACGTCCCCGTTTGGTTACCAAGAAAACTTAGGAAACCCCACCCAGCTGATCCTAGTACAACGACCCAACTGGCAAAATCGAGTTGACCCCGTCATTGGCGAGACACCAAGAGCATAAGAAAATAACCCACAAAGAATCCAAACATTTCCTTCATTTCCACTTTGATAATTTCGCTCATGAGTTTTCTAGGACAAGAAACAGGAAGGCGCAGAAGCAAAGAAGAGGGGAGAGTTTACCTGGGCTTGGAAATTCCAGTCTTCTGACCAGTTTGGGAGAGAACGTCAAACTGCTCCTCATGAAGCACAGGCTCCGCCATGGCAGCCATCCACACTCAGTAGCCGATTAATAAAATCAACCACTATTCGTTTCGATTTATGTTTATTCCACGCAACTGATGACATCTGGAGGTTCTCTCAGCGTCAAACTTTGACCCTGAATCTGATACTGCAAAATGGAAATTACCTGTTTCTGTTGGGCTCGCTGTTTTTTTAAAGTGCATGTGAAACAATTTTTTTTTTTTTTTAACAATGATATTTTAAATAGAACTATTTAGTCAATCATGCGAGCATATTAACAGGCAAAAGAAGGAATGAGTAGGGTTATAAATTTTAACTGACCACTGGCTCTGATCTGACTAATCCCCAGTGCTAAATGGGGGTCAAATCAATTGATCTATTTTTATTCTGTCTACTTTTATTAACCCAACTCAAATTCTCTTATACCTGACCGTATCAAAGTGGTCTCACATTAAAATAATAAAAACAATAAATAATAATTTTATATATTTTATATTTTATAAAATAAAGTTTACTTAAAATACTTATAGTTTATTCTTATGCTCTTAAAATATTATATAAAATAAATTATTATAGTTATGTTTATATATTTTTTATTGTATTTTAAATTAGTTTTCATACTAATGTTATTTTATTTTATTAAAAAATAATTATTTAATAACTATTTTTTTTATATAAACAACTATTTTATATTTTTTCTCAAAATCCAAGTAGAATTCACCTCTAAAATTGAGAAATGGTAAATTGTCACTACAAGCATGCATCGCAGACTCAAATTTTCTGGGCAGATTTTGACACGATAAAATCACTTCATCATTGGATCAGATCGCGAAATCTAATACTAAACAAATTCTCACAATTATGAGATAGTTGGATTTTTCACGATTTTTGGAGAGACGAGTGGACCCTAAAAACGAGATTTTTTTTTTTTAAATCTTGAAAATGGAAAATAATTTAAATAAAGTTCATGTAAAAATAATTTGAACTTAAACATGAACGAAATTAATCGTTTCGGGGTGAAAACGGACTCGAATAAGTCGTGGATGCGTACCCTGCGAATTCGATCAGTGGATCGTCGAGACATTCACCGATTCATTACTGACACACGCAAAACAAATAAAAGAAGACAAGCGGTGGTGTTAGTACTTTCCGATAAGCGAGATTAAATCTTTTCCCGGAAGCTTAGAGCTGAAGCGGCCAGTTATCTCGATTAAGAATCTTGTACTGATTTGGTGATTCTTCTTTTTATGAGGAGAAAGAGGATTGTCTTCTTGGAGATTGGACTATTTCTTCCATAAAGATAGGGAAGAACTATTTAGAATGATGACTCGTTCTTCCTTTACGTGTGCTTGCCTTTAGATAGAGGCCCATGACTATGAGTGCTCCTATTCATTGGAGCGAGGGGGTGGGTTCATGGAGAACACACTTATATCATGGCCCAGGTTGACAATTTACCGTTTGGTGGATCGGGAAGAGCGCTTTAGGTAAAGAGGCATCCGGGATAAGAGGCGCCCAGGCACTCGGGCAGAGGATTGACCGGGCGTTCCTGGGCCGACTGGCTTTTGGGCCTAGTCCCTTTGGGGTACCTAGGAGAAGGATCGACAAGGTGTTCCTAGGCGGCTAACAGGCTGGATAAATTGGAATCTTAATTTGAGTCGGGTGACTAGGGAATCGAGGCACGGACCCATGGTACCCACCGATGGACCACAATCGTGCGATATGGACAGTATTTAAAATGACAAAAGGGAGTTAAAATCATATTTTGGAGTAGAAATGTCTCATTTTATGGGAAGAAACGCGAGGAGAGAAGAGGGAGAGAAGAGAAAGAAAAAGTTTTTTTCGGCGATTCTGAGTTCGTCGACTCGAATCTGTCAAGCTGGGAGTGGCTCCTTCGCCTCAACGAGGGCTACGAATTAGGTACCAAGCGAGGATTTCAGAGATTCAAAGGAGGAAGATTAAGATGATCAAAGATTTGGGCTATGGGTGTTTTGAAGCTTCCTACCCTTGCTACTACTTCTCAAAAGGTAGGGATTCTTCCTACTATAGTTTATTTCCACCTTTAAGGGTTGTTTGGTTATATTTCCACCCTAAGGGGCTATTTGGATGATTTTTAGTATGTTTAAAGGGTTGTTTAGTGCGTTTTATGTAACGCCCCAAGACCGAGATTGTGACAACCATCAACTTTATTAAAATACTACTTTAAATGTCCTTAAGACCTTGATGTCAAGCGGTATCAAATACCCATAGATCTTGTTAACTCGATACCCGCAAATGTTATGTCTCATTCACAGGATCAGAATTTATATGATATTAAGTTGAAAATATGGCGAAATTACATTTTAAAGCAGGTTTGTAAGAGTTCGATCACAACTCTCTTTACCATTATTACATCTTAGGAACTAGATTGATCCAAGCTTTACAAAAAGATTTATCAAAAGCCACATGTTGGTCTTCTTAAAACAGTGCGACTTTTCAGATGAGTGTGGGTCAGAATCTTCTGCCTCTTGGCAGAAATGTTTTTCGCGGGTGAGCCCGCATCCGATGAGATTATTTCCTACGAGATCTTTACTCGCTTTAAGTCGCGTCTGATAGTAAGTGTTCCGCATTCTGATCACATTCAGTAAAAACATGCAATCTACTATAGAATCTATATCTCTGTAAAATGAGATGAGGCTTCGATCATGTCTGTGCTCACAGTCTTATCGACTCCCATCACACCGATCTTACAGTCCCTATCACACAATGCAGAATCAAAGCTGCATGATAAAATCCATCATTTTTGGATTACATCCAATGATCATTTTACAAAATAAATTCATTTGTTTTCAAACCAAAAGCTTTTTTAATGTTACACCTTAGTGATCATTTATATACAAAAATGTGTCTTTTTGTTGATAGCGAATTTTTGGTGTCACACCACAGGCTTCGCACACCTAGACACTTTTATCGGCTTTCACCATTGGAATTATGTCTAACCACAACTTCTCGGGTCTTTGCAGGGAGTGTCTCCTTTGTTTGCTATTACGGCCTGATTTTCTTTAGTTTCATGTGTCAGTGAGACTTTGTTAGGCGTTGTCAGCGATGCGAAACCCGACCCAATCAAACACCAAATGCAGTGTTGATTATAACCATGCACTCACACCCATTAAATGCGTGTCCCTGTGCATATGCAATGCAATTCGCCATTACATGTTATATCACGCCACATGTATAATGAATGCTACATGGACAACATAATCCACACCACTTATAGGGTGTCATGGACAATCACATCACCTGCATATGACTTCCACACTTTATTTCATTCATGTCAATATATCATGCAAGCATATATCAAAATCAACATACAACATGACATTCTATGTTCAAGCAATGACACACACAATTAAGCTATGTAATAGCCATTTGCACTAATAAACTCATCACATGTCAATACGTTAGAACACACATATTGACATCCAAACATGTCGCCCCTTAGTCAAGCAATGACACTATCAAACAAGTCATACAATGGCCTCAAAGAAAGTCACAACAATCTGCATGGGCCTGGCAGGCCCCAAACGAGGCCATGACCCACGGGCTCACACGATCCTGAGCTCGCTAAGTGAGAAGTGGATTCGCTAGGCGAGCAAAGCTCTCCTAGACGAGACGAGAAAATCCTGCAAATCCATCCTCGGTTTCGCCTAGAGCATACCTTCGCTAGAGTGAACCTTAGGCATGACGAACCTCCCATTAGAGGTGAACCTCCCTTTCGCCTAGGCGGAGACCCTTTTCTTCCTAGGGAAACTCAATGTCCTCGCCTAGGCGAAGGACACCCGACATGAACTCGAACATCTGACCATTTCCAGCCTAAAAATGGAAAATAAACCCAAGTAGGAAGAGTTCCCTACCTCTTGGAGCGTAGAAGAAACCCTAAGAAGCCTCGTGGACGCTTCCCAAACCCGAAACCTTTGATTTCCTGATCTCCTTGTTTGGATCCTCGGCGAAATCTCGCGTTTTTGGTACCCATGCGTAGCCCTCGTCGATGTAATGAACTTTCGTTCTTGGCCCGACAAACTTCGACCGACGCAACTCTATAAATCTTGGAAGGAAGCTCTTAACTCTCCTCTTTCTCTCTTCTCTCACTTTCACACGTGAACCAGAAGTAAAATCAAGAATTTACCTACCCTAAGTCCCTTTTTGACTTACAACTTAAGTCGTGGCCCACGTCGTCTCATTCCGCCTCAGTTCAAGTTCAATTTATTTTCCATAAACTTAACTTAAGTTATTTCCTAATTTATGAGATTTTCGTAAAAATCTCGTCCTTAGGAGTCACTGGACACCTGTCACCTTGAAAAATGTGAAATTTTGACTATATTGGAATTCGACGAAATTTGTCCTAGTAACTAGATTTCGCGAGACAAATCCAATGGTGAGGTCCGTTTTATCATCCGAGATCTAGAAAATTTGTAGGTTTTCGACTTGTATTATAGCAGCAAATTTTGTTTTCCACTTTTCGAAACTTTGATTTTCTCGGGTTTCATTCTCCCCTTAAAATTTAGTCTTAAAAATTTTATCACATAAAATCACATTCATATCTGACAGTCATTCAATATCGATGACGAAACATGCCTTCTTCGCATAACAAGGAGGATCGTTGCTTGCGCCAGTATTTTCACGTTCCCGCATTACACCTCCTCCACTCCCGCGGTGTCGCCACAACACCTTCACTAGCCTCACGGTCTTGCCCGCGAAGCACGATCCTAGTATCATGATAATGGGTCCTCCTCGAAGGTTCCATCGCATGACGTAGCTCTCTCAATCCACCGCCTTAGTCGAATGCGGGGTGTACTTTCGGACCATGGGGCAGATCTGTGTCTTTGCTCGATAAACTTGGCGGTAAACCAAGCGATATACAACCGTACCTACCCTCTCGAGTACCTCGAAGGGCTCGTGCTCCTCGATAGCTTTACTGCTTGTAGGAACTGACCACTTCTCTCTTAGGCATCACCTTGAGAAGACATGATCACCTACCTCAAATTCAGTCGCCGTTTGGCGTAGCTCAACCTAGCTCTAACACGTGAGGAATGCGGCTTCCGTATCAAATCCACCTTCTCGAGGTGTCTCTGACAAATCAGGCAGAGTGGTGGTTCTTTCTCGACCTGCAATCCAGTGAATAGGAGATGCGACATGGCCTCCCATTATAATGCCTCGCCAAGGTGCCATCTTTATGCTTGCACGACAACTATTGTTGTGGTAAATTCCACCAAAATTAAATACTCTTCCGGCTGCCCTTGAGATCGAGTGCTTGACGTACCGAAATAATCTGAGTTTTGATAAGTTTGACCAAGTTGACAAGTTGACGGGTTGACCAGTTGGCTTCCAAGTTTGACTTTTTCGAGGAGGAATAATTTTAGGTTAACTAAGGCACCATTTCGTAGGCCTCGTCGTACGAGTTCATAGACGGGCGGGCGTCCTGTCAGGCATAGATAAAAAGTTAAAGCAGTAGACCGCGGTAGCACTTTACCGGTGTCCAAGTTATGTCTGGGATTTTTACCTGAAAGCGACCCTAGACCCTATATAAACATAGTTTGGGATGTAAATAAAACCACAGCTCCCCAGACACTTTTGAGCTCCAAAGCCTAGGAAAAGCTCTCAGGCAAGGAGGCAAGGTTGGACCTTTTTGCTCATTGGAGAGCCGTGAAGTCGGACGGACGAGGCACCGCCGGCCACCTGGCTCCACCGCGAGCGGGGTGCCCAACCTCCGGACGGTCATCGCGGCCAAATTTCTGACCAACACGCGCCGGCCAGCTGCGGATCGGGTGACAAAGCGTGGCCGACCTGTGATCACCCGATTTGTTCTTGACTTTACGGCCATTTCGGCCACCCCATAGCTCCTTTCCACCATTTTGGGACCCCACGAGCTCATTTCCGTGGTCCTTTTCGCGGTCCTCACCGTTTGGAAGTGCAACGAAAACAAAATCGTAGAAGGTTAGATGTCGAGTTTTCGACACCGGCGCTGTTTGGACCAGGTAATGGTACCAATGAGTTCGTCTCTTAGGCTTTCCATTGATGTGAACTGTAAATTTTGGACATCGTTTAGCGGTTGGAGTTTCAACAGGTTGTTTCGGGTAATTCTGAAGTCGGAGCGAAATAGAGTACCGGATTAGTCAAATTTGGCAAAATTGAAATTGTATTAGTGAAATTGGATGTTTTTTAGGAATTATTGGGCGGTTCAATTTAGTGCTCAGTTAGAAAAAGCTGGCTTTAGGTATCGGGCACATAGGGCTACCTTGTGTAATTGGACACATCGGAGTCGATTTGGATGAATATCATAGTTCTACTTGGTTATTCTAAGGCCTTGGCAGGCATCTAAAGTTGTTAGTTCAATTATTAGAGCCTAAGGAGTTTATCACATATTAGGCACTCACTTGTAAGGTAGGGAGACAATCCTGCAGGGAGGCGGGACGACGTCTATAGTACAGTGAATTGGTTTTAATCTTTTAAATGATTTGGGGTCTTATGTTGTTATATCTATTGTGACAAAACCTTTTTACATATATCTTGTTTTGATAAGATGTTGGTTTGCATTCAAACATGATTTCGGTTTCATTTAAAACATTATCATTTCATGTGAATTTGTCAACATTTTAACTGTTTGAAAGTTTCTTGTGTTATGGATGAGTCGGTGGTGTTTGGATATTTTGGGTACATAGATTGAAGTTGTAAACTATCTTGAAAAACTATTGTTTTAAAAAGGTGGATCGTGAGATTTTGTGGATTGACTCTAATACGGTAGTGTTGGGAAAAGTACATGTGAGAAAGGGAACGGTTATATTGGTTGCCACGTGATGGCCGGGTTTACCCGGAGGTTTATTAGTTGCCACGTGATGGCCGGGTTTACCCGGAGGTTTATTAGTTGCCACGTGATGGCCGGGTTTACCCGGAGGTTCATTAGAGGACACGTGATAGACAGGTTCACTCGGAGGTTTATTAGGTGCCACGTGATGGCGGGTTACCGGGGTTTGTTAGTGCCACGTGATGGCCAAGTTTGCCCGGAGGTTTGTTAGTGCCACGTGATGGCCAGGTTTACCCGAAGGTTTATTAGGTGCCACGTGATGGCCGGGCTTGCCCGGAGGTTTGTTAGTGCGTGATGGCGATTCTACTGGAGGTTTGTTAGTGCCACGTGATGGCCGGGTCTACATGGAGGTTTGTTAGTTGCCACGTGATGGCCGGGTCTGCCTGGAGGTTTGTTAGTTGCGACGTGATGGCCGGGTCTACACGGAGGTTTGTTAGTTGCCAAATGTTGTGGGTGTAATACCAGGTTCATTAGTTATCCGCGGTCATCGTGGTGGCTTATCGGCGGTTGTGATGGTTATGTGGTATGGATGTTGTTGATTTTTCTAAATATGGTATAACTATTTTAAATACTTATGATTATGGTGCACTTCATGGTTACTTTATTTCATGGTGACTATACATGCTTATTGTTTGGCTTATGTTGTGTGCAGTTCAGATTATAGTTTTCTTGACATTGTGTCGGCTAAATTGTTGAGCATATTTACATATGTTGGGCTTTGGTAAAGTTGGGTTTTGTGAAATGTTTGCTAAGCAGAACATTATAAAAGAGTGGAAGTGGGGTCTTGAGAGAAGAAAATTTCAAAACAAAATATTATTTTCCGTGCCAATTATGTCACTCAGGATTTATTTCTCATTATTGTTTAAATCACGTTCCTTAGGTCTAGGAATGAGTTCGTGAGACTACCTCGCGCTGATTGACTGTCTTCCTGCGATAGCTCTGAATTACTCTATCCCATCCATCTGTCTTTGAGTTGTTGGACCTAGTTATTTTATTTTGTAACCCTAATTTTGTAAATACTCTTAGAATGCTCGATATTAGTATTAAATTTCGTATAGGTCCACTATTATGTATGTTGTGATTACTTATTACCACCACATTTGGATGAGTCGATTACGTGGATTTTTCTATATAATTTAAAGAGTGTGCGGTCTTGCATGTGTTTATATCTCTTTTAGGTGGTCCCTTTGTGCACTCCTAGGGTTATTACAATGGAACTCCGTTAGGCGGGACCACCGGGGAACCACTGGAGGGGGTGTCGGGTGGTCTTGTCGCATCAGGGCGCGCGTCTTTCGTAGCATGTCCTCTAACGTCTTGATTAGTGCCTAAAAAGTGCTATTTTGAATTTGTTATTGTAGGTTTGAGCACTTTTTTGTGTGCTAATCAAGCCCAGATCTTCCGATTGCACATTAAGGTCGACTATTCTGCGATCGCGTTTGTGGCTAATTTTGTAGTTTTGCAAGCTATTTATACCAAATTGCCAGTCATCAGCGCGAAGAATTCGAGTGGCTTCGGCGTTCTGGATCATCATCGAAGGAAGAAGAGCTGAGAAGAGGCAAGGAAATGAAAATCTGAAAAATTTGGCACCTTGAAATTTTCGTAGGGTCTGAAGTATTCGCATCTGAGGACTGCCTCTTTGCATTTGTGTTTTTTTTGCCCTTTTGACTTCCGGTTGACCCACTTTTTGCATTTTACCATTTTTGCCCTTATTGTATTATGGGTATTGAGGGTATTTTTGTATTTTTGCTTATTTGAGCACTATATAAGCGCAAAGCAAATCTTGTAAGAGACACTTTTCATTTTCTGCATTTGATATACAGAGCACTGGGAGGGAGTTTTCCCGCTCCTTTTCTTTTCTCTCCATTTTCTCCCTCTTTCTTCTATTTTCTCGGCTGTCAAACACCCCTTGAGGATGACAACTTAAGGGATGGTTGGCTAAACTCCCTCCATCCTTGAAGAGGAAGGCTACTGGGCTAGGGTTTTGAGGTAACATGTTGGTTCTCTGTTTTTAATGCAAGCATTTATTGTCATTTATGTTTCCATCTCTCACTCTAAGTTTAAATCTCATAAATCTTTTAGTTAACTGTGTTTAGCAAGCTTTTAGGGTCAGTGGATGCTTATTGTTAGACCCTGAGATTCATTAGTTGCCTTATTAGTTTAATGGATGGGTTGGGGTTGTTCTTGTCAGAGCATTTATGCTCATTAGTACTATATTTCAAAAGGAAAAAATTATTGGAAGTTCAGTTTATCTAGCGAATGAAGATCCAGGTTTGGAAATGACTATAGGTCATCCTCCCCAATGCGAGAAAAGGACAGAACCTCTCATTCTGCTGGGACCTCTGACCCAGGTGGCAGATCTTGAGTTCTTTTTCATACTTTTAGTTCAGTTTATTTTTAGTCTGCAAACCATTCACCTCCACTATTTTTACAAAACCCCTAATCCAAAGTGAAATTCACCTCTTTGAACCAACTGCAAATCATTTACACGAAGAAAACCCATCCTTGTGTTCAACCCTAGAGCTTATATACTGCAGTAGCTATGCTACGGCAGAGGAAGAATTTAGGTTATAAATTTTGTTGATTCTGTCACACCTTACCGCTTTAGCGAATCACGTCTAGATGGTCTTCTCTGACTGACCTTCCGTCTGGGGATGAAAAGTTATGCTCATCACCAACTGTGTCCCCATGACTCGCTGGAAACTCTTCTAGAAATGAGTAAACTTGGGATTTCGATCCGATACTATGGACACTAGTACTCCATGTAACCGGACAATCTCTCGTACGTACAACCTGTAGAATTCCTCTAGAGTGAAGGTCATTCGCACAACCAAAAAGTGTGTCGATTTAGTAAGCCGGTCCATTATCACCCACACCACGTGATGCCCTCACGATGTTCATGGAAAGTGAGTTACAAAATCCACCGTGATGTGCTCCTACTTCCACTTAGCCACCTTTAAGGGCTGGAGTAGACTTGCTGGCCTCTGGTGCTCAGCTTTTACCTACTGACACGTGAGACATCGACGAACGAAATCCCCAACGTATTTCTTCATCCCGCCCCAGTAATACTAGCGATGTAGATCATGATACATCTTCATGCCACCTGGATGCATAGAAAAACGAGAGCAATGGAATTCCTTGAGGATCTCCTCTCTTAGACCTACCAATTGGGGAACCACAACTCTTCCTCTATACTGAAGACTACAATCTATGTGCATGGCCTAACCTTCATCACCTATACCCGTATGTACCTGGTTCCTGATGGACAATATCTCTGTGTCTTTTCCCTAGAACTCAATCACTTTGCTCAATAGAGAAGATGTAGCCACTAAACTCCCCAAGGTACCCTGAGCCTGATCATTGTACTGCAGTCCGAACTGTCCCACAATTTCGATCATCTACCACTTTCAGGAAGCCACGCTAGCTAGTACTCCTCGTGACTTCCAACTGAGTGCATCAACCACCACATTTTCCTTATCGGGATGGTAATGCAAAGCGAAATCATAATCCTCTAGATTCTCCATCCACCTACGTTGCCTCATTTTGAGGTCCTGTTGTGTGAAAATGTACTTCAAACTCTTGTGGTTTGAAAACACCTCGAACCGTTCACCATAAGGATAGTGGAGCTAAGCCTTTAAGGCAAAGACAATGACCCGACAACTCCGTAATGCTGTGGTTGCTTTTCTTGTAGACCACGTAAACCACCACCCTCTGGGCGCATCAAAACACATCCCGGTCGTCCTTGGAGGCATCACAATACCTTGTGTACCTACGTCCTCTGCGGGACTATCAAAATAAGAAGTGAAGTAAGCCTCCTCTTGGATTCACCAGTGCCTCTCCACATAGGTCATTCAGCTCCAGGCTTTCTGACTTTTTCGGTCGATCATCATAGGTGCATCTAATCGGGAGAAGTCCTGAATGAACCTCCTATAGTACCCTGCCAATCCCAAGAAATTGTGTATCTTGAAGACTGACTTTAGTCTCTCCCAACTCATAAGCGCCTCGACCTTCCGGGGTCATGGATACCCCCGACGGAGTATCACGTGCTAGAATCTACTGGTAGCCAAATTCACACTTGCTAAATTTGTCCACTGCCAGATGTTCTCTTAGGTCTTGAGAACCCTCAAGTCAGCCCTCATGATCCTCCTCGGTTTAGGTAGATCAAGATGTCATCCATAAGAAAACCACAATAACGGATCTAGGTAGAGGATTTTGGAATACCACACCATCATAAGATCCATGAATCTTGGATTGGGGCATTAGTCGATCAAACGTCATCCTTGTGAACTAGAAATGCCCATATCGCGTTACAGCGTCTTAGGGATATATGTCTCCCCAACCTCAGCGATGATGGCGGTGTGGAGATCTATCTTGGAATAAACTCGTGCCCCTTTTAGTTGATTAAACAAATCATCAATCATCAACAAAGGGTACCTATTCTTGATAGTGGCCCTATTCAACTGCCGATAATCTATACACAGTCGAAGATTCTTGTCCCTCTTCTTAGAAAGCAGTACCGGAGTGCCCCAAGGTGAAGTGCTCGGTCTAATAAAACCTTTGTCCAACAGTTCCTGTACTTGGACATTGAGTTCCTGCAACTTAGCAAGCTTCATTCTATACGGAGTCATAGAAATAGGCGATGTACCAGGGTTCAACTCAATAGTGAAGGCTACATCCCTATACGGAGGCAATCCCAGTAGTTCACCTGAAAAAACATCCTCATTCTCGCAAACCACTTGAGGTAGACCCAACTCCTGTCTCACCTCGTCCTCCAAGGTAAGGCTTGCCAGCCAACCAACCAACTACCAGTACCACCTAGAGTCATACATGTCTCGGGGTAAAGCGTCATGCTTATCCCCCTGAAACATAACACAAACACCATCCCATGTGTAGGTAGTAACCCTCCTACGATCACAATCAATGACAACTCAATGTGCTGTCAACCGGTTCATCCTAAAAATGACATCAATACCCTGAGATCTCTAACTCACAATCCCAACATATCTCATCAACCCTCACCCTAGTTCTTAGGGGAGAACTCACATGCATTGGCTATTCCAAGGTTTCAACCTCTAAGCCCCGAATCTTTCTACGTGATGTGATAGATAGATAAGGTGCACTAGAATCAAACAACACTCTTGCCCATAAGTGAAAAAATAGAAAAGTACCTTGAATAACTTATTGATTTGTAAGGTGTGATGGCGTAGACAAGCCCCTAGGTCCCTGAAGTTCGGACTGTGAGCCTAACCTTAACCTCTCGACATCCCAGCCCGTGGCACGCCTACGAAGCTAGTAGGTCTTATCTGCTCTGGGGCGATCTGTCTTCCTTGGCCCAGTGTGGGTGGGAGGAGACAAAATGCATCGTATGTCCAGCTTTTGATGATTGGGATAGGGTCTCAATAGCGCAGGATCACTTGTCTTTGGGGCAATCGTCTCGTAGTAATAATCTTGGTATCAATGGAAACATGTCCTTTGCCCTGATTGGCTAGTAGCCCTGAAATGCCTCCCCGTCTTAGGATGATTGATCCTAGCCTTAGCCTTGGTAGCCGTGGCCCTGTCCCTAAAACCCTCGCAGAGTAGAAGTCCTCTACTTCTTTCCCAAGCTAGAAGAAGAAGGTTGGCTCTCCTTTCTCTTATCCTTAGCACCTGCATCTCGGATGCTTCATGCGTCATCCACTTCCCTTTCTATGGCCATAGTTGTCTTGATCATCGAGTCCATATCTTGGGAGGTACAATTTACTGGGATGGACAATTTCCAGACCATCCTCAAATTTTCAGCATGCCATGTGTCTGTGGCCACATAATCATCCACGAAACGTGCTAATTCAATGAACTTGTACACATTTGACATGATCATCGTTCCTTGTTTCAACTCTAAGAAGTGCCAGGAGCTTTTGCATATCATGAGATGCAGAATTACTACCATGAAGAGCTCACAAAACTCTTCCCATGTCATTGCCCTAAATTTCCTTGAGGTTTTGACCCAATCCCACCATACTTGGGATTCACCTCAGTTGAGATGGAAGCTAACACTATCCTCGTGGCATCGAGTCATAGCCTAAGATCTTGCCCGACTTAGAAACAATGATTAGCTTCCATCGGTTCCCTGCCTTTAAGGTTGGAGGATGGCGTGTAAATCACAGGAGGTTATGACACTCACAGCTCTACGATTACCTTTAGCACAGTAGTCGCGGTACTTGATAGCCTCTTGATTAATTGTCCTGATAGGGTGATCAGGAATCAACAAAATTTATATCCTAAGTTCCTCCTATCAGGCGTATTTTCTGGTATAGTGGTGAGGTGGGCTACGGGGTGGGATGGGTTTCTTCGTACAAATAGTTTGTTATATAGTAAAGCTGGTAGATAAATTTGGTTTTAAGGTTTGGGTAAAAGCAGGGGAGATTAGTTGTTCAGGTGACGCTAAAATAAGAAAAAATGTAAATGGGACACTTGGGAAGTGTGGGACCCTTTGGTTTAAGGTTCAAAGTGTAAACATCTCCAGGAATTGTTTTTCCTCAGTTGGGATGACCATATAGTCATTTCTAATAGGATCTTCATTTAGCTTTAAAAACTAAACCTATGATTTTCCCTTTTGAAACATAAGCATTTAAATGAATAAAATGTTACCAGCGGTGAAAACACATCACAAAAACCACCTCCGTCTTAGCGGAAAACGACTGCAGGCACCGGTGGTCTAGTGAAAGTATCCATTGAACCCCGAAAAGCTTGCCAATGCGGTGAGAGCATGCTTAAGAGATTTTGCAGCTTCAGTGAGAAGCGGGAGCTTGTAGCCCATAAATCGTCGTTAAAAGCAGAAGGGCCAGGTGCGTTACTCAAACCCAGCCGGCTCTCTCTTGGGAAGGGGCTAGCCAACCATCCTCCTGGGTTGTCATCCTCCGGAGTGTTTGAAGTGTGAAAGGGAGAGAAATGAAAGGGGAAAAGCGGAGAAGCCCAAGCCTAATTTAATTCCACGTAAAGCGTCTAGTCGACGGTGTATACGATAAGTATGTGTAGCCTTACAAACCAAGTGAAATACCACAATCCAAACATGGTAATTCTGTGAGGGTAGGAGAAAAACGGGAATTGGCAGTGACGTCAGCGGAATAGCTATTGGGAGAGCGATTCTTTGGGAAGTACGGTCTGCGAGGAAAAGAGAAACCTTCCTGCTGGTGGTCTGTTTCTTCATTTTCTGTGTTCTTTCCTCTGGTTTTGATTTGCAATGCTAAGTTTTGACTTGAATTCTTCGTGCTTGGATTGACTCAACAATTTTTGCATAATTAGCCTGCTTAGCTTTTAAATTTACTTACAAAATCTGATGGTGCAGAGACCTTAATATTTAAATGGGTTAAATTAGATGATTAAATTATACAAAAGCACTCCAAAACCTATAATAAATAGGTTCAAAAATAGTACTTTTGGAGTGCTTAATCACCTCATAAACTTATTGATTAAAGCGATGATGATTGGTTGTTATTCTCCGCGTCTCTCAGTCCTCTTATAAACTTAAATACACATATTAAATGAGAATTGAGATTCGCTCATTTGTCTACCTAGTAGGCGCATGTGCCAACTCTTGTAGACATCAACAACCCAGAACCGTTCGTTCTTTTCAGACCCGAGGTTATGTTTTCTAACCTTAGTGTTCCTCTTTCCTATATACAATTTATCATGTATATAGATTACGCGACATAACCACAGGCATGGAAACACACAGCGTATCAGTGGTCCTAAGTGAACCCATCAGGCCTTAAATGTCACGTTATTTGTGATGTCATTTGTGTTGTCCTTAACTCGATGAATCTATGACCTCAGGCCATGTCATCAATCCTGATAACAATGCCTCAGAGGCTCTGATATGTCAAGACATGGCGCGCAAAGCAGAGTGGATTGTGGAATGTCAATGAAAATCTTCTTGTCATGCCTTGGGTTTTGATACCCGATTAATTATCATGCAATCGAATCTAAATAACCGATACTCTGACGTTATGTCCCATTTACCGGAATCCATTTATCCATATATAAGTTGAAAATATGCGAAATTACATTTAAAACAATCCGTAAGAGTTCGATCCGCTCCTTTTATTCACTATATCAGACCTTCGTTGATTCAAGAGTTTTACAAAAAGATTTATCAAAGCCACCGTTGGCTTTCTTCACAATTCTGACCTGAATGGCTGTCCATCTGGTGTACACCTGCAAATCATTTTCCCATAAGGTGAGTCCACGCCCGGTGAAATATTTTCTACATGAGACTCACGCCCTTTTCAGTCTTCAACATTCTGATCATTCAAGTAAAAACATGCAATTTCTACTATGAAATCCTACATGTCGATGACATAAGTAGGCGAGACTCAATGTGCCCATATAGAGTCTTTAAGACTCTCTCACACAGAGTCTTTCACAGGCTCCTATCACACAATGCCAAAGCCCATCCGTTATAAAAATCCATCATTTTTGGATTACATCTAATGATCATTTTACAAAACAAATTCATTGTTTTCAAACCAAAAGTTTTTTGGATGTTACACCTTAATGATCATTTATATACAAAACTCATGTGCCTTTTTGTGGGTAGCGAATTTTTGGTGTAACATTGTAGGCTTCGCACACCTAGACACTTTTATCGGCTTTCACCATTGGAATTATTTCTAACCACAACTACCGGGTCTTTCACCCGAGAGGGTGTCTATCCTTGCTTGCTATTACCAGACACAAGTTTTCTTTTACCGTTTCATGTAACGATGCGACTCTGTTGGATGTCGTCCAATAGTACCAAGCCTACCCAATCAAACACCAAATGTAGTGTTGATTATAACCATGCACTCCACGCCCGTTCAATGTAGTGTACCTGCGGTATATACAGTATCGCCATTGCATGTTATATTATACCACATGTATAATGAATACTATGTGGTTAAGCATAATCCACCACTAGGAGTGTATAGACAATCATCACTTGCATATAGCTTCCATACTTCATTTCATTCATGTATTATATGTGTGACATATACTCAACATGACACAACATGACATTCTATGTTCATTGATGACACACACACAATCAAGCCATGTAAATAACCATTTGCACATATAAACTCATCATATACCAATATATTTAGAACACACATTGACATTAAACATATCACCGCTTAGTGTGATGACACTCTCAAGCAAGTCTAGCAATGGCCTGAGGCAAGCCACAAACAATCTGGCTTAGAGCCTGGCGGCCCGAACATGCACAGTCACAGGCTCGCCTAAGCATAGCCTCCCTTCGCCTAGGTGAAGTGGTTCGCCTAGGCGAGCAAAAGCCTTGCCTAGGTGGATTAGAAAATCCACCAAATCCATCATTAGGTTCGCTTAGGCGTGCATACCTTAACTGAGGCGGGAGCCCTTTAACACAGGGGCTCATGTCCTCGTCACAGGGAAACCACCGATTCACTGAGCGAAGGAAGCGTGAGGCACAGGTATGGAGCCATTTCCAGCCAGGTGAAATAAACCAAGTAAGAAGGATTCACTCTGCTCTTGGAGGCGTAGAAAAACTAGAAGCCTTGTGGACTAACCCAAACGAAACCTTTGATTTCCCAATCTCCTCGTTTGGATCCTCGGTGAAATCCCGCATTTTCGGTACCCATGCGTAACTCTCATCAATGCCATGAACTTTCATTCTTGGCATGACGAACTTCGACCGAAGGAACTTTGTAGATCTTGGAAGGAAGCTTTTAGCTCTCCTCTTTCTCTCCTCTCACTCTCACGCGTGAACCAATAGGAAAATCAAGTATTTTCCTGCCTTAAGTCCCTTTTTGACTTACAACTTAAGTCATGGCCCATGTCATGCCACATGTCTACACTTGCTCAGGTCCGATTTTGGCCAAAAGTTATATTGCTTGGTTCAGTTGATTTATTTTCCATGAACTTAACTCAAATTATTTCTAACCACGAGATTTTTAAGTAGAAATCTCATCCACCAGAATCACTAGACACTGTTACCGAAAAACGAGAAATTCATTCGCCCCGAAATTAATGAAATTCGTTTTAGGTAAGCCCAGATTTGTAAAGGCAGTCGCTGGTGAAGTTCATTTCATCATCGAGATGTAGAAAATTTTGGAGTTTTCAACTTTGTCTTTATAAACGACAAATTACCTTTTTGCCATTTTTCAGAAAAAATTTGATTTTTCTCAAGTTTTACATTTTATGGCCTATTTGTGGCCGATTTTGTGGGCTGATATGTGAGTGTTTATGACATGTTCAAATGATCGTTTAAATTTGTTGGCTTTGTTTCTACCTGCCTAGGGATATTTGCTGATCGGATTTTAGCTTTGTTTAAAAATTTGTTTGAATTGTTAAAATTAGTTTAAGTCGTTTTTGTATTTATTGTAGCGATGTGCAAATGGCTAAATTGTGAGTGTTGATATTTCAAAACATTGTTTTAAGTAGCTATTTGGATTAAAATGGTTTATAGTACATTGAGGGGTTGTTTTGAATCATTTAAAAAAGGTTTATGGCCGTTTTTATGGCTTGTTTGTATGGGATTTTGATTGTTGTGATCATCGAAATGGTTTAGAGGTTGTTTGGATGAAGAAAATTAGAAGATTGTTAAAGGAAACTGTTTGGCGATTTATATGGCCCGACTCAAGAGCATGTTTGACCTATTTTTATGCCCAATTAAGGGGTTGTTTAGGCTGTTTTATGGGCATTTTATATGCCACACTTTGCCTTGAGAGTTAAGTGTGTTATTGCTTGATTTTTTGATAACATGTTTGGTTGTTGTTGTTTGATAAAATGTTAATATATGTGTTTTAATATATTGACATTTATGTGAATGATTAATTGGAGATTATATGCATGTGATATAATTGTCCATGATTTATGACATTCATTACATATGTGACATGGCATTGACATGCAATGGTGCATTACATTGCATATGCACGGTAACATCGCATTTCATGGGTGTGAGTGCATTGTTGAGAACAAACACCACATCTGGTGAATGATGAGTGGGCTCGGTAAAGTCGCACGGTTGCATGACATGGAAAAACTTGTGTGAATGCATGAAGGGCTAGACCTCCCTGCGGTAAAGACCCACCATACCATCACGGTGAAGTCGAAAAGTGTAGCAAGGCGTGCGGGGCCTGCGGTAAGACTCCGAAAATCCATTGCCTGAAAAGACTCATGGGTTTTGTATATGAAATGATCATTCGAGGTTTAACATCCAACAAGTTGTGGTTTATATAAACACATGATTTTATTTCAAAAATGATCATTGGATGTAATCCATCAATGACGAATTTTATCACACATTGGCATTATATTGTGTGGTGGGAGTCGGTAAAGACTTGGGGTATGGTGCATAAGTGAGTCTCATCTCATTTCATAGCATGGTATGTAGAATTCTAACATAGAATTGCATATTCTTACTTGGAATTGTTTATATGTATATGAATTGTCAAATGTGAGCATTGCATGTACACTTAGGTGGGGAGAGCCTTTGTAGGAATTACTCTACTGGGCGTGGCTCACCCTATATGGGAAAAACATTTGGATGAGACATGCGTGAATTGGAATGACTCTCCATCAGGAGTATCAAGAGTTAGAAAATCAACTTGTGGCTTTATGATTATTTTTGTAAATTTTTGGAGTAAATTATTTTTGACGCTAATGTGTTAAGATTGTAATTGAACTCATATGAGCGATTTTTGTGTAGCCATGTGTTTTTATATGAATGATCATATGGACCGAGTCTTTGTCAATTTTTTACTCATAAATGGATCCGGTGCGGTTATTGTGTTATATTGGATTTCGGATGGGTCATGTGATTGTATATTGTACAGGTTGGGTTTTGGATAGAGCTCCTCGTATAAAAAAGACTATGCTCGATTTTTGTTAAATTATGGATCCCGGTAAATGAGACACAGCCGGTGTGATGTCGGATTACAGGTATCTGGAGCCTTATGATTAGTTGAATCATGGGACCCTCGGATTTTGGGGCGTCACATTTTCAAAATAGAAAAACTAATATTCTTAATAATTATAAAATAATATAAGGTCATTAAAGAATTTAAAATAGCAGACCAAAATAGGCGAGTGGGTGACTCAAACTCAAGCCTATTGGTAGAACGGATAAGGCAGTAAGCGCTGGATTACATTCGGGTCTCTATTTTCTCAGCTCAATCTCAAAACATATGGGCCAAAGTGGATCGGCCCATCGAATCGAGCCTATTATCCCACTTCTAAGTAGGGTTCCCATGTTCGGATATAGGAGGAGTTTCAAGTTCAAGTCCCAACAGAGACAATTTGCTACTTTTAAACTAGAGGGTATTAAAAAAATAGGACTATGCTTATTCGATTTGATTTTTTATATAAAATTTTATTAAGATCAAAACTGATAATTTGAAATTATAGTTCAGTTTATAGATAATAACCGATTAAAGTAATATTTAAATTGATTATATTCAGTTTGGTTTAAAAATCGAATAAAAAATTAAAATTGTAATCTACTATATTTAAAATTTTAATATTAAAAATATAAAAATATAACTAATTAATAATATATTTAATGTTATCTAAACAAAATCCATAATTTTTTCTAACTTTTTATTAATAAATTTAAAAAATAGCATTATGAAAAATAATTTTCTATAAAGCAAATTATTAAATGAATTAATTTTATTAACATTCTAAATAATTTTGTAGATAATGAAAAACATAAATATAAATAAAAAAAATATTAGGAGAATTTTTTAATTATCTAGATCTACCATTATTATAAACATTCAAAGAACTTAAAACAAAGTAGTATAAATTTTTTTAGGAGTCCTTTAAAATTTTTAAATAACATAGAAATTTGACCGTAATAGGAAAATTCCTAACAGATAAACTTCAGAGTTGATGATGCCTTTTTTTCAAATAGAATTTGGGAATTTGGAGCGTGTTCAGATTGGGTAGGAATTGAATTTATTGTGGTGGGTTTCATGAAGAGCTGCAGGGTGTTCGGGCAGAGGTAGGAATCTTGTAGGGCTGGCTATGATGTGGCGTGCTACTCCTCTGCCAAAAACAAGAAAGAAGGGCCCAGGCGGGGCTTGCGTGCCATCTGAGTACTGCAAGTCGGTTCTTTCGAGAGAAAAAGATGGCCCCTTAGAGGGCGAGTGTGTTACGTGTGTTTTGTGCCTTTCATAGATGGGGTGTTTGATGTGTCTCTATAACGTATATTATTCCCAATTGGAGGGTGGTGAGGATTCTTTCCCATTGGATGGATATTTGCTTTTGCCTTTATCGGTTTAGTAAGAGATGTGAAGAGGTAGTTTATTGAGATTATCCTCCTTCCTTATTGGTGAATCCAGGCTGATTTGCGAGGATAAATTACTTATCTCGGATTATCTGTTTTCCTTGAAATTTAATTGGAATTTGGATTAGATTCACAGGGATAAAGTTATAGGATTATTCTACTTTCCTTATTGGCGAGTGTCGATTTGCGGGATATGAGCGCTTGGCTCTATCCAAGGGCCTTTGAATTTCGGCCATTAGACCTTCGTTTTGGGCTGGCGCAAGGGGCCTGGATGTTGCATTGGGCGCGCCACTTCTTTGGAGTAGGCGGTGGCTGTGAGCCCATTTTCAAACCATCCGGTTGCATTGAGGTGCAAACTCATCCTGTTTTGAGTTCATTTCACATGTTATTTTGTGCATTTATATACATATTCATGTAAACTCATAAAATTCCTCTAAACTTGGTTTTGTAGGCTTATTGATGAAGCAAGTGATTTGGCGAAATGAGCAATATATTTCCAAAGAAGAGTCAAGCAGGAAGTCTCACGACCTTCTTTGGGAAGGTCGTTTTTGTCTGGAATCGATGGTTAAATTCCCTCATGGCTGCATTCTACATTCAAAGAGCTTTCCAACAGTACTCCTGCATGAATCAGGGTTAAACGAAGAAGTTATGGCCCCAGACAAGTTGAAAACGATTGCTGTCCGGAGAAAATTTGTCGCGGCGGGGAGAGTATGTCGCGACCAGGAGAATATGTAAGTGACCGATGTCGCGACGGGAGAGTATAATGGTAGATGTCGTGAGAAATGTGTCGGCAGAAGAGCACGTGTCGCGACCCGGAAATCTGCGAGAAACTTGAAAAAGGCAGAAAATTGAGTTTTGATAATTTCAAGCCCCATTCACCCTAGAACCATATATATACTTTCGTTTTTTTTAGGTAAAGGGCGAAGATTGGAAGCCTCTCTTGGGGTTTCTCTCTAGACTGCCCATTTTCGATTTTTCTGTAGAGTTTTATTTGTTTTAGATTTGAGAAGCCGATTTTAGAAGCGAGATTTTTGTTTCGATTAAGAGAGATTTCGGTCTTGTATAATAGAGATTCTTCACTAAAGTTGAATAGAGGATTAGAGCTAAAATCTGTTTTCTCTCTCATGGGTTTACCATACATTATCATTTAGCAGTTTTCTTTGCAGATTTTTATTTTTAATAGATCTTAGAATAGTTTTTCGAACAGTTTTTATTTCCTATTGAAGAGATTTTGGTCTTGTACTCCAGATACTCAATTTATTCTTTGTTGAAGAATTGAAGATTTAAGCAATCTTGGGTTTTTCTCTTCTTTCTCTTGATTTCTTTCTTCATTTTCTTACTTTGTTTGATTGATGGTTGAATCCATTAATGGAACAATCAAACACCTCACAGGGTTAGGGATTAATTGTTGAACATTCAGATTTGCGAGTTTTCAGTTATTTTGTGGGTTTTGAAAACTGAATTTATATAATTAGTATAAATTAATATAATGGTGTTCGAATATTAGTAGCTTATACCCTGAATTTGTATCTTTGCTGCGATTTCGGGAAGCCCTCGGGCAGCACAAGATGGAGATTCACGAGTAAAAGCGGTAACTTAGGGATATACTGGGCTAATATTTTGGAACTAATGAACTGAAGTACTTTGATAGATCACTAATTTACTGGCTGGTGAGGATTAATTAGATGATGTATCAATTGGATGAGTTTCTCCATAGTCGATGAAAGGATCTTGGTTAGTGTTAGCAGTGAATCAAGGAGATAGAAAATTTTATTAGATTTGAAGGACTAGAGATACCAATTACATCGAGAAGGCTTGCATTATCCCGCTCTATGGGGGCAGAATTCTTCAAATTCCTAAGAAATGGTTGTGAAGCATTGAAAAGAAAAACAATCATATCTTAAAGAGTGCCAAATTTACTAAGAGGCTATTTGCACTCCATTTGTCCTCGAAAAGGAATATGGATTCTTAACTAGTGAAATGTATAAAGGTATGGCAATCCAAGCTATGTACTACATCGCTCTTGGACAAATCCAACATTCAACTTCACAAATGTTGCACTTTCAAGGAAATGCAAACTGCTTTGTAAATAATTATCCCCATCCTCAAATGACTCTCTTCATACCTTTGTAATTAAGTAGTTGTTTATTTGGTAGATTTAGATTAGTTTTAAATCAGTTTTTACTAATTAAATTGATTTTTTTTATTCCACATCCTATTTGACGCTCTAAATAGTGAAGCATATATTTCCTTGTAATCTGGTGATCAAATTCCAATTAGAGAGAACCTCCAATCCTCAACATATATCCTAGACCCTGTGAGTCCACTTTATTTACCATATGAATCTGCAATTCGCTTTAAAGGCTGGTGTTGGTAATGCCTCTTCATTTCAACGCTGAGTATAATACTTACTTTTGTTTCAAATCGCTTTTGAGTATTTACCACATTCACTCCTCAATTATTCTCACATACACATATACATCATTCGTCTTCTTTACAAGTTTGCTGCCACGGATTAGACACAAATTTTTCGTAATAGTGTCATAAATTTGTATATGTCTTTTTAGTCACCTTATTAAGTTTTTATCGCCACTACGGATTAGACAATAGTCCTTGCAATAGCCATAAATTCCAGATACGCTCTTTCAGTCATCGGGGCCTTCAAAATTTCTGTGGTACCGAATGCTGGCAAGTGGTCAACCCTTCTCTCAGATTGGTCGCAACTTCCACGTGTCCGTTCTGGCCTGGTTAGTTAGGGCTTTGTTGGGCCGCCATATGTCTCAGATAATGATGACTCTTCTGGGCCGCGCCTTCCTTCCACTTCGCCTTCTGCTTCTTCGCACACCTTCCGACCTTTCACCTTACGTGTCCTTGATCCTGAAATCTTTTCTTTGCTTTCAGCGAGCTCGTACTTCACTTTCCTTTAGTTTTCCGTTTGAACCTTTTGCGTAGAGTCTTTTTCTGCCATTTTTCCTGAGATAGCTTCTTCGGTTTTATTCCTGGGACTGCTGCGTCTTTATCTCTTTGGTCTCTTTTTCGACCGATACGACGAGGCGCTAGGGTTAGGTTGGGTAAATTTATCATTATTTCGCCACCAGCCGGTCCGGGCCGCCTTCTTCTCTCAAGCAGATTGGCGTGACTCGTTCATTGCCGGTTTTGACTCGACCGGGCGGCGCTCCGACCGTTCGTCGGTCGAATCTCGAGATATCCTAACGGCGCCTCCTTCCTCGACAAGGGTAAGTGGAAAAATAGACCTGGTTAAATAATTCCGGGGATCGGGGACACCAACCTCGTTTGTCCAAATGATGCAGCTGAACTGTGGGCTTCAAATATGGCTCCGCCCTCATAGGAGCCACCTTTTGCCAGACGCTATCGACCTCCCAGGTGTCTCGGGGTGTGGTCCCCCGACGCTTCACCTTTATGTAGTTTTGCCTAAGATAGCGCATATTCAAGTGGCCTTCGACACATTTTAGCTTTCCTCTCGCATCCCTTCATAAAAGGTTTCTGCGAACATTTCAATATCCGTCATTCTCAACTCGCGCCCAACGGGTTGGGTATTTTGGTCAGCCTATCAGCTTTCTTTAGTGACATGGGGCTCCTGTCCCCAAAGTGTAACTTCATTCTTTTTCTTTTAGCCCGAATGAGACTCCGCCGAGGGCTTTACTTTTTCCAAAGGCTCGCGCTCCTTGGTGATTTCCCAATCTTCCCTCTTCCCACGTGCTTCTTGAAGTGGACGCATTTTCAGGTCAGTGAATTCGGGAATATGACCCTCTTGACAAGGACTTACACTGGCGTTCCGGCGGGCTTAGACCACCCCGAGAATCTACGTGGAGGACGCCCGCTTTTGGTATAACTTGTGTGAGGTCATCGGGTATTTCCGATTCTCGCACTGGTTTACATGCCTCTCAGTGGTTGAACCCATCTCAAGACCGGTGATAACGCCATGAAGGCCAAGGTCACTGAGGTCCCTCCCATCCCACGCGACACCAAGTTTATATCCCTGCCCTTCGAGTCAGGTCCGTCGCTCAGCCGGCTGAGGCCTTCGCCCCTTCCTCCATGAGAGTGCACCTCGCCTTCACACGCTGGGGTCCCACCGGCGGAGAGCTTCGGGTTTAGTTGAGACGCTGTCTCCTGGAGCCCCGGCGTGAAACGGAAACCCCGGGCTCGCCGAGAAAGATCGCCGCCTCGCAGCGCTGTTCAAATCAGGGCGCTTCTTCTTCTTCGCTCACTTCGTCTCGAAAGCCTGAGCAGTGTCAGCGCTCCGCCTGAAGTTCCTAAAGTCTTGAGTTCGCATTCCATTCTGTATGTCATGAGGCAGTCCCTGGTAAGGCTGATAAATGCACACTCATGCTCATTCGTCAATCCGCCGCGAAGAGTGTTAGCCACTTTCTTCAAGATCAAGAGTTGGAGAGGGCGACCTAAATCGGGCGATGGCGACTCTTTACTGATACGAACTCGCAGCCTGGCCTTGGCCTCGCCCATTCTTAAGGATTCTGACCTTAAGAGGTCAAGCGCCACGCTCGTTGACGGCAGGTTTTAGCTTCCATCCCTGTGCGGCAGTGCGCTAGTTCCCATATCTCGTCAGATCTCGATTTCATTCGAAGCCGAGTGTTGGCCCCATGTCGGTACCATTTTACGCTGGATGTAAGTGTGGCTACTCATTTGGCTGGTTTGGCCAAAAGCCAAACTAAACGAAGGCCATGTTAAAGTCGCTCGGGTTTACAAGGCGAGGGTCAGCTCCCTTACATCCGAGCCAGTGACCGAAAGCCGCGTAGATCGGTGTCGCTGTGACGACCGAGGAGGCGAGAGGCTCAAATATGACTAAGCACACTACGCGGCCCGTATGCGGCCTAAGGTAGAGAAGATGAAATCCGAAACAAGACAAATGCCGAAGGCGAAGCCGAGGTTCGGATATCAGCGGCCATGCACGACTTCGACGAGGCCGTGGATCGCCCGTACCGCCCGCATGGTTTCAATGGTTAGATTGAGTTTACATCCCGGGCGAGCCATGAGTTCGGGAAGAGGAGCTATGCCAATGATGAATCCGCTATAAGAGTTTGGCCGCCGATTCGGGACACGCAGCTCTGGCGGCCTTCAAACCGGGCGAACCCCTAACTTTGCGGCGCCAGTTGGACCAGGTGGGACCTTCACGAAACATTTAACGCGACGGTGTGCAGGCAGCGATCGGTGACCGCCGCACTTTCGGGCTCGGCGGCTCGCCGCCGTAAGGTCGGGCGCACGCCATCCGTGCCTGGATTTAACTTCAACCTCCCTACCGACGAGGAGGCGCAGGAGTCTTTCTGCACCATTCTCGGGAGAACCGATACCCTAATGAGGCCCAATTTCTTCTTCGATGTATAATCTTCTGTGTATAGACATATGTAACCTTTTTCTTAATGAATATTCACTTTTATTTCATCACTTTCGTCTTTACTTGTGCACTCCGCGCTATTCTTCATGATCTGCATTAATTTCTTGGCTTCATGGCCTAACTTGGAGCGTCTGAGTCATGGCCAATGGATGTAGAGTCGAGCGCTAGGTTTCAAAATCGGGCCAGCCAGGCTTTACGTCGCCCGTCGGGCTAAACAGACTTTGAAGTCAAGATGGCTCGAGTAGAATAGCGAGGTCGCCAAAACTTAATCTGCCGGGCTCGCTACCGGAGTCTCGCGGGCTTTAACAAATTCAAATGACCGCTCTAGGTCGTGATTGCCCGCAAGGCAGCAATAACTCGCCAAAGTGAGCCAAGCCGGGCTCCGCGCCGAGGCCCGCTGGCCGGGCGATATAGTCCGAACCGACATGACTCCTGCAGCCGCGGGCCTCGTGCGTGGCAGCCTAACTCGTCAAAGCGAGCTACCGGTCTCCGTGCCTGGCCGAGGCCTGCTGCGATATAGCCTCGAAATGGTCTTAATTCTAGCTACGTGGGTCTGCCTGAGAAGTCGAATCCGTCAGTGAGCGCATCGGCTCGCTCGAGGCTCACTACGATATACCGAAATGATCCGACTCCCAGTCGCTGTGAGTCTGTGCGTATAGCCGAATCACCAAAGTGAGCCACTGGTCTCGCCGCCGATGCCTTATCTGGCGATATAGCCGAAATGATCCGACTCTAGGTCGCATGACCCGTGGCCAGTGGTCAACTCACAAACGCTACCAGCTCCGGCGCCGAGGTCTTGTCGGGCGATATACCGAGTCGATCCCCACCCTGGGCCGCGCGGGCCGTGCGCAGGCTCGAACTCGCCAGTGAGCTACCAGTCTCAAGGCTGAGGTCTTGTCATGAGATAATTTGAGCCGATCTCGACTCTTGGGGTTGCTTGACCCGTGCAGTAGTCGAACTCTTCAAAGTGAGCTACTCGGGCTCCGGCGCCGAGGGGCCTCGCCGCGATATAGCCCGGGCGCGGCACCTGGGCTAGGAAGCGGTGACTCGCCCGCTGTACCAAAGTGTCCATGTCGAGCTGCTGGCCCTCTTACCACCTCCTCTCACACTACTTGAGCTCGGCTGGAGGCCTCAACCTCTGCCTTATGATTGCTCTCCCGCCTCGCCGAGGGTGATGTGAAGTTCTTGTTCCCGGCTACGCCCCCGAAGTCAAGCCCCGCTCTCCCTAGGGCCACCGCGACCGTGCCCCCGCTCCTACTGACTCTCGCTTCGCTTTCAAAGAGACTCGGGAATGTCGATGTTGTGCTCGCTTCTCAATGGCAGGAATGTCGCGGACCTTCTCAGGTTCGCCGTGCTTCATGTGTCAGACTACGTGAGCGTTTAACTCTCCTATCGTGCATTGTCAGCGGTGGGCTGAGCGCTTTACTCGCTTACGCTGCTTCGTGACGCTTCGAATGCGCAAGAGGTTCGATGTTCGCGCTACCCGGGCGGGATCCTCAGATCCTCGGGCGGATTGGCGTTGCTCCCGCCAGGAAACTCCGAAGTCGAGCCAACATCGCACCGAAAGGATCGCCTTTATTTGTAAAGGAACCGCCGTTTCACGCACGGCGCCAACCGTGTGACGCCCCCAAACCCTCGGTCCGCTGATTACCCGTCAACCGCGGAATACTCGTGAATGCTCTGCGACCCAACATCTTCATTTAAAATCAAGAGTCTCCTTGTACTGGGAGCTCTACCCAAATACATCACCCGTCCCAACAACATCAATCACATGATACATATATGAATAAAACGCCTCGCCCATAAACCAATACTCATCAATATACCAACTATCTACCATAGTTACAAGAGTTAATAAATTACTCTTATACAACATATATCAAACTTATAGAGTTCTAATACATGTTTAAAATCATCAAAGCCACAACCCGACTTTCTTCACAAACTCGGCCTCTAGGATGAGCCGTCTCCTCGCTCCCTGTACCTGAAAATATGTTCCCTCGACAGGGTGAGCTAATGCTCAATAGTGGAATCACCCTACTGCTACTTCCACCTAAGTGCATATGCAATGCTCCAAAATAAACACATTCAAGCAAATGCATGATCCTACTTGAATGTCTAACTCATCATCTCGCACTCGAAGGTCCCTCACCGACCCTCATACCGCCTGGGCTTCCTCGTATGAGAATTATTATGTTTATTCGCGGACAACCCTCCGATGTATATATGATTTGGACTGTTGCCTCCACCATTGATATTATTTATGGACTACCCTCCGATGTATATCAATTGGGCCGTCTCCGACGATTGATATTTTTAGTATGGACTACCCTCCAATAATTATCATTTTTAGACAACCCTCCGAAACCATTCTCTCTAGACTCACCTCATGCACTCACTCTTATCAGCCCTAGGCGCCCAAAGGTATACACGTAATGATGCCAATTTCATTATAGTCTATCACACATGCAAATATATAAACATGCATATATTCACATAAATTTAAATCATACAATCATGTTATGTAATTTCATATTTCATCTCATCAAAATTAGTTCATATGGGCTAATGATCAAACACGAGAAATTCTACTTGAATTACTCGACCAAACACATTAATTCACAAAAATTATTTTGTGAACACTATTCTCGGGAATAGTGAAACCCTACATTATTCCCTAAAATCACTAATCGCTGTCTACTTTGTAAACCTCGACTTCACGAATTACTTCCGGCCTCATTTCACCAATACATGATTTATAGCATAATTTATGCCATTATTACCCAAATGTTCTATCACGCCACCGGGCGCACATTCTTGGTCTGAATACCCAATCAATCTTGGCCCCAGCTCAGGGACCGGACGGGTCGCTCACAAGCCTCAAGCCAACCGAAACATCATATAACACTTAAACAAAGTGTAAAACCCAAGTAGGAAAAGTCTCCTACCTCACGGAGTTTGTCAAACTCCTCACCGGCGGTCCACGTCAGAGTCCGCTCCGCGCAGCAGCCTTCCTTCGCCTCGAAGACTTCGCCACTCGCCTGACAAGTTGCGGAATCTGTGAGAGTAGTTCGTATATCTCTCTCTCTAAAACCTTCATTTACGAACTCACTATATCTCCCCTGCCCATTTCACGTTTTTGCTTCTCTTCATAAGGTAGGAGACAAACACTATTTGTGTTTTGTCTTTTTCTAACTTAAACAATTTCAAAAATGACCATTTTGTCCTTCTTTTCCCAGTTTTGACATTCGACACTATCTCGGCCATCCATTTTCATCATTTCTCTACTCATGCCACTTATGGCACATGAGTACTTGTTATATGTGACTTTCGTCGCATCGAAAATCGTTTTACGGCACCCGAAACGCGATGCCTCGAAAAACGTGTCAACTCCAACTATCTCAGAATTCTACGAAATTTTACGTACTAGCTAGATTTCGCGAGACGATTCCAAAGGTGAAATTCGTTTCGTCATCCAAGATCTAGAGAATAAATTCCAGATTTTTGACCTAAATTACAATTTTGTAACCAAAATTACGATTTTGCCATTTTTTCGTAAATCGAATTTCTCTGGGTCTTACATTCTCTCTCCTATGAATTTCATTCCGAAATTCAGGATTAATCACAAATCAATTACATGCATATGCAACGGCACTCTACCATGCATGTAAACTCTCTGCCATTCAATTATTAAACGACTAAAACTACGACCTTCATCCCTAAACAAAAGGATACGCGGCCCGGTGATCGTGTCCCCTTCGCTCCATCGTTGACTCCTTCACTTATAGTGCCATAGCACTCATTCAGCCTCACGGGCTTTGCATCGCAAAAACCTGATCACGGCTATAAAAATACATACCGGTCCCTCCTCAAAGGTCCCATCGTTGTCATCTCTCTATCCGTCCCCCAATCCACTGGCAATGAAATGGATCCTGAGTATACCTCCGAGCACGGAGACGGAACACCCGTGACACCCGACATGTCGGGCTGCAACGCCTGGCCCACGCCTACTGCCCATCCTCCCCGAAAGCATCCTCGAAAGGTCCGCCATCAAACCCCGGCGATAGCTTCCCGCTGCCGAACCCGACCACTTCTGTGCATCACCTCTCAAGAAGACGTGATCCCCAACCTCGAACTCTAAGGGTCGACGCTTTCATTATCCTGCGATAGCTCTTCTTCCGCCTCCGAGCCGTGAGAAGACGCCATCGATCAAGCCTACCTTCTGAGGTGTTCTGAATCGACGTGACCAGCGATGGAGTTCTCTCCCACCTCGTCCAACATAACTTGATCCGTGGCGCGGCCTCCATACAATGCTCATATGGTGCCATATTCGTATACTAGCCTGTAAATCGCGTTGTGCGACCACTAAAGGCAATTCCATCCCTCCCAAATACCATTATGATCCGGGACGCATGCTCGCATCATGTCCTCTAAGACCTGTATATAATCCATACAACGCGTAACCCTACACAACCTTTGTTTTGTGTGTAAACGCTGACCTTCCCAAGGTCACAATCACTGACAATCCAACGGATCCACACCCCCACCTCCTTCCGGCCGGGCGGTGTGTTCGCCACTTCACGTAAACCCAAACACACTCCCCAATGACCAGAAATCCTCGTGAAGCGGTCGTATTGCTTGCTTAACCCCGGTATAAAAATTTTCTTTATTTATAACTTAGGATTTGTAAAATCTGAAGAAATTTAAAAACTCGGCAGTTATGACTCGCTACACCTAGTATAATTCCAACCTCGTATGTTATCCAAATTTACACTATATCCAAATACAAGAACCAACATAATAACACATTCTCCCAAACTACTCGCATGCATGATACATGCTTCATTATACAAATTCAAAGTATATTCTGCCAAAATAATTTCTTAATTTACAAAGACTAGTACAATGTCGTATTAATCCATTGCGGCTCAAATACTCTCGCGCACTGCATTCGAAAATAGTTTTTAAAATACAAAATAATGAGCTAAACGTCTGAGTGTATGCTTATAAAAGGTTTTGCTTTTTAAAACCTCAAAACCTGTAAAACTTTCTTTTACGATATATTTTCCGTAAGCTTACTTTGCTTTCATTGGCCAAAGTTTCTAAAACTTTTCTTGTTTGCTTCTAGAAGTTTATAAAACTTCTCAAAATTTCCTTGCTTCGCTTGCTTTATCTCACAAAAGTTTCTTAAAACCTTTCATAAACTCCGCTTAAAAGTTTCAAACTTTTTATAAATACGGAGCCTCGCTCAACCGCATACTTTGAAAATAAACTAGAGCCTGGCTCAATCATTGCTTTGAAATTCCACGAGCTTGGCTCAACCGATCGCTTTGAAATCTAAACTGAGCTCGCTCAACCGTTGCTTTAAAACTCTTAAGTCATGACTGAACTGTTATGGTTGATTTTTCAAATCTGTATATCATGCTCATAAAGCATCAACCACTGGAGGCCTATTTTTTTTTTTTTTTTTTGCTTATTGTACCCTAGTGAACACGGGAACCTGTGCTCAATCGTGCCGGTGGAAGGACCCTCTTGTCCTGGTCACCTTTTCTGAATACGGTGGAATCACCCCGTGTCGCATCACCATAATTCTAAAGGCTTAGAGCTCATAACCTTATATATACTCCCTCGTGAATGCCCACACCTCCTACAATGCACGATAAAATCCTATGTTTGTGCTTGTCAAAAACCAGCACGCGAGAGAATCCTTCAACAAACTGAACAATATTCTTCACCGCGCTGCCGTTTCATTTGAAATAATACAATTAAAACTATTGTTTAATGTTTTGTTACTTCTTGAAAATGGTTTAATTATTCAAAACCATTTACTTACTTGCTTGTTTTTCAAAAATGGTTTAATTATTCAAAACCATTTTACTTATTTGCCAGTTGCCAAAATGGTTTTACAATTTAAAACCAATGCTTGTTTCTCAATTACGGTTTAACTCAAACCATTCGCTTGATTTCTAATTCATCATTGCTTCTTGAAAATGGCTCAACTCAAACCATGAAATACCAAAGGTAGCAGCTTTATTAATAATAATAATACACTAGTATTTAGAAAATGAGTTTAGAACACTCACCCTTTGCTCGCTTAACTTTGCTACGCCCACACTATTCCCCGCCTTTGCTTTTTAACCTACATCTCAAACGAATACGACGATATATTAATCGCCTACGTAATCGCATAACTTAACTTACTCCTTATACTTAGTCACACTCAACGAATATCGTCGAGGCGAAGTGAAGCTTCGCTGGAGGCAAATGTAGAGGTACTACGCTGGTCAGTCCCAATCTTATCTCGAACCTATCTAATCATTTAATAAGGTTCCTAAACTATGGGTGTACTAAATCCCGGCTTAATTACATACAAAAACATAGCATTCTGCGCATTTGGGGACACATGCGTGTACCAGACACCCCCCGGACTCAGACGCGCACACACATTCGGGTGGGTGTACCTGAGACACTCGAACGTGTACCGCAGACACTTTGCTCAAGTTGGGTGTACCTGGGAGCACCCTCAGACATGTACCGGTACACCTTCCGAATTTTTGCCCAGATTTTGTTATTTTCCCACTTTTGATACCAATTCACTTCATGCAACTTCTATAATTCCTAACACCTCAAGAAACATCATGGAAATCATCCACAACAACTTCATGACACTTGAATTGGTGCTATGGAACCTCAAACCTCAAAACTTTAGGTGAAAAATCAACTCAACTTAGTCCACCAATTCTTTAAACCACATAAATGTGATTATTCCATGGCGATTTTCTCCCACTGGGTTTTACTCTCATAACTCCCATCAATTCAAAGGCGATGCGATCTTCGTGACAAAACCTAAAACCAGTGAGCATCAATTCCTCCTTACCAAAGCCCCTAGGAACTAAAATATATTTGATTCTAAGACAACATACTGATCTTGACTCCTCCTCCCTCCTCCTCCTTCTTCCTCCTTCTCTTCCTCCTCTCACTCTCCTCCTCCTCAAAACCGTGAAGCCCCAACTAAATGAGAAATGAGACCAAATGACATTTCGCTTGTCTCCCATGGCCTTTTAGTCACAACTTTCCTTAATTGAAATTAGCCCTCATCTCTTTAATATCAGTAATACCAACTTCAAATCCCTACTATGGTCCATCTCTTACACTTAATGATTTTGCTTTTCTATAATCTTTTGCTAAATGACAATCAGACCCTTTGGTTTAATACCACAAATTCAAGCCAATAAATATTTCATACTGATTCCTAAAATACTAATGTGACACTTGTACTCTTATACACCCTACAAAGATCATGTAATCGTACACTCTCTGGGATTCGGTGTTACAAATTCATGTCATGAATGACATCCGATACTCAAAGCCCTTGCCGACTCAACAACACCACGCGATTTCCAAAGGGGTATCTAAATCTCAATACTTCCCGACTTATCACTCAACTCTAAGTCTACGTGATACCGAATCGTGTGTTTTAATCTCGATTAACTTAACTCTTCGCCTATACCGGTTTCTCCTTACATTCATACATAAATTTAGTGGATATCTCCCTGTGTCTCTTACACCCTAACTCCCGGATTCTCACCTTAGGGATTAATGACCCCTTTTTACTTCTCAGCTCTCTAACACGCCGAATTACTCTTCATTTATCGAATCGAACTTATGAGCCTCATCGACGTAGTTTGTTAATAGACCAAAGAACACATACAAATTTACGACTTTATTACCAAGGACTATTATCTAATCCCCGGCAACGACGCCAAAAACTTGTTAATAGACCAAAGAACACATACAAATTTACGACGTTATTACCAAGGACTATTATCTAATCCCCGGCAACGGCGCCAAAAACTTGTTAATAAGACCAAACACTGCCTAGAATAAATCATTTTTAATATTGGTTTTGGCCTAATATACTGCAAGTGCACAGGTCGACAAGTAATAAATTGGATTTAAGTCCAGATATCGATCCCACAGAGATCTCAAGAATTCTAGGATCAACTACCCTCGACTCCACTCAAGCTCCATACTATTCGACGAATAAATGGATATTGGAAATCACTAAAAAGCCGAAATTATACTAACACGAGTAAAGTAAATGAGCAATCAAATAAACTGAATTTAAAGAATAAAGAATAAAGAACGGGTTAAGAAAACAAATGGACTCGACAATTATCTTCGTGAGGACACATCAAGTATTACGTTATTGTGAAGTATCAAATTCCCGGTCAAGACTGATTAAACTTTTGAATAATCTGCAGTTTTAAAATCTCGTCTGCTAGCAAGTAGCGAGTCGGATCTCTCCACACCCACTTCATTATCTAATTTTTCTCGATTCTTTCAAGACAAGGAATGAGATAACTACTTTTAAAAGGGACTTCCTTGCCGGGTATTTTTTCTTTGCAATACTTCATACCCATTTATGGACTGTAAACCTTAGCTCCTGCTATCTAGCACAAGGATATACAACTTCCAGGATGCTCTTCCTCAAAATTGTAATAGATCATCCTCTCCTTGATTGATTCCCGCCTAACACGGATCGCATCACTATTCGAATCGAGGTGACTCTTTCGTTTGTTTAAATTGATAACTCATTCAACTCTTTCTCATTTCAAGTTAGAAGAGATTTATCAAGTAAATCGCAAAGCTCATTAGATCTAAAATAAGGTGTTAATATACCTTCAAGCAATTCGTCATAACTCTTGGGATCGCTTCTCTCGTGTCACTCGTAGGGCTTCTCGAAATCAGAGCAATGAGACAAATCTTTAATCGCATAAGAAACTGATATTCGGGATCAAAAACAAGCAGAAACCCAACACCAGAAGTAAATTCATAAACTGAGATTCAAGAGTCATTTAAACGATCACAGAAAGATAAATTCTAACTATCGCATTCACTTAACGGAAGCCGGATTCTTACCATCGTAATTACACCTAACAACATTCCTCTCATCATAAGAATAATCGCACTGAAATCGGAAAATTCGAAGAACTTCAAAGATTCAGGTAGTAATTTGAAAAGAGCGAATTACGCATTCGTACGCTCGAGAAATTTAACATCAATTCGGAAGAATAAAATGAAACTAAAGCGATAAATCTAATCTAATCTCTAACTATCAACATTGAAGAAAGAAAAGAAAAGAAAGAAAACTAAAAATAGAAAAGTAGGCAGCCGGCTACCGGACCTCTCAAATGCATTAGCCATTTATAAGCTACTTTTTATGATGCGGGTAGCTGCATATTTATAGGGTTTCTCGATTGGGCATTAATCGATCTTGTCTTTGTGGATTTCAAGTGGTGGCCCGTATTAATGTTCGAATTCGCGACTTGACTTTCAGCTGTCGCGACATCATCCATGTCGCGACATCGATCTCACGTCGCGACATCAGCTTAAGTCTTCTGTAGTCTTCAATTTGTGTTCCTGACGTCGCGACATCAATCTCACGTCGCGACATCACTTCTTCCCTTGCAGGTTTGATTAGTGTCCAAAAAGTACAATTTTGAACCCTATATTAGATAGGTTTTGAGTACTTTTTGATCATTAATCATGTCATATATCCCAATTGAAGTGTTCAAGTCATCTTAGTAACACTTATGTCAATTGAGGTGTTTTTGGTTGTTTTGTAGACTTTTGTACACATTTTGAACTTCAACACTCAATGCAAATGATCAATGTGAGGTTGGAAGTTTTGTCACCGGCCGTCAAACAGAGCCAATCAATGGAAAAACAAAGGAAAAGTGGAAGAAATGAGATGCGGAGTTGAAGAGCGAGGTGAGAGGCATGCGAGCGGCAAAGCAGGCAATTTAGCAACTGTTGGCAGCAATTAGCAATCCTAGCGAATTTCGCAAAGCGTTACATGAGCAGTTCGCAATCTTAGCAACCATTGCGAAATTCGCTAGCCACATTGCACTATTCATTAGCGAAAGCCAGAGGTCGCTTCTCACATAAAATTTAATGGCTTAGCGAAATTTAAGCAACTAAGCGAAATTCGCAACCTTGCCAATTTAAGTAGAACCTTGCCATTCGCTCACGCACTTAAATTCGCTAACCCTTGCCAAATTAAGCTAATTAGCCGAAATTCATCATATGTGAGAATTTGCAGGCCTAAAATCATCTTTGTGTAATTAATCTTTGACAGCCTTCAAACTTGGTGAATTACTCTCTTATCCTATAACTTAGCTTAGTTGCTAGGGTTTTTGGTATTTTCATACCTTGAGGAGGCCTATAAATACCCCTCATGTTTTGTAATAAGGAGAGGAGGATAGAAGGGAAGACAAGTTTTTGGTGATTTGTAAGTTATTTTCTTTTACTGCTTTTGTAAATAAATTGTTTTTTTTTAGCTTTGCTTTTATTTTCTCTCTTCTCTCTCTTCTTTCTCTCTTCTTTCTTTCACTTTCCCGGCTGCCAAACACACCTCTTGAGGATGACAACTCAAGAGATGCTTGGCTAAGCCTCTTTCCTTTGAAGAGGAAGAGCTAACTGGTAGTGGGGTTAAGCATGTTGTCCTCTTGTACTAAAGTCACGGGTAGTGTTATGGCCCTTATTTTCAAAATTCAGCTGCATAACATGGGATCATTATTGTCTTAGCCCAATACTCTCCATGCTTTAGAATTTCATTGTTCTTTAGATGGTCTTTCACGAGCCTCACGAGGGTAGCATTTACATGTTAGGGTTCTTAATTAGGGTTAAATAACACATTGACTTTTATTGTTTTGTGATACTCTCCATACTTTAGGGTTCAGTGCTCGGGTGAGAGATGCACTGTGATTCTTTAGATGGTCTTTACTAGCCTCTAAAAATGATAATAGAATGTTAGGGTTTTAAACAAAAAGAGGCCATAAGTGCATCCTGTGTTGACTCACATAGGGGATAAAACACGAGGACATGTGTTTGCCACTGGCTTGCGAGTTAGTGACCTAAATCTTCAAGGTTTAATTTCTTCACTTTAAATTCCCGGTTTTACCATTTCAGTTTTTGCAATTTCAGTTGGAGCCATTTACAGCTTTTGACACAAATCCAAAAGTCCAAATAAGCCTTACCTTCATGCCTAATGCAAACCATTTCTAGGATGAAAACCCATCCAGAGTGTTCGATACTTTGGAGCCACTATCTTTGCCGAGTAGCTTGACTCACAGCGATGGCGTAGGGGCTCAAATTGTATATAAATTTTGTTGATTTTAGCTCGGCCCTCTTGTGACGCGAATCAAATGGCGCCGTTGCGATGGTGCCAAACTACTAATGGTAAGTTGAAGAGTACTTGTGATCCAATCACCGATGAAGGTAACCTTTACCTCTTTTTGTATCTCGATTCGCGGGGAGCGCGGTTTACTTCACTTAGCGATAAGCACCTTGTTTGATTCCGGTTTTCATTCAGTCAGTTTATTGTTGTTAGTTAATTTTAATCTTTTTGCAGGTTGTTTGTTGCTCTTTGTTGTCTCTTTAATTGTGTAACAGCGTAATACAACAGTGGGATAGAGACACGTCGGTGGGTGTATGGATAAGTACACAGCTTGGCCTGGCTAGTGAAGTCGGTGTGCCAGCGATACTGGATCCCACATACGAGGGTGCATGAGCCAACGAGGAACCTCCATGAATCCAAATGCATATAGAACCATGAGGATCACATCCACCCTCTAGAGTTAGTGCCACAATCTGTATCATCCCCTCATATTTGAAGATGTATGATGAGGCCATTATTACCTCTACTCCCCACATATCATGGTATGGAAAATGAAAGTCATATATACAAGGATTTTGGAGGTTTGCACTACTGGGATGAGTGGACATGGATTTTACGAAGCTAAGGCATTTCCATTGACTCTGGGGCAGGCGAAGATATGAAACTCAACTCACATTGAGGCCTAGAGCCATAAGAAATTGGGAATTTGGCGCAAGCTGAATTCTGAAGAAGTTTTCGGTGCTCCTGAGACTAATAATTTGAAAAGGCAAATTTATGCCTTTGCAGCTCAGGATGGTGAGAAATTTTACCGGTGTTGGGAGAAGTTTATATGGAAACCATCGGTGCATGTCCACGCCCATGGGTTTGACACATGGATGTTGGTGAACACTTCTATGGTGGTATGTCTCTGCCATGAAGGCTTTTAGAAACCATGTGTGGAGGAGATTTCCTAGCAAACATCACGATGAAGCCATGGATTTTAAGTTACGTGGCTGAAACTTCTAAGGAGTTGGGATAGACTTAACCACTAGAGCGATAGGATGAGATCACCAGTCAACCAAACCCCGGAGGATGTATGCCTTTACTGAAGACATAGGAAATGAGAGCTAAGTTTCCACCCTAGCCGGGGAAGGTAGGAGCTTGAAGGAAAACGGCTCCATGAAGTGCGGCGAGTGGCCCGACAACCTTGCACAACCTAATCCTGCACAAATTTCCAATCCCGGCACACCCAATGAAACAGTGTTCCATGACCCACACTGCGGAGTGGAAAGTTTGATGTCGAATGTGCACACCTTGTACTAGGACAGATTCAAGCCCAAACAACCGTCTCCTTATAGAATATACAATCCCAATTGGAGGAATCACTAACCTAGCATGGAATAAACCCACCCTTATGTACCCTTGGGAGCGAGCCTCGGTTTAGTTTCCCTTAGTCCTGACCACCACCGTCCCTCTTCTCCAGTAGAGGCAAGCCATATTGAATTTAGTAAGGTGGTGGGCAGCTTTGTTGAGGAACAAAAAGGAATTAATGTGCAAGCGCACAAAATTGATCTTTGTAGAGAACACATTGAATAAAAATTTGATAACCTCGATGTTCAATTACAAACATTAACAAGTTGCTAGAGGCCAGAGAAGGGAGGTTTCCATCACCAAACGATTCCCGAATCGAAAAGGAATTCATGAGGTAGGATCATGCTCAATTCGGGAATGGATGAGGTTAAGGCCATAATCACCACGAGGAAGTGGAAAAGAGGTTGATCGGCCTATGCCAAAGAGCACGTTAAAGAACTTTGGGCGGGAGAGAATTACTGACTGAGCACATTATCCTAGAGGAGGATTCGATGAAATCTGCATACCACCTCAGATTTCCACAAGCACTTAGAGGTAAGAAGAAGGCATCTCAACAAGCGGGCATTCTTGAGGTTTTAAGGCAAGTGAAGGTTAACATACCTTCTTGGACCTAATCAAACAAGTTCCTTATGCAAAATTTTTGAAGAGATCTTTGTGCAAATTAAGGAAGGGATTAGGCATTGAGAAGAAAGCATTTCTCAGGGCATATCGATGCCATAATCGAAAGCAAATACCTGTCAAATACAAAGATCCACGGATTCTCCCACAATTTAGGTCAATATTGGGTGGGAATTGCATAGATAAATCCTTGCTTGATTTAGGAGCCGGTGTAAACCCTAATGTAGCCCATTGGTGCTCTGACGGCTAGGTTTAGGTGAACTTAAACCTACTAACATCACACTCTCATTGGCCGATAGATGTTGAAAATCCCTAAGGGGATAGTTGAGGATGTCCTAGTTAAGATAGACCAAATTCTACTACCGGTAGATTTTGTAGTACTGACATTGAACGATTGCTAGTGAACGATCATGTACGATCATCTTAGGAAGACCATTTACGTACTACTTGTCTGATAATAAATTGGAATGGGTCATGCAATTAACTTTTTAGTAACATGACCATGAGTTGAATATCTTTCATTTGAACAACAAACATATAGGTTGCTAGAAATTGAAAATCAAATTTACGATGAGGTTATTTCAGTTGATCGGTGTGCAGTACAAGGTGCTAAGGAAAAGCAAGAGTGATCGGCGAGAAAATGAAGATATATTGGTTTGCCATCACACCCATTGCAAACCAATTGCACATTGCAGGTCGTCCACGGAAAACGATCCAACTTATGGCCACAACATCATAGACTGACCCGGTGCATGGGTTGAGGAGATCATCCTCCTTGACCCCCTTAGTATTCACGAACTCGGGCGGATTCGGTGTTTTCAAAAACCGGATTACGATTCCGCAATTTTAATTTACATGCTTATATTAAGTTAATTACATTAGTCTTAATAATTTTTCAAAAATTTTAACTTACTTGATTTTCTTTTCATTATAATTTAGTTTGTATATGAAAATAGTATGTTTTAAATATTAATCATAGTATTATAGTAAATTTGTTAACAATAATTTTTAGTTATATTATTATTTAATATTAGTAATTAATTTTAAAGTTTTTGAATGCGAAATACCATGCAGGCGAAATTCGGTGGGCTTAGCGAAAAATTGGTAGGAGAGACTCTTCGAATTTACCATCACTGGCGGCTATAAACGGGGAGGGGTTGGCCTCGAAACCACGTTTCATATTCTCCCCCTGGCGTGCTGCTGAGCTCCCCTTGCGCCGTGCCACTGAGCTCCCACTGTAGCCGTGCCACAGGCTCCACTTTGCCGCCGTGCCACAATTGGCTGCGTGGCCGTGCTTGGCCACGGCTGAGCCCTCACTGGCACTTAAATCAGCTACTTGGGACGAGTCACTTTTCGCGTCATCGGGTAGAAGCGATGGCGGGCCTCCACGGTCATCTGCCCGAGCCGTGGTGAGCCCTCACCACGCGGCGTCTGAGCCTCGCCTCTGCTGAGTCATTACTTACATTGCCTTGGTTCGAGTTTAGAGAGCTGCGTGGTAATACGATCATATTGGTAGCCGGTTATCAGGTCGGGGGTCCATTTAGGTTTGGTCAGTGAGCCACGGTTTGGATAGTTTGGTTCGGGGATTGATTGTGTTCGAGGAGCTTCGAGTTCGGACATCTGAGGCCCTGAAGCTACATATTCGGTGAGTCCGCCCTTTCGACGGTTTATTTAGATATCGGATATGGTCCGTCTGAGGGTGGGTCTATTGACCTGGGTGAGATTGCTTTTAGGCGAGAGCCCGTAGAGCCCGAATTACCCGGTGCCGATGCGAGCGGTGCCCGAGCCATCCACACACGTCCCGGTAGGTACTGGCCGAGCCTCTGGGATTCGAGCGTTACCAGGACACGGATGGGACCGGGCCCGAAAATCCCAGGTACCTCGGAGGAGGAAATTTAGGAGGCGGAAAGGCCTTCCAAGAGGGACGCGCCGGACGAGCGGAGTCATCATCTTCTCGGTAGCCACTATGCGGTCGCATCAGCTGGTGGGGCGACCGCCTTCACCTCGGCTATCGCGGCCTCGCGGATCGGGAGGCTGTGTTAAATAGGACCTTACCCATTCGGGAATGCGGATATCGTGGCCGACCATTTCGGCGGAGTCGTTCTACGGCGTTCCGGATTGATGGCGGCCCGGATACCAGTCGATCACGATTGATCGGTAGCCGCTCACTCCATTTAGAAACTCCGGCGGGTTCTACTGCGAGAGTGTCGACAGTTCTACCGCTCCATGACTCGGGATGCGGATAGTCCAGCTAGAATCCCATTTCGGGATAGATGGCCGTAGAAGTGTACTCGATCCGGCGGTTACGCGGGCGGATGCATACCGCAGCGCAATGCGGGGTTATAAGTAGGCCCGCCTCGCCCAGGCGATGGATTCGAAACAGCGGGGGATCTTCTGTTTAGTCCGATCCTTTATCGGGCGACTTAAGCCTCGTATCGCTCCGCATCGACCATCACTGCGCACTTGTTTATTCCCTCTGCTGACATTATGTGCGAGAGGAGGGACTAATCACAGGCATTATGCAGGATCTGGAGCAGTGCGGTTTTAGCCCCATCATTTGGTGATGACTTACGCTCTTACGATTTGAGGAGAAGGTCCATAGGAGACTTCGCCGAGAGAGCATACCACTTCTTATCTGGGGCTTCTTCCTATGTTCTTGAGCGAGATGGGATTTCTCGAGAGGAACTGGGATAGAGATGCGAAACCCGGTCACCTACATGTAATATGGACGGGTTATGACTATGCCGGAGTCCATTTCCATATACGCCCGGTACGGGCCCGAGTCACCGGATCGGGGCTGATGGCCGCCGTACGGATGATATACGCTCCACGAGCGCAGTCTGAAGGCCTCCCACTCCTATTTGGTCGTTCCCTCCATCTCCTCCACCCACTCGCCCGGTTGCGGCCCTACGAGGAATACTCAGGGCCTTCATATTGACACAGTCACGAGATATACACATGTCGGCCTCGAGAGATGGGCTGGAGTGATGGATGCGATCTGCACACTAAGCGACCACTCGAGCTGACCACATCACGACACATGACCAGAGAGATTGGCTCGGCGAGGCCACTTTTGGGGCTTGAGTGCCATTCCATGCTTCACGAGATCATGACCCACACAGGTCTTCCTCATGATCTGCGAAGAGGCGCTTGCCGCGATCGCGACCTCATTGGATATCACGGTAGCGTTGCGGTAACCGCGCCACCGGCCCAGTGAGGTGGTTAGGTTTCTTTTGATTTATGTATAGTTTCGGCTTTATCAAATTTGCCTACTAATTTTGATTATGATTTTTGTATTAGCCATAGTAGGCGGTGATATGTTTGTGTGTGTAACTTTGTTATGCATGTATTAAGCCATTTTGGCTATATCAAAGCTACTCAGTTATATATATATATTGACTTTTTGCATATTGTGTTCTTGTGTCCCTATGTACAAGTATGTGTTTCTTTCAAACTACATAATTAAATTGCTTCAAATTGAACAATAGAATTGCTTCAAATTGAACAATTAGATGCTAAATTGGATAATTGAATCACTTTTATCACCTATATGCTAGAACAAATTCCATGCTTGAAACAATTTGTGTTCAGTCACTGTTCCAGCATGTTCAACTTAGAATTTCCCCCTTTATGCTAATTCACCTGCTTTGCACTCGGATTGTTCAATAGGGTGTGAAATTGTGCCTTCTTTAAACTTTGCAAAACCCGGCGCAGGTATGTTGTAACCTAGGATATAGGTTTGAGTTACCAACGATTGAAGACCAATGTTGTCTTCCAAAAGGAAAAGAAAAGAAGAAGAAAAAGAAAAAGCAAGAAAAAGAAAAAGAAAGAAGAAAAAGAAAAATAAAGTCGTGAATTTTGCTTTGAAACAGAAACACGGTCCAGGGTGTATGTGAAAACCTTTGAAACCCAGATGCCTAAGCATGGTGGGTACAGAGTCATTGATTTAGTGTTCGTTACATGGGTGGATAGGTGAAGTTTGTGACTTGTGGATGCTTAATTTTGAAGTCATTCGGAGTCGAGTGAGACCTTTAGAGTTAGTGGTCATTGATCCTTTTGGCTTGATGCCCTAAACCTTAATGGTGGTTAAGTCATCGGTGGACCAGTTAGGACTTTGGTGAAGTCGGATTTTTAAGCATTGCATCCTACAATATAATTGAGAAAGCAAGAGAAGTGTAACTAGCCCTATCTAGGTTGTTCAACAACTTAAGGCCATGTCAGTGCTAGGTTGGAGGGGAGAATTTTTGCCGGTTTATTGGCTTAATGCAGTTCACAAAAGAACCATTAGACTTAGGTGGAAATCTAGAGTTGAAATCATGGAAGCAGTGTTGTTCTAAAAATTGTTCTCTTATAGTTTTATTCTTGTATATAGGTGTTCAAACGTAATATTGATTTCAATTGTTCTTTAAAGTAATGATAGTTTGTGTATAAGTACAATAACCTTTTTGAAACACAACCTTTTGAAAATCACCACATGCATCATAGTTCTTATTTTGCATTGCTAAGGGACTAGCAGCGTTTCGGTTGGGGAGTGTGATTAGTGTCAAAAGTACAATTTTGAACCCTATATTAGACGGTTTGAGTACTTTGATCATTAATCATGTCATATATCAAATTGAAGTGTTCAAGTCATCTTAAGTAACACTTATGTCAATTTAGAGACCAATTTTGGTTGTTTGTAGACTTTGTACACATTTGAACTTAAACTGATGATACAAATGAGTCAATCATGAGGTTGGAAGTTTTGTCGACCATGACAACCAAAAATCAATGGAAAAACAAAGGGAAAAGTGGAAGAAATGAGATGCGGAGTTGAAGACGGGGCGAGAGGCATGCGAGAGCGACCAAAAAGCAGGCAATTTCGCCTTTGTTGTTGGCCTTAATTCGCAATCTAGCGAATTTATGGCTATTATAAGCAGATTCGCAATCTTAGCAACCCTTCTTGGTCGCTAGCCACATTGCACTATTCATTAAGCGAAAATAGAGGAATTAGAAACTTCTCACATAAAATTTCGCTAGCTTAATGAAATTTAGCTAATAGCGAATTAACGAAAACCTTCTAGCCAATTTCGCTAGAACCTTGTAAAGTCGCTACGCTTACCAGTCGCTAACCCTTGCCAAATTCGCTATTAGCGAAATTCATCTGTAGCGAATTTGCGAGGCCTAAATCATCTTTGTGTAATTAATGCTGAACCGCCTTCAAACTTGGTGAATTACTCTCTTATCCTATAACTTAGCTTGTAGTTGCTAGGGTTTTGTTATTTTCATGTACCTTGAGGAGGCTATAAATACCCTCATGTTTTGTAATAAAAGAGGAGAGAGGAGGATGAGGAAGGGAAGACAAGTTTTGGTGATTTGCAGTTATTTTTTCTTGCTGTAAATAAATTGTTTTTTTTAGCTTTGCTTTTATTTTCTCTCTTCTCTCTCTTCTTTCTCTCTTCTTTCTTTCACTTTCCGGGCAGCAGACACACCTCTTGAGGATGACAACTGAGAGATGCTTGGCTCAACCTCTTTCCTTTAGAAGAGGAAGGAAGCTAGCTTGAGTGGTGGGGTTAAGCATGTTGTCCTCTTGTACTAAAAGTCACGGGTAGTGTATTTATGGCCCTTATTTTCAAAATTCGAGTACATAACATGGGATGTTGTGTCTTGGCCCAATACTCTCCATGCTTTAGAATTCACATTGTTCTTTAGATGGTCTTCTACGAGCCTACGGGGTAGCATTTACATGTTAGGGTTCTTCAAATTAGGGTTAAATAACATTGGCTTTTATTGTTTTGGCCAATACTCTCCATACTTTAGGGTTCGGTCTTTCGGGTGAGAGATGCCTTTGTGATTCTTTAGATGGTCTTTATAGCCTCGAAAATAATAATGGAATGTTAGGGTTTAAACAAAGGGGCCATAAGCGCATCACGTGTTGACTCATAGGAGGATAAAACCTGGGACATGTGTTTGCCACAGCTTGCCAAGTTAGTGACCCCCTAAATCTTCAAAGTTTAATTTCTTCACTTTAAATTTAGGGTTTTACCATTTCAGTTTTGCAATTTCAGTTGAAACCATTTCTGACTTTTGACACAAATCAAAAAAGTCCAAATAGAAAGCCTTACCTTCATGCCTAATGCAAAGCCATTTCTAGGATGAAAACCCATCCCGTGTTAGGCCACGAACCACTATCTTGCGGTAGCTTGACTACGGCGATGAAGTAAGGAACAGGTGTATATAAATTTTGTTGATTTTAGGCTCAGCCTCTTGTAGCGCAGATCAAAGGTTTCAGCGGTTTTCTCGATCTTCGCGACATCGTTATCACGTCGCGACCTCAGCTTAAGTCTTCTGCAGCATTCAACTTGTCTTTGGGTGTCGCGACGTCAATCTATTGTCGTGACATCAACTGATCACTGCAGGCTTCAATCTTGTCGCCACTTGTATCTTTCAACTGGTTGCTCTTGGTGTCGCGACATCAATCTCTTGTCGCGACATCAGCTTATGGAACTGCAGTCTTCACTTGATGGTTCCTGTTGTCGCGACATCAATCCCTTGTCACGAAATCAGTTCATGACTCCACAGGTCTCAACTGTTTGTTCCTGATGTCGCGACATCAATATCACGTCGCGACAACGGTTCATTTCTTTATAGCTTTCAACTGAGCAAGTCTCATGTCGCGACCTCGATCTCACGTCGCGACCTCAGCTTATGCCTTTCTTGTGACCTCTGTTGCGACCTGCATCAAATTTCTTTCAAGATTCAGTGTCGCGGCTGGCTTACGTGGTATCGATGTCGACAGCATCGAGATCATCGCGACAATAAGTCTTCCTCTTCTTCATTTCCTGGTTGCTTCACAATATTTTCTTTAGCCCGGTCACCTTGTTCTTCAAAAGTAGCTCCGTTTCGAATGGAGTTTCTTGCTACAACTGGATATACATTTTGATCTTGTCGAGGCTTCACATTCTATCCTTTCATCCTTTGTGCCCGCACTACTGCTACAAATTGTGACCACTTATATCATTAACGCTCATCCACCTGCTGCATTTTTCCACTGCATTTTCTTCTTTCTTACTCTCCTGCTAATAACAAATTGGTGAGTTCTTCCATGTTCTATAGGTGAATTTATCCTTTTTAAATGAAAATCAAGCAGAAAAATGGACTAAAAATAGATGACTTTTAAGCTCATCATAGTCCTAAAGACAAACTCAACCCACAATCACCAAGAGTGGTGAATGACCATCCCAAAATTGGAGTGGCCTATACATGCTCTTAAAAGATAATTATGGTTTGATTTAAAAGTCAAAGATTAAAAAAAAAAATCCCAAAATTGTACCTCATTTATTCCTACTTTCATTTTTTTTTTTTTAAAACAAAGAAGAAAAAACAGGTGACGAAGAGAGAAAGAAGACCTCTTATGACGCCATAAATTCCTGGGGTCCCTTTTGTTTTTTGTCCCACCGGGCTGAAAACGGGATTCGGAAACCTCATGTATACAGTGTCCATGAACAGTAACTCAAACAGTGCACAACACAGTGCACTGAGCCACTGGACAGCTTTGTCGCGACAAGGCTCGATGGCGCGCGTGAAGGTGCGCACCTAGCACCGTGTCGTGCATGCAAGGCACTGTCGCCGCATGAGCACGGCTCTGTTGTGCGTGCGCCTAGCGTTGTGCATGTGCCCAATGAGCAAGTGTCGCACACACCGGCCCAACCGTGTGTGCGACATTGTCGAGACATAATCCCTCTGTCTTCCGCGCGCGCGCAGAGCCGCCTGGTTGCGTGTGCCAAGACACCCTCCCCGTGCGCCAACTCACAGCCGCGCGTGCACGCACGCCTACGCGCGCGACTCTGTCGTGACCTGGGCTCTTTGTCGTGACAGGGAGCCCAAAGTCTCCGTCAAGACAGAGAAGCTTAAATGGGCAGTAGCCCATTGTTTTTGTTCTTCTATGCCTTTGCAAATTTTTTTCATGTATCTTCCAGTCCTTCTTGCCTCTATAAAATTTATACAGACAATAAAAGGTATGGGAAATGTTAACATTGCACTAGAACAATCCCAAGACTAAGTTTATATTACAAAACTTATTATTTACATATCCAGAGCTTGATATTCAATCCAGAATATTACAAAATATACATGAATAGACCATAATCCGACCTTTTTCACAACTAACCTTCAGATGTGTTCACCTTCGGGTGTACCTGCAGCACCTGAAAATATTTTTCCAACGACGGGGTGAGCAATGCCTAATAGATGAATTCTTCTACAGGGCTACTCCCCACCTAAGTGCACATGTAATGGAAAACACACACATTCAAGTAAAATTATGCACGTCCCTATTCGAATGTCTTCATGCCATGCCCTATGCCTCGAGTACCAACCGACTCCCCCACACATGCATTTGTATTGTATGAAAAACTATTTCCAAAACAAAAGATTTTTGTTTTTGAAGGCTCATTGGACAACCTCCGATGTCAAAATTTATTGGTCAACCCTCCGATATAATTTAGTGGACATACTCCGATAAATATTTGTGGACAACCCTCAAATATAATTTATTGAACATACTCCGATAAAAATTTGTGGACAACCCTCCGATAGAATTTCTCAAAAAATCATGTCATGAACTCACACCTAATACTCTATGGTGTCCCTATGCATATGAAATGAATGTCATTTCATACCAATTCATGTTAATATGTCATATACGCATATAATAACATAATTTACACACAACTAACATGTTATTCATATTAGCAATAACACACAAACAGCACATGTGGACCAATAACAGTATGAAAATTAGTCTCGGGATTGCCCAAAACAGTCCCAAAATTTCAGCTTCGGACTGCTTGAAAACAATCCATAATTTCAGTCCGGATTGTCCGAAAACAGTCCAACAAATTCAGTTCCGGGCTGTTCAAAAACAGTCCCAAAAATCCAACATTCAATCCCAAATCTTTGGGACTGAAATGCACGGCCATTCTGGCCCCAACTACCTCAACCATTTGAATGGCTCTTAGATAAGAATTAAACCAAGTAGGAGGAAAACCCCTACCTCTCACAGCTTGGCGGAACCCCATATTTTGGTCTCTATGCGAAGCCCTCGTCGCGTGGACGAACTTTGCCTCTTGCTCTGACTAGAAACGACGGTCCGATCGCCATAAATTCAAGAGATAAGGTGGAGCTTCTCTCTCCTCCTTCTTTTTTCTCTCTCTTTCCTCCCTCTTTTCTTTTCTCCCCCACCGAATTGTTTGGTCCAACAAGTCAAGTGGGATATCCTCTCTTGCCACGTGTCACCCTCTCATTGGCTCTCTTGTATTTCCCTTATCCTCTTATCCATATCTTTGGATTTTCACCCTCTCAAGTTATGACACATGTCCCACATGGGTCCCACTTAAACCCTTGTTTGACTTGCTCTTAATTTGACACATGGCTTCATATGAGCCATCCAACATGTGCCAAGTGTCAACTCGTTACTCTCGGTGCCTCAAAAAATGTGAAATTTCAACTATCTCGAAATTTGACGAAATTTGACGGGGTAACTAGATTTCGCGAGACGATTCCAATGGTGAAGTCCGTTTCGTCATCCGAGATCTAGAAAAATTCCGGATTTTCGACCGAAATTATCGTTTTACCTTTTTTTCAGAAAAATTGAATTTTCTCGGGTTTTATATTTATAAAAAATAATTTCGTCGAGAAATTCCACACATTCGCGTCAATCACACATGCATATGCAATATACACAACCTCATGCAAGGAAACTAGTCATTTAATTACTAAAGATTAAACCACGTACCTTCATCCCCAAACAAGAAGAGATAGGTGGCTCGCATTGTGTCCTCACGCTCCCACGTTGCCTCCTCCCCTCCTCGGTGTTGCCACAACACTTTCAATAGTCGTACGGTCTTACATCGCAAAACCTAATCCCGACTGTCTAAGATGCATACTGGTCCTTCCTTGAAGGTCCATCCGTAATCAACATCAATTCTCTCCCCGATCCCGCTACGCGAGTTGGATGCAGGTATACCTTTGGGCGTGGGCGTGGAACACCTCGCGAACCTTTGGATAAGCTCGGCGGTAGAGCCAACCGGTATGCAACTGTGCCCACCCTCTCGAGTATCTCGAAGGGTCCAATATATCTCGGTGAAAGCTTCCCCTACTTGTTGAACCTGACTACTCATCTCTTAGGCATCACCTTCAAGAAAACGTGATCACTCACCTCAAACTCTAGAGGTTGATGCCGTCACCGTAAACAATGGCTCTTAAGTAGGCTGAGTGAAATGACGGCTTCGTATCAGACTCACCTTCTCCGAGGTGTCTCTAATCAGATTCGGACCAGTGATGAAGCTTTCTCCCACCTCAGTCTAGCAAATCGGTGATCGACATGACCTCCCATACAAAGCCTCATAGGATGCCATCTGTATACTCGCCTGATAACTGTTGTTATAGGCGAATTCCACTAAGGGCAAGTGCTCCTCCCAGCTACCCTTATGATCTAGGACACATGCTCGCAGCATGTTCTCTAAAACCTATATGATCCTCTCTGGTTGACCATCATCCTACGAAGATTGCAGAATGCATTGCTCTCATCGTCAGTGCGTCCCAATAACCTTTGGAAACTCTTCCCAGTAATGCGCCAAGTAAACTTAGGATCTTTATCAGGCACTATGGACAGCGGCACTCCGTGGCGGGACCGTCTCTCGGATCTCTGTGAAGCCCGAATTCCTCAAGTGTGAAAGTCATCCGCATAGCTAGAAAATGTGCTAACTTAGTGAGCCAATCCACTATCACCCACACCGCATCATGTCTCCACGGTGTCCATGGCAAGTGGGTCACAAAGTCCATCATAACGTGCTCCCACTTCCACTTAGCCACCTCCAATGGCTAGAGTAGCTCTGCTAGCTTCTAGTGCTTAGCCTTAACCTATTGACACGTGAGGCATCGTCGAACAAAGTCTCCAACGTGTTTCTTCATCCTGCTCCAGTAGTACTGGTGACGAAGATCACTGTACATCTTCGTGCCACCTGGATGCACCACAAATCAAGAGCAGTGGAACACCCTGAGGATCTCCTCTCTAAGATTTGTCGACTGGGGAACCATTACCCGTCCTCTATACCGAAGACTACCATCCGTGTGAATGACCTAGCCTTCATCACCTGTACCTGACTATATCCGGTCCTTGATGGACACTATCTCTGTGTCTTGCCCCTAGGACTCGATCACTCTGCTCAATAGGGACGACGTAGCCACCAAACTCCCCAAAGTACCACAGGCACGCTTCTTGCATGCGTAGTCGAGCTGTCCCACGGTCTCGAAGCATACCGCGACTCTCGAGAAGCTACTGCGGCGATGCTCCCATTGACTTCGGTGAGTGCATCAACCACCACATTTTCCTTATCAAGGTGGTAATGCAAAGTGAAATCGTAATCTTCTAGGAACTCCATCCACATGAGTTACCTCTGTTGAGGTCTCGCTGTGTGAAAATGTACCTCAGACTTTTATGGTCTGAATACACCTCAAACTGCTCACCGTATGGGTAGTGAAGCCAAATCTTCAAGGCAAAGACTACAGCCGCCAACTCCATGTCGTGTGTGGGGTAATTCTGCTCGTGATTCTTCAATTGACGGGAACCATAAGCTACTACCCTCTCGAATTGCATCAAAACACTTCCCAATCCATCCTTCGAGGCATCACAATACAACGTGGCACCTCTGCTCCCTCTCTAGGGACTATCAAAATGGTAGTAAGCCTCCTCTTCAATTCTTGGAATGCCTTCTCACACTGGTCATTCCACTCGAACTTGACCTCCTTCCGGGCCAGTCTCGTCATAGGTGCTGCTAGTTGGGACAAATCCTCGATGAACCTCCTGTAATACCCCACAAATCCCAAGAAACTGCGTATTTCGAATACTGACTTCGACCTCTCCCAACGGGGAAAAAAATGGCGAAATTCGACGATTTTTGATTTTTAGGTTATCGTTTAGTGGAAAAAAATCCATGGAAAAATTCGTTTGAAAGAATTTCGGGGAAAAATCGCCAATTTTCCGAAAAAAATCGGAAAAATTCCGACATTTAAGTGGAATTTTAGAGTGATCCTAGAGCACGCGGAGGAGCGCGATGCAGGCACTCGCGATTTTTGGTGATAATTTGAAAAAATTGCCGATTTATCGATTTGCTCTAACGTTTTTCGTACTTTTCGGCCTTGGTTGTCCACGGTTTTGATCCAGCGGTCCAGTTTCGTCCATTATTTTGAATAATCCAATGGCTATTTTGTGATCCAAGGCTGATTTTAAATCTGAAAGCGATCTAGCGATTCTAGAATGATTTCTAACGGATATATGATGATCAACGGTCGATTTGAACAAATCAAATCAGCTATTTAGAAATCCTAGACAACGGTTTTGACAATCAATTTGTTTGACTCAAAAACTTCTATAAATACCCTAAATCATACAATATCATTACAAACTCATCCATCACATCTAACCTCTCCATTTCACTCTCAAATAATTTTTATTTGTTCTTTATCAAATTATTTTGAAGATAATTGGGAATTAAGGTATCTTTCTTTATTCATTAATTTTGTTTTTATGCATGTTGATTTAGTTTTATTTTTGTGTTAGTAGTTTATAATCTATAAATTTTTATATTATAGTTTTATTTTAGTTTTATAATTTGTTAATATAATTTTTAGTTAATTAATTATATTATTTATTTAGAACTTGGATTCTTTGATATATAATTTTCAAACTTAGTTATTTACTATAATAGAATGGCTACTTATGTAATGTTGAAGTATTTTGATACTATAATCTATATTTTATATTATAGTTTATAATTTGATAATTTTAATTTTTAGTTAATTAATTATATTATTTATTTAGAACTTAGTTATTTGATATATAATTTTAAACTTGGTTATTTACTATAATAGAATGGCTACTTATGTAATGTTTGAAGTATTTTGATACTATAAATCTATATTTTATATTATAGTTTTATAAAATTTAATCATTTAATTTTAGTTAATTAATTATATTATTTATTTAGTTAGAAATTTAGAAATTTAATGTTAGAAATTTAGGTTTTCTTAGATATTTTAATGATATTATTAAGCTAGTATCTGTATTATAAACTTAGGTCTTACTTTTATGTTGAATTACATATATATAATGTTATTATCAAGCTATCATATAAGATGACAACGATTTGAATTTTATTTTCAATAAAATCACATGTAATTATAGAATGGCTAGTGGAGGTGAAGTAGAGATCTGCATGGAGGCATTGCGCACTAACTGGAGGGACATAAAAATGGGGCCCCATTTTGTAATTATTGTGGTTTAAGCATAAAAGTGGTGGAATTGCACAAGCGAAGTTTCATACGTCACATACGGATCCCCATTCAAATATTAAGAAGTGTCGAATGCGGAGAGTAAAACAAGAAATGAAGCAACTTTAGAAACGAAAGTAAAGCAAAGCGAAAAGCGGTGATATGGAAGAAATTCGGTGAATTACAGGCCTGATGGGAGGAAAACATCGCCTATCTCATTGATGATGATGAGGAGGAGGAGGAGGGTGATGGGGATGTGCATATGTATCAGAATTTGCAGACATGCACCAGATGACGGGATGAATATCGAAGCGATACGTGCATGTTTAGTGGATAGACGAGAGATGGGTTCTTGAGAGTTATGAGAGCAAAAGAAAAATAGGTAAATCTTTATACCTAATTCATTTTTCATAGTATGTATAAAATAATGTAAGTTGATTTTATTTTTTGTATAATTACAATGGCGAGTCTTCCACAACCGGTGATCCATGAGACGTATACAAAGATCCCGCAAAGTGTTCGGCATACGGATCCATCACCACCAATTGCACCATCATTATACAAGTCTTCGGCTGGAAAACAAAAAAGCCTAAAAAATATGTTCAAAATTGGTTCAATCAAAGGAAACAATGGGATGATTAATTAACGAGTTCTTCATATATGAAGTGTTCCACCTCAGCGGACTCACACCATTTTAAGAACATGATTTTTCTTTGCACACAACAAACGAGTTTGTCTAATTATATAATATGTTTTTTACATTATGATCCCCATATGAAATAATAATGTTTTAATAACCAGCTTTCCTCGAATTATTATAAAAAGAAAAGAAAATAGGGATGGACATCGAACCACCATCTCCGTATGAAATCAAGCAAGTACTTGGAAATTGAGTATAAAGACATGGAAGATTGTAATAACTTGCAAGGGAGAAATAGAGACATATGGATGTACAATTATGCGATGGATGGGTAAGACCAACTAAATTGAGCATAATTAATTTCATGGTATATTGAGGAAGCCTGATTTTCCTCAAATACGATGCATCGGATAAGATTAAAGACAACAAATACATTTATGGTTTGTTGAAGGACGTTATCAAGGAAGTTGGAGAAGCAAATGTGGTTCAAATTGTAACAGATAATGGATCGGCATTTGTGAAAGCGGGAAAGTTGTTGATGAAGAAATACAATCGTATTGGACTCCATGTGCGACCTGCTTTGCATTGATTTAATGTTTGAAGACTTGGTAGGTAAAAGGGATAGTGTTGCTCGGTTGATCGGGGAATGGTCGAAGATAACTGACTTCATTTACGATCATGGTTGGTTGCTTGCAAAAATCTGACAATTATGTGGTGGAGATATCGTGCGATCTGGAGCAACAAGATTCACAACAAACTATATTGCCCTTAGCCAGTCTTCTAAAAGAGGGTGATTTGAAGAAAGTCTTTATTAGTAATGATTGGTCATCTTCATAGCTTAGTCGAGGCGTAGTTTGGGCATGAGGTCGAAGACTCATGTTTGATCATCGATATTGGGGAGAAGGTGGAGAAGCTAGTGTCCATCTGAGGCACTATGCAGTCTTCGCATTGTTGATTCGAGAGTCGTCCCAACCATGCCATTTGTCTGAGTTGAGTTCGGTTGATGAAGGCAAATTTAAGAGCGACTCAAAGTTAAAGAGTGGGTGAAACTTATCATCGCGGTGGTTGGGATAGAACTCTTAAGCATCCTCTTCATCTGTGAGTAACTAATTAATATCCTCTTAATATATTCATATTTAATAATTTTATGTTTATATTATTATCGCATACTAATTCTCAATCACTATCGCAAAGATACTAAATCCAAAATTTCAATACGTACTCGAGTTACAAACCCCGAGCTACTCAAGTCGCTCATGATGTTTTTCTAAATTAGATCCTAATGTCAAGGCCTTTCTAATTTTGGAAACGAGGTAAATTAATGAGTTTCTAATCTCTAATTAATTGATTCAATTTCTTCGATTATTTTTGTATTTTACTTTTTTGACATTTTGAATTCACAAATATACTATTCCGGATGCAAGAAAAGGATTTGGGTGATCAGCAAAGAAGAAGGTCAAGATAAAAATGGTTCCCGGTGAGTGCTAATTCTCATTATAAGTAAAATTTATAACTATTTTATTATTATATATCAATATAAGTACTTTATCAAGAAATGAACGATGGTTTTTGTATGGAAATCACGCCTCCAACATTAAGGAGTTTCGCCTAAAGGTTCTTTTTCCCCAAACCGCATCATCTTCACCAGGAAAGAAATCGAGCACATTTGCTCTAATTCATACCAAACAAAGAAACCCATTACTGTATTCCAGTTCCAACAATCGTTTTTTGTTATTACAACATGAAACTAAAGATCCGTGATACGGGAGGCAGAGACCGATGTCACGAAAATAATTTTCTCGATTTACTAGAAATTTCACCGAAGTTCTACAAGAAGAAGAGAATCACATTTCAATGGGTTAGACCTCTCCATTTAGATGATGAAAGGAAACCCGATCCACGTATCGTCGCACACATGTCTCGAGTGCCAGGAGTTAATGTCAGAAATGGCTTATCCAAGGTTCATAGTGAAAAAGTTTTAGTCAAGACACGAGGACCTATTTCTCAACCCTTGTCAGCTTCTCTTCTCTCTCTCGACCCTCCTCGATTCAAGTGTCGAACATAAGAGGGGTAGACCAAGTTTTACCGGTACTCTACCACAGTTGCGATTACCACTATGGCAGGGACCAACGATGGTAGTGATATCGAAATGATGTGGGCGGATATCGCAGATCCACAACAAAGTCAACAATATCCATCGAGCCCATTCACCGGTGAAGATGATTTCACTACAAGCACAAGATGAAGAAGACCACTGCCCAGTGAGAGCTCGGTCTGTGTGTCGGAGCCATCAGGCTTATATGCAGGAAGACAAACGAAGGATGACACCATACAACGGCGATTCGTCATCACGCTTTGAGTCAATGAGTATTGGAACTCAATTCGCCGATTCATCGAATGAGGCCAAACATATTTCCTCCTTATACAATGAGTTATGGTCAGCCTTCTTCGTGATCCTGTGTTCACCTGGTGAAGAATATGGAATGGTCAACTATCCTCATGATCCACAAATGTCATTCCAAATTCCATATCAAATGCAAGAAGGATTTCAAACGAGTATGCAGAACCCGAATTTCCTATCCACTGAGAGGTCGCGGTAGGAGTCAACATATTTATGCATGGCATACCGAAGTTACAATCAATATTATCGGCAACACCATGTCTTCGGGTATGAATATTGTCCCATCAAGACGGGATCCCTTCATCAAATAAATGTAATGGAGCCACATCTATTTTCATTTTGGTTTAAATGGCTATCGATGTAATTTCGATAAATTATAATGAATATCATCTTCAACAAGGGATATTTGTTTATTTATGCTTTTATAGTTCAACAAAGTATTTCCATGAATTTCAGCATTTTTGTTAATTTTCAGATTACCGATATTTTTTGGCAAATATCCATCACATTTTCCGATATTTCCGTAAAACTAGCACCGATATATTCAGAATACCGATATTTTGTCTCGCTTCCCAACTCATCACAACCTCAACCTTCTGGGTCCACTAACACATCCAAGTCGACACTACGTGTCCCAAGAATCTCACCTCGTTAGTTAAAAATCGCAGACTTACCGAATCTCGGGCGTATTAACCGATGGTCCTCAAAAGTCGTAGGACAACCCTCAATGATCCTCATGCTCCTCCTTAGACCGAGTGGATCAAAATGTCGCTCTACAAAGACCACTTAATTAACTGACGCAAATAGGTTAATACTCCTATGTATGAGATCCATGAATGCCGCTGCACATTCATCAATCAAGCGGCATCACCGTGAACCAAAGTGCCCATACGAGTCCCGAACGCTGCCTTAGGATATCGCCTCCTAATCCTCAACTGATGGTATCCTAAGGCGGTGATCTATCTGAGTAGACTCGCGCCCTCTCACTGACAATAAGTCATCAATCCTGCAAGGGATACCGATTCTGATCATAACCCTATTCAACTGGTTTGCAATCAATGCACAAATAAAGGGTCTTGTCTTTCTTCTTCGCAAACGTAAACCGAGCGCTCATGTGGTGAAGTGCTCGATCTAATGAATCCTCATTCAACAACTCGTAGCCGTGGGCCTGGAGTTCCCGTAACTCAACTCGGGTGCCATCCTATGCAAGAGTCATATAGAGACGTGGGCTAATGCACTGTGGTGTAACCACTACGTAAGTCTACATCCCTCTACAGAGGTAATCTCGATAGCTCATTCAGAAAGACATCCTCGTACTCGCACACTACTCGAGGCAGATCTAAGTCCTGTCTCACCTCGTCCTCCAAGGTAAGGCTTGCTAGTCAACCCACCAATTGTCCGTGCCATGTAGATTCGTACACGATCTGCACCATCACGCTTGTCTCTCAAACGTAACACGAGTACCGCTCCTATGGGCGATAACTCCTCCTACGACACGATGACAACCCAAGATGCTGTCAACTGGGCCCATCCCAAGGATGATGTCGAACTCTGACATGTCCATGACCCTCAGGTCCATAGTGAGTAGAATCCCAGAGATCTCTAACTCGCAACCCCGACATATCATATCCACACTCACCCTAGTCCCTGCGAGAATCACATACAATCCGTCGTCTCAATCCCTAAGCCCAATTCTCTCACACATGGTGCAGCAATAAACAAATGCAATGCACCATAATCAAATAATTTCTTGCCCATAAGCGAAATAGCATAAACATACCTTGTATAGCTGACTGATCCGCTGGGTCAGTAGGTGGTACAACTGCGTAGATACACCCCTGGGTCCCTAATGTCCCAGCCTCACGAAGCCGTTCTGACTCACTCCATACTTCCGCCTCGTCAGTGAAGAAGTATGCAAAGACTCCTGGGGCTGATACCGGTTCCTCCGCCCATACCGCAAGAAGGAACATACCAGATTCAGGCGCGTCTCACCGACGATCGACCGAGGTGTCCCGTGGCCCTGGATCCCCGCCAAGGAATTCAGTTCTTTATGTTCGGGCCGTTAGCAATGTGAAACATGTCATTTATCCTAATCGCGAGGGAACCCCGGCTCACTCGCCTTGATACCGCAACTTCATCCCTGTACACTGAGGAGCGTGTCTTCGCCTCTTTCCCGAATCCAGAAGAAGCAATCCTCCATCTTCACTACATTCGCAGCTGATACTCCGTATCCTCTATCTTTCTCTCTACGGTCATATCGCCCCGACCATGTGAGTCCATGTCATGAAGAAACCCTACACCCGCCCCCCGCATGGACAACTTCAAGCCGCACCTTGGCCAAATTCAGGCCACATAGTTATCGCAGAAAACTACAACTCTCGAATTTAGCCACGCACTCCATCAATCGCCATCGCCCTCGTCTGCGCCTCTAGGAACTCCCAGCCTTCGTATACCCAGCGCTGCCGGAAAAACTTACCCATGAAAGAGCCTTCAGCTTCCCATGACATCGTCTCCTCAGATCCTCGAGACTCTAACCCAATCCCACCATATCCGGGGACTCACCAGAAATGAAATGTGGCTAGCATGATCCACTTCTGAAGATCGAAGGTGATTCCATAGCCCCAAAATCCTCTCCAACTATCTAACCACGATCAGCTACCACCGATCCTCCCGTAAATGCCTGAGAATGATGCTATGTCCATCGAGGTTACTCACCTCCTCGACCCTTGCACTGCCTCGTAATGGCAAGAGGTCACCCGCGCCCATAAAGGCCTCGTCGGTAAAAACAAGCGCGGCTCCCTACAAGACTCCGTGGACGACCTCTACGCCCCTCGCTCTCGACTTGACATCTACACATGTCAAATGGCAACATAGTTATTAAATTTCTATCTCAGTCTAACTAGTAGTGCACATGCCAACCACTAATAGACTTAGTCATTCTGCACTAACCCGTTCATCCCTTTTTCCATAGTGGTGCTAACTGCCAACCACTAATACAATTCAATTCAATTTTCGATTTTTTTTTTCTCATTTTGTTTTCCAAACCCCTAAGGTTATGTTTTCTAACTCTAGTGTTCCATATACAATTTATCATGTAAGATGTTCACACAAATCATGCACAGATCACTCACATCAATTCATCAAATGTACGAATGTAATGATCTAAAACCCGTGCCCCATTTGAGTCCTAGGTATTCGTGGTATTCGCTCAGTACCGTCAGAAGCCCCTAAACAGGGTCCTTTTTTTTTCCCACCAGTTAAACCAAATTAGGAAATCTCATGTGTATAGTGTCCATGAACAAAGGTCACGAACAAGACTCAAACAAAGGCACAACAACGCACCGACAATCGGGATAGCTCGCCGCACCCAACACCGTGTCACGCCAGTGTTCACGCGACTAAGGCACCACACGCAGACTCCGCCTGGCCGTGTGCGACACTCACGACATAAAGATTCTCTATCGCCACGTAATCCCTTTATCTTCCGCGCATCGTTAGGTTCCTCTCGTCACGCGCGCCAGACTCCCCCGCCGAGCTCACACGCACCTGGCCGCGCGCCGCCTCCTTCTCGATCTGGTCTCTCTATCGCGACAGAGAAGCCGAAATGGGCAGTAGCCCATTGTTTTTGTTCTTCTCTGCCCTTGCAAATTATTTTCATGTATTTCTTCTAGTTCTACTGCCTCTATAAAATTTATACAGACAGTAAAAGGTCCGGGAAATGTTAACACTACACTGGAACAATCCCGAGACTAAGTTTCTATTACAAAACTTATTATTTACATATCCAGAACTAGATATTCAATCCAGAATATTTTAAAATATACATGAAATGTGCTTCACAATCCCATTTCTTTTCACAACCACCTTCTGGTGTGTTCACCTCGCAGATTTCCAAAGACTAAAATATTTTTCCCACGACGGAAGTAGCAAATGCCCAAGAGATGAATTCTCCTACGTATTACCTCCCACGGCGCACATGCAATGGCAAACACACACATTCAAATAAAATTATGCACGTCCCTACTCGAATGTCTACATGCCATGCCCTATGCCTCGAGTCCCCACCGACTCCCTCACACATGCATTTGCCATGTATGAAAACTGCTTCAAAACAAAAAGATTTTCATAAGGCTCACAGACAACCTCCGATGTCAAAAAATTTATTGTCAACCCTCCGATATAATTTGAGTTTAGATATACTCCGATAAATATTTCGCTGACAACCTCCGATATAATTTATCGGGATATACCCACAAATATTTCGCTGACAACCCTCCGATAGAATTTCTCCAAAAATCATGTCATGCACTCACACCTAATACTCTACGATGTCCCCATGCACATGAAATGCGAAATGTCATTTCATACCAATTCATGTTAATATGTCATATATGCATATAATAACATAATTTACACATAACTAACATGTTATTCATATTAGTAATAACATACAGCTAGCGCATTTTACCACAACATTACCAATACCCTGACCGCAAATGCTCCCATTTACCGATCACTGAACAAATTATACTTCACGGACTGGTCCGAAGTCCCGCAAATTTAGTTCTCGTCGTTCGGAATAATTTCAATTCAAAGATTCATCCCAAATCTTTGGGATCGGAAATAAATACCGTTCTACCAACTATCTCAACCATTTGAATGGCTCTTGGACAAGAATTAAACCAAGTAGAGAAAACCCCACCTCTCTGAAAGGTCACAAACCTGCATTTTGGTCTCTACGTTCCCTCATAAAGGAATTAACTCATTCTCTTACTGACTAGAATGACGGTCCGATCGTTTAAATTCTGAGAAGGTGGAGCTCTCCTCCTTCTTTCTCTCTCTTTTTCTCTCTCTTTCCTCTCTTTCTTTTCTCCCCACCGACCGTTTCTCGTCCAACAAGTCAAGCGGATGTCCTTCACACATGTTACCCTCTCATCAGCTCTCTGGTTTCATCCTCTCTTATCCATATCTTTGGATTTTCACCCTCTCAAGTTGTGACACATGTCCCACATGGGTCCCACTTAGACCTTTGTTTGACTTGCTATTCATTTGACACATGGCTCCATATGAGCCATTCAACATGTGCAAGTGTCAACTCGTTACTCTCGGTGCCTCAAAAAACGTGAAATTCCGCCTATCTCGGGATTTGACAAAATTTGATGGGGTAATTAGATTTCGCGAGACGATTCCAACGGTGAAGTCCATTTCGTCATCCGAGATCTAGAAAAATTCTGGATTTTCTACCGAAATTACCATTTTACCCTTTTTTAGAAAAATTGAATTTTTTCGGGTTTTACACCTCTAGCCACCCTTCCTCCCTTCGTCACCCTCCCTCCCTCCCTCTTGTCAAGACTTCTTCCTCCTTGCAAGCTTCAATTTTTTGGTTATGCTTGGTTTGTTTTCCTCCATTTGATCACATTCTCCAATCTTGTATTTCAACGGAAATATAAGGGGAAAATCATATAATTTCTTATTTTACTCTCTATTTGATTTAATTTGATTTTTTTTGTTATATGTTTGTAAAATTAGGATCTTTGATGCATATTGTTTGTAAAAGTTGTATATTTGATGCATATGGTTTTGGGGTGAAGATATATTATGTGTTAAAAAATTGATCTTTTATGTATGTTGTTCATCATTTGTGTTGAAAACTTGAGATTTATGGATCTACTGTTGTAACTGTCTTAAATACTATAATAATAGGTTTGAGCTACTATTGTAATTGTCATATCTACTACCATAATGCACCTTGCCTCATTGTGTTTTTTTCATATATTTTGTAAAAATTGGATCTTTGATGCATATTGTTTGTAAAAATTAGATCTTTGATGCATATGGCTCTGAGGTGAATATATATGTGAAAGTTAAATATAACTTAGCCACTAAACCAAGAAAGGGTATGAATTGGATTTTTAAAAACCTTTTGCAAATTAATAAGAAATCTTCAATTTAATTCAAGAACAATAAATAAAGAGATAAAAATAGAAAGTGCAAACTTGGATTTATAGTGGTTCGGAACACTCTTGCCTACGTCCACTTCTCCTCAACCGGTGAGGATTCTAGTAGTGTCAAGCCCTAACCCGAACTTCTTCCTTTTACACTTGGATTTTAGATCTAATAGGCACTTCACAAATCCTTCAAGAAATACACACTTGAAACCTTCTTTAATGCTCAATGTGACTCTCTCTGGCTCTCAAGATGTGTCAAATACAACTCAAGCTATGATGAACACAAAGGTGCACTCTAGAATATGCAAGTTAAATGAATACACCAAGAATCTAGATTGAGAATTGATTAGCAAGAAAAATGGTGATTGAGATAATAAATGCAACAAGTCTCATATCAATAAATGATCCCCAAAACACAATATATAAAGACTAATTCGACAAATTTGTTTAACTATTAACCGATCAATTCATTTATACTAATCGTCGATCTTTCATTAAAATGCATTAACCGCTGTGCACAATGTCATTGGTTGAAGCTATAAATAGAATGTTTAGCTATAAATAGAATGGGAGAATTATTTCGTAATCCCTAAATCGAGGATTGCTGTTTCTTTTTCCGCTTGTGTGAATAAGTTAGCTTCATTTTTATGTCTCTTGTTTTCTTTCTCAGGAATCCATATATAAATGTAGTGTATAGTCAATTCCAAAATACAGAAAATTCATCACTTTTCATCACTATATTTCTCATGTGTCATGGTATCAAAGCAAGATATTTCTAAACCCGCATCATTCTCCGGGCCTTCACTGCCATTTCTCTTATGGCCTTCATAGTCGATTTTTTTTGCTTCTTTTAAGTGCTTTTTCTTCTTACTTGTTTTGCTCACTATGAAGATAAACAGAGTATTTCACATCAGTTATTTTTGTGAAAGATGTCTGAGTGGTTGTGAGATCTACTACCAATTAACTGGAGGAGATTGTTCGATCTCAACAACTTGAGGAATTGCAAAATATTCAGGTTGCATATAGGTTGGATGGAAAAAATTACCTTAAATAGTCTCAACTTATTCGCATTGTGCTGAAAGGGAAAGGGAAGATTAACCATCTTATGGGTACAGGGCCGAAACCAGGAGATCCCCATTTTGAAGTATGATATGAAGAAGATGCAAGGATTATAATGTGGTCAGGAATTATATGACTTTGGGCAAGATTAGTGACATGGGCATGTTCTGGCTTGGCAACTAGTGGATATTCGGGATGCAATCCAATGAAACGTATTCAAAAGCTGTGAGATGCTAGCTACATATGAGGTCAAGGTGACGATTACAACACAGAAGAAAACACTATGCTAATCAATTTGAAAACTACAAGAACTCATCATTACAGGATAAAAACCAAATGTCCTAAGGATGTCAAGAAAATTTTTAAAGAGGGGATCACAGAGCAAGATAGAGCCCATGATTTTCTCGGCTGGCTTAACCCACACCTGATCAAGTAATCACATTCTCGCAAGGTGGAGGTTCCAGGCTTTAATGAGGTGGTGACACTTATTCGAGGAGAGGAAAGTCAAGGAGGCAGGCCAAACCACAAACTCATGGATCAACCTTAGTAACAAAAATGCACAGGCCAGAGAAAAGGAACATGATCCGCCTAAATACCTTAGGTAAAGACAATCGCAGGTTGATATCAAGGACACTGTGCACCTATCAAGAAGGAACCAAGGCACACAAAAGAGAAGTGTTGGGAACTGAATGGTAAGCCACCGAGTCAAGAATAGGGAAACCGTGGAGGGCAACAAAGGCCTCAAACACACATGGCAGAGCAAATTAAACTGAGGGAAAATTCAAGAATGTGTGGGTTCAATAATGAAGAATGAGGTTGATAGTTTGGTCAGATCCTTTACAAACCTACTGAGCTTGTCTTCGTCTTTTAGGCACACCTTCATTCTCTTTTTCATACGTCCTAAACAAGGTTTGTTTATGATTCTGTGTATTGTGCTTGCTGCGCCACGCACCATATGACACCCAAATCTCAACTTCTTTTTCATACTCCATACTTCGCTTCACAACAAGAAAATCAGGTGGCTAATGGCTCTTTAGATACTGTTGCAGGTTTCGGAGACTTATATATCACACCTACCCTTATCCTTAAAAATGCCTTCCACAAAATTGTGTGAAATCGGCTCTCACTCTGCACCCCCTGTTTCCATATCCAAGCTTACCATGATCTTAAATGTTATGCTACTTTTTTCCTCTATCAGTTTTTCAAGAACAGATTCAGAAGAGGATCGATCATAAGGAAAGGAACTATTTTACCACCTTGAATTATCTCGTAAAACCAGTATTAATTTGCCTTTGTCTTTCCCGGGCCTCTCAAATAAAGATCATTCGTCAGATCACCCACGCCTGTGTCATCCATCTTTGTGGTTTTAAAGGTCATGTTTCATTTGTCGTAAGCACAAATACTGAAGTCACATAAACCCGTGGAATCGACAAAAACATACTCGTGTATCTTTTCCTATTAGCACTAAAAAAGAAGTTCTCACACATATTTAATTCATAGTGACATATGGGGTCCTTCAATCCATACCTAATGCTCTTGGCTAGTTGTCGGGGTCTCACTGATGACTACACTCTGGCTATAATGACTTTCTTCTAAACAAAATGATGCCAGCATTGCTTATACCTAATGACCTCACGGTTCAAAAACCACTCGGGTTCAAATAAAGTTTTGTGGATAGATAATGCTAGAGATTATCAAACTTATTTTTGTCACCTTATTTTCAATCACAAGGCATTCTCCATGACGCATCATAGGTTAACACCCTAACAAAACGGGGTACCGAGAGGAAAATGTGCATTTATTTAACACAACCTCGAGCCTTACTTCTTCAAGGAATGCTCCTGTCACTGGGAAGTCGCTCTTACCGCCACATACCCTACAACAGAATTCCTCACGAGTGTTAGATAACAAAAGTCCTGGCTTGGTACTAAGATTTTCTATCCACTGCTTAGAACCCTCAAACCGCTCACTATTAGCATTGCATCTGCTCATGTCCATAGCCAACATAGAGACAAGCTTAGACCCCCGAGCCATAAATATGTCTTCCTTGGTTATCATCCTAATTTAAAATGTTACAAAATTTCTTCATTAGAAAATTTATGATTCTTTATATATCACCTTTCAATCAAAACAAACCCTTTTTTTCCCCAAGTCCTTCTTCTGCAGAGATTTAATGATGGAAGATAGTCATTTGAACCTCTTAACCTTCCTCATGTCTTAACCCATGGTGATGAAGAACTTGAGTCATCCAATTCTACCATTGAACCTGTGTCATCCCTTGTTCCAGCCAATGTGACTCGTAATTCTTCCACTGCCATGTGTACTCAAGGGAAATGTCATTCCAAAAACCAAGGTGTCCAAGAATCCAACTCATAAATTCTAGGAATGAAATCTCAAGAAGATTGCACCCACCTTACATACACAACCCGGGTGAAACTTCCATTTTACTCAACAGACAACCTGCACTCAGACCTTCTATCATATCTAAAAGGCACCAGAGAATGCACCTAACTATCCACTTTATCCACTATCACACTATGTGTGTCTTTAAGCATTCATCATCAACCATTTGTTCTGTCAGTCTAAACACCACTATCATTCTAACAATCGCTTCTCGACATTGATAAAATGAAATGAATGCTGCTGAGAGGAGATGAGTACATTAGGAAAGAATAAAAACATGGAGATCAAGGAAATACTAAAAGGAAAACATTGTCGATCGCAGCGGATTTTCACACCGAATATATGTCGATGATCTCAGAGAAATAAAGCAAGATCGATAACCAAAGGCACACCCCAAACCATGGAGTCGACATCAAGATTCTCGCCCAATCGCAAAAAATGAATTAAGAACTCGTCATTACACCCACTACAATTAGCAACTCCTGCGTATGATGTTAAGAATGCATTTTCATGATTATTTAGATGAAGAGATTTTATATCGCACATCCCACCAGATTTGAGAGGAACACAAGTAACAAGGTGCGCAGTTTTAAAAAGGCTCCTTATTAGCTAAAACAACCCTCAGGCTTGGCTTGAGACGGTAAAAGTCATGAAAGAGTTTCGTACAAACAAAGCTGGTGACCACACTCTCTTCATTAAGCACTTTGTCAGGTGGGGAGTAATCGTCTTCCTCGTCTATGTTGACGACATCATAGTGACTGGAAATGATGAGAGAGAGAAGCATGAAGTGAAGCAGAGATTAGAAAAAGAGTTTGAGATAAAGGAAATAGGAAAACTGAAGTACTTCCTCGGTATTAAGGTGACATATTCTACACAAGGGATCTTCATATCTCAACAAAAGTATGTGATTGATTTATTGGCAAAAATGTGTGAAGATTAGGTAAAACTGGGCTTCCTACCCCAACGGATCAAAACCATAAGTCAGAGAAGCAAGAAGAAACCAATGGCGAGTAAAGGATGTACTTTAGGTAGTTGGTAAAGCTCATATACCTCAAGCCACGGCCAAACATCACTTACTCTGTGTTTGATCAAATAATTCATGCATGATCCAAGAGAACCTCATCTTCTGCTAGTTTACAAGGTGTCAGACATTTCGACAGCAACCCCGGAAAGGAATTCCGAATCCATTTCGCTTGGGGTTAAGATCAACCTCACTACATGCAGTTCCATAGTGAATCAAGATTAACTACAAGATATTGTACTTTCTTTGGAAGGTAATTTTGAGAATATTGCAAGAGTTGCACGTAAAGAATGCCGCTTCGCATAATCAAAAGTTTAAGGCCATTACTCGGGTGGGTCAGAACTACTTTGCTGGAAGACATTCGGGATGACGGAGAATCAAGGACGACCCTATGAAGCTATATATATCAGACAACAAGTCTACTTATCAATATTGTTCATAACCCTATACAACATGATAGACAAAACATATTAAGGTTGATAGACATTTCATCAAAGAAAAATCTGATAAGGAGTAGTGTATGTCCTATGTTCCATCGAACACTCACTGTACCGATATTCTAACAAAATGTTGGAACACCCAATGTTTCCAGCCTTGTATTCAAGTTTGGGAATGGAAGACATATATTCCTCACTGAGGGGGTGTTTGTTTGAGTTGTGCAATTTTGAGTCAGAATAATAGGAGAATTATTTTAGAATCCCTAAACAGAGATTCAAGCACTTCCTTTTTCTCGCTTTTTAAAGAATAAGTTAGTTTCCTTTTATGTCTCTTGTTTCATTTTTCATTCTCTTGTAATCCCCTGTATAAACAGGGTGTATAGCCATCCTAAAATACAGAAAATTATCACTTTTCATCCCATATTTCGTGTCAAATGCGTTGTAGGTTATCATTTTATAATTGCTAGACTCAACCGGTTAAGCAACCTATCAACCGTTTGCTTGACTAGTTCATGGAAATGAGCTATTACATCCAAATTCTATGGAGTTACGCATCTCGCCAGCTTCCCAATCGTCGACCATAAACTACTTGACCTAGATAAAGACAACCTGCTTACAAAAATTATCGCTAAGCCTGCCAATTCCGCTCCATATTAGTTTATAACTTTAAATAACTCTTTTAAGCACATTTTAAACTCCAAATAACCATGGTTTGATGATTAAACATGGGTTTTAATATATTTAATCAATGTAAAGTCAAAGTGAGTTAAAATCACAAAGTTTACAAAAAAAATGCTGAAAAGGCCCCAAAAATGGTCACTTTGGGTTTTTTTTTTTCATTTTAAACCAATTTCAAACCTTCGATAACACATTTTAAACTTCAAACATGTAAAACCCGAGAAAATTCTAATTTTCTGAAAACGGGTAAAATGGTAATTTCGATCAAAATCCGGAATTTTTCTAGATCTCAGATGATGAAACGAACTTCACCGTTGGAATCGCCTCAGAAATCTAATACTATGTCACCTCATTAATTCCGAGACAAATGGGGATTTGCAAGTATTTCGAGGAAATCGACAACGAAATAAATGACAAGCCGCATGAAGTCCCATTACCACATGGATACATGCGCATAAGCACGGTCTAGAGAAAGTAGTCTGTATGAGGGTAAATGTTAATGGATGCTAGGTGTCTTGGATAGGCTTTGTAAGGAGGAATTTAGTAAAGAAAAGGGTTAGAGATAAGTGGTGCCAGGTGTCAAGAGACTTCATAGATGAAGATACTCTCTAACTGCACTGAAACCGATCCATGGAAAAGAAAAGGAGAAAGAGTTCTCAAGTTCCTTCGAGGGAAAAATAAAGAGAGAGTTTGTAGAGAGAGACTCGCACCTTCAAATTTCGACGATCGACCACGCTAGAGCAAGAGGAAGAGTCTACTCATCACGATAAGGGTTTCGTGATGAGACCTGGAATCGAGGAAGTTTTCGACAAACTCCAAGAGGCAGTCTTCCTACTTTGGTTACTTTCAGCCCCAAGGGTCAGGTGGTGGTCAAGCTACCAAGTGAACTGCTGTATCAGATGAACCATGTGGTCGCCACATCGGGATAGCACACAACCTAATTTTTAGAACTGATTTTCGGCAGGGAAATAAAGGAATTTGCAGCAGTCCTTCGTAAATTTGTAGTTTCACATCCGTGAACTTGATGTTAGACTTTGAATTTCTCAAATCAGACCTTCAGAGTCTCCAAGTTATACCACGACTTTGAATAGTTCAAGGGAAGGGTCGGTCTCATTGAAAATTGGCTCACTGGTTCACCCTACTGGTCACCTTACCGGGTCTCGCCTACCGGGTTCAATTTACGGGTCCGTCCGGGCTTAGGATCCCGCATGACCTCCAACTCGAAGGTCATAACTTCTTCGTCCGAACTCCGACCAGTGTTCTAGATTCCATGAGTCTATCAGCCAAGTCGCAACGGATGCCCGAGGCATTTGAAATGAGTCACGGAAGGGGCTGTCGTAGTGCGTAGGTCGTCCGTATGACAAATTTAGTCATGTAGACCTCAAACTTCCTGAAGGTCACATAACTTCATCCGTAATTCATCCAAAATTGACTCCATGGAGTTCTATCGAGTCAAGTTTCCATCCTGATGTCTTCATATATCACGCCGAGCGGCTGAAAGGCGTTCGCGGTAACGAGGCGCCTCGTGAGACAAATTTAGTCATGTGTGACCTCCAACTTCGAAGGCTCAACTTCTTCGTCCGAATCTGACCAGGTGTTCTCGACCCATGAAAGTCTATTTGGTTAAGTTTCCAGCCGAATGTCTTTAGAGGGCACAGCCTGATCCACGGAAAGGCCTTCGGCAAGTGTGCGTAGACGCCCGGTGAGACTAATTGACCGGGTGTTCTGACTCCATGGAGTTCACGAGTCAAGTTTTTTCCAAATGCATGTCTTCGAGGGCATTTGCACCGGAGCCGGTGCGCATGCCGCGCAAGGTAGGCCGCCCTAAGACTGCTAGTCATGTGTGACCTCTATCCTGGAGGTGATTAAAGGTTTCGTGCGGGCAATTTGAACCCTATATTAGATGTGTTTTGAGTGCTTTTTGATCATTAATCATGTCATTTATCCTAATCAAGTGTCTATGTCATCTTAGTAACACTTATGCCACCAGGTGTTTTTGGTTGCTTTCAGGTGACTTTTATACACACTAAACTTCAACTTCAATGCAAATGATCATCATGAGGTCGAATTTTAATCCAAACATCAACAAGCCCAAAATCAATGGAAAACAAAAGGCAGCGAAGAAAATGAGGATGCAATAAGACATGACGAGAGGAATGCGCACAAAGAAAACAGCAATTTCAGAAACTCAGGTTATAACCAATTGCGAACCCTGCGAAATTCGCAAACCGCCGCAGAACCGTTCAATTCAAGACGCATCAAGGAATTCGCTAGCCCACCAGACTGCAATTGCGAAATTCGCTCACCGAAAAATTGCCAATTACGAAATTTCAAGCAACTAGCGAAATTCGCAACCTGCCAAATTCTAACCCTTGCACTGGGCTAACCTCGCTAAATTCAAGCATCACGAAATTTCCTCATCGAAAATCGCAGCCTTGTCATCCTTTATAATTAATGCAACCGCCTTCCAAACTTGGTGAATTACTCTCCCATCCTATAACTTACCTGGGCTTATTGGGTTTTGGTATTTTCATACCTGAGGAGTCCTATAAATACCCTCATGTTTTGTAATAAAGGGAGGAGAGGAGGAGAGGAAGAAAGACAAGTTTTGTGATTTGTAAGTTTTATTTTACCGTTTTTGTAAATAAAAGTTTGTTTTATTTAAGTTTTGCTTTTATTTTCTCTTCTCTCTTCTTCTCTCTTCTTTCTTTCACTTTCCCTGTACCGCTACACACCTCAAGATGACAATTAAGAGATAAGCCATAAGCCTCCTTCCTTTGAAGAGGAAGGAAGCTAGTCACAAAGAGGCTACATGTCATTCTCATGTACTCAGTAAAAGTTAAGGGTAGTGTATTTATGGCCCTTATCTCAAACTCGCCGCATAACATGTGATGTTATCATTTCTGCCAATACTCTATGCTTTAGATCCGTTGCTTAGTGACAGAGTAATTGCGGCTCAGATGGTCCTTACTGCTATGAGGTAATATTCACATGTTAGTGGTTCTTCAAATCGTGGTTAAATAACATTCGCTTTTATCGTTTTCGCCAATACTCCATGCTTTAGTGGTTCAAGGTTTCTGGTGAGAGATGCAATCGTGATTCTTGGGATGGTCTTTACTAGCCTAGGTCAATACTCTCCATGCTTTAGTGGTTCTGCTCTGGGTGAGATGCAATCAGGATTCTTAGATCTTTACGAGCCTCTAAAAATGATAAAAGAATGTTAGGTTTTAAAACAAAAGGGGGCCATAACTACATCCCGTGTTGACTACATAGAGGATAAAACCCGAGGACATGTGTTTCGTTTCTAGCTTGCCAAGTTAGTGACCCAAAGCAAATGTTACTCGCTTTAACCCGCTTATTACCGTCCTCACTAAGAATGAATTCCAAATAGTCCAAATAGAAAGCCTTACCTTCATGCCCTAATGCAAACCATTTTTTTGGAAGAAAACCCATCCCCGTGTTCGAATCTCTAGACCACCACTGGCAGTGAGGCTTCGACTACTAGCAAATGTAGGAGCTAGTATATAACATTGTTGATTTTAGCTCACCCTACCGTGGCACGAATCGAAGGTCATAACTTCTTCGGGTCCGAACTCCTAAGCTGAAGTGTTCTCAACTCTACTGAAAAGCCCATCGAGCCAAGATTGCCCATATTCTCTGAGAGGACATTGGCCAATCGTTAGTGCCGCCGCGAATGTGTCAGTGGTCATGCGGAATAACATGCGCTGGGAATATGACATGGTAACGTATGCTGTATGATGTATTAACATACAGTACGGCGTATAATTATATGAATTAATTATAATTATCCATGGTATGTCGAGGAATTCTCGCTTAATATGCATGTGCATGCTTGAATCCTGATATGTGGAATGTCAGATGACATGGTTGGAATTTGTATGCACTTTAATATAAACCAAAAAAAATGCATCGATGAATATACATGAGTATGTGTGCAATACATAGTTCTCATTTTGTATGTAGCACTCATATATATACATTTGGCATAATAGCATTGCATCGCACGAAAACATCGCATGACATGGGCGTGGAGTGTAATGGTTGGGATCGACACTATATTAGTTGTTCGATGGAGTGTCATGAGTATTATCTGCCAGGATCAACACCACGCTATTGACAATGCATTTAAGCAATGTGGTCAAAGTCCAAATGAGTCACACCGTTTGAAAGAAATGAAAATAAACATAATGCGGTGTCGTATAGCAAGATGTAGATCTCTGTGGTGAAAGACCCAAATTTTATCGAGGTTAGACATGATCAACGGCGTGAAAGCCCGACAAAATGCTCCGAAAAGGTGCGCGCAAGATCCACGGCAGAAATCCAAAATCCGTGGGCCCACAAATACATAAACAATAAAATCATCAACGACCGACATTTCTCTCTCTTGGGTTTGCCCAATGGGTCAAGTTTTAAAAGGCATTTCATTGTAAACTAAAATGTTAAAAGGTTAAGAAAGTCTGTCATTAATCTAACGATAATACCACACTTCGATATAGGTAGGTGCGAGGAGTTGGTGGAAAGTGACTCAGATATGGGCATGATGACATTTCACGATGACATATGATATTCATGCAGACATTTTACTTGATTTGTTTCTTCTCAGGTAACCATTAGATGCGCACTTGGATGTGAGTAACCTTCAGGATTATCACTAATCGGGCTATTTCACCCCGCGCGAGACCTTTCAGTACACAAGAAGATGACGCTCCTTAGAGGTCGTGAGTACGAAGAAGGCCAAGTTGTGGCCTGAAGAAGCAATTTTGTAAAAATATGTTAGAACAATATAGTTTCATATTTTGTGGTGACAGTTAGCCACATATCAACTTCAGATAAAATAAAAAATAAAAAAAATGACCCCTGAAATTTGGGACGTCACAAAACATCTAAGGTTTGATGCTCATACTAGAGTTTCCAAAAAGATTTTCAATTTTGACACAAAAATCGAGTTATGAGGAATATGCATGTAAAAGATGTTATACCCTAAGGTGCACCAATGTATTTATCTTACATAGATTCCTAAGGAAGGGGGCGCGCGTAAGCCCTAGGATAACAACATCTTGTAAAGTAATGATCATATCCCCGAATGTAGGTGACATCACATATGTGCCTCTCAAAATGCCATCTCTCAACTAAACTAGTGATGAATCCTTAAATGTAATGTGATATGTCCAATGCAATATGCACCATATAATTTAAATAGCATGAGGGAAATGCGAGGATCCATTTCCTATTCCCCACATAAACTTAAAAAAATTTCGATGACAAGTCAAGGAGCTACAAATTACCAGTAAATCAATTACATAATAAACTTTTATCTATGTTATTTTGCAAAAGGATATTTATGTGTTTCCATGTACAAGCCTAACCAGAGTCAACTACATGAGAACTCTTTCTATCCTAGGAACCAAAATAGACCTATCTAATGGATCTAGATCGGAATTATGTCCTCCATACTCCATATTTATAACAAAATTGTGAAAATCAATACAAAAATATTTCATGTTCTAAATAAACAAAATTTATAATTAAATTTTGAATTTTTTTTATGCAATTCCCTTTATATTATGGACATGATCCTAAATACAAATAACCTGATTTAGTAAATAATATCAACATTTATAATTAAATCATTGATAATGAAAATAAATAATGGCACATATTGTCATAATAACTTAATCAATCAAAAATTATGTACCATAGTCACATTTTCTAATCAACTTTATTCCTAGCATAAAGAGGGTATAATGGTAGCTTCCATCATAATATAAAAGAAAATGACATACATATATTACATGGTCTAATCAACTCCCTTCCTATTTTTCTAAGAGCGACAATTGTGACCAGTTTGTTTGCACAACCCACATGCAGTAAAAGTCTTGCCCTCTCTAACTTCCATTTTCTTACCAAATGCAGTGCCCCCAAAGTAAGCGGTAATGCCCTTTAAATGGTTTTGCACATGATTTTCTTCAATCTACACATTTTCATATCAGTTGTAACATGTCAGGGTGTTGTCATAATTAGGCAAGGAGACTTACAGGTAGAGAAAATTGACCAAGATGGAACTAAAAAAATGGAGAATGATAGGAAGATGTCAGATGACACTCCCATAAAGTTGTACCTCAATGTTTAGAGGAGGAGAAGATAGCCAAGAAAGTTCTTCCACTTGGCGCAAGTCTACGTTCCGGGGTAAGAACATAATGATAAAGAGTTACTATACTGATGCTTGAAATATTTAGAATATCACAATATTTATGTATAGTGTTGAGGGTCATAGATCGAGATAACTTATCCTTACTTCTTTCTTGCACATTATTTTCCTTCCTTTTTGTATTTTATTTTGTCTCTTTTTTGTTCCATTCTTTTGTATATATATAGGTGTCTCTATACTATGTAATACTCACTCACTCATTCAATAAAAGAAAAGTATTCTTTTCTTCTGTCATTTCATAGTTAGGTTTCAGGGAAGTAAACCATCAATGTGTCGGTGACATTGTTTCAAGTGTAGGATACAAATTAAAATCACAACTTAATTTAATGCTTTTGTGGTAGTCCCTTAGAGAACCAGTCAACTTTGCCTAAGTATGTACTAATAACATTAACATGGAGCTAAGGTGAGATCAGTATTGAAAAAAAAAGTCTAAATGAAATTTTCTAATGAAATATTGGGAAGCCTTAATAGAGACATTCGTTTAAAATTTACGGCCAGAATATTAGATAACATATGTACATGGCAAGTATCCAGTTGCAGATAGCAAAATAATCTGGGGGAGGGAGCATAGAGAAAACACCAATCGACATAATACCATCTGTACATGATCATTAACATGCAGAACCATGTACTATCACTAAAAAGTAGACAACCCCTAAAATGTTAAATAACATGATATATCATTTATACCCATTTGAGAATTTAAAAAAAAAAAATCAAAATCAAAATCAAAATAATCATTCTTCAAATGACAACAGACCTTTTGCTATTATATACCATTCCTTAAGTACTGGATGAAGTAATAGAGTTTTTAATTTTGCACTGCCAATGAAGGGAAACAAAACCATTTCTACTTACCCATCTTTCGGTTTTAGTAAATCAAGGGAAAATGTTGGAATTGTTTTATATGATGGTCCTCCCCATGGTGGTGCAAGAAATACTACATCACCCTAACAAAATTAGCAAACAGAAAAATTGAAATGAAAAATAATGTTAGTAAAATAGTTTATTCCATCTTGTATTAAAAAAAAAAAAAATCACCAGGTTCAGGTTCAAAAATTCTGCTTCAGCTCAATATTGCAGAATGCAGTTGAAGCACTTTTTCCTTTGCCCTCTATGTAAGGTTGTTATACATTGCAAAGGATCATTATTCCATGAATCAAGAAGTTCAGATATCAAGACCAATGTTTCAAAGATTCATCTTGCAACTAAAACTTTTTTTTTGTTGAGTGATCTTGCATCTAAAACTTAGAAACTCCAATAACAATAATATTAGGCCCTAAATCGAACAAATTTCAACAAACTGAAACTTATGCTAAAGAAACCAAAAGAGGAACAGGGAACTAAATAGCTCATTGTGATAACAGAAAAGGCAGTGCCTCAACAGCAACTACGGAACAGAAAGCAACTTAGAAGAAACAACTCTATCAAATATCAGGCTTACAACAAATTATACTAACTGGTAGCAAATCCTGTATGCACTACAATAATCCCAATACAGATATTATAAAAGATAAACCTTAACAATCCCTTTTTAATAAAGTGCACACAGACCTATGAAACAGTAGTTTTTGAAGCACATTGCGTTAAATCCTAAAAACAAACGGTGAACCACTATTTCTCATAAATCTGCAAGGGTTTATTTGCCCACTTACTTCATTCTACAGTAATCAAAGAAAATGGGGTCACACCCTTTTCTTTGTTTGCATTTAGCATTTTTGGAATCAAACTTAGGAGTGGGTACCCACCGATATTTGAGGAAACCTATTCCTCCAAATGGGGGAATGGGATTCTCCTCCAAAAGCAATGAAATGGATTCCCAAATTTGTACCACCTAAATGCCCCTCCCACATGTTCAAAATGCTTTTAACTAAAGATTTGAATATTTTAAAATAAAGCTATAAATATTTAAAATTTAAATTTAAATAAAAATTAAATAGTAAAAATAAAGATTTAAATATTAAAAACCACTAAAATAGGAGCTAATTTTTAAAAGGAGTAAAAGTCATGCATTCTTCAAAATCTTTTTTACATAAATATTTTTTATTTTAAAAAATGATTCCACAATTTTAATTAATAAAAATCCTTTTCTAGAAATGCAAATGTTAGAAATATGATTTTCATTCATTTTCAAATTTTGTTTTTAATTTCTAGTGATGATAGTGAAAGTTATGTGTAACCTATCAATTAAATAAAAGGTGTAAGGGCAAAACGATCGAAGTACAACATTTTATTTTGTTTCCTTCATGGTTAGTAAACACTTCAAAGGTAATAAACTGTAGTTCAATTCTGATTTATGCATTTTAAGAATGAAATTCCAGTGATTCTTATTCACTTCATTCATTTTCTTTTTCTTTGAAGCTTAGTAAAAATGTCATAAATTACCATCTACCTTTGAGATTTAGTAAACATGCCACTCTAGATATCAGCATAATGGTGTTCTCTCATCTGCCGTCATGCAGTGAGCCTTATTTCACTAAACTGAGATTTTCCAAGTCTTGCCAACTCTTTCATTTCCCCAATAATCAATCATTCAATTGCTAACAGTGCACCAGTCATCAATGTTTAGCATGCAGATGTTGTCAACTATCATTAAGCTAAATTTCAAAGACTCTTGCTAAGGCAAAGCTGTACAAAATTAAAACAAGATAACAGTGGTTTTAATCCTATGACATTTATCAACTCAAAAGAGATGAACTCAAGGGTTTTTTTTTTAGAAAGATATAAGCTACTCAATAAACAGCATATTCTGTGTAGTTTCTTCAATAATTGAACGGCACTCCAGTTATACAAATTGAGGGAGATATTACACTGAAGTCAGGTTGCCTACAAAGGGGGGAGTGGAAGCTTGAAAAACTCCTATACTAAATAAGTAACTAGTTTTGTCAAAGTTAGAATGGAGAACAAGAGAATGGTCTTAACAGCTATAGCTCCCTAAAATGGAAGTTCCAACTGAACCAACAATTGACAGTCTTTCTATTAAGAGGGTTGAAGATGGAAGAAAACAAATCAATGAAAATCCCTCACACCATAATTGCATAATCCTACCAAAGCTACTACACAGAGATAAGAGCATCACAAGCCAATAAAAGCTACCCCAATAATGGAATCCAGAAAGGTCAATTTAATGCTGAAGAAACAAAGGTCAATTTAACCTTGTTTGAATAATTCTATCAGATTATCTATCTAAAACCAAATTACCAGAATATAATAAAGCACTCCCAACAAAATAAAGGAAAAACAGTCCACAGGAGCATGAAACTGCAGGGGACCACTAACAAACCAAGTGACATGAAACTGCTTTCATATCAACTGCAGGAACAGGCAGTATAATTAGAACTCAAAAGGTACAAAGGACAACATTACCTTCAAAGACGAAGCGAGTTGGAAAAAATCTCCAATGATAAAATCAATACAATCTTCCACTCCATATATCTTTGCATTATTAAAAGCCAATTCAATCTTCCGAGGATCAATGTCAATAGCAACAACATGGTGACACCTAAACAAGGCAAAAAGAACCATCAACCAAATACTGTTCTGGACATCATTAATCTTTTAAATCTGACACGACTAATTAAAAGATAACCAAACCAAGATTAAGAACCACAAATGTGAGCTTTGCAAAGTTGTAGAGGCATCTACCTAGTCAAATATACTTACATGGTTAGTGAAATAATTTTGACTCTCTCTCCACACATACTTGCACGCACATGCACATGCACACATATTGTGATTGGCAGACAGTAATACAGGAAGAGAGAGTCAGGGGAAAAGAAGCATTACCCCCAAATGAAGCTTATCATCCCCTCAAGCTGTGAATAAATGTAACAAAGATAATTTTCACCCCTCTAAAGACACATGAACAAAGGGATGATAGATCTAAGTTGATATTTCAATGTCAAAAAGAAATAAGATAAATATAACCCATAATTTCTACAATCAAGAAACTGCAACCAGATAAAAATGGGCTCAATCACTCAACTTCTTGGACAAGTAAACAAAGATAGCTGACAAGTTAATGGCAGAGACATCAAGCAAAACTCACATTTTAGCAAATTGAATGGCATTGCCTCCAACACCTGAAAAGCAATCAATTACACATCCACCCCCACTCCTCTCAGCATGCCTCATTGCAATCTCCTCAGGGGTAACAGAAAACCATCCTTCCTCATCCATTTTAATACCATCATCATAGCTAGAAAAAAGATCATATCTTTGAAGCCAATACTTCTCAACAAGAGGGCTGATCCCTGTTTCTGTGGTTCTCTTTCTCCCTTCAATTTTCACTGAGGAGGACCAGAAACAAAAAGAAGGTGGGGGTTTCAGACCATGCCTTGTGAAGGTTTCAATTGTTTCCACAGAATATAAGAAACAGTTCCTCCAGTTCTCAAACTAATTATTCCAAGCAACCATTTTTCAATCACTACAAGCTGTCCATAAAAGGGGAACAAAAGAACAGAGATTAGTAAGCCACCATCCTTTATGGTTTTTAGCGAATTTGCATGTGTTTCTATCTATATATTGCTAGTTTTAATCAATAAAATTATTTTCCTCTCAAAAAAAAAAAATCAAATTAGCTTGCAACTCACTCTACTACTTCTTGGAAATTGGGTCCAATAAGTCATCTATCATATGAAAACGTTCCATGGAACAATGAGGGTTTCAGAGTATGATCCACAGAGCTCCTGTTTGTTACCTGGAAAGCATTAATTTCCCCCCAAATAGAAATTCAACCCCAGTTCCAAGGTAACCATTTCAAACAACCAACCAAAGAAAGCAAAAGAAAAGAAACAAATGAAATTATTGATTAAGGCCAATAATAATATATATAAGCAATGCTATAAGCTTTGCAAACAACAAACTTTCCGCTTGTTTCCAGAGAAATTAGTGTTTCCCAGAAAATAAAAATCATTTCCCCGTTCTGGATACATTACTTCATCGAATAAAGACTACAAATAAAGAATGAAAATTAGCATCCAATATGGGAATAAAAAGAGGGAAAATCACGAAACAATTAACAGAGAGCCCTATGAAACGTAACAATGAAACCAAAAGAAAGCTCTGTTTTATTTCTAAGAAAAACTGTTCGTACGTCGTCGTTTCGAGAGCTTCCGTTTCTTTGAGCGACGCCTTGTTTGTTTGTTTGAGAGCTCAGAAGACTCCATGAGCAACCAGTAGGGTTTGCTCTGAATTTTGATTCAATTTCAGTGGGAAATCAGTGATCATTTGGTTGTTGCATCTGAGCGACGTCGTTTGAAAAAACGGAGAAAAAAAAGAACGACTAACAAAAGAAATTACAGTTTTTGGACCGGGGAAAATGGATGGATAGCAACCCGTACAGATACAAATTCGATAAAAAAAAAATTATAGATAAAGAAACAACACCTAGATCAGTACAATAAAATCGATTCAAAAAGCCTATAAATTTTATAATATTATAGAAATTTTTTTTTGAAATCGCTAAAAATCACAAAGATTTAAAACAATATCGTTAATAAACGACTCCTGTTTCATACAATCGATAATCTAGCCCATACATTCGATATTACTATCGCGATCATAATACCTCACCATCGACGACTATCGATTCGATGTATCACCTCCCCGATCGTATATTCGTAGCATCCGTAAAATTTCAATTTAAGGTGTATCGGCAAAATCACTCATTAAAACTCGAAATTTTTTCAGATTCTGATTTGACCGAACTGATTCGCCAATAATCGTCTCACAAATTCATCTAACACGTCACTTTGCCGACTCGAGACAAATGATCAGACGCTTTTCGAGACATCAGCCGGTGCCATAAACGATACGCGATACGATCGAGCCATCGGCAACACGTACTACGCGCGATGATGACGCCAGACGGAAGAGAGAGATGATTTAAATGGGATGACCGAGATAAGCATTCGTCATCAAAATCCAAGTTTCAGGATACGACGCAGACATCGGAACGTTAAACGAGCAATCGACGAATCAAAATAAGTATATCTCTTAAATTGAAAAGGAGAAAACGCAGGAGGGAGGAGGAGATGACCGGCTAAGTTTCAAAACCCAATGGCAGAGACACTTCATCTCTGTGTTTCTCGCCGATCCGACCGTCACTGGCAGACAAGAAGGAAGTCGTTTCACGCAATGAGTGCTTCAAGGCTTCAAGACGGCTCGAGAAGTTTCACAAACCCGCGGAGGTAGGGCTTTATCCTACTTCTTGCATTCTCGATCTAAAGAGCCTTCGCTGATTTATTCGCCGCCATACTAACGATCATTGACTCCATCCCAAATCTGAACCGAATTGTTGTAATTTAAGCCCATTTGTACATCCGAGACCGTGTCAGTCGTTGGATGTTTATTTCATAAATTATGAAATAAATTATCAGGCGCAGATGAAGCCGAAATGTCTTATGAAATTCAAGTTCACTATGAAACTGATGTCGGGCGATTGGTCGCGGAACAAGAACCCGAGGTTTCACTGCTCACGCGAATGTTGTTCTCAAAACGCTTTTTGTGAAACAACGTGTACGGTCGAAGAATTCAAAACGACCGCTTCAGATGGCTATTAAATTCACGCGAAACTAACTTTAAGGTATTGATGGTGAATGTGCACAACATCTTTTATGTGCTTTAATTACGTAAATATACGACGACGATATATTCGCAATGCTGCTATATGATCAGGTATTTAAATCGGAAAGTATTGCATACGACTTAATGAGTAACCCATTTGGGCGTATTCCATCATCGAGCGATACCACTCCTGTCAGAGAATATATTATTTCGTACAGTATGTCGAGAGGACTACTTTCATCTTAGAGTCGATTTTGGAAGAAAAAGCCTGTCAGGGTTTGATTTGTTTTTCGTTTAATATGTATTAAAATCAGAGATTTTAATATGTATTTGTATTAAGAGTAATGAATTAACCTCTTCGACTATCAGACATACAAGATACGCTTGATGAGTGTCGATGTGGGCCCAAGTGACCATTTTTACTCAGGTATGGGTCTCGTAATACGAGACGTGTAGATTTTTCGCAGATTGACGGATAGTCAACTAGGACCCCAAGCCAGGCGTCAGCTTATATCGAGCTAGGCATACGAATACCTGGGGAGCTCTACCATCCATCACTGGGTGTGGTTCGGCTGCAGGCTTATGTATGAGATTACCTAGAGGCAGCAATTTTAACAAAACTAGACACCGCATGCGTATTTCAGGTGTAAATCAGGTGGAATTGATGGATGGTTGTGTGAATGGTGTGTATACCATGTTATGTGTTGCATCAGTTGTGTGTTAAATAGCACATATGTGTTGGAAAACAATTTTGAGTTTAATAAAGGAGTAAAATCGAAAAAGAAAATAAATTAAATAAATTTTTATTAATTTATTTGGTTTATCGATAATGAAATAAATTTAAGGGGCAGAACACTGTGGTTAGTGAGCGATCGAGGTTTGAGGAATTTTGACAAAATGGTCCGTAATTAAATGAAAAAAAGAGATGAAGAAAACACGGGTTGCTTGCAGTGTGTAAAACTAAAAGAAAAATGAATAAAATAAATTTTATGTTTATTTGAGTAAATCTGAAATGAAAAATATATATATTTTTTGGTATTTTCCAAGAATGAAATTAATGTGTGTGAAAAAATGAAAACGAAAAAAAAATGGCAAGAATCAGACAGACTGCAATACATACATTAGCTGTGACATGGTGGTTTTGGAATGCAAGGTTCAAAGTATTGTATGTGTAGTGGCCGGAAAAATTGTATCAAGAATGGGTGGCCTGGATGGTCAGAGTCTGTATCACAACACAAACAAGCAGTCAGATTCTCGGTCGTATGGCTGGCCGCCGAAGGAGCCAGACACACACGCAGTGTATCAGACTGAGGCGGGCCGTGGCCGAGGACCGTATTGGTAATACACCTTAAGCGTAACGCGACCTACGGGGGCCGCCACCGCGCCTCGCGACACTACGCCAGCCAATGACACGGCCGCAGTGCCACGACATGGCCATGCAAATGCCACGACACGGCTACCGGGGCCACGACACGACCACGGGGCCTCGCGACACGGCCAGCCGAGGCGCCACGACGGCCACGCGACGCACGCCGGGCGCCGCTTCAGGTGCGCCGCCGGGCCGTCGGTGCTCGTGCACCGATCGCCAATTCGCTGACTCACATCGCTTCTCGAGTCACTAATCGACACCGCTCATTAACACTGCTTCATCACAAAAAATTCGAAATTTTTTTTAATAAAATAAAATAAAATGAGACAAAAATTTTGAAAAAAAATGAAATTTTCAAAATAAGATTTTTGTATTAAAAAATGTTTGATATGTGGAATTAATATCTCAAGACGTGATATAAATGCAGTAATACTCCAGATATGAACCGTATTATTCGGTGGTATGAATAATGTCTCTAGGGTCAGAGCTTAGCTCTCGAGACACAACATTGAATTTGACTTGCCATTCAATCAGGTAGATTCGCCAGTAGAAGGCAAGCGGCGCAGGTCGCCCACGGTAATCGGTCAGCACCACTAGCACTACTGGGCCACCAATATTCGATCACAGCCTTTGCTGAGGTCAGGTGTGACAGATTCACCAGCCAATCAATATCGACCACAGCTCATTGAGGTCAGAGGAGACACACAGCCTATAAAGACAAGCTAGTATACAGTAATGGGAGGTCCCAAGAACTCCGCAGGTTTGTACATCATCCTCCGACATTCACAAGTGGCAGATCCGATTCGCTGCACCATTGTCTATAACAGAAGGTGTTGGGGAGGTCAAGCAGACACTCTCCGACACTACCGTGATTGGGGGCACAAGATTCCACTGGGGAGGGTGAGGCCCAAGTATGGTGGAATGTAACAAGGACCTCAGAGACCCAGAGGCTAGCGGACATGAGCAAGAGCGTTTCGTGGAGCCGCTCACGGCAGCACTTTCCGCATACCGCGAGGCATGCCAAGGCTCAAGAGTTCCAGAGATGAAGCAGGTGATGACTAGTGATGGATTATGTACAAGTTCATAGAGCAGTCCGATTTGTCGATGATTACGTGGCCAATGCATACGGCCAAGGTTGGGAGATTTCAGAATGGGCCGGTTGTCCATTCGGCCGATCAGGACTTCGCCACAGGATACGGACTCCATGGTCGACTCCGCCCTCGACCATAAAGAGAGATCGAGGATGCCTTGTTAATTCCTGGATGCAGGTCGGGTAGCAAGAGGGAGGATCACCTTCTTCTAGCTTCCTGGAAGAGGCGTGTAAGACTTCGTCACACGGTTTCGTGACCGTGCAATGTGGGATTTTCAGGGCATCTAAATAACCAGACGTAGGATATGTTACTTCGCGTACGGGCTCGCATAAGACTCCGGGATCGCTCTGGGAGACAGGATCCTGTGACTTCTGGGGATGAAGCGCAGCCCCGCTAGTCAGAAAGAGAGTTTTCAGGGGCTCATTCCTCCACACCCCAAGACGGCCGGCGAACCGCTTCAGCTACGTTTATACAAGCACCTTCTAGCACGGTGGGGCCGCAGGGGTCGAGTGTGGGTCGAGGTCGTACAGGACCTGTATTGCACGGACTTCTAGTCACAGTAAGGCACGATATGTTATTTCTGTCAATAGTCAGCATATGAGGTGCGAGATCACCCAGGAGCAGAGGTCTCACAGACTACAGCCGAAAGCATACGCAGCACCTGATATGTGGTGGTATGTTTCACTGCGACTTGTCGACTAGAGTAGCGTTTAAATCGATGCATCATATTCATTTATCACAGACTCAGGTGATGGATTTGGCTAGAGGTTAAGGCCTTTGGGAGAAGCTGTATAGATGTTCTTCCCTAGGATGTGGGAGAGTCAATTCGATAGTCTAGATTACGAAAGGAGATTCGAGGATTCGCCATGATGGACCCCGAGGTGTCACGCATAGCATCATTACGCTCATGTGCACTAAGAACATCGCGTCAGCCTGGGCGCCAGCACTATGATGGTCATTCACCACTGGGTGAGCGTGAAGCCGAAGTTCGTTTTCGACTACTGGTCCACCGAAGACTCATAGTTCAATCAGAAATGATTAGTAATTAAAGTGTGTCACAAAGCAAGAACGAGTACTGCTAATCCCTAAGGTGAGAGAAGCCCGAGTTAGGGTGAAGGAGACCACAGAGTATCCGAAAGGTCTGCGCGTGGTGTAAGAGACCCCATATCCCGAATTTCGCGCGCAGAGACCGGAGATATCCGACTCAGGGTGTAAGAGACCCTGGAGATATCCCGACTTCAGGGTGTAAGAGACCCTGGAGGCATCCTAAATTTCTCAAAGGGTGTAAGAGACCCTGGGAGCTATCCCAAATTTCACAGGTGCAGAGACCGTGAGTTATCCGAAATTTCTCAGGTGGGTGTAAGACCCACTGGGAAATATCCAAATTTCAAGGTAAGAGACTCAGGGAGATATCCAAATTTCAGATGAATGTAAGAGGTCATAAACAGAGTCGAAGAGTTATAAGCGTTCGAGATGAAAAACATTACTCGATCAAGTTATCACATGTGACTTGTAGGCTGAGCGACAGCCTGAGTGACTCGGGAGATGAAAACACACCCACGTTATCACGTAGACTTAAAGCCGGGAGCGACAGATTTGAAATGACTTAGACGAAAACACACTGGCCAGTGCTTATCACATGACTTCTTAGAGTCGAGTGACAGAACCCGAGTGACTCGAGAAATGGGATACCCCTCGAAATCAGACGGGTGTTGTTGCTTCACAAGGGCTCAGATATGGATGTCATTTATGACATGGACTAGGTTGATCACAATTGATCGTCATGATCATGACTCGGCTGCCGCTTACACACCAAAGAGGCCAGCGTTACTACGTCATGGCGATTATATATTGCAATGTTAGAGTGACACGTCATAGCATGCGCCCCGGATCATAAGGGTACTGAGGAGCATTGTTCTAAGTGGAATTCGCCTATAACAACAGTTATCAAGTGAGTATACAGATGGTACCTATGAGGCATCACGGAGGCCACGCAGGTCACCGTTATGTTTGATCGAGAAAGGAGAGAAACCCATCACTCTGGCCCCCGATTCGACAGACACACTTTCGGTATTATGAGCGACACACGACAACGTTTTCACTCTGGCCAGAGTCATAAGAGCTATGCAGATGCATTTCCACGGCTCAATCTCTTAGAGCTCGAGGTCGCAGTGGATCATGTCTTCGCGACGCCAAGATGAGCGATCGTTGGTGCCAGCGAAGCTTATCGCCGAGATTTATTAGCTCTTCAGCTACCTCGAGGGTAAGGCCAGAATTGCACGGCTGGGTTTTACCGCCAAAGATGTCAAAAGGCCCACGGCGATTTAATGCCTCCATACTCCGGAGCAGACACTCCGTGATCCGTATCATGTGGTGGATCGGGGAGAAGATAGGTCGACACCGACTTAAAACCTTTCGGCGAGTGTGGGCTAGTTTGCATTTTGATAGTCAAAGACAAAGTTTTACACAAGACCGTGAGGTTGCGCTGAGGGTGTTATGGCAAAGAATTCGCTGGAGCGGAGGAGTCAACGGGAGCCGCGAGGGAGACGCGACCACCCATCCCTTCGCTTAGTGGACGAAGGTATCGTGGTTTAGTTGTTTAATATTTAAACGACTGGGGCTTTGGCGCATTTATAGAGCCGCACGCTGCATATGCATGGATTTGATTTCGTCTTGCACTTTCGGACGAATTCCTTACAGGGGAGAACGTGAAGACCAAAATTCAATGAAAATGGCAAAATCGTCACTCGGTCAAACCCAAAATTTTTCTGTGATTTGACACGACGAACGGATTCACCGCTTAATCGCCTCACAGTAACCCACTTCACACGTCGACTTCAGCCAATTCGAGACGTCAATTTGCACGCTCGGCGACGCTCTCACAGAAAACGACACGCGACGACGAAGTCACCTATAACATGTACTCCGCGCACTACGCCGCATTTAAAGAGTAGATTTACTTAAACTGGATCACGAGATACATGTTAGTCTAAAATCCAAGCTAGTGGACACGATTTGATATTATCAAACGTTAAACGATAAATTCGGACGAAATACAAATAGTGGTTGTCTTCAAATTGAAAAGGAGAAAACGCAGGAGTGGGAGGAGGGGAGATACAGAAGTTGCTTTTGAAAACTCAGTAGAGAGGTGACTTCTCAGCTTTACGATCCGACCGCTCAATTCGGGTCAGACACAGTTTCTATTCTACGTGCCGAGGACTTTGCGCGTAACTCGGCTGGTGAGTCACAAACTCCGAGCAGGCTATCCTACTCGCTACTTTAATCTAAGAACTTCATAATGATTCTAGCTGGTTGGCGCCAATTTAATCGCTTCGATCACCAAAATTCGAATCGAATTGTTGTACTTAAGCCCATTTGTACCGAGACTGTCACGTTGGATGTTTATTTCATAAATTGCGAAATAAATTGTATCATGCAGGCGTATTTGTCAAATGGCTATGAAATCGTTCAAACAAGTGAAATCGATGTTGTATGACGCCGCACAGAATCGGCGGTTTCACTGCTCACGCGAATAAAGGTTTCAAATATTTTCAGAAAATAACGCGTATTTACAGCAATCCAAAAGAATTGCCAGATGAAGTATAGGCCCATGGTCTAATTTTCGTATCGATGGTGAATGTGCAAATATAAGTTTATAATGATCTATGTAAATATATGCATGATGATATATTTAATGTGTTATATGATCGTGTATTTAAATTGTAAAGACAGATACGCACTTAAAGTAGAGTAACCCATTTGGCATGATTCCACTATTGTGCGATACCACCCGTCCTGAATATATTATTTCAGTATTGTGGGCTGAGGATCTACTCATCTTAGAGTCCGACTAAGAAAGCCTAACAGGGCTTCGATGGTTTTGCTTAATATGTATTAAAATATTAGATTTTAATATGTATTTGCATTAAGAGCTGATTTAATTAACTTTGACTATCAGAATATACTGCATATGCTCGACTTAGTGTCGACTTAGTACCGTTCTAATCGCTTAACAGACGGGTCTCAATACGGCACGCGTAGATTTTCTCGCAGGCCGACAGCAGAATAACACCTTGGCTTTAAAGGCCACAATATCAAGCCAATCGTCAAACATAAATAAACGTCTTACCATTGTAGTCTCCTGAATTTTTTGAGTCACTGGATCGTCAGAGCATCAACTTGTCAGCATGTACTTGCAAAACAAATAAGAAAACGACGATGGTGCGGTCGTCGCCTGTCCAATGCCTAAGTCAGATCTGGGGATTTTGAGAGTAAAAGAATTCGTCTTTTTTTACTCAATAATGTCTTACCTTCTATGGTGTCACCCCCTCTTCTTTTATGGAGGAGGGTCGTTGTTTGCTTTTCATGGGAAGTAGACGATTTCCTTCCGAAACGGAAGGGGAAGGTGGCGCTTTGTTTGCGTGTTATGACCTGTTTTTCCCTTTAGATAACCAAACTGCCATTTAGATAACCAAGTTGCCCGCATCTTCTGCTCCATGATGTGTTTGACCATCATCAGGACGGTTACGTATGTGACTCATGGGTGGTTATTTGTTCAAGTTGAGAGAGGTCAGCCAGCTGCCTTCTTAAAGATGGTAGCCGGCCAGGAAATATTATACCCATGCATTATATCTCCCGTCCGGTTGGGGAAGTATATTTGGGTCTGGTTTGTAAATGAAGATGATTGCGTTCGTATATTGGGCCTCTGTGGGTTTCAGTTTTAGGCCCGTAAACTGGGTTTCAGTTTTGGGTCCGTAGATCGAGTTTCAGTTTTGGGCCTGTAGGCTGTCTGGGCTTATTGGTTGGAGGGTCTGGGCCAAAGCCCATGGTACCCACAACCACGACGACGAAAATCAACCATCACAACAACATGAAGAAATCACAAAAAATAAGATAAAACTCAAATCTTTGTGAAATAACCATGACAAAAACATGAAAAAATCATAAAAAATAAGATAAAACTCAAATCTTTGTGAAATAACATTATAAATTGATTAGAAAGATATATAAATGGATTATTTCATATTAAGAACAACAAAAAATCACCCATTTTTCTTTTAAGGAAAACAAGTAGTTAGAAGAGAGTTTGACAGAAAATGTTTTTTTTCCAAAATCCTTGCCACCTTCATATTTTTAATTGTTTTAAAAATTAAATAAAATAAAATAAAACAAAAGAGAAATGAAATTAATAAAATCAAAAAGAAAGAAAATTTCTGGTGTCTAGAAATATAAGGTCTGAACAACTTAAATGTTTGAAAGTATAATTTTGAAGGTTATTTAAAATAAATAAATCTATAAAAAATATATTAAAATTCTCATACTATCGTGTAATTCTATCAAATATTATAAATATTTCATAAAAATAGTGTTTTATTTATATTTGTTTGAAAGGAAAAATAATTTCATTAATTCAAACTAGCAATACGTTAATAGAAACATATAATCAAATACTTTAAACCATAAATGATGAAACCTTGTCAAGGTTAATAAGCGTAATGAAGAATGGTTTAAAAGTCTACGCATTTGATAGTTGGGCGACCGCAAGGATTACGCGGCGTCTAACATTAAGTAATTTTGAATTATTATGCCTGTCGGATATCGCTGCTGGTTTGGTCGTTAAAAGCGAATAAGCGTCGTAGCGCGATAAAGCAATAGCGTACGTCGCGAGGCAATAGCGGCCATTTCGTTGTCTTAGAGGCGGCGATAATCAAGCGCCCTTGCACCAGATGACTTAATAAAAAAGCAAATGAAAAATTTGATATTACGATTGTCGGCTTCATTGAGAAAGAAAAAGTTGGAAAATGTGTAAAAAGGTAATTTCAAGTTAAAAATGATAAAAAAAAAAACCACAATTTATTGCTTAAGGAAAAGAGGTTAAAACATAAAAAGTTGAGAAAAAATAAGGCTAAAGTTTTTTAGAAGAAAGAGGCTAGAGTATTTTATTTACATTAAAAACTTTGAAAATGAAATTTATGTAATTTTTATTTAAAATATAATAAAACATGATTTAATAATAATTCTTAATACTTAAAGTAAATAAATATAAATATAATAAAAGAAATTAATATATAAATAATATGTATTATCCTTTATCATACTTGTATTAATTAGACTTTTAGAATAATTTTACTATTTTATAAAACCCTTCTACCTATTTTCATAAATTTTGAATAATTTTAGATTGATCAATATTTTTATCAAATTATTCACCTGTTGTAGCATTATGTTCTTATAAAACTCCTCGAACCTCTTGTACAATCATCCCTCTTTACCACTTGAATTAGGCTTAATGCATATTTACCATTACACTTAAAAATAAAATTACGTTATAATATACATAAGTTTTGATGTCTTAGAATTTTAACTATATTGTTCATTTATTTCTACGTATGAATGACCAAGAAGGTTTAGTTATATTCACCTTTAATTATAACTGCTACAAAAATGGAGATTAAATGATAATAGGTTTAGTTATATTACCTTTATAGATTATAATGATAATGGAAATGCCCTTAAGACCCTATTCAAGGGACGAGTTTACGAGAGATCCCAAATCCGAGCCTTTAAAAATATAATGCAAAGCTAACATAAGGTAATAAAAAAAAAAGAAGGTTTTTGTTACAATATAATAATCGGACTCGAACTTGGGACCCATTTTGATGTCTTGTCTTTTTAAACTTTGAACGTTCTACCAATTGAGTTAGGTATATGGACAAATGATGATGAAAATATAAGGGTAAGTTATGAACAAATAAGGATGAAAATATAAAGGTACAATTATTTTTAATTTTTTATACGTGTAGTTACTTCAAATTATTATATTGCTTTACTAAACACCCCACTGGATTCATGCATATTTTTGTAAACAAATCTATTTTTTTTTTCTTTAATTTTCAAATCAATTTTTTATGGAGCAATTTTTAAAACAAGTTCTTATTGATTAAGAAATAGATAGTTATATAATTAAAATTTTATTTATTTTAATGTTGAGAAAAAAAAAATGAAACCATACAACTTGATTTTCTCAACAACCTTATCAGCAAATTCTCTTTGTGATTCTACATTCCCACCATGATGAAGCAAGAAAGAAAGAAGAAAAAGCTATGTTTCTTTAGTTGATGCCAGAAAAATCATATCCAGGGAAAGCAATATTCATAGCTGGAGAAGCAGATAATCATGTGCTGGTCATCATCATCGTCATCATCATCATAAGATACTGAAAAAAAATGGAAGAATACCAAAAACCATAATTTAATTTCTTGATGATAAGAAATATACTGTTGGGGTTGTTACAGTTTCGTTCCGGATCAATTCCTGCTTGAATTGAAACTCCAGGAGGAATGAAAACAAAAACCAAAACCAAAACCAAAACCAAAAACAATTGACAACTCTATGAGCAGGATCATCATCACCTGGGTGGGGGGGTGTTAGAAGAATTTCAATTTTCCAGATGATAGAGTTCTTCTTGCTTGCTCTAGATGACATGAAGTTTTCTCGCTACCAGTCAAGCCGGAACATGATCTGGCGGAGGAGCCTAGCGTGACAGCGAAGTAGAGGTAGATGGTGCAGAGGAAGGTCAGGAGGATGAGAGCCGTTAGGAGGAAGCGATGCCTCTTTATCAGTGTCGAGCAGCTTCCCAACTCCTCTCGAGCTTGGTACTGCCTCTTGAAGGATGGTGAAGAGAATGCAGACTGTGACCTCCGATGAGGCGATAAAATGCTGTCATGAACCATTATTGCTCACAATCCCCCTTGCGCCGCACCTGAATTTTTCTGCACCCAGATTGTAGGAGATGAAGGGTAAAAAGGGTTGATTCAGAAAAGGATAAATAGTAGAAAACATAGGAAACTATAAGAATTCAGAAATATTTAGTAGTGAACATGAAAAAACAACAAAGATAATAATAGGAATGAAAGGCTGTGGTGTGAGAATGAGACCATACACTGCGGTGTCACTATCGAAACATCCAAAAAATTATGACAGCTGGAAAACCCTAGAGCGACAATAATTTGCAAGATGATGAAAAGAAGAGAAAGAAATATCTAAACCAATATTTGGGGATCAGTTTTTAATTAATGTAAATCCTTTTTCTGTCAAGGATAGAAATGGAGTTGAAATTCGTTTCCGGGAAGATTGTAGTTCAAGATACATTGGTGTGAGGACTGAGTTTGCTGAAGTACAAACTATCTCATCCAAAAATGTTGTTTGATGGACAAATACATACAAGATTAAAAGCAATAAGAGGGGAGGAACAGGGGAAATGTTGAAATTGTATACGATTTTTCCAGAAAATTTCAATGTTATGTTTTATCGTTAGCAAACCCATCCAACTAACCATCAAATCAATGAATTTGTCGTTATTTTCCTCAAAAGGGGAGCTGGAAGGTGGAAAAAGAAGAAAGAGAATCTGTGAGAGAAAAATTTCACCTACATTCAACTTCAAACCAAGTTGGGGAAGAGCAATATTTGCCAGAATTGAGAGTCTATTGCTGGTACAAGATAATCATCCCGGAACAAAATACTGAGGATGCTTATGAGGAATATAACAAAAGCAAAAAAACAATTCGGATGGAGTACACTGATCCATTTTTCACATGCAAACAGATAAAACACTTAAAACCTAGCCTGGTAAAGATGGTACCGGGACAGTTTTAATTATGGGTACAGGTAAGGAAACAGTTCTTCGTCGAAATGGAATCCAATATGTGCAAAAGTGTTTCACAGGGCCTACCAAAAGATCTACACAGAAGAAAGATATGACTTGCAAGTTAAGACAGCCTAGTTAGTGGCAAAACTTAGTGGATCTACTATTTTAAAAGGATTGAACATCTTTTCGGCTTTTTCATCGGCATTAAGCAGTAACTCTGACCTAAAACATTGAAACTAGGCCCTCTAAGTCCTCTTGAATTTCTTCGGGATCATAAGAATATCACCATTTATAAGCCATTATTTTCTGAAAGAAAATTTGTTTAGGTTTCTATCTATCAAGATCTTCCTAGGAAATCAGAGATAAAAGGAAAATGTTAAATAATGACTTGAAAATAGATTTATTTCTTCCACTGTTTTTGACATTTTCCTTTTAGCCAATGTTCTACATCAATTGAAAACAACACAAACATAGTTGTTCACTTCAACAGACACACTACACCCACAAGGTTCCCATACATTCATCAAACAAAAAACAGATACCAGAATTAGTATTAACTATCTCGGGACAAACCGATGCTTGGTTAGGGGGAAATATGGAGAATGAGAACCAAATAGAAGGAATTCATAACCCAGATTTCCTATTATCCAAACAACTATATATGAAGAAGGTCAATATGCAAAGAAAATAAATGGAAAATGAGAACCAAATAGAAGGAATTCCTAACCCAGATTTCCTATCATCCAAACAAGTATACGAAGAAGGTCAATGTGCAAAGAAAATAAAAGGAATTCTTAACCCAGATTTCCGATTATCCAAACAAATATCCCAAAAAAGTCCATGCTCAAAGAGCAAATCAAGACACATTAGAGATCAATTACAAGTAGCGGACTTCATTCAAAGATTCACCACACGGAAACGCAGACAGAAGTAGCCAAACAATCGTACATTTGGTTACCGAGAAAATACAGAAAAAGCAAAGCCCAATTCAAGGAAATAAGAAATTACCTATCCCACGTATCTACTCAAAATTTTCTCATCAAACATTGTCTTCATCTAAATTTCCCATTTAAGTAAAAACCCCATCAATCAAACACAATTTTCAGAGAAACTCAATTTCCGGAGAAACAAAAAACATAGACACCGACCTTCCCCAACCTAAAAAAATCCAATTAAATACTGCATCAACCCCACGTTTGGTCGACGAGAAAACACAGGAAAAGAAAACCCAATTCACAAAATTCCTATCCCCACGTTCCCATGAATTTTCCCCCAACAAAAAAGATCTCGCTGACAAACAAATCTAAACCCAGTAATTAAAAAGAAAGAAAGAAAACAAAACAGCATCCCAGATCTGCAAAAACAAAAAGACTATATTACTTACAATTGAGGAAAATAACGACGCCGATCACAACCCCAGATGGCCCTGGGGATTGATTTTCTTTTCTTTTCTTTTTTTTTTTCCCGTATAACTATAATTGGCTGTTCCCTTATTAGCTTTTTTCTTTCCCTTATATTTCCGCAATCTCCGTGTGCGAAGATGACAGTAGAGATAGTTGTAGATTTCCGTGTTGACAACTGAAAATCCTTAATTTATTAAAGAAAAAAAAAAGGCCGAATTCAAGTTGGCGTTTGGTGATTCGGTAGGGGCGTCATTCTCATTCAATGGCACAAAATAAGAAATGAAACTGATTAATATTTGTTTGTTCTTAATTGCTTCTTTAAATTTTAATAAACATAGTATGGTTTTTTGTACTTGGAAATATTAACTACCATCCAATTAATTTAGGTATCATCTCATGTGTTTTTTTTCTGAGGTGAAAAATTGTTTTCGTGGTGATTTGATTAAAATTAGGGGTGGGTATGGTTTGATTAATTGAACTCCGACACAAAATAAAAACCGATCATTATGACATTAGATAATTTAGTTGTGGTTTTTAAATTAACCACATGTTTTAACAATTTCAATAGAAAAAAAAACAAATTCAAAGAAATCAAAATCTCTATGTTTTGGTTTAGAGAAAATTGATAAAAGCTTGGTTGGAGGAAAAAAGTAAAAGTGAGAGATAAAAGATGGAAAATCACAACTGACATAAGGAGGGAAACCCATTATATATATATATATTATTTTTCGGTTGGTTAGCACCAAATGTGAGTTTTGTATTTTATAAGCGAAGCAGAGATTGTGTAAATAAAAACAAAAGCCCCGAACCCATTTCAGTCGGTTCCGGTTTTGATCGGTCGGTTTCTTATATTTTTTTGCTCATCTCTAATTAAAATACCCATTTTATATTGAATTTCGGAAAACAAAAATACCTTAATTGTTTTCTTTTATAACCGATTATTTCTTTTAAAAGTTGTGTAAATACATAAACAGGTAAAGAACATTTTTGTCCGAAATGAAATATTTTTTAAGAAAAAACATTAAAATAGTTATATTTATAAATTTTGAATTATTTGGGGTATTTAACCCAAATATTTCTTGTAAATAATGGGAAAACCATAATCCAAGAATGATAAATCAACTTAACACCTACTTATCCCAAAAATATTTTAATTTTTGTACAAATAATAATTTTATTCTTAAAACGTCCTTAAGGTAATACTTACTGTGAAATTACTGTTTATATCCTGAAATTTTGGGACTTTTATATTTATATCCTAAACAAAAAAATTTGCTTTTTAAATATACCAACTTTTATTTTAATTGTATTTATAGTCTTAGATAACCTGAACCTAACATCTAACCTAGACAACGTTTTATGTGGCATTTCAAAACCACATCAACCAAAACGACATCATTTTAATCATCAAAACGAGTTTACAAACAAATCTAAAACTTTAGCAAGTTTTATATTTATATCCTCAACTAAAGTTTTTTTTTTAAAATATACGAACTTTCATTTTAATTACATATGTAGCCTCGAATATGCCAAATCAGCATCCGAATGGTCAGATTGCTTCCGCATTGCCTCATTAAAATACTAATCAATTATTTGTTATCTCTAATTTTTTATTAAAAATTTATTTTAATTTCATGTGTAGTTAAATCATAAAAATAGATTATATTTTAATATAAAAATATTTTTTGACAAGAAATATATTAACATTTGATAAATAAAATTTTATTTTTTTAAATGCAGCCTTGTAGCACAAACTGGCAACATGATAACTGACGACGCGTCTTCTGTCGAGAGCGATGGCCCAAATAAAAAAAAAAAAAAAAAACAAATAACTTAAAGAATAACCACTTTGTTAAATAGCCAAAAATAAAAAAATTATTTTCCTCACCAATTTTTTTCTTCCTTTAATATTTTTCAGGAACCAAACATAACCAATAAAAATTTGTATAAATATATATCCTTGAAATTAAATTATCTCCAATAGCACGTATATTCTCAAATGGGCTTCATTCTTTCATTCTTTTGGGCTACACAGAAAAGCCCAAGTGACGGCCCAAACCGAAAGGGTTGTGGGCTCCAGTCACTCCTTTTAAGCAACACGATGAGAAGCCCAAATTACGGCCCAAATTGAGAGCCTAGCTCCATATATAAGTGTCCATTCTCTATAATGCTTTTAATCTTTGTTTGGCTCGAAAATCTTTGCTTTCTCTAGAAAATCTGATAGTTTCTTGATTCGTATCTTTGCTTGAGATATTTTAATCAACGGAGGACTAGAATCTATCTTCCATTGTTTCTTTGGCCGGTGCACAGCGTATTTGGTTATGCTACAGAAACAATCTACGCGTTGATCGAGCCTTAATTAATAATGGGTCATGGGATCTCGAAATTGCATTTCGTTAGATGTGAGGCTGTTTAAATGATTATTAAGATCTGAAGGAGCCCATTTATTGGGCCCCAGTGTTATAAAACCCTAGGAGGATTATGGTTAGCCGGAGTCTATAAATACCTTTGCTTAGCGCCAGGGGTTTTAAGTTTACGTATTATTTTTAGAGATTAAGAATCTCGGTAGAAAAAAAACACCTTGAGAAAGCAGCTATGGGTTTGAGTGTTTCAGTTAACCTTCTAGTTTCTTTGTGATCGGGTGCGGCGCGCGCGGATCGTCGCACGTGAAATGAACTGAAGATCCGCGTGGATTATAGAAGAGATTTTACGCTACTACGGGTTAGTAATGGGTGATGAAAATATTTATCATCGATTGTATTTAAGCTGTCTTGATTCTGGCCATTTGTATGATTCCTGCAATTGGTATCAGAGCCTGGTTGAATCGGTGTGTGATAGATTAAATCCATAATTTTATTTCTCATGTATATGTGATGTATATTAGATATATGGCACCTAGGATTATATTATTTAAGTTATTTATAATTTTTGTATTATGAATGAATGATTTGGTTTTGGCCTTAATCCATGATAGATTTTGCTTGTATTTTTTTTTTTGGGATGTAACAAGGAGGCTAATCATAAGATTAGGTTTCCTCCTTGATTTATTTATTTATTTATTTTTCCTGCAATTTTATTTGTTTTTTTTTATGTAAATTCAGATTTATTAAAAAAAAATGTAAAAATGACTAACGTTGTTAGAATGGTGATTTTTGTAGGAGTAGTTCTCGGTCAGTGCTCTACCTCCTGTAAAATTTGACAATCCGAGGTTTTGTGTGGCGGTGTTCGTTTGGTGCTCGGGTTCGATAGGGGAGACGTGTTAGGTTTTTGTGTTTTGATGAATGCTGGCCCGGTGGCACCATTCGCATATGCAGCGTGGACTTCTGAGGCGCGAAGAAAAGAAGAAGTCTGGGCCAGATATCGAGTTAAGAACTACTTGGCGTGAACTAATATTTTCTTTTCTAGGAAACCATTGATTAGAACTATTAATTTTAATATATTTTAATTGTTTAAAAATTATATGGATATAACATGTGATATGTGCTTAACATGCCATTTAGAATAGGTGGTGCCATATAATTGCATCATTTTGTTATATACATGTGCATAATAACATATTTGTTTTTATCTAGATAATATTATTATGGAAAACCCTAATTAATTGATAATAAAAATATTGAATGAGTGAAGGTTAAAAATTAATTTAGTGAATTGAGAGCACACGGGCTCCATTAAAGGGTCAATAATAAAATGGTTATGTGATACCCCAACGGATAAGCATGGCCGGATTTTATTGGATTGGATCTAAAATAATTTCAAAATTTTAATAAGGTTGCATGGCCCAAGGTCGACAATGCTTAGATATTAAAGATAATTTTGAAATTAAATTAATGGTTATTACATTCAATTTTAATAATATTAATAACCCTCCTAATGAGGCTTTGTCAATGTTATTAAAGGCTCAAAAAGAATATTGAAACAATGGTTGTTTTTTTTTAAAAATCAATTTTGAATGGTGTGTGTTAGTGTTATCTAGGAAGGCTCTGTCTAAGGAGGTAGGTTTTTAAAGTGCAACGACCGCGCCGCCTTCCTGGGGAGCTAACCCAGTAGGACACTAGACATACTATGTTCAAAGTTTAGTTTATTACAAATGTCTCGCCCAACGTAAGTATTTGTAATGGAAACTAAATTATTGTTGCAATAAACATTAATAATAAGTAGTTTAAAGGATCTACATATTTGTATGTTTGTTGTGTGGATTACGTGTTAATATATGTGCTTTTTTAAAATTTCAGAAAAGGGCATCCTTTAATCCTCTAGCTACAATTTTGAGTCAAAAGCCATTGGATGGAGCCAGCAAGTGACGTAAACGATCTTTACGTTGTCATGATTTTGAGAGAATAAAATTCATTACAACAACTCCGAGCCCGGAGCCGCGCTGTAAGCGGAGAAACTAGAAGCAATTCTGGTTGATAGCGAACCATCTGACTGGCTCGCTGTTATATTCTTGCTATCGTTGCAGAACATCTGTGAAAACAAATTAATGATCTAGAGAGTGTATTAGAAATAATTCAGACTCTAGATGAGATGTTGCCCAAAAGTGGCGATCTTGCTAGACAAGTAGCCATGAGGGCACTAATGAACACTCTGGTGGAGGGGAAATGTGCGGGTTCATTGTCTAAAAATGATGGGGGCACATCGGTCTTGGAGGTGATGGGGAGCTAGGCTGGATCAAGAGATGAAGATTGACATGATCTAAGTCTACACCCGATAGCTTTGAGTAGTTCAAAATGAATTATAATATGAATAAATTGAAGCTTACTCCTGTTGAACTTATGCACGAGCTTGAGAGTGCTGAAAGGTCTCTCGTGAAGCAGGGAAGTGCTTATCATGCTGATAGTTATTCAAAACCTAAAGGGAAACCTAAGAAGGCGGAAGAAAACCAAGCGAAGGAAGCAGGTCGGCCTATCAAACCAAGCGCAATGAAGAAGTAGAAAGGCAAGTGCTTCAGTCTTGAGACCCGAAGGTCATTTGGAAGAAGGATTGCCCAAACCGAGGTATCGGTAGTATAAATGTTGTTGAGGCTTGTTTAGTAGAAATTACAATAATAAATGGATCATTGATTAGAGCCACCACTAACCATGTTTGTTACTCTTTGCGTGGTTAAAACAAGCGACCCACTCGATAAAGGACAAAAGCTTGAAGTTGGAAACGGGAATATGTCTCGTAATGGCGGTAGAGACTAGTGGAGTTATGTTTTAATAATAAGACTTTATGTTTATCAGTTGTTTATTTGTTTGGTTTTAGAGGAATTTGGTTTTACGTTGGTGTTTAGTTGAACATGGTTTAATATGAGTGCGGTTAATTCCTCAGTTTCAGCCAAAAGTATCGCAGCTTTTTATTTGTTCGGATTATTGATAAATGGTATATATTTTTAACTCTATTTCCTATAGTATTAATACTATTGAAAATACGATGATGAGCAATTTCCTTTATCTAAGAAAGGAAGGTTTCAAATGAAACCCTATATGTGGCATTCTGATTGGGTCATATTAATTCTAGTAAAATTCATGGTTTGGTTAAAAGTAGATTTTAAATTCCTTGATCTTTGAACCTATACCGATATGTGAATCATGTTTAGAAGGTAAAGCTGACCAAAGAGGCCTTTCAAGGCCAAAGGAAATCGTGCCACTATACGGTTAAGGTGGTACACATTGATGTATGTGGACAGTAAGCGTCTTGACGGGTATGAGTATTTTATCACATTTACTAATGGCTACTCGAGATATGGTTATGTTTACCTAATGCGTCATAAGTGAAGCTTTTGATAAATTTAAGTATATATTTGAAACGGAAAAAGCAATTGGTGTCCATATCAAGTAGCCCCGGTCACGGCCCAGGCGGTGAATACTTTTCTGGAGAGTTCAAGTTTTACTTGGCTCAAGAGGGGATAATATCTCAATTATCATCTCTTGGAAAGCCTCAGCAAAATGGAGTCTCTGAAAGGAGAAATAGAACCCTTTTAGATATGGTGAGGTCGATGCTCAGTTATTCATCATTATCTGAATGGATTACGGGGATATGCCTTAGAAGCAATTTGCATACATACTAAATTTAGTTTAATTCTGTCTGTTTCAAAGACACCCACAAATTAAGGAAAGAGTACAGCTCAGCTGAACCATATTAGGATTTAGGTGCTCATTTACGTCTTGATCTGAAACAACAAAAAGTTGGAATCTCGACGAAATGTGTATGTTTATTGGCTGCAAGGGAGCAGGAGGGTGGAATATTCTATAATCCAAAGGAAAATAAGGTAGTAGTAATTTTCGTACCCTTTCCTAAGGGATTATATGAACAATTTTAACTAATAGTAAAGTAGTTCTTGAAAAGAGCTTGGCTTAGTTCGAGATCCACCACAAACTCACATTTTCCACCCTTGTTTCATGTTGATGTTCAAAGGGAAAATCTTAAAATGTACGAGTGAACAAACACGGAAAGCGACTCAAGACGGAGATTGGCTTCAGAACAAGAGCAAAATGAAGAGATTGGTAATCACTTGAGCACTTAAAACTTGGATCATACGTACATGTACAACAACCAATGCGACAAACTTCGTAGTGGGAGGCCCGTCATAGTAAACCTGCAAGGTATGCCTTGTTAGGAGAGACTTATCAAGTCGTTTTGGATAATCACGACAGCTGACCACCACATACGAAGAGGCATTAGATGTTGTTAAGAGTGGAAAAAGCTGATAGGTAGTGAGATGGAATCTATGGGTTCCTAACTTCCGGTTTGGTCTTGTAGAAGCACCTAAAAGGGGTAAAACCAATTGGGTGTAAGTGGATCTAAAAGAGAAAGAGGGTAGTAGATGCGGAAGGTTGGAAACCTTGAGCTAGATTAGTTTACAAAATGTTACACCCCCCGAAAGAGGGCATAGATTATGATGAAACTTTTTTCTGGTAGCCAGCGCCCAAATATGTCAGTTCTCTTGATAGCGACCGGCTCTCGTTACGAGATTTGACAAATGGATGTCAAAACAATTTTTCTAATGGAGGCTAGAGAGGATATCATGTCGACCTTGAGAAGGGTTCATAGCCTTGGAGTCGAGAACACATGGTTTGCAAGTTGCATAGGTCTATTTATGGGCTTAGCGAGCATCCAGTCATGGAACATCAAATTTGATCAAGTTATCCAAATTATATGGATTTGAAAAGTCTTGATGATGAACCATGTGTATAAGAAAAATTCAAGGAATGATGGTAGTCTTTTTGGTACTTTACGTAGATGATATTTTGTTAGTGAAGCTTGATGTGAAAGTGTTGTCGGGCGTAAAAGGGTTACTGAAAAACAGTTTGATATGAAGGACTTGGGTGAAGCTAAGCTATATTCTAGGAATCAGCTTTTACGAGTGGGAAGAATAAGGTGTTAGCTTTATCGACCTCTATTGATAAAATAGTGACTAGGTTTGGCATGGAAAATTCAAAGGGACTTCTACCCGCCAGACGTAGATTCATCTTCCCCAGGGCTTGATAAGCAGCTGCGAAGAAAAGGCTATTAGTAAGAAATCTTATGCTTAGTGTTGGTAGTCTCATGTATCGCATGCTATGGAGACTAGATGTTCTTCGGGCGGTGGTGTGCCAGTGCAATCGGATCAGTAGAACAACTGGATACTTGATGAAACATATACTCAAGTATTTAAAAAGAACAAGGGATTATATACTCAAGACATTTTCTCGGGAAACTGTGGGTGGTGTTCAAGAAAATTCAGGCTTTACTACGAGGTATGATCGGCCTGTGTACGTTCACGGGCAGTCTCTCAGCAAATCAACGGTGGAGATTGGAGGGAAGAATGCATGGGTTCCAAGAAACTTAAAGAATCTTACCTTTTTTGAGATTAAAATTTATGTGCAACCATATTCTTTTTTTTTTCTTCTGTTTGCTTGCCGAATAAATTTTAGATTTTCTTGGAAAATATAGGCTCCGTCTAAGAAAAATAAAAAGTAAGTTTAAATATAATTAATTAATTTTATATGTTTATTTAAATTCATCACTTTTTTTGTTTTTCTCTATTATACAAGGATTAAGAAATTTAGCTTAAATTTAAAATTTTTGAACATATAATTATGATTAAACCTATATATTTTTTTATGTTCCTCCAAAATATTCTTTCCGCTTATATGAGGCATTTGGTTTTTTTTTAATTATTTAACTAATAGAACTTTGATTTAGTTGAATGTTGAATAAGGCTTAATAGTATTAAGTGATTTGTTTTTCTAATATTATATTTATATTAAGTTAATATCTGTTTGTTTTTTAAATGCTTAAAATCAACATCTTAAATAAATTAAATTTTTTTAAGTAATTGCATTTGTGTAATAATGATATACTTTGATTTTTGAGAATATAATATTTGGTTAAATACCTTAAATAACTCAACATTTGTAAAGCTAATCATTTCTATGTTTTTTCTTAAAGAATGACTCATAAAGGACAAAAATCCACTTTTTATTTCATGTATATATAATATATATATATATATATATATATATATATATATATATATATATTGAAGTACTAGAAATATGAGGGTATTTTTGTCAAAATGGTAAAAATTAATGAATAATCAAAATTTAGTTTCAAAGGTATTTTATCCAAATCTCATTTTTATTATTATGATAAAATAAGAATAATAACCATGTATAACATTTTATAGTACAAAAAAAATTAAAATAAGTAAAATTATTATGATAAAAAATTTATTATCATCATTCTTACAAAAAATAATTATTTTATTTATTTATTTTTTATAATTAAAATAAAATATATAAAATTAATAATTTTAAAAATAATAGATTGATGAAAATAAAATTAAAAATATTTCATATTTTAAAAATATTTTGAAAATATTATATTTGGATTTTAAAGAATTTAAAATATTTGTAAAAAATTCTAAACCAAATAAAGAAGATTTCAGAAAAATAAAACGTCTATAGTCAGAAATGAGCAAAAACAACGCCTCTAAAATTTATTTGACATTTATAAGAGATTTTTTTAACACAAAAAAAAAAAAAAGAAAAAAAAAGAAAAAGGAAGAAAACACCATTTGGAAAAATTTAGAAAACATTTTAGGGAAAAAAAAAGGTAAAAATCACTTGTAGTGTTTCCTAGAAAAACATCGTTTTTCACTTTTTCTAATAAGTGATTTTTTTTACGCTTTTAAAGGAAATAATTCTAATGAAATGTTTTGATCGATGTTTGAAATAGAAAGTAGAAAAAACATGAAGCACTATATTAGAAATGATGTTTCCTGAACTAATTATTATCTTATTAGAAATACTGAACTAGAGAGAAGTAGAATTCTTAGTTTACATAATCAAGGAATATTATTTTTTATCTGCATATTAAAAAGGAAAGAATGTCCTATATTCTCTCTTTTCTCCAACTGAATAGAAACCTCCCTGAAATTTAATGAACAAAAAATTTAGAATCCAAAAAAGCCATACATGCTATGCTCTTATTGGTGAGACTTTGTTTTCTTGCAAGCTCTAGCTGTAGTTGTTGTGGTTAGGGAATTACATGCTGACCTCAAGAGTAGGTACCGATGAAGGTTCGGGTTGGAAACACTTGAGGTGCCATTAGATAAGAGCAACAGTGGCAAGCTTTTATCAACTCCAATGGTAGACGTGAGGTATTTCAAAAGCTTAGTGAAACACCTAAGCTATGAGATGATCATCAGAGTGCCCTCGCAATAGAGATAGCGGAGTGGGTAGGAAGCGGGTGTCGTCCAAACCCACCCCGTTTGGGCCAGGGGATGGAGGCCTTGGACGGTGTTGGACGTACTCACAGGATACCCATCTCAGCATGAGGGATAGAGCGAGGGTGAAGACTTACTCTTACCAGCCAGTACCGCCCCGTCCATTACCAGATTAAATAAATAAATAAATTAAATATATATATATATATATATATATATATATATATATATATATATATATATATATATATACTCTATATATATATATATATATATATATATTATGCTACATTGTTGTAGTATTTATATATATATTATAAATAAATATAGTATTTTGGACATTTGTTGTTTGTATTTTGTTCAAATATATTATGCTACATTATGTTGTGTTAGATTATTTAGAATGTTGTTGGATTATTTAAAATATTGAATTTATTTAGCTTGGACTTGGGCTTGGGCTTGGGAAACGAGTACGGGGGAAGTGGGGATGGGGATGGGGATTAAAAATTTATCCGTGTGGTCGAGGATGGTGAAAATTATGCCGCCTAACGGGGTGGGCCAGGGGATGGACGGGACCCAGGGTGCGGGGATGGAGACTACCGGCCGCTGGAGTCCTTGCCGTCACACTCACCAACAATCAAGCTGTTATTGCATGTGGCTCATATTGAGAGTAAAATGGGGCAAGTGTTGGAACGATACGTTATGTTCAGGGTATAGGGATATATTTGTAATTTGATCATATCCATGGTTATTATAAATACACTCCTCCCATGTAACTCTTTTTTAGTGATAGTGAAATTTTGAGTCGCCGTTCCCATTGATGTAGGCACATTATCAGGCAATATAAATTTGTGTGTGTATTCTCCTTGTTTTCTTCTTGATTCACCCATATCATTGTTGTACAATTCACTACACAAGCCCAATGGAAGGTTAGCTCAGAGGAGTAAGTAGCAAATTTCAAGGCCAAATACCCCACCAATGTGCCTAGGGTATGTCACCACTTCATAACCTCCGAACTTCTCCCAAGCACATATGTTTGTGAGGTTACCAAAGAAAGAGCCCTCCTTAACTATGCAATTCTCCAAGACATCAAGTTTGATGTGGGAAAATCGTTGAGAACTCCATTTTGAGCAACAAGGAAGAAGAATGGGTCTTGGGTACCTAATCCTCATCTTGGTGTGTGAAGCAGGCTAGAGGTAGAGTCTCTTCCAAGAAGATTTGTTTCACCTTATCAAAGCTATCGTGGTAGAAACAAAAAAAGAGAGAAGAAATCAGAGGACCAAGCCCCGAACAAACATAGGTTGAGCAATGAATCCTGATGAGAGGAAGGAGAAGAAAACGGGCCGCGTGAGCATGTGTGCCTCCATTTTAGGGAGAGCCCTCTAGCTCCGAAGATCTCATAGTTAAGCTCACACAAAGAGAGGATGCATTTTGGCATGAGCACAATGACTTCCAAGTGAGTGTGTATCAACAGTTTGAGGAGCTTAGAACACAGAATGCCATAATCTTGTCCAATTAGAACACAATCACTCAGCAATTGGCTCAAACTACTCCCTTCTGACTCACAGTGCTCCACCACCACCACAACCATTAGCTTCAATCTCAGAGCAACAAAGAGACCATGGAGATGATCAGCCTGATCATCAAGGGAGTCCTCTCATTTTTTAACTTTTTACTATTACATTGAGGACAATGCAATACTTGAGTCTTGTTAGTCCTCTTAGTGTCTCTTTCATGATTGCTTAATTGTTTGTTGTGTTGTTTGTGTTTGCATGTTAATTTAGTTTGTTGGTACTTCTTTGTTTATTGTCTTTGTTTGTGTGTATTCAAGTTGTTAGTGTGTTTGAATAAGTTTGAGTTGGGCTTGGTGGTGCCACATCTTACCAATTAAGGACACTTAAATCTTTGAATTTCGATGTTTAAAGCCAATCTTTGAGATACTAAGTTGTTTGTTTGATTTAGGACATAGTGCATGATTAGTTGTGGATGACTTAGGTGACGTTTGTTTTTTGGCTTTTTACTTAAAGCTAAATAGCTTTCAGCATTTAACTTGTTTGTTTTTTTTTTTAAATTTTTTCATGATTTATTGCTGAAATGTCTAAAAAAAAATTTGAATTGAAAAAGTCAATTTCCAAAACAGGAGACACCATCCTTGCCCAACAAGGAGGAGAGCTAGCAACACTCACTATCCAATGTTAAAAAATAAACAACTTAATACCTAACACTATTAAGTAATATTTAACATTAAGCTAAAAAAAGTTATATTTAGCATTAAGTAAAAAAAAAAAACAAATGGCAGCATAGTTTGTGCTTTCCCCCTCTTTTGTCAGCTATTTCTTATGGGAAAATTTGTGATGCCACTAAATCAGTCTGTGACAACTTGTCAACCCGCGGAAGACTTGTGGATGTCGGGTAACCCGACACTACACCACCGTGTCCCCTTTTCCAGGACCCATGATTTAACGAAAATCGGACAGAGTCTCCTTTGTACGGGGAGCTCTACACAAAATACAATGTGACACCCCAAATCCTAGGGTCTCGTTGACAACCCGTTAACCCGCGGAATTCCTGTGGATTTCGGGTGACTCGATACTACACTGTTGTGTCCCATTTATCGGGATCCATATTTTCACAAAAATCGGGCAGAATCTCCTTTGTTTGGGGGAGCTACACCCGACATACAGCACAATATAATCATAACCCATCAAGGGTCCTCAACGAGTAGTATTGATCCACCACAGGATCCATCTTGTCCATATCCCAAATATACATCCCTTTCTGAGACCCATTCATTCACATTTAAATCTAAAATTTGAAAATAAAACACTAATTATAGTCAGTGAAATTAGATCATGACCCTTTTACATAATTACTTGCGACTATTTTGAAGCCAGGTTCCAAAAGAATTTAGTTACAATTCTTTTATAATATTTTTTTTACAAAGGTAATATCAAAGCTACACATCAAGCCTCTTACACTCACGGCCTCAGAGCGCCGCCTCCCGTACACCCCTGTATCTGAAAGGGGGTCCCATAACGGGGTGAGCAATGCCCAAAAAATTCTCCTACAGGGCTACTCCCCGCCTAAATGCACATGCAATGGCATACAAAAATCATATCATATTCCATACAAAATGCAATTTTTCTTTTTTTACATGAAATGGTTCATGTCATGCATGAGATGCGACTCCTCATGCCCATAACCCAAGCCCTGACTGACTCTCTCACACTTGCACAATTAAGTGAAACCGCCATCGGGTGTTTCACCAATGACTTAAATTACTGAGAACCCTCCACATTCACTTGCATTTTTTAATCATCAAATCCACATTGCCTACGGGCCACGCCTTTTCTGGTCACACCACAGGATCATCGCGCCCTTCCAACATTTTTACGGGCTTTCACCGCCGGTGATCATGTCTAACCGCATATAAATTTGGGTCTTTCACCATGTGGGGGATCTACCCATCTTGCTACGCCCAAACACACGTGATTTATATTTATTATTGATTTATACAAATGTGAGTCTCGATTTTGGACGTGGTCCCATTTTCGAGCTCACCACACATTCACAAAGAATGGTGAATAATAGTACCATGCACCCACACCCGACTCGACGTGATGTGACTGCGCATATGAAATGCAATCATGCCATTTCATGCTATGTCATGCTACATGCAACATTTATAAATTCCGGATAATTATATTTCCTACATATAATTTTCATTAATTACAATTTCCATGTTAATACACCACACAAGCACATATTAACATGATTTTTACACATAACAACGTATTATTTATTTTTCCAACAATACACACAACATGGCCCAAATCTCGGATCCATATAAAACAGGGCACCTCTTGGTACCTTCACTACCATGAACCATTTTTGGTTCCATTTGTCACCGAATCACTGTGACACCAAATGCATAATAAACCCGAAGACATCACCCAGTGATCAAAACCAAACTCAACATAGTCCAGGATTGTCTCGCAACTTAACCTAAACATTTTAATATTCATTCCAAAATCTTTGACCTAAATCACACTATTCGAAGACAACCTATGCCATTACATGGATTTTAGGCTAAAAATATTATAAGTAGGAAAATTCTCTACCTCGTGGAGTTTGACGAAGCTCCCAAATTGTGGTACCCACGCATAGGTCACGATGCATGGATCAACTTTTCTTCTCTGACCATCGAGCTCCGATCGTCGAAATGCCGGGAAAATCTCTTTTTTTCTCTCTCTTTTTTTCTCTCTTCGTTTGCTTCTTTCTCTCATTTCTCTCATGTTTTCTTTCCTTCTTTCCTCCTATTCCTTTTCTTTATCCATCGAATTCCTTCATTCATGTTTGCTCCCATCTCATTTTCTCATTTTCTCATTTTCTCATTTTTTTTCCTCAACCGAATTTATCAAAGTGGTGGAAACTTCCCCCCACTTTCCTCTTAGCCACTTATCATCTCCATGTATTTTCTTGATTTTTCTTGATTTTTTTCTTTCTTCTTTATTACATCATTCAACACATATCTACTGGGGAGTCATTTATTCCAGTGCACCACACAACGCTATGTGTCATTTCCTAGGGTGCCATGTGGCACTCACATGATATGCTGTCACTGACACTAACAAGCCTCAAAACGTGAAATCAATCGCTCCCGAATCCGACGAAATTCGATGGGGTAACTAGATTTCACAGACGAATCAATGGTGAAGTCCGCTTGCCATCCGAGATCTAGAAAACTCTGTGTTTCCAAACCGAATCATCGTTTTTACCATTTTTTCAAAAATTGAATTTTTCCCTGGGTTTTACATTCTTCCCTTAATAGAATTTCATTCCTGAAATTATACTCAAAGACACACAAACACATGGCACATAATATTCTAGTGCTAAATATTAGACCACGACCTTCGTCCTCAAATAAGAACGATAGGTGGCCCGCATCGTGTCCCTCGCCCAAGGCTCCTCCACTCCTGGTGTTGTGCCACAACACTTACTTAGCCATACGGCCTCAAGGTTTGAAAACTTGGATTCAGTTATCCATACACTGTCCCTCCTCGAAGGTCCCATTAGTGCTCAAATACAATGTCCCAAATCCACTGGCATGAGTCGATCCGAGATACCGAGCATGAGACTTAAATTCCTCATGCACACTTGATAAACTCTGGTAGCGCCTAACCGGAAGCAAGAAACCGTACCCACTCATCTCGACATCTCAAGGCCCACATACCTTAAATACAGCTTCCCTCGCTTCACGTATTCGAACACCACTCCTCTCTTGTGCATCACCTTCAAGAAATGCGATCACCCACCTCAAACTCTGTGAGGTTCACGCCGTCTGCCGTAGCCTTCCTGTTTGGCTCGAAGCCATGAGAAGACGCTCAGATCAAATCCACCTCTTAGAGGTATCTCTAATCGAGTCGGGACCAACATGGAACGCTCTCCCACATCTGTCCAACAAATCGAGATCGGTACGGCCTCCCATATGTGCTCTATAGCAGGTCATTCAGATACTTGCCCTGATAAATCTCATATAAAGAATTCCACTAAGGGTAAGTGCCCTCCTAGCTACCCTTAAGATCCGTGACACATGCTCACAAAGATGTCCTCTTAAAACCTATACGGTCATCTCCGACACCATCCGGTTCGCGGATGAAACGTAGTGCTCATCAGGCAACTCGTGTTCCTATGGCCTTTGGAAACTCTTCCAAAAGTGTGTCAGAACTGATCCCCCCGTCCGATACAGACTCATGTAACCTGACAATCTCAATGAATGTACAATCGGTAGAAATTCCTCAAGTGTAGCGTCATCACACCGCCAGAAAATGTGCCTACTAGTTGAGTCCTTGGCCTATCATCACCCCACACCGCATCATGCCTCCGCGGTGTCCTGGTAAAACAAACCACCGTGGACGCATACCACTTCCACTAAGTTACCTCCAATGGCTGGAGTAGCCTTGCTGGCTTCTGATGCTCAGCCTTTACCTGCTGACACGTGAGACACCGTCGAACAAAATCTCCAACGTGTCGTTTCATTCCGCTCCAGTAATACTGGTGACGAAGATCACAATACATCTTCGTGCCACCTGGATGCACAACAAATCGAGAGCAGTGGAATTCCCTAAGGATCTCCTCTCTCAGATTTGTCAACTGGGGAACCATAACCCTTTCCTATATACCGAAGACTACCATTTCAGTGGACGTACCCAACCTTCTGGCCACCCGTAATCTGACAGACCACCCCCGATGGAGAATATCTCTCGCGTCTGGTTCTAGACTTAATCACCCGCTGTAGAGGGATGGCGGAGCCACCCAAACTCCCTAACGCTCCCGTAGTCCGATCACCATTCGCGCCCCAAACCGCCCCATAGTCTCGAATATCTCGTCACTGGGAAGCTATACTAGCCAATACTCCCTGACTTTCGACCACGCATCAACTACTACATTTGCCTTACTAGATGTAATGCAAAGTGAAGTCATAATCCTCCGATACTCCATCCATTCAGATTACCACACTCCTTCCTATGATAGAATTCCTAAGAACTCCACAATAACCTCCCAGCCAAGCTTGCTCGACTGACAAGTTACCATGAAGCTAAGCCGTTAAAAACCGCTGAACCGCCTTGAAAACGGGTTATAAAATTTTCACTTTTCACAAAAATCACACCTTAGATTTAACGAAATCCGCAAAGATAACGACCGCATCTGGTTAAGCCCGAATACAAAAAATCACCCGTATATGCACTTAATATTTTCCAAAATCCAACTACAATCATAAAGCAGGACCTCTGGTCCTCATCAAAATATAAGATAAGAATTAATCTAACATAATTTCATCGCAACCTGTTTTTCTCAAAACTATGCATGCATATTTTACAAAAGATATTTACATATACAAAATGTCACATTTTAACTTTTACTACTTTTACTTTACACCTTATCTTATAGATAATCACAACACAACGTCTAGGACTCCAGGATCCCGAAAGTAAGTTCACAACACCGCACCTGAAAATTATTTTAAAAACGTAAAACCGTGGAGCCAAATGGGCTTAGTGAGTACTATAGTTCTAAATGTTGTTGTCTCTGTTGTAATGATCTAACATGGTTGTAAAACTATTTATGAGAAAACTGAGTTTTTGCTATGAAAACCATTTCTAAAAACTGTTCTGAAAACTATTTATGTCACGAAACCGTTTTGCTACCGAAACCATTCTCAAAACTAATTCTCAGTTGTTGAAAACCGCTCAAAACTATTTCTAATGCTTAAAAATGTTTCAAAGGGGTGGTTAATATCCGAAGTTCTATACCAGAAATCAAGTACCGCTAATCGCGGACCCATTTTATGAAATAATCAGATCGCGGATGCCCCAAACTCCTAACCTGAATCGACAAACCTGAACACTACCCGGCTAATATGGTCCTAAGGAACACCTAAGGATCTCTATAGCACTGGAACTCCTCGAACTGAAAATGCCGGGTGATGGAACCTCTAATCCAACACCTCATCAAGCATGTGATCAAGTCGCACAATTGAGAGTACCCAATGCGAGGGGGACTCACTATATAAATAAATATATACTAGATCTAACCCCCAATTGCCAAACTGTGAACAGGTAGTTAGTCATAATATCCCATAACCTTACCATGCACAATCCAAAGACCGACTGAAACTGAAATGCCATCTGTGGTTTTTATAAACCAGCTAAACTGCTTTTAACATCGAAATCAAATTTTCAGCCGAGTATAACAAGTGGGAGTGGGTAAAAAAATGCTTTATAAATTTATATTTTCAAAGCACTTTACAAACTTAAATTTTAAATACTGCTTAGAGATTTAGTACTCACCTTTCTCTACTTACTAAACTCGGTTAATCCACTCCAATAACTTTTTCGCCTCGCTTTAGCTTACACACTCAAATGAATACGACGAAACATTAATCGTCATGATAGCAAAACCTAACGTACTTCACTATTCATATTCACCATTCACACCATCTACCATTTCAATGGAAATCGGCGAAACTCGTGATTTCCTGCATTCACGCGTAACCGTCAGCGTAGAGTAACTTTAACTCTCGTCCTAAAAATTCCACCTAGAGCAGCTGAATTTGAGGAAAACCAAAATTGAATCTTTCCAATTTTTAATACTTGAATTATGTGTGAAATCCCGTGTTTTTGGTACCCACGCTGTGAGTCTCTCGTCAGAGCACTTTTCTGCTCTAGTTCCATTAATCTTACTCACTAAAAACTCCTGAATCGAAGAAAGAAGAGAATAGAATAAAAACTAAAAAAAATTAAATTCTTCTCTGCTATCCGTCTGAGCATTCCTGACTTTCCTTTTTGACATTTTTTTTTCAAGTGGGACCCACATGTCCCTTTTTTCTTTCATTTCTCGATCCGTTTCAGCCTTGAAACAATTTATTTTGTCCCGGTTTCAATTTCATTTATCCTAATTGAATATTCTTTAAATATTTGTCATTTTTCGAGATTTTTCTAAAATCCAATTTTCAGGTTTCACTCTAAACCCGTCACCTAGAAATTCGTAAAATATTCCGACTGTCTAGGAATTTAACCAAACTTTCCTGGGTTACTAGATTTCGTGAGACGAACTTAACGGCACAGTCCGTTTCGTCATCTGAGATCTAGAGAATTTTCTAGGCTTCCCTAAACCATTTTGGCAATTTATTATTATTATTATTCTTTTGAAATTCCTTAATTTGTACTTTCACCCCCTCCACTTTCCTTAATTATAAAAGTGCCACAATTCTTTGAAAACTTTACAATTTTATCCTTAATAACAACTTCATGACATTTACATGGCACTCAAAATTCTTGAGGCTAAATACACCCTACTTGCTACACTTACTGTACACCCTCTCGGGATCTGAAGCAAATCCTCCCTCCTTAGAACATTTCGTCCTCGAAATGAACAACTAAACTCAAAGGAAAAGAAAATACCTCATTTGGAAAATAATTGAGGGTACTGACACAAGATTCCCGAGCTCGCCCTGGGCACTTCTTTAATCCCATGATTCCCCCCATAAAACTTTTGACTAACTGAATGACCTTATTTCGCAAAATCGCTTCCTCTACGATCTACTATCCTGCATTGGCTGCTCCCTTATAGGTCAAATTATCCTTTAGTTCTACCGGGGCTGGATCTCTGAGAGATGGAGGATCTGTTGTACTTTTGCGGAGCATGGATACATGAAACACATTATGAACCTTAGACAACTCGAGGAAAGGTCTAATCAGGCGCCACTGCCTCCCACTATGGCAATAATCCATATGGCCCTATGTATCCGAGCCTCGCTTCCCGCCTTCCAACGGCGAGACTCTTCGGTGGGAAACTTCGAGGAAGACCCTATCGCCCACTCTAAACTGTAGAGATCCACGGCGCTTGTCCACATAACTTTTCCGTCTCTGGTCTCGCTATCTCTGAGCCTGCTCCTGACAACTGATCTTATCTAAGGTAATATGTACTAACTCTGGCCTATCGCCTCCTCTCCTACTTCATCCCAACATACTCTTATAATGACACTGGCCATACAATGCTTCAAATGGGTTTCATGCCTATGCCTGGATTGATAACCGTTGTTGTAGGCGAACTCCATCGGTATAAACGAGTCCCAGCCTTTAAACTCTATCACGATGCTCTAAGCATATCCTCTAATGGGCCTGGAATAGTTCTCTCTCTGACCACCATTAGTCCAGGACGGAAAGTCAGGCTAAAGTGCAATCGAGTCCCTACGGCATCTAGAACCGGACTAAAACTGATGTGGAATCTCACGGGTCTGACATGAGATCATCGATATAGGAACACCATGTAATATAACTATCTCCTCCACATATAATTGAGCTAACTTTGTCCAACTAGTCATTACTTAATCGGGAGAAAATGCGCTTGATTTCTCGTTAGGTCTATCCACTATCACCTATATATGGTATCGTGTTGCTCCGAGTTCTCGTAAGCCCGTAACAAAATCCATAGTAATCTTATCCCACTTCCATACAGAATAGAAAGGTCAGATCTTTCCTATAGCTTCGGTGCTCAGCTTTACCCGTCGACAAGTTGTATCCAGATACCGAATCAAGAATTTCCTTTTTCACGTTTCTTCCACCAATAATGCTCCTCGTATATTATACATCTGAGGCACATAGTGGCATGGTATATGCTGAAGAGTGAGCCTCTTCCATACTTCCTTTTAGTTCATCTATTTCAGTACACACATTCGACTCTTAACTATTACTCTCCATCGTCTCGATCCGAAACTCGCTTTCCTTACCACCCTCAATCTCCGCTCAACTTAATCATCTCTAAACCGCTTCGACCTTCCTGACTGGATCCACAGAGTAGGAACGAATACAAATGATGCCAACAAAGTCCTCAGATCAGCCTACTAAAATCAACTCCTAAAGATCTCAACTTTACCTGTCAGGCTGGAGAGATACCGTTCAGAGTGAAGATAGGAACCCCTCTGTTTCTCGGCTTAAGGCATCAGCCATTACATGCCTTCCGATGGCACTCTATCATGCAATCACAACTCTTAATCAACTCCAACCACCGGCGCCGCCTTGCTAAGCTCTTTCTCGAGGAAGATATTTGCGTGCTCTTAGTGACTCCGTGAATATCCTACAGAACACCAGATAATGTCCCCAGATCTTTTAGAGCGAAACAACGCCGTTAGTTTTAAATCGGTAGGTCTGGGTAGTTCTGGCCAGGCTTTTAATTGACTCGAAGCATAAGCTATCACTCTACCATTCTCGCATCAAACACACCCTAACCCCTTGTATGGAAGCATCACTGCAAACCATAACCATCCTTTTCCCTCGACGGTAATAGCTAACACCGGAGTCAAGCGCAATCTCCGCCTCGCCTCAAAACTATGCACCGGCGTGTATCCGACCAACTCGAATTTCGATCCTTTTCAATAGATTGGTCAATGGGCTGGCACACTAAAATCTCAACAAATTTCCTGTAATAACCTACCAATCTAAGGAACCGCGACTTCAAAACATTCGCGGCGCCTTCCGCTCACTATAGCTTCGATCTTCCCAGGATCCACACTAATACCTTCTGCCGAAATGACATGACCCAAGAAAGCTACTTTGTCCAACCAAAACTGGAACTTACTAAATTTAGCGTATAACTGTCGCTCTCTAAGAATCTGCAACACTGTCCGGAGATGCTCTGCATGTTCCTCTGGACTGCCTGAGTACACTAGAATGTCATCAATGAATACGATCACAAACTTATCTAAATATGGACTGAATACCCTGTTCATCAAATCCATACCTGTTCATCAAATCCATGAGCGCTAGGTTGGGGCATTAGTCGATAAGGTATCACCTAGGAACTCGTAGTAGCCGTATCGTCTTAAAAGCGGTCTTGACATCGTTCTCGGACCTTCAGCGATGGTGGCGACCTTGGGTGATCTTAAAATACAGAGATCCTATGATTGGTGAATGGCTCATCTATCGGGAAGAGAGAATGCGGTTGCGTATTGTCTTGTTCAGGCGTATAGTCTATACACAACCATAAGCTTCCATCTTTCTTCTTTGCGAAGGAGTGGAGCTCAGCGATCGATGTACTAGGTCGGATGAAGCCACTTATTTATGATTCCTCAATTGTGCCTTCAATTCTTTCAACTCTGCTGGCACCATTATGTATGGAGGAATGGATATTGGCACGGTCCCTGGAATCAATTCATTAACAAACTCGATTGCTCTATCAGAGGTAAGCACGAAATATCATCACGGAAACTCTTTGGCTAATAGGGATGTCTTCCCGGCGAAGTGTCCCAGCTGTCTCTTATCCACTACAAATGCCAAATAACGGAAACCTTTAGGCATTCGAAGCAGTCATAGCATTAATGAGATGAGCGATCTCTTCGATTCCCCGAAATATCACGCCTGGTTCCTCTGGTTGAACCAATCTTACTTATTTCTTATAGCAATCTAGGTGGCTCACATCTTGGATAGCAGTCTATACGAGACTATATAAAATCATGGATACCTAACACTGTAAGTATCTTTGGAAAATCCTTATTCTGGATCACCAATGCGCTGCCTGGAACTGTCCTTTCGGATATCATAGTATCCCCATTAGATGCAGGAAACCACCATAAGACCATCATAGGCTGGGACTCTGTCGGTGCCTCTCGGTGAATGGTCTTGGAAATAAATGAATGAGTGGCTCGTGGGTCCACCAATGCATATGCATTATGATCGTAAACTGAAATCATACCAGTAATCACGTTTGGTGATGCATACGCCTTCTATTTGTGTGTTGAAAATACCCAGAGCACAGTCGAGTACCACTCTGTATCTGACGATGAATCTTGCCTCTGCCTCTGTACCCCTACACGGCCTCTACAGTCTTGTATTGCCACCTCTGCTGAACCACCCCTACCGGCTGGCCCAGGACCGTTAGTGCACGGGGTAGGCTGCAATACTGCCTCGGAGGTCTCTGCTGACCTGCAGCGTAGACCGATTTCGGATAAAGTGGCGTTCTGCCCATGATGGAAGCATCTGTCATGTTCATCACACTCTCAGGATGCCTCCTCGGCATGTAGGGCACAATGGAAAGATGATCCTGAAAGATCCTACCACCTCCTGAGGCTGGCGGTGATCGAGACGGATCCACGGCTGAATCTTTGCTCACTCGTCAAGGCCCCTGCGCGAGTCCTTCTTCCTTTCTTTCTCGATGGCCCGGTGTCTGGCGACTAGTCTCGGAGCACCTCTCTTCTTGTCTGGCCGCCTCACGAGTTAGAAGCTGACTGTCCTTTCTACCTTTAGTGCGACCTCAACCAGCTCTCGAAGTTATTTTGAGATTCCCGGTAGATGAACTTTAGTCGAAGCGTTGGCAAATGCATGAATAAAACACACTAATGTTCCTCATTTTCCTGTATCATAGGCACAAATTTCACGAGTTCTGAAAACCTTTGCTCATATTCTGTCACTGTCAGGGATCGCTGCTCTAACTTGAAGAATTCTTCTATTTTTACATCCTGATAACTACGCGGGTAAATACGTACGTAAATGCTTGTAGGAGCTGGTCCCAGTGACTCTGAGTGTCTCCTCTTAATGGTCTCCCACCAGTCCTTGGCCTTGGCTGCCATCAAGAACCCTGAAAAGAGGACTTTCTTCTATCCCGAACACCCGTGTTTGCATAAATTTCCCACCAACCTATCCCACAGCCATAGAATGCAGCGCCTGCGGGTCGCCCAGGTACCATCATAAGTTTTAGCCCCTAATTTTAGAGCGTTTTCTATCATGCCCCTCTGCTCTTCTGAAGACTCCCGTGTCTGACGGGTAGTTGTTGTCTGCGGCCCTCGATGGTTCTGCTGGGGGCTGATTCATTGAAGCATCTTCCGATCTAAGGGTGTGCTCGACATATCTCTCTGGTGGTGCTCCGTCTTGGAAGTCTGGGTGACCTCTCATTCTCGTCGGACAGCATCTTTTGTGAATGTAAGTTAAAATTGTGACACTTGCAATATTTGATGCATGCAAGTTAGCAAAACAATGTAGGTTTGCAGCCCAAGGAAAATCATTATAAAAAAACAATTCTATAGGAAATGTGTGACTTCAGCAACAGCGAACTATCGCTACGCTTGCTCTGATACCAACCAGAAAAGACCCTTCCTAGTGACGGGAAATGCATGACAACTCCTGATAACCTCTAGCCAAGCTCGCTCGACTAACAAGTTACCATGAAGCTAAGCCGTTAAAACTGCTGAAACCGTCTTTGAAAAACGTGAGTTATAAAAATTTTCACTTTTCTATCAAAATCACACCTTTAGATTTAATGAAAATCCGGCAGCATAACGACTGCACGGTGGTTAAGCCCGAAATACAAAAATCACCTGTATATAAAAATATACACTCCCAATATTTTCCAAAATCATTTGATCATAAAGGACCTGCGGGTCCTCGTCAAATCTCAGATAAATTAATCTAACATAATTTCCTTACACTTAACTGTTTTCTCAAAACCATGTGCATGCATATTTTACAAAGATATTTACATATACAAAATGTCACATTTTAACTTTTACTACTTTTTAATTTACACACCTTATCTATAGATAATCATAACCTGACGTCTAGGGTAAAGTCTGGAAAAGTCTTTGAAGCTGACACACTTTTTGAAAAATTATTTTAAAAGCGAGCGTGACCAAACGGGCTCGAGTGGAGTACTATAAGTTCTAAATGTTGTTATGCATTTGTATGTACCTCCAAATATGGTTGTAAAGCTGTTTATGAAAACTTAGTTTTCTTGTAAAACCATTTACGAGAAAAGCTGTTACGAAAACTATTTATCTTTCTTTGACTTCATTTTTTCTTCTTTGAAAACTATTTTGAAAACTAATTCTGCTGCTGAAAACTATTCTTAAAACTATTTTTGCTGTTTAAAACTGTTTCAGTGGTGGTTAATATTTGAAAGTGCTATACTGTAAATCAAGTACCAACCACTGTGACCCATTTCTGAAATACCCTAGACGTGATGCCTCGAAACCTCGGAAGCTGGCATCGATAGTGAACCTCGGAACACTACCAGGCTAATATGGTCCGATGAATACGGCGGGATCTCTACAGCATAATGGAACCTTGGAACCAAAATGCTCGGTGATGGAACCTCGGAACCAACACCTCATCGCTATGTACTAAGTCAGCGCGCTAATTATATACCCCGAATGTGCAGAGGGCGACTCACTATATAAATATATACTAGATTTAACCCCCAATTGTCGACCAGGCAATATAGTTAGTCATAATATCCCATAACCTTGCCATGCACAATCCAAAATACATCTGACCAGCGAAATTTGTGCCATCTAGGGTTTTGCTAAACCGAGCCAAAGTTGTTTCTTAAATCTGAAATCAAACTTTTAATGAGTATATGATGGAATTAAAAAAATGCTTTATAAATTTATATTTCAAAGCACTTTACAAAGCTTGTAATTCATGACTTTCGTTTAGAAAAGTTTTGGCGTCTTCATCTTTTACCTTACTAAACTTGAGCCGCGACTCCTGACTTTCTCGCCTTTGCTTTTAGCCTACACACTCAAACGAATATGGACGAAAACATTAATCGCCTGCGTATAGCGTAAAACTTAACGTATTTCACTATTCATAGTACTATTCATATGTATTCACTATTCATACATATTTACTATTCATTCTTCACTATTCAATGTTCACTATTCATACATATTCACTATTCATACGTATTCACTATTTCACGTGGAAATCAGCGAAATCCAGAAGTGGTTTTCGGTACCCATAGCGTGCTCTCGTCACGATAAATGCTAACTCTTGGTCCGAAAAATTCTGACCATTAGAGCGTCGTAAATCTGAGAAAAACCAAAAATTGGGATTTTCCGAATTTTTACTTGAATTCTCTGTGAAATCCTGTGTTTTTGGTACCCACGCGTAGCCCTCGTCGCGTAGAGCACTTTTCGTTCTTGGCCCGATGAATTCCGATGGTCAAAAACTCGGGAATCGAAGAAAGAAGAGAATAGAATAAAAACTAAAAAAAATTAAATTCTTCTCTGCTATCCGTCTGAGCATTCATGACTTTCCCTTTTTGACTTTTTTTTTTCATGTGGAACTTATATGTCCCCTTTTTCTTTCATTTCTCGATCCGTTTCAGCCCCGAAACAATTTATTTTGTCCCGACTTTAATTTTATTTATTCTAATTGAATATTCTTTAAATATTTGTCATTTTTTGAGATTTTTCTAAAATCTCATTTTCAGGTTTCACTCTAAACTCGTCGCCTAGAAATTCGTAAAATATTTCGACTTTCTCGGAATTTAACGAAACTTTCTTGGGTTGCTAGATTTCGCAAGAAGAACTTAATGACACAGTCCGTTTCGTCATCCGAGATCTAAAGAATTTTCTTGGCAATTTATTATTATTATTATTCTTTTGAAATTCCTTAATTTGTACTTTCACCCCCTCCACTTTCCTTAATTTCAAAAGTGCCACAATTCTTTGAAAACTTTACAATTTTATCCTTAATAACAACTTCCAAGAATACTACATGACACTAAAAAATCTTTTGGTGTACAAATGCGACCCTATGGTTACACGTACCATTTTACCCTCTCGGAATGAGCGTTCTGATTGCACCTAAATGTTGAGGAGTCCCGCTATGTGAAAATATTTAGACTCTTGTGGTCTGAAAATACTTCAAACTGTTCACCATACAAGTAGTGGCGTCAACTCTTTAAGGCAAAGACTATGGCTGCCAACTCCATGTCATGTGTGGGGTAGCTCCGCTCATGATTATTCAACTGCCGAGAACCATAAGCTACTACCCTCGGTTACTTCGCATCCCGATCCATCCTTGAGGCATCCATGATACCTTTGTGTACCTCTATCTTTGTTTTAGGAATATCATAATAGGAGTTGTAGTAAGACTCCTTTTCAATTTCTGGAATGCCTTCTCACATAGGTCATCCCACTCAAACTTGGCCCCCTTCCGGGTCAATCTAGTCAAAGGTGCTACTAGCCGGGAGAAATCCTCAGTAAACCTCATGTAATACCCTGCGAATCCTAAGAAAATGCGTATCTCGAGGCGACTTGACCTGTCCCAACTCCTGCTTGACCTCTACCTTCTCAGGTCTACGACACACAGGCCGACATGACGTGTCCCGAAGAAGATCTCACCTCGAGTTAGCAGCTTGCACTTGCGAACTTGGCATCTGTGGAGTGGTCCCCAGGTGCTTGGAACAATCGCGCTATGATCCTCATGCTCCTCCTTAGATTGGGAATAGATCAAGACGTTGTTAACAAAGACCAAAACAAACTGATCCAAATAGGATTGGAATACCGTATGCATGAGATCCATGAATCTTCTTGTTTGTGTGAAAGGCATCACTATAGACACCGAAATGCCATGTCGGGTCTTAAACGATGTCTTAGGGATATCAACCTCCCTAACTTTTAACTGATGGTAATCGGTGCGAAGGTCTATCTTGGAGTATACTCTCGCCCCTCTCAATTGATCAAACAAATCATCAATTCTCAATAAGGGATACCAATTCTTGATCGTAACCCTGTTCAATTGTCGGTAATCTATGCACAGTCGAAGGGTCTTGTCAGCCTAGCTAATGCAAGCGAGCAAGACACCCGTGAGTGAAGTGCTTGGTCTAATAAAGCCCTTGTCCAACAATCCCTCCAGATGGACCCATGAGTTCCTACAATTCAACCGGTGCCATCCTATGAGGAGTCATAGAAATGGGCAACGTACCAGGGTGTAACTCAATGACAAAGTCCATATCTCTGTGCGGAGGTAATCCTGGTAGCTAATTCGGAAAGACATCCTTATACTCGCAAACTATCAGGCGAGATTTCGAATCCTATGCGCCCATAATCCTCTAGGTGGGCTTGCTAGACCAACCCATCAGTATCACTCCATCTGGAGTCATGCACGGTATGGGGTAAAGCATCATGCTTCTTCCCCTGAAAAGTCACACGAATACCATCCTGTGTGTAAGTAATAATTCTCCTACTATCATAATCAATGGCGGCTGGTGTGTCGACGATCCATGCTAAGGATGACGAGAAATCCGATATGTCCATCGCGAAGGTCCACCGTGGTAAGTCCACGAGATATCTAACTCAAAATCCCGACATATCCGATCCAATCCTCACCTTAGTCCTAGGGGAGAACTCATGTAACGGCTCATCAGGTCTACACTCTAGGCAAGAAACATCCTGCAGATCTGTGACAAAGAATGTGATGCACTAGAATCAAATAGTATCTTTGCCCATAGGCGAGATAATAGAAACTTACCTTGTATCACCGACTGATCAATTGTCTCAGTCTGTGGTGTGATGGAGTAGACACGCCCTTAGGTCCCTGATGTTTAAGCCCGTGAACCCTGTCTTCGACCTCGACCCATACCCTGGTCTCTCTAGCCTATTTGTGTAGCAGAAGGCACTTGTGCAGCACCTTGAGACTGATATTGGTCCCTTTAGCCCGCACTGAGGTGAGAAGGAACAAACTGCGTCCGTGCCTATCCAGCTGTGGCCCCGGGACTGCGGTTCGATACCTTGAGATCCTTGCCTCTAAGAGGCGATCAGCCTCATATGTCGGTGATAGCGAAATAACATATCATCGCTGGTACGGGTAAACCACAATTACGACCTTGGCCTTGATAAGCCGCGACCACGTCCTGAAACACTCGAGGAAGCGAGAAGTCTTACGCCTCTTTCGAATTAGAAGAGGGCGATCCTCCTTTCTCTTCTCACTGGCTTCCCACGGCTCCGAATACTCCAGGCATCTCTATCTCTCTCTCTGTTGCCATAGCGAGTCGACCATAGAGTCCATGTCTTGTGGGGAGAAATCCTCTGATCTTGCCTCGATGGACAACCAGGCCATCCTCGAACCCATCACATATGCTGGCCACATGAGTCATCCTCAAGAAGCGTGCCCGACTCGGTGAACTTAGCTACGTATTCGAGCAAAGTCATATTTCCTTGCTTCAACTCAAGGAACTCCCGAGCCTTTGCATGTCTAGCTGATGCCGAGAAAAACTTACCCATGAAGTGCTCTTTGAACTCTCCCCATGTCATCGTCTCAGGATCCCTCGAGACTCTAACCCAATCCCACCATATTTGGGACTCACCTCCAGCGAAATGTGGTACGGCTTGATCGCGTAGCATCGGGGTGATCTCCATAGCCTCAATCCTCTCCACAGTAGAATGATCGGCTACTTTGAGTCCCCCTACATGTAAATGTCGGAGGATGATGTGCTATAAACCGTTGGAGGTTACTTGATTCCTCCACGACCCTAGGCGCACTAGCTATGCAATGGCCGACGGATACGGCTATATGGCTTCTACAAGGCACATTGGTCAAGGCAGGCGGTGGTCGACTCTTGCCTCGTGTGACCTCTACGTCACGTGCCCTTGACTTTGCCATCACACAAGTTAAGATAGCGATTTGAGATTCTTTCTTTTCATTTATGCATTAGTGGTGCATAATGCCAACCAGCAATAAATAACAATTCCTACGTAATCATGCTTATTCGTTTCGAACCCTAAGGTTATGTTTGGTAACCACAGTGTTCTTCAATTTCTATACACATTCTATCATGCATATATTCACCACCTGACTTCTGTCTACGTCTCAGTGGTACATATTAAGTACAAAGCAATCAATGCACATAATGTCGTGTTCTACACCCATACCAATAATCCTATGTATTTTGGACACCTAACTCTCGATACTCAACTATGACAAGCCAATATCTAAAAACACTAGTGGATACCCCCACATGAGTTCCTAGGTAATCGTTAACTGAGCTCGATGCCAAGCATGACACCCCAAATCAGGTCTGTTGACAAGCGTCAACTCATTAGAATTCTGTGGATTTCGGGTGACCCGATACCACCTTTGTTGTGTCCCATTTATCGGGATCCATATTTTCAAAATCGAGTGAGTCTCCTTTGTTCGAGAGCTCTACTTGACATACAACTGTATAATCCTTAACCCATTCGGGGTGAGCAGTAGTAGTGACTACCTGAGTCCATTTTCCATATCGATATACATCCCTTTCTTGGGGCCCATTTATTCACATTTAAATCTAAAATGAAAATAAAACACTTAATTATAGTACGTGAAGTCAGATCTGACCCTCTTTACCATAGTACTTCACCCGAGCTATTTAGATAATAATCCCAATTTAGTTACAATTCTTTTATACAAAATATTTTTTTACAAAGGTAATATCAAGGCCACACATCTGCCTTCTTCATAATCACGGCCTGTTAGGGCCAGTAGTCTCCTATTACACCCCTGTATGCGAAAGGGGTCCTGTGAGGTGAGAAACGTCTGTGAAAAATTCTCTTACAAGGGCTACTCCCCGGCTAAATGCACATACAATGACATACAAAAAATCATATCATATTCCATACAAAATGCAAATTTTCTTTTTTTACATGAAATGGTTTCATGTCATCGTAGAATGCGACTCCTCGTACCCGTAACTTTGGTATGTAGACCCTCACTGCCAGTACAAGTGTGAAAAACCAGTCATTGGTGTTTCAACCAATGACTTAAACTATTTGACAACCCTCCAATATTCACTTGAATTTTTTTTAATTTATCAAATCCCATTTCCGAGCTCACCACACATTTACCAAGAATAGTGAATAATAGTACCATGCACCCACACATTTCGTGATGTGACTATGCATATGAAATCTTGATCATGCCATTTCATGCTATGTCATGCTACATGCAACATTTATAAGTGCGGATAATTATATTTCCTACATATAATTTCCATTAATCTAATTATTAATACATCACGCGACATATATTAACATGATTTTTACTATGACATATTATTTATTTTCCCAGCGACACCTGAAATGACTGAATCTCGGACCCATATAAAATAGAGCACCTCTTGGTCCCTTCACGGCCATGAACAATTTTTGGTTCCATTTGTCACCGAATCACTGTATACCAAAACGCATAACAAAAAACGAATACAACAGTCCCGGGATCAAGAAACTAAGCCTCGGCCACGATGCAGGACTACCGGAATTGATCCCAATTTCCAATATTAGGTCCAGTCTTAGGACTAAATCACATCAACCGCCACGACCTCGAAGACAACCTATGCCATTACATGAATTTTAGGCTAAAAATATTCAAAGTAGGAAAATTCCCTACCTCATGGAGTTTGACGAAACTCCCAAATTTTGGTACCTACGCGTAGCTCGCTATGAGTGGATTAACTTTTCTTCTCTGACCGTCGAGCTCCAACCGTCGGAACGTCGAGCCACTTGTCATCTTCATGTATTTTATTGATTTTTCTTGATTTTTTTCTTTCTTATTTATTACATCATTCAACACATGGCTCAGTGTGAGCCATTTATTCCAAGTGCACCACATGGATCATGGCATGTGTCACTTCCCTAGGGTGCCATGTGGCATCACATGGTCATGCCATGTGTCACCTGACACCCGATGTCTCAAAAAACGTGAAATTTTGACTGTTTCGAAATCCTATGAAATCCGATGGGGTAACTAGATTTCGCGAGACGAATTCAACGGTGAAGTCCATTTCGTCATCCGATATCTATAAAATTTATGGTTTCCATCCGAAATTACCGTTTTACCATTTTTTAGAAAAATTGATTTTTCCCGGGTTTTACATACAACCTATACAAAAACCTGGCAACATGGCCCAATATAATACAATGACCTCACTAGGTCCAATTATGAGTGAAAGTGGCCTATCCGGTCCACTCATCACCTTCTGGAATATACGAGGACTAATTACCATAGTCCTCGAAGTTTAATTACAACACTCTTACAAATATTACAGAATTAAATTAAGGTTGTTCCAAAGTATTTTTATAATTCTTTTTACACAAAATACAAGCTAGAACTAGTTTGTTCCAAGCTTCTTTACAAAAAAATTAATTACAAGCCACAACCTGACTTTCTTCATAACCTCGGGCTCGGTGAGGCGTGATCCACTTGCATACCTTGTGCTGAAAGGGGTCCCACTGACGGGGTGAGCAACAATGCCTGGTAAGTAAACTCCTCACAGGGCTACTCCACCTAAGTGCACATGCAATTCCATGTTCACACAATCAAACATTCCAAGTAAAATGAAGTTTCTACTCTGGAATGCCTACATGCCATGAATGAAGTGTCACTCACCATGCCTTTAACACGAGTCCTCACCGACTCCCTCACACATGCTTATGCCAAGTGTAAAAACTTGTCATTGGTGTTTCATCCATTGACCCCTTTATCCAAAACAAAAGATTTTTTGTTTTAAAACTCATTGGACATCCTCCAATAAACCGCTTTATTCAAAGCCATTTGGACCGATCTCAATAAACAACTTTATTCAAAAAGCATTGGGCGGTCTTTGATAATAAAACTTTAATCAAAAGCATTGAATGATCTCGATAACCACCACAAAATCAAAAATATTAAGCGATCATCAAATCAAAACTTTATTAAACATAAATCGTCACCTGAATTGTCAGATGATAAAATCTCATCTACCTCATCACCGGGATAATGATAATTATATTATATTTTATTTAATAACGACAATTCATTTCATTTATTTAGATGAATAGTATAACATAAATTATGTTCTTACAGATCTTCTAATCCATGTGCATAAAACAATAAGTGCCAAGTATATAGTGATAAGTGATTAAATCTTTCTGAGTGCATAGAACTTTGATCCGCGTGCATAAAACTGTAAATCCTTTCATTATGTATGAAAAAATGGAATTCTTTCTTATAAAATGACTCATTTAAAATTTGTGTGTGTGGTCTCGATCATTCTGAGGTACCGCAGTCGTATAAGTAATAAAAGTGGATATTTAAAGTCCAGATATCGTTCCCACGAGGAAAGATGATAAATCAAAAGACTAACTACCCCAATTACTATTTGAACTCCATTGATATGATGATAAGAAGACTAAAATGTAGTCCTAGACTAAAATCTTAAATGTACAAAAAGTAAAGTTTAATAAAATTGGGGTTGAAGATTCAGATAGAGCAAAACTGGACATGGATCAATTAATAATAATCAATTTGCATCATTTCGATTCACTAAATAACCATCAATTGGAAAATTGAGTTTGTCAAAGATGCAAGGTAGTATAGTTTGGATTTCTCCCCCAACCATACTTTTCATTGATTAATGGTTCATATTCATTTATGAGACATGATTCTAATCAGTTACTTGTAATATGTAACCCTCTTTATAAGATTTAAGTATTTTTCCTTTTTTAGTACTTCATACTCAGATCTTAGGACTAAAGAATTCTTACCCCCATAGACAGGATATTCGCAGCCTTCGATTTGATTGGCACCTCATCTTACACTTTTGATGAAATTTCCATCTCCTTGATTAGATCTTAATAACACGGGATTCGAATCAATTCAGCAGAGGAGAGACCTTTTGAGTGATTAAACGGATATTTCATTCCAACCTTCCTCGGCTTATAGGAAGTAAGTTGGTGATCTACTATAGGTAATCCTTCAAGTTCATTAGTTCTTTCCATAGTAGTCTACCACCCACAAGGAACTGCTCTACACTCTCATGATTCTTTATCTCTATGCCACTTAAAGGGCCTCCTGGAAATCAGAGTGAGATAAAGTACCTTGCATTGATTACAATTGCAAATGCGAGAACAAGTAAGAATTTATAAGCAATACCAATCAAATAAATTCAAGGGTAAAATTAAAGCTTTCTTCCACCTTATGCGACAAAATGACTATTATCGATGACCCATTTCGGTGAGCTCAACTTTTCAAAACTGGTTTACTTATATCAGTGACTAGCTGATTAGGAAAATTCAAATCATAATAGCTGAAATAAATGAACTCAGAAACCTTCGACATCATTTAAATCAAGCCCGGTAAATGAAAGAAGAATTTATAAGAAATACATTCGAAGATTTACTTCAATACAATACCCAAACCCAGAAAATTAAAGGAAAACTAACAAAATAAAACTATGCTAAGCTAAATCTACTAAAATGGAAAATGAAAGAAAATAAAAAAAATAAAAATGTACAAGATTCTTCAACCACTCAGAAATCCTGGAGTTGTCGAAAGCTACGCACATTACCCTAGAAGCGTGTATTTATAGGCTCTCCAATGTTGGGCCTCACTTCATTAATTGTGTTGTGGATTCCCAAAATTCTGGCCCAAATTGGTTTCTTTATCGCAACATAAAGCTGCATCAGCAGCCAGGCTTTCGATCTTTATCCTTTACCTCATCGCGGCTTCTTGTATTACATCGCGACTGTTCTGCGGCTGCTCTTGGATTGTGTGGCGACATACTTTGATAATGTCGCGACATAAATTGCTTATTCAGTCTTGTTCTTGTGTCGCGTAAGAGATGCCTTGTGTCAAAACTTCAAACATTGCACACAACCTTTATGTCGTACATTCTTCAGAGTTTGTCATGACATAATTTTCCTTGTCGCAACAAACATTTGCTTTTCAGCATGTCAACTCCTCATGGGAGGATTTCTTTAAGTCCTTAGTAATTTCTGTCGCGACTAGAAACTCCTTGGTCGTGATAGACTTTTCTTTTCTGATTCTTGTCGCTTGCTGAGCTGTTTGTCGCGATATTGAATTATATGTTGCGACACAATTGCCTTGGCCTTTCTCAGTTCTTCTTTAATTTATATCGCGACCTACTTTTTCTTTGTCGTGACAAAATTTTATCATTTCATAGCTTTTATTGTCGCTGACGGAAAACATACGTCACGACCGGTTACCTTGACTCTTGATTATTCGCGGCAAAATTTCTTTTCGCCCATTCTTTAGCTTCTTGTCACGATAGGGAATTCACCTCCTTCATGTTTTGTTTGTCACGACAGAGATTTTGTTGCTCTTGGTTGTGAATTCTAAATGTTATGTTGCGACAGATTTTATTTGTTGCGACAGCAGTTCTTCCTTGAGTTGGCTTGATGTTGAAAACTTTGTCGAAACATAAAAACACTTGTCTCAGTTGACTTGTGTTGTAATCTGAGCAATTTCTGTCACGATGGAATTGTCTTTTGTCGCGACAGAGTTCAACTATTAGCCTTCAACTTTTTATGTTGCGACAGAAATTATATTGTCGCAACACAGCTTCCTTGCTCTCTATTTTATTCTTTGTCGCGACAGAGTAAAGGATTGTCGCGATAGTTTCCTTCACAATTTTCTTCATGATCTACAGCGACAAAAAAATTCTGCAATAGCAACAAATTCTCCTTGACCATTGAGTTATGCGAGCTTTGTTGTGACATTTAGTTCTTGGGTGCGACACGTTCCGCTGGCATCTTGAATTTTGTGTCGCAACATACAAAAATTAATATCCGCAACCACAATTCTTGTATTTTCCACTTTTTGCTTCTTTTTTTGCTTTTTCAATTAACCTTGCAAACATAAGTTGATTCAGATATTATAATTTGGCATACAAATAGATCTAAAATTGTTAAAAACATGTTAGAAAAATGGATTAAAAATGGATGAGTTTAAGGCTCATCAGTATTCAATCTGATTATCTGCATTCCATACCTATACCATCACGTATATATGATGAGTCTTTATGAAGCATTTAAACCATACATAATACCCATGCATCTGTTTGGACAATCATATCAATTAACATGCAATTCCCAAATAAACCACACAATACATGTCAACATATTATCCACACATATATTGACATCACAAGTCATCTACTAATTAAATGATGACTTACATTATATACAGGCTTAATTGTGACACCATGTCTACAAATAGCCTCTGACCAATGTCTGATGGCACGTTACATCTGAAGCACATCCGCAAAGCCAAACCATTCAGAACACACAATTTGACTTCCATATAATTCCAACGAGTGTCGCTCAATTCAAACAATGATATACTCTGATCATATACCCGATTGTGAATACGGACATAAATCGTTAAATAACTTTGAAGTTGTAGCGGTCGGAAAATGGGCCAATAGCGAGTTATAAGGTCTAATTTGGGTGATTCAAAAGCCCTAACATCAAGTTCTCGAGATAGGATTAAATGTCGCCCAGGGGATGCTAGTCCAGAATTGGCATTTTTCCTAACCGAAAATCAGTCCCAATCTGGACAGGGTTAAGCCAAAATAGAGGCGACTTGTTTGATCTCGGAAAACGGACCATAACTTGAGTTATAGAGGTCCGATTTTGGTGATTCAAAAGCCTAACATCAAGTTCTCAGATAGATATACAATTTCCTTGAAGGATACTAGTCCAAATTCTTATTTTTTCCCAACTGAAAATCAGTCCCAAAATCTAGACAGCATATAGGATCAAAACAGGGCACTATTCCCATAACCAATTATTTTGCCAAACAGCCCCTTAGGGCAAAAACGGCCAAACAGCCCCTTGAGGGCATTAAAACTCAACCAAACAACCTATTGAATGGAAAATAACCAAAGTAGGAAGAATCCGTACCTCTTGAAGCATGAGACAGGAAGTTATGAGCACTTCACGAACGAAGCTTTCGATTTGAACCTTCATGAAACCTTGGCAAAACTTGGAATGTATCCACGTGTGGCCTCCAGGAGTACTCGGAGCTTTAAACTGCCCGTCGGAAGGGCAACACCCGATCGCCGTAGATTGTAGAGAGAAGTTGTAGCTTCTCTCTTTACTCTCTCTCTTCTCCTCTCTCGCTCTGGATACAAACCCGAAAAAAAATATCGGCTTTTCCACTTTTCTCCTCTTTTGTATATTTTGACCCAGTTCATTAGGTAGCTCTTAAAGCTCCAGTATCGCGTGGTCCTCGTAGTTCATACTCGAAAACAATTTATTTCGAGGTTAGTTGAGTTCAATTGATTTTAAATGAACTTAACTTGAGTTATTCCTAATACGAGATTCTAAGTAAAAATCTAGATGCTTAGAGATCAGCTAGGCCTTTATTCTCGAAAATCGTGAAAAATCATTTGTCTTAGAATTCAAACGAAATTTTTTGGGTAGCCCAGATTTACGTGAGGCAAATCGATGGTGGTAGACTCATCACAATACGAGATCTAGAAAATTTTAGACTTTCTGAACCCTATTATGACAATTTATTATTATTATTATTATTATTATTTTTTGCCATTTTTCCTGAAAATTTCTAATTTTCCTGGATTTTACAACTTGCATGCACACACACTAGATCTCTTGTATACACCTTGGTTCTGACCTCCTAAATTGAAATTGAATTCACCTTAAGGGATCTTAACTTCCTAAGTGATGAGACACCTTCATTGGGCCAATGTGTCCAAAGTGTGCAAAAACAAAACAAAGAAAACAAAAAATGTAAAACAAATGTGAAAAGCAAAAAAAAAAAAAAAAGAAAATAAAAGAAAAGAAAAGCAAAAAGAATTGATATGTTTAATTCACAGATTAAACATATATTTAATCTCAAATATTACAAACTTATAATATTATTTAACCATGTTTTATAACAATCCAATGCATATTCATATGTTTAATGTACACATTAAACATGATTTACTCCCAAAAGTTACAAACTTATTATCTTCTTCAACCTAATAAGTTTTGTAACATTTCAAATCTTTATTCGTATGTTTAATCCACTCATTAAATATGATTTATTCTCAAATGTTACAATCTTATAAATTTACCATTAAATATGTAACTCATTTTATACATTAGATGCTTAAAAGTGTAACTCTTTTTACACTTAAAAAATCATCAAAAGTGTAGCTATTCTTACACTTAAAAAATTTGTATAAAAAATGTATTTGCACTCAGGTGGCATTTTTTTATAACTTTTTGCTGAAAGCTAAATAGTTTTCAACATTTAGCTTATCTGTTTTTAAACTTTTCCATTTTAAAAAAATTCTGAATAAAAAAGCTAAACAAAATAAAGTCATATTCCAAAACAAGAAACATCATTCTTTCGACAAAGGCTAATGATATTCCTAATGTTGAAAAACAAATAACAAAATACTTAAAACTAATAAGTACTATTTAGCATTAAACTGAAAAAAAATTATATTCACCATTAAGAAAAAAAACAAACGTAGCCTTAGTTTTAACCAACATATATGTATATACATATATAACATTGTTTACCAAAAACAAAAGTTCTCCTAACTCCCATTTCGTACTACCCAGAAGCACTTGGCTGCGTTTTGTTAGATTTTCATAAAGTGGGCTTTATTAATTGGATTTATTAACTGGATTTATTCGGTCTAATTAATTGAGATTATTAGGATTCTTAATAAACCATATGGGGTAGCAGAAGTGTGTGGGTACAGTATGGCTAGGCGTAATGAGGGCTGTGGTCGAACTCAATATATAAAGGAACCAGTCCTCCCCGAACTCTAAGGATACGTATTATCATTACCACATACAGTTACGAGAGATTTTCTACAACAGTGAGGAGGCATTCTCATTTTAAGCGGTGTCATCAGGGCCATTCGGGAGAAGATCTTGAGATCTTGGTGGTTTCTGCAGGTCTTCATCGATTTCGCATCAGAAGACATTATGGATTCGAATCCAGTACGTAATATTCATATTCTCTCCATTAAACTATGTTTTGTATTCTAACATAGTGATCTAGGTTAATTAAATCATATCCTACGGTTAGTATCGAGCCCGACCATGGATTAAATTAGCTTATGAATGAATATGTTTATTTTGGGTTTCTTCAAATCCCGGGCATTACACATCCCGGTTGAATTTTCTACAAATCCAAAATTAAATTTTTGCATATTGGAATCTACGGCGAAGGCGATGAGATCGATTAGGTGCTTGCGTCGAGATGGCCGGAGACGAGCCCTCACAGCGCCGCCAGCGCGTGAAACGACGGCGCGTGAAGGACCTGAATGCGCGTGAGTTTCTTGGCGTCATGCGCTTCAGCGCGAATGATCGATTGACCCGACCGGTCAAAGCTGATTCTGCTGTCCGTTTTGGCGGTTCGGTTAGTGGTCGCGGCGTGGAAGGCGCGTGATAACGGCCAGCGTGGTTCTGGCGGCGATAGACGAGGTGGATCATGGCGTCGCCAGTAGCGTCGCTTCGACGATCTTTGACCCGACGAGCCGCGACTCGGCCGGATATTGACGACCGATTCAGCGGTTGCCTTGACGGTCAACGGCGGCGACCTGCGCGCCCCTTGGCGCCCGCGGCTGCCACCGCGCGCCGACCTTACGGTGGCGCGTGAAGCGAAATCTTGCGGGCAATCTTGATATCACGCAAACGTTGAATTCTCTACAATGTAGTATATTCGCTGCATGTTTGAAGCTTTTACAGATATGAAGAAAATGCGTATAGAACCACATGTAAGCCTAGAAATTAGGGTATTTTACGTATTTATGTATTTCTCTATGGTTCGAAATACATATGGTAGCTAACATGTATATCACTGCATAAGGACTGTGTAGAGTCTTAATTCATTGACTATTAATGAATTAAACAGTATAATTGGCATTACATATATATATAATGTGATACATAAAGTTTATATCCCTGGTATGAGTGATTTTCAAGGATTCAATTGGGTTGTGACCGCCAAAGTGGCACACTTGATTGGGTTTGAGAAATATCAGTCTCCTTATTGTGGTGGGATGTCTCTGTTTTTATTACGTGATCATACTCCCAAGGGGTGATCTGTGTTAGTTCATGGAGGGATACATGTATGGCCTGCGAGAAATGACGATCTTAGTGGTTCATACACGAGGTGGTGATTGCGAAAGTTAGAATATGTTCTGCATGACGCTGTCATGTGGAGAGTGCTTCATTTGTATCATATTTTTTCTGCCCAAAGGTGATTATGTGATGATGTATGTAATTCTCTGTATGAGTATTCACATGATGCGATTGTATTGTTTTGTTTTATTTTTCGATTGATTTTTTACGTGAGCATGATTCCATTTTCGATTGAGATCCTTACTTGGATTAATTCAAGAAATGGAAGGACTTCTCTATTTGGAATGAAGTTTGGCGGATGTTCACATGGCGCTTACAATGGATGGCCGGCGGATATCACAACCTCTGTCTTGGCGAGAAGCGGACTGTACTACACAGGAGGAAGCGATAGGATTGCTTGTGTGATGAAGAAATCCATACAAAGAACAACGAAAAGTGGTTTTACCAGTTCATTTATCTTGCTAAGGAAATGATGGCAGCCATAAAATTAAGATGGGATTTCATCTAATCTTGAGGTTGGAACTCTTCTTCAAAGCTCCTTCAACATAGAAGTATGATGGTATAGGCATGAGGTTAGAGATTATGTCCTGAGGATGGTAGACTAAAGCGAAACTCAGAAGCTCTCAATGTTTACCATTCAGGATGCTTGCATTAGCCATCAAAGCCCTAAACACCTTCCACGATTTTGGGATTATAAAGACAAACTACAATTCCCAGATGAGACTTGTTAGGAGTTAATGACTTAATAGCAAGGGTGTTGTGAAGCGAAGAAGGAGAAGAGCATGTGGCGCATATCGCTAGTCTATAAAGGAAAAATAAGAAGTTCAGTCGAACTCATAAAAGGTGCTCAAGAGAACTACAGGTCAATCGACAATATGATTCAGAAGAGACATGTTCTTGAAAGGGATGGTGATCGCTTCTTTTGTAAGAAGAAAGGTCACATGAAGAAGGAGTGATGCAAAATTTAAAAACTTGGATGTCGGCATTGGGCTTACGGTAATGATTCTTTAACACTTGTTTGTGAATCCAACCTATCGAGAGCTGCATCCGGTTCTTGGTGGCTCGATAGTGGAGCAACTAATCATGTTGCATTACCATCTGATTCATAAACCGGAGGAAGCCAACAAGGATGAATCAAAGCTCCTTTGTAGGAAACAACGAGAAGGCGTGTCATGTTCATGGAGATGTAATCTTAGTTTTAGATTGGTTTTAAATTGATGTTGAAAACCGTTTATGTACCTTCTAGGCGAATTTAGTTTCCGTATCATGTTTGGATTCATATGATTACTCTTTTGAAATTAAAAGTAATGTTATTTCAATATTTCTTAATTCAAATAAGGTTGGGTGCTGTCATATGTCCAATGGATTATACAGATTAAGTTTGTCTCCCAATGACATATACGTCGCTTATACGGCAGAAAAGGTTGTTTATAAGAGACCACTACCTAAGGAAGAGTCTTATGCATTATGGCATAAACGACTTGGCCATATCTCTAAGGATAGAGTAGAAAGGCGATAAGACTAATATCTACTTTGCTCTTAAAAATGACTTAGAGATATACGTGAAGCTATTGTAGAGTAAAATGACCAAGATAAAAAAATTACGATTCGTAGTTAGACTTTGTTGGAAGTCATTCCTACACCGTATAAGTGGACGCCTCTGACAACCTTGTGTAGAAATTTTTTATTTAAATCCCACATTTATTGATGACTATTCACCGATATGGTTATTTGTACTTGGTCAAAGAAAGTCGAGTCTCTTGACAAGTTCGAAGATTTTTGATTTGGTCGAAAACAATTGGGAAAAGTCATAAAGGGTTGTTAGATCTGGCCAAGGGTGGAGAGTATTATGGCAAACATGGCGTCTTCCGGGCGACAAAGAGCCAGTCGTAAATACTTAGAGACTTCCAGGATAGTGGCACAGGTTTACTATGCACAGAGTCTAAGCAAAATGGTATAGCCAAAAGGCGCAATCGTACTCTTATGGAAATGGTAAGGGTATGATTAGTAGGACAAATTTGGGTTTCTATGGGGTGAAGCTTTGAAAACAACTTTGTACATTTTGAATCGTGTACCTACAAAGCCCATTTCGTGACTCGCACGAAGGTTATGGAATTTGGCGTAAACTAGCTTAAGCATCTTAAGGTTTGGGGATGTCCTGCGAAGTAAAGTTATATAATCAACATTAAAAGTAGTTGGACTCGGAACCACTCGATGTTACTTTGTATCTTACTGAACATTCGAGAGGGATATCGGTTCTATAATCCCGATGGAGCCTGAAATTGTGGAATCACGAACTGACTAAGTTTTGGAGTTTGATGTGGCGAAGAAAGTAGGCGCTCACGGACTATTGAGGATGATAGTACGGTGGGTAAAAGTGAGCCATGTATCTCCTCCCATACGGATAATTGTGGAAACTCCCACACACCATATTGAACTGTTGAGACTAGGGATCTGTTGTTGAGAGCTGACTCACAATGATGTTCATCAGGCTCGGGTGCGGAATGTAGGTGCACTGCTCCCGGGTAAGGAAGTCCCAGCAGGGAGAGACGATCAGCAATACCACGGACTATTTAGTCTATAGGAGAGCAAGACTACGATATCGGTTATGTAGTGATCCAATAACTTATGAGAAGCTATTTCATCCTCAGTGGAAGCGTAGTTAGATCTGATAGAGATGAAATTGATCCGTGAGGCGTAATGGAGTTTGAGACTTATTGAATTACGAAGGGTCATAGACCCATTAGTACGCAAATGGGTGTATAAGACTAAAAAGGACCATAAAGGAAAGATTGAAGTTTAAAGCGGTACGGTAGCGAGGTTCCTCGAGAGAAGGAAGTAGACTATGAAGCGACCTTTTCTCCGGTCTCTTCTAAAGATTCTTTCAGAGTGATCATGGCATTAGTTGCTCATTTTGATATGGAGTTACACCAGATGGATGTTAAAACTGCCTTTCTCAATGGAGACCTTAATGAAGAAGTCTATATGACACAACCCGAAGGTTTTGTGGCAAATGATTCAGGTAAACTTGTATGTAGGCGAAAAAGGATCTATTTATGGTCTCCAATGACTTCTAGACAATGGTACTTAAAGTTTCATAGTGTTGTTGCTTCATATGGTTTTGTTGAGAACAAAGTAGATCAATGTATATGCTGCAAGGTCAGTGGGAGGAAATTCATTTTCCTAATACTCTATGTGGATGATATCACCTTTATGGCTTGATGACCTTGGTTTTCTTGCATGAAATGGCGGTGTTGTCAAGAACTTTGATATGAAGGACCTTGGTGGCGTCTTTTATGCGGGCGTGAGATTATGAGAATCGTTAACACGGACTATTGGGTTTATCTCAGAGGGCATATGTTGATCGTATTTTAGAAAGATTCAGCATCGCGACAATGTAAGCGGGGAATTGCTCCTGTGCGTAAAGGTGATAAAGTTGAGTGCATCCGCGATGTCCTGTTCGAATGTGAAAGCCCGAATGAAGAATGTACCTTATGCTAGTGCACTTGGGAGTATTATGTATGCTCAAGTATGCACTAGGCGGATATTGCCGCTGCAGCGGGACCCACAGCGGATATCGGTCAAATCCGGGACCGCGATCATTGGGTTCTTTGCCCGAAGGTTATAGAGGTACTTAAAGAGGAATGAAAGACTATATCTTTGATTCTGAAAGCGTGTTAGGGACTACTGGCCAGTTGGGTATTGGTCAGACTTCTTTGGTATCGGGATGAAAGAAGTCGACAAGCGGTTATATCTTTAAGTTAGCGGAGGTGCGATTATCATGGAAAAGTGAGAAGCAGAAATCAATTGCATCCTCACCATGCAAGCGAGAGTTTGTAGCATGCTTTTATTACTGAAGCGATTTGGCTCACGAAACCTCATTACAGGAGTTACTTGAGTGTTTGATTTTGTGGATAGGCTATACGAGTTGTATTGTGACAATAACTGCGGTGTTGTTTATTAACAACAACGAGAGGTCTCAAAGGGATACAAGCACATGGAGGTCGAGTGCCCGGCTATAAAGGAAAAAGTTCAAAATGGGGTAGCGTTGCGGTGGAGCACATATCAGCGGATGATATGATTGCGAATCGCTAACTAAGGCCTTCGCCCTTGTGTATTTGATAGACATGTCATTAACATGGGCTTAGGAGTATCATGGGATCTTTATGAATTAGTGGGAGCTATTAAGTTTATGTTGCTCTTATGAAGGATGAAGATCGATTTCATTACATTTTTGTAATAATTGAATTTATATCATTCTTTTGTTCGATAAGGTATTTGTGAATGTAGGTTTATCGAGTTAGTACATATAAATTGTTGAAAATCTCAAGGCATTGTGTAAACTGTGAATACGGAGCTATAGGGCATTCTTGGCGTAGCCTTAACGACATGTTTTGTTACACATAAAGTAAAGTTACCTATTAAGATAACACGCTCTGAGGTTCGTTGGGCGCGATGGATATTACTGCATTGTAGTGTAGGTTTTGTGACCGCCAGGAGAGAGAATTTGGATAACAAAATGGATAACATGAAGTATCACTCGTTGCTGAGGTATTGTCCATTTAAACACACTGCCATAATGAATCCTCTCAGGTAAAGTTAGGCGCTCGTGACCATGGAAGGGCTTGCGTGAGTACGTGCGGTGCATGTGATTCGAGTGTTCGAGACTTTATGGGATCGGATTGACTATTAGAATAATCTCGGAGCAGTATAAAGGTGCGCACACGGTTTTGTTTAATTAATATCGCCCCGAGTGGGAGAGATATTTGAATTTTCATAAAGTGGGCTTTATTAATTGGATTTATTAACTGGATTTATTGGTCTAATTAATTGAGATTATTAGGATTCTTAATAAATCATATGGGCCTGGCAAGTGTGTGAAATTTGAGTATGCTTGGCAGTAATGAGAGGGCGATGGTCGAACTCAATATATAAAGAAGGCTCAAGTCCCTCCCAAACCCTAGGGATACGTATTATCATTCTCACATACAGATTCTGGGAGATTTTTCTCTAACCAAGTGAGAGGCATTCTCATTTAAGCCAGTGTCATCAAGGGGCCATTCGGGAGAAGATCTTGAGATCTTGGTCGTTTTCTTTGCAGGTCTTCATCAATTCCGCATCAAGAAGACATTCCATGGATTCCAAATTAGGTACATAATATTCATATTCTCTCCATTAAAACTATGTTTTGTATTCTAACATGGTGATCTAGGTTAATTAAATCATATCCTACACGTTTTCCATAAGTTGTCAATTCATTTCTTGCCTTTCCCCAAGAAGATAAGGCATAAATTGTTCTTCCCATTACTAGTAAGATCTTCAAGAAATGGCAGTAGAAGTTTTTTTCATGATATGTCATGGTAAAAATCAAGAAAATTTGCATATGTTCGAAGGAAGCCTCCATCTTGAACTTGAGATCCTTGGACAGACTGCAAATCTTTCTTAGCTGGCAAAAAAGAAATAAGGGAAGGTAAATGTAAAAAAGAAAAATAATTAAGAAAAATATATAGAGCTAGTCCGGGGGTGGTTGCATTAGGCTTGCAAATAATCTTAAGGTAGAAATAAATATTAAAATATACTGCTCCAATCTCTTTCTCCAAATGATTTAATTAACATGAAAAATAATCATATTTTTTCTTTTAGGAAGAAGATGTTTGAAGTCCCATGAATAATTATTTTATAGTGAATAAGATTTTTATCATATTAATATATATGTAGATAGATAGAAATATATTTAAATTATATGGATAATTATTTTATTTTTAATATTAAAATGTCTTTTCTATTTCATATCTTATTAATTTATGGTTGATATTTTATTTTATTTTGATTCATTTTTTCCTCACTCACATTTGCTATGGAATGATCAATGTCATGGGGTTCGTTCAAAGGGTTATTGTGAAGTTTATATAGGTTGTAATTGGTTCTTGAAAAATTTAAAAAGGGAAAATAAAGGAAAAAAACATAGAGGAAAAGTAGGACACAAAAAAATAAAGGAACATAAAAAAATCGTAAAAAAGTCAATATATTATTTTTATTTGCCACCTTCAAATTTATTGTATTCATTTTAACTCATGAATGTGAAGATTAAATCATATGTAAATATAAAAATTTCTAACTAATTTTAATTATGCTTTATTTTCTTTGCAAATTTTCCTAAAACAATCAAACTTGGGAAAATCATATGAAAACTGTTTTTTGTTCTAAAAATAAGGAAAATAAGAAAAACACAATAACACATTTGATTTTTTTTTTTTTTGTTATGAAAAATACAAAAAACACAGGAAACATTAAATTTAAAGAATAAAAACAATCTTTAGAAAACACAAAAATGATTTTCTCTATGTTTTCAAAAATAGGAATTGACCAAGGAGGCCCTTAGCAATTCTTTTACAAAAATACATATTTTATATTTAAAAAACTTGTTTAGGAATTTATTCACTTCCAAATTATTTGCAGTTTTATATAAAAGATAAAACTAAACTGAATAACTAAAAATAAATTATTAATAAAATTTATTTGTTATACTCTTTTCCGACTCCTCATGCCATTGAAAGTTTCCATCTGCATCAATAAAAAACCTAATGAAAAAAAGATGACGAGATAAATATTGTATCTTGTTTAATTAGAATATATAATAACAACTAAGAAGTTTTCCATCAGTTAGATTCTTGTATTTCCAAATATTTTAAGAGCGATTTAGTTAGAAGTAAATGAGATGAGAAAACTATAGGCATATTCAGTTTGAATTCTAAAAATACTTTTTAACGATTAATAAATCATTAATGTTGATTAAAGGTAAAGCTCACAAGTATGGTGCTTAAACTTTCTAATATTTTAACGATTTTTTGTACATTTTATGTAATTCAAATATACTAATTATTTTTTTCTAAATCAAGTATGATGCTTGATATCAAACTGTTTTTTTTTGTATTTAACAAACAAGAGAAATATTAATATCACAAAGTATTAATGTTTGAGGTTTATAGAAAGTGAAGGAAAGAAAAAAATAGTGAAAAGTGATTTCTAATATTTAATTTAACCATGAAGAAAAATATAAGAGGATAAAACAAATCAAATTTCATTTAGAAAATTATTTAATCTTTATATATATAAAAGAATAAGTAAAAATAGGTTTGAAACACAGTCTAAAAAAATTATAAATTTTGAATATATTTTTTATTTCCTTTATTTTATTTTCTTTCCTCTTATTATTCCTCTTTATTTTCTTTATCTCTCATTTTCTTCCAAATTTTTTAGGAATAAAGAATGGCCTTATATAAACAAAATTATAGACAATAGAAAAAGAAACAAATGGCATGAAAACTAAATCAACATCTGACACTTGTAAGGATAATTTTGAAAGATACAAAAACATCGCTGTGATAGATACATGATATGCACTGATGGTAATTAGATATCATAATATCAATATTATAAAAACATGTGTCGTATGAAAAAGGTTAAAATTTCCAAGCAAACTAGAAAGACTAAAAATATTGAAGGATTGACGCATATGCTTTAAATGTATGAGAAAAATAATTTCTCAAAAATACTAATATTTTAAGTCAACTAATTTTATAACTAGAAAATGAATAAATTAATTTTCCATCATTCAAGAAAAACTTTACAAAATAAAAAAATTCAATAAAAATTTGAACTTTTTGTGAAACTGGAAACGTATTTTCGAAAAGGCAATCGATGAACTCTTTGCTTAGGGACGATCACGGGCAAAAACTTTAGATTTATACAGGCCTTGGATGTGAGAAAGCGGATCGTGCTAGTTAGAATCGTCTCGCCAAATCTAGTTGAAATAGAATGACTGGCATTCAGTTCGAGAGACGATGGGTTTTTCCGCATTTCGAGACGAGAATGGGCTGTGCGGGTTCAAAACAATGGCACCGACTTAATGTGGATATTGGAGGCCAAGTGTCTGCTTTGTAGAAAATTTGCATGGGAGTGAGTGGTGTGTGTCTAGGCATGAGAGACACTGGCTGCTTAAATGCCATGTGTCTGGCACTATGAGAATGGCAGGTGGAATGGGATGAGAATGAAGCAAACCAAGGGAGGAGGCTAGAAGAGTTGATGAGCGAGGAGAGAGGAGAGGGGTTTTCTTCTTTGGGCAAGGTCGGTTCATGTGGAGCTGAGGTGAAAGGAAGCAGAAAACTAGCGAAAGAAGAAAGGAAGAGAAAGGAGGAGGAGGAGACAAACACCTCCATTTTTTTTTTGCATGGTTGAAGGATCAAGGACTTGATCCCACACACTATAAGAGGTAAGGGATCTCTCATATTTGGTTTATTCCTTGCTTGGTTCCATGGAAATGGCAATTGGTTGAGTATGGTTGCGCGCGATATCTAATGGGGAAATTTTACGTATGAGCCAAATCTACGTGTTTTTTGGTTGAGATCTTTGTCTTTTGTTTTTCCTTGACCCGTATGAGCGTACTTTGGCCATAACTTGGCCATCATTTATCCGAATTGAGTGATTTCAATTTATGGGTAAACTAGACTTAGAGAAGAACATATCTTCTTGAAATAGGTCTGTCCAAATTCCGACTCCTTTGGACTCAAAAAAATTCATTCAAGCCAATTTATGTTAAATGCAGTTTAGGTCTTGCGAAACGAGTTAACCGGTGTTTCAAGCGTTTTCCTTGATTTTAGATGGTTTAATTCATTGATTTGGTAATTGCGGGATGAAATCTCTAGACCACAGTTATGATAGAATGAGGCTTAAATTTAAAGCCATTGTGGATTGTTGATTAGTATCACCTCTTGGTTAGAAGATGACACCATGTTTCAAAATATTATTATTGTTCCAAATGTATTTGTGACTGTATTCAGTTTGAGCTTGGTGTGGCCATGTCTTGCTGGCATGTTGCGGTTGTGTGAGCGAGGTGCTATGTCTCGGCTGGAGGAACCTGAGCCTTCGAGCATTCTTGTCTAAGTGATGTTTAGGAATTATGGGAATGCATGCTCACATGATGTATTGAATTGAGATATTATTGGAATATTAATGTATTTGCATGTATATTGATATTGAAGCCAGATATGAACTATTGTGTGCATTAGACATGAGGTTTCTGTATGCGCATAATGTACAATGTAAGAGAAATGTCCATGTGAGGTCTTCATACATTGGGCATGAGTTTGAAATCTGATGACCTAATTACATTGCATTTGTGGTGTACAACAAGCTCTTGCATTATGGGTGTGTGTACCTGATCTGATTGTATGCGTTTAGTGCTGAATTATGTGGGCTTAGAATAGAATGAAGTCCAAATTGAATCACACAATGTTAAATGAAAATGGAAAATGGAAATGTGTGGTGTTAAGTAGAGGATAGATACTACTCGGGTGAAAAGCACGAAAACACAGTTTAAAACTGACATATCCTGGGTGGCAGAAAAATGTGGAGGTTGTAAGGGCAGCGAGTGAGACCAGGAAAGTTACGTTGCCCCAGATATAAGAGAAAAACTGTGATATAAATATCTATAGACTACGGGTTGTGTGATGGGAGTCGGGGCCCGACTCGGTTTTTATTCTCCATTAGCACTTTCATTGGGTGGTGGGTGGGTGGTTGACCCGATACATGGGGCATGTAAGAGTGTCGTCTCTTACATGGCATGGTTTTTCCATGATGAAGTTGACATGTATGCACATGGATTGTGTTGTTTATTAATATTTGTGTACGATCATTTTGCATGTGCACCTAGGTGGGAGTAGCCTTGGTAGGTTTTGTTTCCTCTGCAGTAGCTACTTGGTCATGGGAACCCCTTTTAGGTGCGGTCGCGTGCGGATGGGCGATGCTCCTTAGGAGCTGACCAGTTGAGAAGAGGGTTGGGTTGTGGCCTTGATGTGTTTTTGTATATGCATGAGAGCGTACTAAGTAATGCATATCACATTTAATATTGGAACAACATTTGGCTCTAATGCACGTATTTGTACCATATGTGTGAGTTAGGTGCTATAACTCTCACGTTTTGTATACGGACTGTATGAAGTTATTTTGTGTATTTATGAATTAAATATGTAGGGATGAGTCTCGGTATACGAGACACGTGAGAGCGATATCGAGATACTCGATTTCCATAGACTTCCATAGGTTGATAGGTTGTCGACGAGACCCCTGGTTTAGGGCGCCACACTTTTCATAACTCTATTGCATTCCAAAGGAAAAACAAAAATCACTAATCCCTAATTTATTTTAGGGTTTTGTTTTCAAATAATTAGTAGAAGAGGATCTAAAGAATTTAGTCATTTAGTTTTGAATTGTCTATGATGCTGTTAAGACAAAAATGTGTGTTCAATCAAATCTTGACGACTACCGCCGACTATTGTCTAATCCACCGACAGCGGTGCAAAAACTGTTATATCAAATTCCGACAACGCTGCTAGAAGACTATTGTCTAATCCCCGGAAGCGGCGCCAAAAACTTATTAATGGATTAAAGGTATAAAATATGTTGTTTGCCTTGTATGAGTAGGCTTCATTTAAAAATTTGTTTTGATCTAGATCTCTGCCGAGTCTTTGTGGCCTTGAAAACTTGAGGGTCACGTTGACTAGGCGTCAACCTATGGAATTCTACCTTGGAGTCATTGCGCACCTAAGTCTTGGTGATACGGAATGAGGTACCCAGTGCTCGGCACCATCTCGATCGGGTCCCTTCAGGACCCGTTCATTCATATATAAGATTTGAAAATATGATAATAATACGCCATCTGACTGTAGAGTCAGATCACAACCCTCTTACCATTATTACACTCCTCAGACTATCTTGCGATAGTCAGAAAAATTTAATTACAATTCTTTATACAAAAATACATGCTAGAACTTAGTTTGTCCACAGCATTTTTTACAAAAAGATTTATCAAGGCCACATGTCGGCCTTCTTCACAATCATGGCCTCGTTTGAGCACGGTCCATCGGTGTAGACCCTACACCTAAAAGGGGGTCCCATGAGCAATGCTCAGTAAGGATAACTCCTACAAGGGCTACTTCCCACCTAAGTGCACATGCAATGCCATGTTCACAAAATAATAAACACGTTAACATTCAGTAAAACTGCTCTGAATTCTACATGGAATCTACATGCCATGAAATGAGATGAGACTCATCATGCCTCATGTCCAGAAGTCCTCATCGAAACTCCCTCACATACTTATGCCAGTGTGAAAAACCGTCATTACAGATGACATCAATGATCATTTTCAAAATAATTTCATTTTGTTTATAAATCAAAGATTTTGGATGATACATCCATGATGATAATTTTATATTCAAAATCCATGTTTTTGTGGGTAGCGGATTTTTGATGTCTCACCGCGGGCTCCGCAAACCCAAACACTTTTAAGACCTTTCACTGCTGGGGACTATGTCTGACCATAATTGGCGGGTTTTTCACCCGAGGGGAAATCTATCCCTTTTTGCTAATACCCAACACATCTTTTTCGTTTCATCTGGCCGTGTGACTCACATTTTGATGTTGTCCCATTCTGAGGCCCATCAATCAAACACCGTGCGGTGTGATTTACCAATAATGCACTCATACCCATGAAATACGATGTTTCCGTGCATATGCAATGCAAATGTCCTTGCATGTTATCTCATGTTACATGTATAATAGACACTCATTGAAGCGATTATAACATCTGCACTTTATGCCAAGTACCATGGATAATTATATCGAAAGCATATAATTTACATCCATTCATGCTAATATATATAACACCAATATATCAACATATTTACAACGCATTCAGCATGTTATAAAATTTCCAACAACAACACATAAAAATAGTCCACACAAACTAGCCATTCTCGGCTATACCCGGCCTTGGAAATAATCTGGACTCAGTCCAGAAATTTCAACTTTTGTTTTATTTATTTATTTATTATTTTTTTTCTTTTAACAAATTTCAAGACTGTCATTAACGGTTATAAATTCAACCATGAAACAGCCCTCAAACTCGGCGGCTTGTCGAAAAACGATTTAGCGTCAGAAAACTTCAGTCACATGGTTGAAATTTGAACTACACGACCATTTATGGCCCTTAGATTAAGAGGAATCAGTGTAGGAGAAAACCTACCTCTTTTTGTTTTTGGCACCTACTCGTAGCTCTCGTCTAGTAGACCAACTTTAATTCTCGACCTATCGACTTCCGACCGTCAGAACATCGGGAATTGGAGCCTTTTTTTTTCCTTTCTCCTCCACGCACGGATCTTCCTCCTCTATTTTGTTTTTCCTCATTTTCTTTCCTTTCTTCCATTTCTTTTCTTTTTTCTCATTTCTTTTCTTTTTCTCCTTTCCTTTATTTTTTTTTCTCCTTTCTTTTCTTTTCTTTTCCTTTTTCTCATTTTCTCCTTCTTTTCCTTTTCTCCTCTCCTCCACCGAATTGATTTTTCCTTGGTGTAATCCAAGTGAGAGGAAACTTCCTCTCACTTTCCTATTCCTCTCACATGATATGTGTCTTCATATGATTCTTTTGCCATGTGCCATGCGTCACATGGACATATGCATTAGGTGGCAAATGCCACATCACATGATTCTCATGCCATGTGCCATTCTCTAAGCTTGCCATGTGGCATCCACATGGTCATGCCATGTGGCACCACTCCATGTGTAGTCTGACACACGTGCCTCGAAATACGTGAAATTTCGCGTAGCCGGAATCAACGAAATTATTTGGGTAGCTAGATTTCGCGAGACGATTCCAACGATGAAATCCTTTTCATCATCCGAGATTTAGAAAATTTTAGGTTTTTAACCTGTACTACAACGACAAATTACCGTTTTGCCATTTTTTAGAAGAATTCAATTTTTTAGAAAAATTCGATTTTTCTTGGGTTTTACAAGTGCACAGGTCATACAAGTAATAAAAGTGGATTTAAGTCCAGATATCATTCCCACGAGGATTGATGAAAAATCTAAAGATCAATTACCCCATCTATTTAAAATCCCTCCTGTTTGAACTCTAAAGTTTAAAAGAGTTTTGTTAAACTAAAGGGAAGCAAGACTAATTAAAATTCTATGACTATCAATAAATAATTCAAAATAATTGGATTGGCAAGTTCATTAAGTGAAGTTAACACTGGGAAATAGATCAATGTACAATTATAAATTTCTGCATCATTTTATAACATAGTTCAATCATTAGTTTGAAATCTGAACTTGTCAAAGATGTAAGATAGTATAGTTTGGATTCCTCCAAACACCATACATTTCACTAATTAGAGATCCATGTTCCTTCCAGATACATGAGTCTAATCAGTTGCTTGTAGATCAAAATCCTCTTTCTAAGATCTGAGTATTTTTCTTTTCCAGTACTTCACATCCAAGTCTTAGGATTGAAGAATTCTTGCCCCTATAGACAAGATAATGCAAACATTCTCCAATTTAATTGGTATCTCATCCTTTGAATCTGATAAAATTCTCTATCTCCTTGATTAGATCTCTACTAACATGGGATCAAGATCCTCTCATTAGGCCAAGGAGATTCCTCTGATCAATTAAATTGATACATCATCTAACTATCCTCAAACCATGAGTAAATTAGTGATCTATCGAAGTAATCTTTCAGAGTTCATTAGTTCCATAATATTAGTGTATCATTCCCAAATGGCGCTCCCATACTTCGAGGATTCTCCATCTCATGTCACTCGAGGGCCTCCTGGAAATCGAGGCAAGATACGAGTCACTTAAGGTCTACGCTACTAATAGTCGATACAATTAATTTCAAGAACAACACCAATTAAATAAATTCAAGATTTCTAACATCGATTGTTGATCATAAAACAATAATTAACATCGATTCCATTCCGGAGGAGCTTAGTCTTTCAAAAGCCAGGATTACAAATAACAGTGACTAACTGATTAGGAAAATTCATCGAGATTGCAAGCGAACTGAAATAAATGAACTCCAGAAAATTTACAAATTCATTGAAATCAGACAGTGATGAAAACTAAAATTTTACAATAAAACCAACTCAAAACTTCGCATTAGATCACTGTTCAAATCCAAGAAAAACTAATGAAAAAGCTAAACTAAAACTAAATTGATGGAAAATAAATAAAAGAAAAAAAATAAAAACAATAATATACAAAGGAAGCTCCGTACAATGCCCTAGGTGCTTCTATTTATAGATTTTCAAATGATGGACCACACTTTGAAATTTGAAATTGTGGATCCCCAAAGTAGCCTAAGTATGGCATCTTTGTCGCGACATAGAAAATTATGTAGCGACATTCTTTTGTTTGTCCTCCAGCTTTTTGTCGTGGCTTTCAGTGTTATGTCGTGACAGTCTTTTGTGCCATTTTTCTGGAATTATGTCGCGACATAGTTTGAAAGTGTCACAACAGAGTTTCCTTCTTGCCACTCTTGATTGTGTCACGACATAAATTTTCTATGTCATGACAGAGTTTCTTAGCCTTTAGCTTTGTTTTATGTCGTGACATAAATTACTCTTTTGCTCAGATTGTGTTGCGACAGTCTTCAGTTCTCTTCATGACGCTCCTTTTCAATTAATGTAGCGACACACTGGCTTGATTAATCGCGAAAAAATATCTCTACCTTCATCTTATCATTATGTCGTGACATAAATTTCTTTGTCACAACATTATTTATGTTGTTCTTCTCAATCTTTGTCGCGACAATAAAATCCTATGTTGCAATAGAATTCCTTCTTAGCATTATGATATGATTATCGCGACATAAGACTTCTCTGTCTCGACATAGTCTTCTTGCCTTGCTATCTTTTATATGAACTTTATATTCAAACATGCTTTGAAAATGTCGACATACTTCCTGCCTTGCTCTTGTCATCTGCTGAAAAGTTTGTCGCAACATAAAAACCTTTGTCGTAACCAACTTATCTTGACTTGTCTCATTCTTTACGCCCATTCTTGAATCACGACATAGTTTTCTTTTGTCGCAACATTCTTTCTTCTCTCTTCAGCTCTTGATTACTACCCAAATAGTACTATTTTACACCCTTATTATCTGAGTTTTGAGCAGCATTGTAGTAATCTGCAATTAACCTAATTGGCATGTTGGGACCCTGAAGTAAAGGCTACTAATCAAATTTTGTTGTAAGTTTGGTTGTTTTAGGGGCTATATATCTTGAGGATAGGGAGTCAAGTCAAGGAATGAAGAATCTAGTTGAAGTGCAGAGCACCCAAGCTAGAAGAAAAGAGCAGCAGAATGGAAGCTGTACACCTTGGCAATTTCATAAGGCTGCAAATTTTCGCAGCCTGCGACACTGTTCATGCTGCTTTTGAATTTTTGACTTTTTTTTTATCACTTTTTGATTGTCTTCCCAATTTGTCCCCCTGTAATAGTTATTGTTTTGGTTATTTTGGTATTTTGTAATGGGGTTTGGCTATAAAAGCCTCAAGACAAGACATTGTAAAGGGAGACTTTCACTTTGTACAGATTTTTGGAGGGAAGCTTTCAACAGTTCCCGCTCTTTCTCAATTTCCCTCATTTTCTCTCCCTTTCTCACTAGTCAACTGACACCGAGGATGACAACTCGAGAGGATGGCGGCTCAAATCCTTCCTTCCTTGAGGAAGTAGGAGGCTATTAGACATGATGTAGTGCGTAGGGGGTTACTCTTGTCTTGTGCGGGTATTCCTTCGATATTCATGTGTCTCCTTTTAACTATAGGTTTCAGAAAAATCCCTTAGATGCACCTTGGAATGATCACATGTTGGTAATCTTTTAGGGTTCAATGGATGTATTGCTAGATCCCACTTTGAGATTCGTGGTCCACCATCTATTAGTCATTGGAAGGTGGAGTCGAGGAGATATGTTTTTTCTCTTGTCGAGAGACCATTAATGTTCGATTGGATACCATTTTCAAAGGATAACTATTAAAAATTGAGTTTATAGCGCCAAAGAAGAACCGGTTCGGGAGATGACTATAGGTCATCCTCCCCAATGAGAGGAAAAGGGCCCGATGACCCCTCAGTTACCATTAGAACCCAAACCCAGTAGCTTGATGCTTCAAGGAATTCTCTTTTACATTTTTACTTCATTTTATTTTCAGTTTTCAACCGTCACAACCCATTATTTTTACCAAAACCCAAAATCCAAAACAAATTCACCATTTTGAACTTCATTGCAAGCCATTTGTGAGAAGAAAACCCATCCCTGTGTTCGACCCTAGAGCCACTATACTACAATAGCCATGCTATGGTAGTAGGAGGAAATAGGTATAAATTTTGTTGATTCATGACACCTCAAACTGACGCGAATCAACTCTCTATGTTGTGACATAGTTGTAAAATGTCGCAGCAGATCTCTGCTGCCATTTGCTTGGAATAATGTCACGACAGAATAAGGAATGTCGTGACAAAGTTCTGTCTTCTGATTCCCACTATGTCGCAACATTCACTTTTTGTTGCAACATTTATCATTAAGTTCTTCTCATATTATGTCATGACAAAGTTGTGAAATGTTGCGACAATCTTCACTTCTAACTTGAGTTCATCTTCTTCTTTGTTGCGACATAGCTCTGCTGATTATCTTGAAATTATGTTGTGACATTCTGAAATTATGTTGCGACATTTTTGCCTTAGCCAATTTTTCTTTTCTTTTCTTGTTGGATTTGCTTCTTTGCATTCAAAACTTGCAAAACACAAATTTTCTGAATGTTCCATAATTTAGCATTAAAATGAATCATAAACTTCTAAGAATATGCCAAAAAATGGACTAAAAATAGATGAGTTTAGGACTCATCAAATTCCCCTAAACTTAAAGTTTTGCTTGTCCCCAAGCCAAGAAAAGAAAATTTTGTTTGTCCTTAAACAATTTAGCTTTTATTTTTAAGGACATTTTTCTTTTCTGCCCTAGACATCTTTTCTCTTGAATCCACAATTTAGTAGGAAAGATAAGTTAGTTGTAAAATCATGTTTGAACAAGTTTCCCATCCAGAACAAGGAAGATTTTCAAGTAAGTTCACTAAACAGGCAAATAATTCCAATAGTATAAACAATTCAATTATTTAACCTTGATTTGTGAGTGTGTGATGGTATTCTCTCTTTTTCATTGGCAGATTAGTTAATCTTCCGAGACAATACTCAGATAATAGACTCCTCTTTGATTTTTTCTAAATCCCATATGCTTGTTTGTCATATTAATCTCCACTAATGTAGGCATATACCACCTTCAAGATCAATTAGGTCTTTTAGGCTTGTAATGTTTGACTTGAGTACTTGGGTAGATGAATGGACAATTTAAGCTCAATTTTACCCAGATTTCACTTACAACTCAAACCTATTGCCTTCATTTTGCATCCTTGACCTTTTCCATTGATGTCAACTTTCAAATAGACCCAAACTTGATTTGGTGCATCTTTTTGCATACTCTCTATTGTGGTATTTTTCTTGACCACTTTCAGACTGTAAATTCAGTTCCTTAGATTAGAAGCCTTTTACTTTTCATTTTATGTCAAGGTTTATGGAATAGTGCAATGTTTTGTCTTTTTAAGCTTTCTACCACTCTTAATGACCTTTGGGTTAGTAACTCCCATACCAGTTGGCATTAGGGCATTAGGTATTGAAACACCTCGAATAACTTAATTGTTCAAGGGAGGAAGGCTATAAGAGAAAACTCATTCCTCCTTGATACTTTGAATTTTCACAGCTTCTTTTCTTCCTTCTTTTTCCTCATTCCTTATCTCAATTGGTTTTCCTTTCTCAACCTTTCTTTTTATCCTCCTTTGCATTTCAGAATAATATTCCCCAAAACTTGTCATTTTCTATTATTGATGTACTTGTCATGCAATCTGGGCAAATAAGGGTTCTTTTTTTAGTAGAATTAGATTTAAGGAAGGATTTAGGCTTTTCATTTGTTGGTTGATGATGAAATTGACTATTGGCTCAAATAAGGAACTAAGGTATATCCATATGCATATCACAAGGGTAAGCTTTGAAAGGTTCAAACTTCCAAGAATGGCCTATATCATTTCTTGTTAGTGCTATTACCTAGGATTTCACCTTGACTAATAATCTAACAAGTTCTAGGACTAGAGATTAAGCATGATGGATATCGAGGAAGATGTCCTAATCTTAGCACAATTTGTTCGAGGTACTTGACCATATGCATTGTTTTTCGAGATTCATAATAATTAGGCTATTTCTGAAAACGAGGAATTATAAGTCTCATTTGTTCCATCATTTGTTTAAATCTTCCTGAATCTTGAAGTTCAACTTATTCATTGATAATATTACAACTTCCTCTTTCAATTCATTTCATCCTACCCCAATTTCATCTATCAATTTCTTGTTTGGTTTCTGAACATGTTGCTATGTTGTTGCACAACTCAACATCTTAAATAGATCAAGCCATTCAATTCATAAAAATTTAACATAGCACAAACTAGTCAATTCAATCATCATTTAATTTCCACCAAACAATTCACAGCTACTCAGCAAATAAACCTAGGAAAAACAGTTTCTCCATTATTCAACAAAGCTATACAACTAAAAAGTCATCATTCTTTATTTATTGAAGATCAAGAAATGAAAAAGAAAATAAACACAAGAAAAATGCAAGAGAAAAAAAATGGACACAAATGTTTGCAACTGATTTTTCATTTAACTCTTTATAAGGGACTTAGTTACAAAGATAGAAATAAGGAAGGGATAACAACGTAGGTCATTTCTTCTTTCTATCATACTTATTGGGATGGTTCAAATTTACTGGTTCAAACTTATAACCAGCAGATGAAGGAGAGAAGTTAGGGAACTGGACTGGTGGTCTTCTAGCCTTGCTACCTTCCTCTTTGTTAAGGGCAGACCACTCCATTGATAGAGCCAGTTGTTTAATAAGATCATCCTGTCTCTTCCCAATGGAATTTAGGGTTCCCTCAAACTCACTTTGGGCAGAATACATATTGATCAAATTATTGTTAACCATATCTAAGCTCTCAGTCCATAACTTTTCCCTGTACTTGAGGGTTGCCTCCATATCCTTGTTCCTCTTCTCTATCAGTAGCTTAATTTCCTTCTAATGCTCCTTATAAAAAGCATTTGCCTTTTGCATTAGATTTTTCCCCATTGCATCCTCTATCTCTTTCATTGTTATCTTACGACTCATTGTCCGTTTGGTGATGCGAAATGAAACTTTTCTCCCTTGCCCTGAGTTCTCCACTCAATTATTTTTCTTTTTTTTTTTTCCAGTTTGCTCTTCCACTCATCATCTCTCTGTTGGAGTGCATCCTCTAAATTTTGATCTCTTCTTCTCAGCTCTGCATCCATGCACTCATATCTCAATTGAAGTTGGACTTTAATTGTCTGTCCCTCTCTTGCATCTCTTGCCTCACGACTCTCAACATTTCCATCACTTCTACATTGTTGCTTTGTTGCCCTGAGCTCTCAGCTGGCTCCTGATGGATTTCTCTTACTTCTGGGGATACAATCAAGATGGGGCTCAAGCTTCTTTGCCTCTCTTGACGCTCTTGAATTGGGCTCTCAAACTGTACTTGCTTAATGTCTCTATCATCCCCTTCCCTTTTTCAGCTTCTACTTCTCTTTCCTTACCTCTGTTCTTTGGGCCTTTAGTCACTCCAGTTAATGTCAGAGGAGAAGCCTTGGGGCATGTTTCTTCTTCTTCCCAATCTCCTTCCACATCTCCAAGGATACATAGTCTGGTGATTAGTGCTAGATGGGGTACTAATCCTCTATAACTGCCTTTGTAGTAACTCAAAATAGAGTTCTTTATTATCTTCCCCACACTAAATTTGTATCCCTTCAGGATAGCATATAAGAGTACAACTTCCTTCTCTCTTACTGTATTGAGGTGCTTGGATGGTAAAATGATTGAGCAAATGAAATAGAACCAAACCTTAGCCTCTTCAGTCAACGAGCCTCTTGCAATAGACTAATGGGGATTCTTTATTGTGGAATTCCATCTCCCCTTCCTATATGTCAGCAGATCAACTATCTTCTGGTGATCTGGCTCTTTCACTAGTCTCTTAAACTTTGAACCATTCTTTCTCTTGTTAAGATTGAAAGTTTCATCGATCTTCTCCCTGTTGAACGATATCTACTGACCTATGACGAAGCAAGTTTTGTCTATTTTGTCTATAATCTGTGGAGGTGAAGAGGTGCATTCCATCTTAGATTTATTCTTTTGTTTATTTTGTCTATAATCTGTGGAGGTTAAGAGGTGCATTCCATATTAGATTTTTGGAATTGATGGCCTCTAGGTAAAGGGTGCCCCCTTTCCCTTTTGCTTGTTTTGCCCCTTTTCCACCTGCTTTGTTTTGGTTGCCAATCATGTGCCCTGTATTCTATGCAGTTGTTTTGTTCTGCTCATTTTTTTGGTCAATATATTACCCTTTATTGATTAAAAAAGAAGAAGACAATATGTGACTCTGAATACACGTTCTCATTCCTACTTGGATGGTCCAACCCTCACTTCTTCTTATAAATAGCAGGGCAAAGTCACACCTCTTCCTCCTACGGATCCCTTTGAAGCGCACCTCTTGTCTCTCCATATGGCATCGCCAATGAGATAGGCACTGTATCAGTACGAGTCCTTCCTTACTTCCTTTTACTCTCTTTCTCTCTCTTTCATAACTTTGAAGATATCTAGTGGATTTTAGGAACACATATGAGCGGTCTCATTCTTCTACCATTAATTCATTCATTTTTGGAAGGGTGCCTCTTGGATTAATAAATTTGTCCCACTTATGAAATGTACAATAATTATCGAGCCATTAGATTAAAGCTTCATATATATATGCAAATTATTCATCACTTGCAGAGCTAGTAAAGGCTAGGGGGGCAAATTTTGCCCCACTCTTGAAATGCATAATAATTGTTGAGCCATTAGATTAAAGCTTCATATATATATGTAAATTATGCATCACTTAAGGAGCTAGTAAAGGCTAGGGGGGGCAAATTTTGTCCCACTCTTGAAATGTAGAACAATTGCTGAGCCATTAGATTAAAGCTTCATATATATATATATATATATATGCAAATTAATACATCATAAGTAGCTAGTAAAGGCTAGGGGGAGTGGATTTTCCCTTGTAAATGTACAATAATTGATGAGCCATTAGATTAAAGCTTCAGTATTATTATTTTTTGCAAAACTTCTTAAATTAGGCACCATTTGCAACAAGGAATGAGTAAGGAAAAAAGAAAAATACTAAAAAAATGATTTTCTCATATTTGGTTTCAGTGTGAAAAATATAAAAAAAACTAAATATATTCAATTTTTTTTTAAATTTTACATATTAATCCTTATTAAGAAATGATTGGAAAAAGACAACAACGTACTATAAGTTTTGATCCACCTAATCCATTTAGCTAAAATGGGTCATGATTTTCATACCTAATGATTCGTGCCACAGTAGGGTGATCCGGAATCAACAAAATTTGTTTCCTATTTTCCTCTACAGGTAGTCGAAACTCTTTGCGGCATAGCGGTCTAGGGTCGAACATGGGGATGGGTTTTCATCCCCTGAGTAGTTCGTATCATTATTCAAAATGAGTGAGGCTTTATTTGATTTGGATTTGCCCAGGTAGAAGCAAGGGGAGATTGGTTGTTCAGCTGGAGTACTTGAAGCGATTTAAATTAAAGTGTGAAATATAGTGACCTTGAAGGCTTGGGCTACTAGCTTGATAAAATGGGGTTATAAAGGTGTCCTCGGGTTATTTCCTCGCATTAGGGCAAATGACTTATAGTCATAGCCAAAACCGGATCTTTGTTTGGCTTTAAAACTAACCCTTAACACACTCCTTTTTGAGTCAAAACATATGCGAGCATTTAATGTTCAGCGGTTGAAAACCACAGCATTTAACCTCATTTCGGTGGCTTGTAAATGACATCTAAGAATGTCGGTGCATCACACCATTAAGAATGCATTGAACCTAAAGCATGACAAGTATTGTTATTGCAAAGAAACACATTAAATGGCTTTAAACACTAGTTTGAAAAGTTTGAACAATAAATACATTACCTATTTCATTTTAAAGCAGGGACCACTTGCAAACCACCATTGCTTGACCTAGCAACCCTCACTCTTGAGGTTTGAAGCAGCCAAGCATCCTTGAGTTGTCATCCTCAAAGGTGTTTGGCAGCCAAGAAAATGAGAGAAAGAAGAGAGAGAAGAGAGAAAGCTGTAAACCTAAAACAAAAGTTGCGTGAATGAATGCTTTTATGAAAAGTTAGGGTTACAAAAAGTTATAAGGTGGCTTATATAGCCATACAAGATGTGTGTGAAATACAAAATACCTAAAATATGTGATTTTATTAGGGACAAAATGGAATTACACAAAAGCGAGGTGGATTTGGAACAAAGAAACCGCAGGGGCCAATTTCGCTATGCATAGTGAATTTAAGCTATCATAGCGAAATTTAAACTATAAATAGCGAATCTGAGGCATAAGCGAAATTCAAATTTTAAGCTATGCCGCGATAACTATTTATGATAGCGAAATTTAAACTATCATGGCGAAGCGTACATAGCGAGAATTCGCGGATGCGAAATTTTCGCTATGGTTGAATTTTTCGCAATCCCCTTGCGAAATTTACCGTAATGCATAGCGAAAACTCCTGCACTCTCGCATCAATCTGCATTCGATTCAGCGCATTTCTTCAATTCACTTGACATTTCTTCAACTTGGCTTGATGAAATCGCCCAGAAATTCATATGAACATGGCATAAATCGGCGCCAACTCGAAGCCCAGAGCTTGGAAATGATGGCTGAGGCTCCTGAAACTCACAAAATTACCAAAAACAAACTCGAAACAAAATCAGTAGTACTATGGACTTGCACATGTCAATTGGCCAATTCATATGATTAGTACGCAAAAAGCACTCAAAACCTATCTTAAATAGAACTCAAAATAGCACTTTTTGGGTACTAATCACCTAATGACAGAACAAATTAATTTTGAAAATCTTAAGGAATTGATATTGATATTGTTTTCAAATATTTATTAAATAATAGGTAAACCAACTCTTTACACACACTATTATGAATCGTGCAACAATAGTGATACGAATCGGAGAAGAAAAACAAGAAGAATACACACAGGTTTTTTATGTGGTTGTGAGTGTGCTACATCCATCGAGCAGTGAGTTTTGGGTTTTAATATCACTGAAATAGGGTTAACATGTTTGCTGCTTTCTTAGAAGTATGAATCTTCTCAAGCAATAACTCATTAGAAGAGAACAACTCCCTAATCTTATGAAATCTCACATCTGTGTTTGGTCCTTGCATGATACACCTACTTCTTTGCCAAAAAGATGGCACTCTAACTATCATGATGCAACTAAACTTCACCTTGCTGAATACCCAACTCATTGACCAATCCTGCAAGCCACAATGCTTCCTTGGTAGATTCAGCTACTTCCATATACTCTAACTCAGTAGTAGATAATGCAACTAGGGGCTGTACCATAGACTTCTAACAAAGAGGTCCTTTGCCAAGAGTGAACACGTAACCCATGGTAGACCTCCTGTCATCCAAATCCCTTGCAGTATCCGCATCTACATATCCCACAATTAAAGGAACACTTTGCTGTCTAGTAAACATGATGCCATAATCTGTAGTCCCTCTTAAGTATTTGAAGATCTACTTGATTGCATCCCAATGTGATCGTCCTAGATTCGATAGAAACTTTCTTACCGCACTAACAGCCTGTGCCAAATATAGTGTTGTACAAACCATAGTATACATTAAGCACCCAACTACACATATGGGACCTTTGACATTTCCTATACATCATCATCTTTCTTTGGGCACTGTGTAGTAGACAATTTGAAATGGTTCGCAAAAGGTATATTTACTGGTTTTGCATTCTCCATGCTGAACCTCTCCAACACCTTCCTAACATAGCCACTTTGAGAAAACCATAATTTCCCTAGAGCTCTTTGTTTGAGAATCTTCATCCCAAGAATCTTCTTGGCCACACCCAAATCCTTCATGTCAAATTCTTTGCTCAACAAGATCTTTAATTTGTTAACCTTACTCATACTCTTTACAACAATCAACATATCATCCACTTAAAATGCTTGGAAAATAGATGAACCATAAATCAAGACTCTTCACATAAACATAACAGTCATACTCACATATTTTGTAGCCAATTCAGATCATATGGGGTCGAGATCTCTTGTACCATTGTGTTTGGGGACTACTTGATCCATATAATTGATTTTCTTGATTCTAGGACCAAGTGTTCATGTCCGTATTGAGTGAACCTTCTCTGATTTATACCATGTGGGCGTTCTCACTCTAACACCATGAAGAAAAGTTGTCTTTACATCCATATGCTCCAACTCCATATCAAAATACGCTACCAAACTCAACATTGTCCTGATAGAGGTATGTCTGACCACGGGAGAAAAAATCTCATCATAGTCAACCCCATGCTTCTGTAGATAGCCCTTTGCTACTAGGCGAACACTGAACTTTCACCCTCATTTACGAAACCATTCTTTCTTCTTGTACACCCTTGCACCTATGGCCCTTTTCCCTTTAGGAAGTTCACAAACTCCACGTTTGGTTCTTATGTAGGGTGCATCTCCTCTTCCATAGCACCCATCCAGTACCTTTCTGTGGCTGTATGCTGCTCTTGAAAGTTAATTAGGATCCCGCTACAATGATTAGTGCATAAGAAACCAAATCTTGAAAACCATACCTGGTAGGCGGCTTGATAGTGCGCTTATCTCTGCTCGTGGCTATATTGTAAGGCCGCTGATCTTTTGAACTAGCTCTCTCTACATTATGAGTATCATCCTTTAAGTTATGAGTCTCTAGCTCCACCTGTACCACATACTCATCACTATAATGATTTTTCGGAGCCTACATCTCATCTTTCTGAGTATTCTGCAACATGACTTTCTCATCAAAAATCACATCTCTACCGATTAGCACCTTGTTTGCCTTCGAATCCCACAACTTAAAAGTCTTTTATGCCTTTTTGATATACCAAAAAAATGCATTGTCTAGACTTAGCATCTGTAAGACCCGAGAAATTCCAATTTCTGGAATAAGGGCAAAATCGTAATTTTGATTACAAAGTGGTAATTCCGGTTAAAAATCCGTAATTAATTCTCTAGATCTCTGATGACAAAAAAGATTGCACCGTTGGAATCGTCTCGTGAAATCTAGTTAGCACGTAAAATTTCGTAATTTTTCGAGACAGTTGGAGTCGGCACGTTTTTCGAGGCATCGCGTTTCGGGTGCCGTAAAATGATTTCCAACGCGACGAAAGTCACATATAACACGTACTCATGTGCCATAAGTGGTATGAGTAGAGAAATGATGAAAATGGACCGGCAAGTGAGTCACCAGAGATATCTCAATGCGGTAAAAAGAGAGCCCCGTGTGGTCATTTAGAGATTTGATTCTGCAAGTCCTGAAGGACGAAATAGGGAATAGTCTTCTTCTCCCTCATTAAGTCAAATGAGAAAAAAATGTGAAGGATTTTCACATTTTTGGGAGATGCGTGGGCGCCATTTCTTTGAGCTTTTAGAGAGTGGGTGCTTCTCTCTAAGATCCCGGGCAATCGGATCGTTGGATTTCGATGGAGCAAGAAGGGAAAACGTTCTACGCGGAGCAGGTTACGCGTGGACCCCGGATTTGTGAGCTTTGACAAACTCCAAGAGGTAGGATTTTCTCCCTACTTGGGTTTTTACTCCCATTTAAGTGTTTTACTAATGTTTCGGTTGAGCGAGTAGTGAGGGCCATTGGATCGGTCCCAAAGCATGGGGCGGGTGTCGTACACAGAAACTTTGGAGAGGCCGTTTACGTACGGTCCACGTAGAAGTGACAGGTTGATGTGTGTTGATTTATGTATAAATTTGTGCTTTGGTATGTATAGAGGCGGAAAGGGTAAATCGAGTTCACTAAGTGAACCCGTGTTTTGTGATTTTCGGGGGAATGGTAAAGCGAGGGTTCACTATTCGAATAATGTTCCCTAAAAATATATATTTTTTGTGAAAATACGTGTTGGTCGAGTGATTTAAATTAAATTGCTCGTGAATGATCATTAGCCCCAGTGAGCTAATTTTGATGTGAATTAATTAATTTACATGACATGATTGTGTGAATTGGTTGTTTGTAAATATATGCATGTTTATATATACTTACATGAATTAAATTTGTAGTGGGATTGCTTTGGCCATTCCATATGCCTTTAGGAACATCCTAGGACTTTAGGAGTTAGTGCATGAATGAGTCTAGAGGAAAAATGGTTCGGAGGGTAGTCTAAAATTATTAAGTGATCGGAGGGTAGTCCAAACTTAAAAATATCAATCGTCGGAGCGGCCCAATTGATATTCATCGGAGGGTAGTCCACAAACAATTTATATATCAATCGTCGGAGCGGCCCAATTGATATATATACATCGGAGGGTTGTCCACTATTAAAACTAATATTCTCATACGAGGCTTAGGCGAGTGTGAGAGAGTCGGTGAGGACTCGGGATCTGAGTTGGTCATGTAGACATTCAAGTAGGATCATGCATTTGCTTGAATGTGTGTTTAATTTGGAACATTGCCTTTGCCACTTAGGTGGTAAGTAGCCAGCAGGGCGATTCTCCTGCGAGCTTTGGCTCCTTGGGTTGTGGGATCCCCTTTTCTGGTCACGAGGGGCGTGCGAGGAGACGGCTCGTCCTAGAGGCTGAGCGCTAGAAGAAAGTCGGAATGTGGCTTTGTTGATGTTTACATGTATTAGAACTCCTTAAGTTTAATATATGTATTGTATAAGAGTAGTTTATTAACTCTTGAAACTATTGGATATAGTTTGGATAGCCATATTGAGTCTTATTATGGGCCCAGTGGCGCCATTGGATATATATTGCATATATTGGACGTATTTGAGACAGTTTATGCAGTCTTGTATTCGGGTAGAGCTCCCAGTACAAAGGAGACTACGCGATTTTGTTTGAGTGGCGTCGGGTAACCCGACGTCCACTTGTATTCCGCGGGTTGACGAGTAGTCAACGGACCCCCGGGTTTTGGGGCGTCACAGCATCAAGCTTCAATCTCTCATCTCCAACAATGTGTGCGCCATTTGGACATCTGCTGCTTTTAACCTCGGTAGTCTACTTCATTACGTCATTACCTCGTATGAGTTTCCCATATAATGCTACCCTTGGTGACCAATTGATCAAGTAGCATGCCGTACTCATTGCCTCTGCCCAGAACTTCTTTTCTAGCCCTGCATTCAATTTGATACACTGAGCTCTTTCAGCTATAGATCTATTCCTCCTCTTTGCCACACTAATATGTTGTGGTGTCTTCCGGACTATGAAGTGCCTCTTAATCCCATGCTCCTTACACAACTTTGTGAATCTTGAGTTTGTGTACTCTATGCCATTATCTAACCTGAGGCATTTGATCTTCCTCCTTGTTTGGTTTTCCACTTCAATTTTCCACAAATTGAATTTTTCAAATGTTTATGACTAGTGTCGCATGAAGTACACCCAAAATTTTCGTGAGTAGTCATCAATAAAACTCAAAAAATATACATTGCCTCCCAATGATGTTGTCTGTACTGGGCCCCACACGTTTGTATGAACATAATAAAGAATCTCTTTTGTCTTGTGTGTGGCTGTTTTGAACTGCACCTTATTTTGTTTTCCCGAACAAAATATTTGCGAGAAACTTCAAGCTTGCATGTTTTGATAACCTTCAATAGATTTCTCTTATGAAGCTCCATCATCCTACGCCCACCCATATACCCTAACCGCATGTGCCACAAGGCTGTATTGTCTAACTCAGGCTCTACGATTGCAGCTCCACCTACAATTGTGGTACCCATCAATTTGTAGATATTACCTTCCAACTTTTACCTTTTCATCATTATCAAGACACCTTTGCTCACCTTCATTACTCCATTGGAAGATTTGTAATTAAAACCATTATCGTCTAGAGTTCCCAATGAAATCAGATTTTTCCTCAAGTCAGGAACATGTCTAACATCACACAACGTTCTAATGACATCATTAAACATCTTAACCCATCAATCTGCGGAATGCTTGTGGATATCGTAATATTTCGATACCACCTTGTTAGTAATCCCATTCATAGAGATCAGAATTTAACAAAATCGAGCAGGTCTCACTTTGTGCAGAGCTATATCAAAACCTTTGTAAAATATACAATTACATGACCCAACTGAGGCCCAATATAACACAATGACCGCACCGGGTTCATTGAAGAGTAAAAATTGACCACATCGGGTCAATTTATCCACATTCATGTAAAAACATGCAAGGCTATTTTAAAAATAGTCCATATGAGTTCAATTACAACTCTTTTACATAAAAATACATGCAAACTAGTTTGCTCAAGAAAATATTACAAAAAAAATTATAAAGCCATAAGTCGAACTTTCTTCACCATACGGCCTTTGGATGAGAGTAGATCCTTTGAGCGTATATCCACTTTTTGAAATGTTTCCTATGTAAAAGTTTGAGAGCCCGCCTTGGCAGAGTAATTCCTATCTGAGCTACTCCCCACCTAAGTGCATATGCAATGTTCACATTCGACAATTTGTATTCACATCAACATTCTAAGTAAGAATATGCAGATTCTAGGTTGGAATTCTACATGCCATGCTATGAAATGAGATGAGACTCCTTCATGCACCCTATCCTGAGTCTTTACCAACTCCCATCACACAATGCAATTCCAATGTGTAATAAAATCCGTCATTGGTGAATTTCATCAAATGATAACTTTATAAACAAAATCCATGTGTCTTTGTGGGTAGCGGATTTTGGAATCGCACCGCCGACTTAGCATACTTATCTACACTTTTTGGATTTCTACCGTTGGAGTGTATGAACTAGTAGCGGGTCTTTTCGCACAGAAAATTGAGTAATTTTAGCCCTTCTTGCTATTACCTGACACAAGTTTTCCATGTTATGCGACCGTGCGAGTCTATTGAACATCAGATCCCAGCCGGTCTGAGCCCGCATCGATCACCAAATGTGGTGTTTGATCTCAATCATGCACTCACACCCATGAAATGCGATGTCCTCGTGCATATGCAATGTAATGCAACATTGCATGTCACGTATGTAATGAATGCCACATGGGCAATTTAAATTACACAATTCATCATGTATCATGGACAATCATATCATATGCATATAATTTCCAAATATTACACTTATCAATTAAATTAGTCTCGGTTTAAGTTCAAATTATTTTACATGGACTTTAATTAAATTATTTTCCAACTTTCAAAATTTTTCTTAAAAATCTCGTTTTTGGGGGTCATCGGACCAGCGTAATCGACTATCTCGGAATCGAAGCGAATCGATGGCCCAGATTTCACGAGAAAAATCAGAGTGAGAATCCATTTCTTCGTCGAGATCTATAAAGTGTCGAGTTTGCAATCAAATGCCGTAGTGGCAATTTACCTTTTGCATTTTTCGGAAAAGTTCAAATTTACACGGGTTTTATAAGGTATTTATAATAACTCGGGATATTATCAAGTTGCAAAAATACCCCTATAACCTAAATATATTGTACCGTACCACGGGGGCTTCACCGCCGCACCCCTAACCTATTATTTCGCCCCCTCAACAATCTCAAAATGAGCTATTTTTACTCTCAAAATGAGCCACATGCCATAACATATATATACATACATATATATACATATATGTATATATATGTATATATATATGTATATATATGTATATATATATATATATATATATATATATATATATATATATATATATATATATATATATATATATATATATATTAATTAGTGCACAAAACACATTTACAATATAATTAATTAATAACAACTTGGTAACAATATAATTGCTAAGCGAGGTACTATAAATTTTTTCTTATCCGCATTCAATCTTATTCATGCATTGATAGAGCAATGATTTGAAGAGGACAATGACGTTCCATCATATTTAGTATTGACATAACAAATCGATTTTTAAAATCTAAGCATTGATATCAAAATATTTATTAAAGAATATAGGTATAGACTAGGGGTCTCCAACGGGTCAGGCCGGACAAATGAGACCCATGGCTCTATTTGGGAAGGGCTTATAGGCCCGTTGACCGGTCAACGGGCTGGGCTTAAGACCCGCCCACTGGAAGTCCTAGGGAGGTGGGCTTGACGGGCAGGCATGATGGGCCCATGGCGGGCAGGCCTGAAGGGCCCAGGGTGGGCGGGCTTGACAAGCCCAATAATTAAAATCATATATATATATATATATATATATATATATATATATATATATATATATATATATTTAATATTAACCTCCTTCCTCTTGCTTAAAATTTAATGCACCAACTAAATTGTACATATATTTTACTTATATAATAAACTTTTAACAAAATACATATTATAAATAGAGTTACATAATGTATTTACGAAGAATAATATAGGAATAAGGGGTGGGCCTATGAGGGGTCACAAAGGCGAAAGCAGGGCGGGCACATGGAATGAGAAAGCATGGGTGGGCACAGGCGGGGTTATAAGTGGGCTGCACGTGCGGGTTTGGGGTGAGCACGAAAGCTACGGGTTGAAATTTGAGCCTAAAATGAAACTGCGACACAGCCCTTCCCCTAAAAACAAGTTTGAGCTTGGCTTGACTCGCTTAGGCTTGGGTTGGGCCAAGCTCGAAGCGGCCTCAAGCCCCGGGCTTTTTGAAGACCCCTAGTTGAAACTCTTTGCCATAACATCTGTTGGATTAACCCACCTGGATTTTCTTTTATTTTCTTTTGCTCTTATTTGTTGGTTCTTTTAGTTCATTTTCTTTACTGGGGGCTAGATTTTTATTCTTGTGTTCTAAAGATTTTCTTTTTTAGTGTTAACCACATTGCCCACAAACACTAACACTACCCTCAGAACAGTTCTTCCATAAAAGACATTATTACTCCTTTTTTTTTGAAAGGTATAATTTATTATTGGTCTTTCTAAACTTTAATATGCAGTTAATGAGGTTTGACGGATATGGGGAAGGAACTTAGAATTTTTCATAGAAATAGGAATACTGAGTCGAATACAAAATGAATAGAAATAAAAAAAACCCTTACATTTAAGAGCTTCTAAAGTATGATCATGAAACGATTAAGCGAGAGAGAGAGAAGAGAGATGCTTCTCACCAACTCATGCTTCGGTTTGTTTTATTTCTAATTAATTAGTATTCCTTTAGTGGAGATCGACTCAGCTTCTCTCCAAACCACATATTTATGGAAACTTTAGCCTATGGTTCTCTTGCGTATGGGCATTCCTGTTTGAGTATTGATAGAGTTTGAAAAATGGGCTCGCGGAGCCCTCTCCAAACCAAGGGAGGCGTGCCCGTTAAACATTCGAGGCCTTTGGCCTTGACCCAAAATGAAGGCTCGGCCCAAAGGACGGTTATGGGTAATTGAGAAAGCCTACATTATGCAAATTAAACTAAATCCCATCGATAAGGGAAATAGAATAATCCCCAATAACATATTATCCTGCAAATCCAACTAAATCTACCAGTAAGGAAAATAAGATAGTCGCGATATATGACTCATCCTGCGAGATCAAAATAGGATCCCACCAATGAGGAAGAAAGATAATTCTAAATAAGTTGCTCTTTCCAATATCCTTAATCCGTCAGATACCGATAAAAGCGGGAAATATCCGTCAATGGGAAGAATCACAATCACCGTCAATTTGGAAAACATATACTATAAATACCGGGCCACCCATCGGTGAAAGGTCGCAACACGTCGCCCTCTAAGCGATCTATCTTTTCTCCCATCGAGGAATTGGCAGGCGCCGGGCGGCCCGCAGGCGAAGCCTGCCAGGCCCTTCTTCTTTCTTGTTTTGAGGAGGCGGCGATCAGGCAGAGACCCCGAGTCAGCGATCGAGGTCGGCCCAGGCGGCCCTACCTGCGCTGCCCGATCCGGTTGAAAAAGGCATCATCGGTTGGCGCGGAAGTCGCAGGAACGGCGGTTCCTTTGCAAATATAAGCGATTTCTCGATTATTGATGGTATCAACCGGAACACAAGCGGGAAGCTGGCCTTGATCCACCAGGATGCGGGATCAGCCGGCGGCATGAACAACGAACCTCTGAGCGCGTTAGAGCCCGGTCTGAGCGACCGCAGAGCGAGGTAAGTAACCGCCTCTGACGGCGCTGATAAGAGTTAGAGCAACTCACGAGGCGGATCATGCCCGCGGGGGCGTGACGGGCTCGGGGAAGGTCTGACTTTCCTCCTCATGAAGAAGCGACCGATCTCGACATTCCTCGAGGTCTTTGAAACAAAAGCGATCCGGCCGAACCCGAGGGCATGGGCCATGATGGCCGTGGAGAGGAGAACCTTGAAGTAACACTCGGGAGGGCATGTCGGAACGAAGAACTACGTCACCCTGTGAGGGCGGGAGAGCAATCATGGGAGCGGATGTTGAGCCTCCGGCCAAGCTGGTGTGAAGGAAGTGGTAAGAAGGGCGATGCTCGGACACTATGGACACCTTGGTCTGCTGGTGAGTCACCCTTCCAGTAGAGTGCTTCACTTCCCTCTTCCAACAAAATTTAGGATGCCACAAGTGGAAGCATTCAATGGTGTCAGAGATCCAGTCGATCATCTCAACACTTACAAAAACCAAATGGAGTTGCATGGGTATCAAGACCCTGTGCGATGCAGAGCTCGCTATCACATTAAAAGGCCCAGCCCTGGCCTGGTTCAACAGGTTTTCGCCTTCATTAATCTCCTCATTTAGAGAGCTATCCATTGCGTTCGTCTCTCACTTCATTGGAGCCAAAACGTATAGAAAGCCAAGTTACCATTTATTGACCATCAAGCAGAGCTCACAGGAGAGCCTGAGGTCCTATGTCCAAGGTTCGGCGTAGAGTCTCTAAGGTAGATATACTGACGGATTTGCGATCACCGCATTCATTCTTGGAGTTAGAGTGTAGTCTCGAAGACTTGATGTTTCCATCTCTAAAATCCTCAAGCAAGCATGGCTGAGGTGCTCGCAAAATCGAAATAGTACATTAATGGCGAAGAAGCTCTCATATCGAGAAAAGGGCTCCTCCACCCATAAAGAAAAAAAGCGGGACCAGACAGCGGCGAGGGCGGAGCCCGAAAATACTAAGCGGCGGGAGGTCTCCCGAAAGATGGAGAAACGGTCCACGAAAGGCGTGGAAACCTCGAGATACAGTCACAGGCCCACCTTAACTCGAGAGGCATTAGCGTTATTCACCTCGGCGATTCACCGCCAGCGACCTCGGTATCCACAGGTCTGGCATTGAAGTCGCGAAGCGAATAGTTCACGGGTGTGACTCAAATGAAGTCGGACCAGCCACGAGAGACAACACGGTGTGCGGTTCCATAAGGGACTATGGGTACCGCCGCGGATGATTACGCCACAGCTTCAGAAGGAAATAAAGTACTTAATACGGCGTGGAGTATCTCCAGCCTTCTTAGCCCACTGGCAATCGGCCACCGAGAGTCGGGCTGGAACGGGCTCTAAGCTCAGCGACCACATTTACCTCGGCGAGACAACAACTCAACACCACTTGACCTTTGGAAATCCGATCTCGGAAGGATTTGCGGGAGGAGCGAATCCGGCTTCGGCTTCCGGAGGCCCGTGCGTACGGCATCGGTCGTGGGGTGAGTGGAGTACAAGTGGTGCCTGGCCGCCTCGGCGACGCATCCATAGCGTTCTCTGAACTAAGATGCGGAGGGATGCGGCACCCCCATGATGACCCCTTGGTAATTGACGATCGTATGTAAGCGGTCCATCGGGTCTGGTTGACAACGGGAGTTGACTAACATCATCTTAAGCCTCGGCCTTGATAAGATGGGCATCGGAGGGAAGATGGAACGTCGGCACCCATTTGCGAGTTCTCGGAGAAAAAGTATTACCCTTGGGCTCAATACAACTAGTACTCACCTTGGGAGATCCCCATGCCGACGACTGACTGACGGAGAGATTCCTCGTTGTAGGCGCTGGCGTTTGCTTATAATGTGTTGTTGAAGGCGGACCCTCTCTCGATAATAAAGCCATTCCCTCCTCTTACCACATGATGATCAAGTTTCTTACCGTAAGCGGAGTAGGATTGGTTCGAGGAGACCAACGAGTGGCCAGGGAATGCTACTCAGCATCCATGAAGCAAAAAGTGATCGATAACATATACTTGGACGAGGTCGACATGAAGCGGCGAAATTTTCGCCCGACACGAGCCCTCGGAAATTTGGAACTGTATCGTTAGATGACGACCTTGAACACCTCGTCTACATCGGCTCCAAGCTAGAAGAGGACCTCAAAAGCCCTCTCACCCATTTTTTGAGACAGAACAAAGATGTCTTCGCATGGAAGCAGGTAGACATGGGAGGGATTGACCTGATAATCATACATGGTGAGCGTCAGCCCATCCCTTCAAGCTAATCAAACAAAGAGGAGGCTTCGCACCCGAGAAAGGCAGCGATCCAACGAGGAGCGACAAACTCCTCAAGCGGGAGCAATGAGAGGTGGAATATCTGAATGGTTATGCTTGTCGTACTTGTCAAAAGCAAGCGGCAAGTGGCGACTTGTATCGGCTTCACGGCGTCAACAAAGCATGCCCAAAACGAGTTTCCCGCTACTTAGCGAATCAACCTCATCGTGGATGCTGCTAGGCCATGAAACTCCCTCGGTTTTATGGATGCCTTCTACGTTTACAACGGTCGGTATGGACCAGACGACGAGAAAGACCTGTTCGTCATAAGCGCGGGGGAACCTATTGTTATCGTGTGATGCCATTTGGGCTCAAGAGCAGGAGCTACCTATCAAAGGCTGGTGAACAGGATGTTCCAGAAGAAGATAGGTAACCATGGAGGTGTACATAGATGACATGCTGGTAAAATCCCCTACTGCCAAGCTCGCATGGCTAAATACATCAGGCGTTCGAGATCACGAGAGAATTTGCTTATGAAGCTGAATCAACCAAGTGCGCCTTCGAATTATGTTGGAAAATTCTAGGTTTCATAGTCAACAGGAATTGAAACGAAATCCAGACCGAAAATAAAAGTACATTACTTTCGACATGCCATCGCCCTCGTACATAAAGAGTGCGTTTGACAAGAAGGATTGCCGCTTTAAGCCGATTCGTATCTAGGGCTAGTGATAAGTGTCAGCCTTTCTTCCAAGTTTTAAAGAAGGCCTTTCAATGGGATACGAAGTGCGAAGAAGCATTCTCCACGGAAGCTCGCCCTTAATGTCGTAACTGACTCGCCCTTACTTTCGGGCGCTCACCATAGAAGTTCCAACGAATATCCGATGAAGCAAGTGTTACATAAGCCGAGACCTGGGAAAGTGATGAAGTGAGCCGTAGAGCTATATGAGTTCGGCATCGGATATACGTCAGCGCAATAAAGGCCCGAGTCATGCCTCGAAAAGATGCGAGATTTAATAAAAGAGTTCATCTTTGGTCGGTCGGACCATATCCCGGAACGGAGAACTCCAGGAGCCAATGCCTTGGCAAAACCATGGCTGACCTCACGGGAGAGACCTCGGTGGGCGCTGTCGAATACCTTGCGGAGCCTTACATGATCTACGTGGCGTGGAAGTTGCCCCGTGATGAGTCAAACTCATTAGATTTTTAATCCATTTTAAGGTTTGTATTAGCAGGAATAATGTTGAATTGTTTTGCGAGAAAGTGATAATTGACTAAAATTCAAATTTGCGGGAAAATCGGCCCGAAGCTCAAATTTTAGCAAAAATCGGCTACTTGTGAGGTGAGTCCTGGCCCGAAATTAAACCAGCGACGAGAAGCGATTTCCGACAATTCCAAGTCATAACATCAACAAATTTGGCTTTAAAGAAGAAACTGAAACATGAACAAGTGAAGTCGTGACTTGAAAAAAGGAGGTTGTGACAAAGAAGACGTGGTCGAGACTAAAGGAAAAAAAATCAAGAGAAGAAATTCATGTCGTAACATCATCTTGATGTCGCGACACCAAAAGGGTATGAATGATGTCACGACACCACTACGAGGTCCACGACCGAGTTAGTTAATGAAACCAAGAAGTATTTGCAAAAGAAAGAGGTTGCAACTAGTTTTTAATACTAGGTTCCATTTCGTAGCCGACATCAGCGTGTCGCGACGCATACGCACAGTGTTCAAAGTGCAACTAAAACATAGTTTCAAAAGAAGTCGCAACCTGTAGCCTGATAGAAGTACTTGCCAAGGAACTGAACTTGCAACCTTTTAAAAAGTCAAGGGTCAGAAATGATGTCGCGACCACTCATTCAGGTCGCGACCTAAAGAAGAGCTGAGCAGAAGAAAGGGAGGTGGTGACATCACTTTGATGTCGTGACCTGGAAAAGAGTTGGGAAGAAAGAAATCAGTTACAACGTGGAACTGAGGTTGCAACCTGAAGAAAAGAAATGGAAAGCAGAAGAATTAGCGGTATCACCATGAGGTGACATAAATTGAAAGTTATGAGGAACCAAGAAAACCACCAGTGCGACCAAAAATCAAAGTCACAACATGAAATTAAATCTTACAAACAACAAAGTAGGTAGCAACCTAAAGCCCGATATCGCGGCAGTCTTTGGAAGAATAGGAAGACAATGATGTCGCGACATCTAACTGAGGTCGCGACTGATCATGAGCAATCAAGACAAGTTCATGTCGCGACATCAACTTGAGGTCACGACATAGGACAATGAGCTGGGCTTTTTCTTTGGATTTCCATCTGGAGCATTTTGAGGATTTGGCCCAGATTTTTTTTACAGTATAAATAGAGAGCTTTCAAAGAGTAAAGTAGTTTTTTCTTCTTCTTGACTACCCAGCAAAGGGAAAAGAAGAGGAACTCAGTGTATATTTTAGAATAGATTTTTAATTTTTTATTTTTTGGTTTTATTTTTTTTGGTTTTGGTCTGCGGGCGATAGAGAGGCGAGTAGAATTTGGATTGTTAGTTATGTTATTTTCTACGTGTGCTGGAAATTTATGAAATCTAGACAAATTTACGATTCATTTCTTCTCGGTTTATTGCAATTACGGTGGTTATGCGTAGTCGACCTCCATTTCTTGATTTGCAATGCGATGTCAGGCTATGGCTTCAGTGGATTTGATTTACATTTAGTTGATCTTTCCTACAATTCACGAATTAATTTGGGTTCGATTTTTATAATTGGTGTCGTTTTTAATGGATAAGTTCCCAATAGTAGTACTGAGTACAGGTTGAGAGTGTATCTTACTGCGATATCGAGATTCCCTGCGTGACACGAAGGCGGAGTTCATGAGAGTTGAGAACATTCTTTTGGGTATGTTCGACTGCAGTAATGACTGCAGAGCTCTGAGAGTTCATTTTGATAAATCCCATTCGCTCATAATTGAAGTTGGAGGTGTATTTAACAATATTAATAATAAGAGTTCATATGTCTACAGTGCGTTTCGATCCAGGTGTTAGCTAGATCTAATCAAGGGAAAGAGATAAACCCATAGATGCGGAGGTTGAGCCACCCGTTTAAGTAGTAGAAACTTAGCTAAAATCACGAGAAGGTAAAGTAAAAGTTAACATCGAAGCGGAAATGGGTGTGGAGTATTATTGAAAAGAAAAATACCTAGATCTTGTAAGAAGAGAATGTGGAATCACGGTGCGTGGTTTGATCTTGTCTTCGAGAGAAGTAAGGATGTCATCCGGTGAAAACGGAGAAATCGATTCCAATAATTAGGAAATCTTGGACAAAATCAGATCCATACATAGAGCAGTAACGGACATAGTCTTTGGAATTAGTTGTTCCATTGTATTTCATTGATAGTTTTAAGTTTCTCACGATGGCGATTCAATCCATTCTTTTATGTACAATTTATTTTTAGTCATTCACTTTTGTTTAGTTTAATTTGAGGCATATTCAATAGTATAGGATTTTTAATTTTTATCGTTTTTTGAGTAAAACTTTCACTATGAGTTTTGAGTCGAATAGTATGAAATTTTAGTAGTTAGGGTAGTTGACTGTAATTCGCTATCAATCTGTGGGAATATACCTAGACTTACATTGATTTACTACTTGTATGACTGTGCACTTGCGATTATCGTAGACTAAACCCTTATTTTAATCTTAAACATTAAGAAATTTATTTTATGATGACTTATCAAAGTGACATGGGTATAAGAGGAATTGTAAGGCTCATATAGCTATATTAGTTTGAGAGTTAATCTATAGAAAAGGTGAACAAGTTTTTATGGCGCGGATTGCTGAAAGTGATTGAAGAATTATTTAGATCAATATCGACAAAGAAGGAAATACTAATTTAGTTGGCACAGAAAAGGCAAAAAATAGCTTTTCAAGTAGTGGCTACATCAGCCACTAATTTTTAACAAGCCATGTTGGACATAATTGTTTAAGTTTGACTAATCACAGTAAATGCGAGTGTGTTTTGATTACGGAAAACCTTTAATGTAGGAAAGCGAGTTAGAGCTGATTCGGCGAATAGTGGAGAGAGAACAGGAGCTTAAGAAAATAGGAAAATGACGCGGCTAGGCGGATGAGAGACATGACCCGGATAGAGCAGGAGGGCGACGGCGGAAGGCCCGTGCTGACACAATGGAGGATTTAAGGCGCATGTCGGGAAGAGTATTCTGCAGTGAATGACCTACGCTGGATGCAAATAATTTTGTTCAAATCGCAGTACAATGGTTGACAACATCGGTTCTTTGGTCACATCTGAAGAACCGATAAGGCACCTGGAAGATTTCTCGGGATGGCGAATACGGTGAGGCGAATGGTGTGAGACCGAGAGGTGATAAGTGCATCTTTATTTCTTTGAGAGACATAAGCGTATTAGTATGAATCATTTACCCATATGGTTACATTGATAGGAAGAAGTTGGTAGAAGCTTACTTGGGCGAGATTCTTTCCCCGTCTCACTTCGGAGAGACGAGAGATAATAATATTCCACGAACAAGGAAGATGAGAGCCTATATGTAGCTTGGGAAAGATTCAAGAGGTTGCTGAAGAGGTGCCCGATGCATGGAATAGATTTGAAGACCCAGATGGACATAGTGTATCATGCTTTGAATGATACATCTAAGGGCATTATCGATGCTTCATGCTGTGGAGCATTCAAACGAAAAATTGTTGAAGAGGCGAGATCCGGAGTAGAAGACTTAGCAAACGCAATATGAAAGCTCTATCTGAGTTTTCAAGAGGAAGCAGCAGAGGAAAAGGGGTCATGGAGCTGAGCAAGATGACAGCCATGGAAGCAAAGTTGGATGCCATAATGCATAGGATGGACAAACAAGAGAGAAAGATGCACACTGCTCATGAAATAGGAGCAGTGGAAAGAGAACTAATGAGAAGAAGTGCTGACGTGCCAACAGAAGAAGATTCTAGGTGTCAGAGGAGGTTATACTTGAACGAGCAAAGAAGAATATTTCAAGTTAAACTTAACCCGCCCACACACTACAATCCAGACCGAGGAACCATGAGAATTTTTCATATGGTGAGGGCACAGACATGGCCCAAGGCAAGACATCCTCAACACGGGATATCAAGAGTCACCGTTCCAAAGAAAGAAGACTAAGGAGTTGAAGGCTGCGTAAATGAATATCAGTGGTCGAGGAGAACCCAACCATTTGAAGAACAAATGCCAGGCCATGGGACAACAAGAGGCTATTACAATTCCATTAACAAAAACTATCCGACTTTGGAATTTTCAAGCCCCTCGACACTACATGTTTCGTGAAGAATGCTAGTGCCTCACTGAAAAATTTAGAGACACAAGTAGCAGAATCGCCCCGAATATGCCAAATCGTATAAGGGTACATTCTCATGGACACTCAAGAACCCAAAAGACTCCGCATGGCAATTCGCTTAAGAAGTGGGAAGGATTTGAGCAAAGAACAAAAAGACAGAAGAAAGAAGAGACCGAGGCGCAGAAAGAAGAGACCAAAAGAAAGAAGAGAAGAACAAATGACTGAATGTACCTGAAAAGAAGTAGAATAATTTAAAAGAAGGAAGGAGTACCAGCGTATACACCTGCAGTGCCATTCCCACAAAGACTTTAGAAGTCAAGAAGAGAAGAACAGTTTTCTAAATTCTTGGATATTTTCAAGAAAATAGAAATAAATATCCCATTTGCAGAGGTGATCAGCCAAATGCCTCTTTATGCAAAATTTGATGTAATAGACATCGAGCAAGAAAAGAAAGATAGCCGAGGAGGGTATAGCACCTCGACCGCTACTCAAGTGCCATTATCCGTGCCAGGCTCCCAACAAAGATGAAAGACCCTCGTAGTTTCACCATTCCCTGCTCCATAAGGAAATATGAATTCAAGAAAGCTTTATGTGATTCTCGCAAAGAAGTATAACCCTGATGCCTCTATCAAAGGGTAGACTAGCTTTGGGGGGGAACTTACTCCTACAAAGAATTACATTGGCTGCATGGCTGATAGATCAATGGCACAACCGTAGGGCATTCTCGAGATGTACTTGTCAAGGTTGGGAAATTCATTTTCCTAAAGGGATTTTGTTATCATGCAGACGATAAGATACCCAAGTTCCTTTGTTGGTTGAAGACTCAACATGAGTCTTCTGATGTATCGTACGTAGCGTGAACTGACACTGTAGTCAGGATGAAGCAAGGCATTTTAATATTAATAGAAACTGAACATCCTAATGTAGAGGCACATTGTATGGTCAGTAAGAAACAATAGCCTTCTCAATGATGAATTGAATTCGATTGTATCATTCAACACTCTATCAATGAAATTGAGATGAATTTTCGCACTCGAGCTTCGCGTGGATTGAAGTACGCTCAAATGTGTTTAACAAGGAAACAATTTCAAGTATAAATGAAAATACCAAGATGAAATAAGCACCATAAACAAGAACCTACGCATCAGAAACTAAATGTTATGGTTAACATTGAAAGAATTGTCTACCATTTAAAAATATGAGTTTAGAACTGCAAGAGAAAACCGCTTATCATATTAGTCGTGATCGACCGTCGAAAAACAGATTGCTGGTAATTCTGAGAAAATACAAGGAAGCAATTGCTTGGTCCATTGAAGATCTGAAGGGTATCAGCCCCTCCATTTGTATGCACAAAATATTACTAGAAGATAATGCAAAAACTTCTATTGAACATCAAAGGAGGTTGAACCCAGTGATGAAAGAAGTTTTCAGAAAAGAAGTTCTGAAATGGTTAAATGCAGGTTTTATATATAAGCCGTATCGAGTAGTTCTCGTGTCTAGCATGGTTCCCAAGAAAGGTGGATTTACTGTGATCATAAATGAAAAAGAATGAACTCGATTCCTACAAGAACTCCGGTGATGTGATGGAGGTGTATCGACTACGTAAAATTGAATACCGCAACTTAAAGGATCATTTTCCTCGCCTTTCATTGATCGGATGCTGGATAGGTCATGACACCTCATTTTTGTTTTCGATGGATACTGATATAACCAAATTGCTATTGCACTAAGATCGGGAGAAAACCACTTTTGTTACGCCCATTTGTACTTTTGCTTTTAGAGAATGCCATTTGGCTCGTAATGCTCCCGGTACTTTCCAAAGATGCATGATGTCATATTTTCTCGATCGAAGGTGTTAGTTATGGAGATCTTCACGATGATTTGGCAGCAGTATGGATCCGCTTTGAACAATGCTCGCATAACTCCTCGGGGACAAGACTTCTCGAGGTGCAAGACAAGAATCTGGCTCGAATCGGGAAAATGCCATTTTTATGGTTAATGCAGGAATTGTCTTGGGGTACATGATTTCGCAGCCAGGCTTCGAGGTAGACCAAAAAGCCACTATAAGAAACCTAATGCCACCTACCAAATAAGGGAATTAGGAAGTTTCTTAGGACATAGCCGGATTTTATAGAAGATTTATTAGAGATTTCTCAAAATTGCTGCACCACTATGTATTGCTAGAAAAGTTACTAAGTCTTATTTTTGATGAATTCTCATTAAAGCATTTGGAAGAAATCGTGTAATAAATCCAGACTAGCCAAGCTCCCATTATGGAAAAACTAGATTGGAACAGAATTTGAAATCATGTGTATGCTGATTTTGCAATGGGAGCCGATTGGGACAAAAGATAAAAGGTTATGCCATCTACTATGCTAGCAAACCTAATGAAGCACAAGAAAATTACTTACTATCGAAAAGGAGATGTCGCACAGTATTTGCATGTGAAAGTTCAGCCATATACATTTTGGGGTCCCATGTTGTTATACACACCGATCATAAAGAATTAAATACTAATGGCAAAGAAAGAAGCAAAGCCAAGATTGATCGTGTGGGTGCTGGCTATCAAGTGAATTTGATGTAGAAATAAAAGACAAGAAGGGTAGCTGGATAATGTGATAGCTGATCACTTGTCAAGAGTAGAGAAAACCACCGCATACAAGAAGCAGAGAAACAGGCGTAAAATTTTCCAGATGAGCGCCATATTTCAACTATCACTCCACCACCCCCGTATGTCGAGTTATTGTGGGAATTTCTTAGTCAGGAATTATGCCACAAGAATTGCTACCAACAGAGAAAAAGTTAAGGACTGACAAAGAGTACTACATCCGATGACCCATTATTGCTTGGGGTAAGAGGAGCCAGATCTCGATTATATGAGACAGTGTGTACCGTATGCGAGCAAAGCAAGATTTTACAAGAATGTCATGCATCACCCATGGAGGACACTTGCAGAGATAAAACAACCCATAAAATTCTAGTCGATTTTATCGTCTACGATTTTTAAGGATCGTTTGGAATGGGTAAAGCCGGCAGGATCAATGCTAAAGAATGGGAAATATCGCGAAAAAGCATGAGATGCCCCGTAAGGTATCCCGTGTCGCAGTTTGCTCATGTACGGGGAATGGATTTTACGGGCCTTTCCGCCATTTGGAAATATATACATACTCTAGCTGGGATTATGTATCAAAATGGTAGAAGCAAGATCATGTCCAAAGAATGATGCCAATACGCTGTGGGGTTTTTTACAAAGAAATATTCTGCAGATTGGGACACCCGTGAACTATAATTAGCGATGGAGGAAGCCATTTTTGGTAAATAAGTTGTTTGACAAACTCATGAGCGTATATGGTATCAAACAGTACAGAGCTTGGTTTATCATCCTCAAACAAATGGGCAAGCTGAAATTTCCAAATTGTGGAAATAAAGAAAATTCGAAAGACTCCAAGCTCAAGCAGAGAGATCGGGTCTGCTTCACGACACTATGCGGCATACAGATCGCTTAAACTCCCATTGGAATGTCTCCATACAGACTTGTCTTTGGAAAACCTTGTCACCTACCTCTTGAGTTAAAATATAAAGCTATGTGGGCCATCAAGAAGCTCAATTTTGATTTTAAAGCTACTAAAGAAGATAGGTTACTCCAGTTAAATGAATTGGAAGAGTTGAGGAACGGGGTTTGCGATAGTGCCGTAATCTGCAAGGACAAAACAAAAAATGGCATGATCAATGAATTCCTTGAGGAGGGAATTCAAGGCAGAGATCGTGTCTTGTTATTCAACTCTGTGATTAAGACTCTTTCCAGAGCCGAAGTCCAAATGGATGGACTATTTACGCGGTATCAAGCATACGCTTGGGGGCAAAGGATTAATTTAACCAAGAATAATGAGGAGTTCAAAGTTATCGTCGTAGATGAAAGCATTATCTTGAGAAAAGCAATCGGGAAGATGCACCCTAGTTCGAATGAAGAAAATTGAAGAAACAGAATGGCAACAGAAGTCTGACAAGACTAAAATGAGCAACTTTGTGGAAGGCAATCCACACTAGTTTGTTTTAAATTTTTCTTGTTCCATTTTACAGTTTTAGTGTTTAAAATTTTTAATAGATTCTTGTAATTGTATTCATTAGTGATTGAAGAGTAGTTAAATATTTTTTTTTAGTTTTACAGGACAATGAAGATTGTGCAAAAAGGAGAGCATCTGCAATCAAACTTCAATTAGCATAAGAGTACCGGTGTGCTTTTTTTTTTCTTCTTCTTCTTGATTTGAATTTTTAAATTTGTCTTATATAGCATGATTGAAAGTTTAGGAATTTTATCTGTTTGATGCTTAATCGGCTGAATGATGCATGATAGTTAAATTTGTGCATGATATAGATAAGTTTAGTTGTAGTTGCTTTGAATGGATGAATAAATTGAAATTGTCGTGAAATTGAATGTTTATGTTTTGGGTCGCAAATATTAATTCAAAAGTGGCAATCAAGAGTGCCGGATGAAAAATAAAAAAGTGGAAAAGAAAGTCAAAATAATGAAATTGGAGGTCATAACCGAAATAAAGGAGAAAGAACATTTTATGTTGCAACACAATTTTCCCCAAGCCGTGACCTAAGTTTCTTTAGGTCACGACATAAAATTTTGAAGTCGGGACTTAAAACTCAAAAAAGTTAAACCTCTAATTTCATTTCCCAAGAAGAATTTTTTTTTTTATTGAAAATCATTAATTTAGTGTACAAATAGTTAATGCCTCACTCCAAAGCGCCGTCATGACATTAAACCCAACGTCTATTCCGTAATTCAAAATTCCAAAGAACTTGCACTAACCTAACCTTTCCGGGGCCCGCATCCATCTTGGAATCTTGAAACCCTAGAACCGTGAAGTTTAGCAATACTCGAAACCTTCAACCCATGCGTGAAACCAAGATGAAGTTAACAATCTCAACAAAATGATCGACGAAATCATGTTCGATAATGTTGAAGCAGTAGAAGAAGCTCAGTCTGAGACTCAACCTGAAGAAGAAGTAATGTCGAAAAGGAAACCAAATTGCAGGAGGATATAACCCGAGAGAGAAAACAAAGAAGAAAAAGATTCATTTCTCAAGAAGCCAAAGAATCAGGAACAAGGTGATGTTTGATAAAGACTTTGTTTAGAAAGAGGTTTGCAAATTAATTTCCATTTTCAAGTAATAACAAAAAGAGGTTAGGAGTTCTTTATGAAAGAATAAAGCACTGTGGTTTTCGCCCAAGCAAAAGGAATCACACCTCTGAAAAAACATGGTAGGAATGAAGGATGATTATGTTTTCGTGAGAGGTGTTTTGGGTGCCCTTCGACGATAGAAGCATAAATGAAGTGTTTAAACTGAGAGATTACAAGCATGGGTCGAAATACAAGAAATTGTTGGAAAGCCCAAATTATAAAAAAATAGTGAACCTCTTGACTGGAGGAGAAGGAAAGTGGGAAGTGACGAAGAAGAATCCCCATCATGCCATCAAAAGGGGAGCTCTCACAGAAGAGGCAAAGGTTTGGTTTTATTTTATATGTTCTCGTATCAGCATCTACCAGACACCTTCGTATCGAGAAGAATGATCCCGTTGTATGCCTTTTTGAAAGGATACAAAATAAACATGGGAATGCTAATTGAAGAATCAATCAAAGGGTACCATCATAGCAATAAAAGAGGACTGATTCCTCACCCTGCCACTATTACTAGACTCTGTTTCCGGGCAGGGGTGAAAGGAAACTGGGAGGAAGAAGAAAGATGTCCTCGGGTCCCTCCTCTAACCCTTATGGGAGTGACAAGGGGGCCTAAAGGAAAGAAGCAGAAGGAAGTGATGGTATTAGATGAAGAAAAAGGGCAGGAGATAGATACCGAAACCGGATGCGAAGATAAGCCGGGAGATGCATGCGATCCTTCCAAAAGCAGAAGAAGAACCTCTAAGGATAAGCCCAACATATCCTTTATCTCCGTAAGACAGAGCAGTGTACCGCTTCAAGCAGAACCTGTGAGCATAGAAGGAAATACTGAGATAATGGAAATGTCAAAACAATGAAAAGGAAATGGGAGGAAAGAGAACCAAATAGGAAAGCAACAAAGGATTAGAGAAGAATTGTGAGGTTAATGGACAGTGCCCAAAAAGTGCCATTTGAGCCCTATTCTAGATAGGTTTTGGATGCTTTTTGCGCATCATCATAACAATTAAGCCAATTGAGGTGTTTAGGTCCACTCGTATCACTTATGCCATTTCGAGGTTATTTTGGTTATTTTGCGTGCCTTTTGTGTACTCGTCCCCTGGGTTCGACCGAGAACAAGATGTGTCAACCATGAACATTGAAACTATTTTTCGGCCATCAAACATATCAAAATTTAGTGAAGAAATGAAGGCAAAGTGATGAAAGAACTATGCAGTGGAGATGCAGTGGCATAGCAGTGAAGAACAGGCAACCCAGGAAATTTCGCTATGATTGCGAAAATTTCGCTATGATTGCGAAAATTTCGCAATCCTAGCGAAATTGAGAAATTTCATGAAGTTAGCTTAAATTGAGAAACTCGCTAGGCTAATGTAAATTTCGCTATATAGCGAAAATCACCGTGCCTAGCGAAATTCTTCACGCTTGTCTCAACTCGCTAGGGCTACCAGTTTCTCGGTTAGCCAGCGAAATTCATCGCGTACAGCGAAATTCTCATTCGCTATCTCGTGCACTCGCTAGTTGCGAAATTTCATAGGCTAGGAAATTTTCGCTACCTAGCTTAAATTTTCCCGCATAGCGAAATTCTCGCCTGCTAATTTTGTGTAATTAATGCCAAACGACCCCGCTGTATACCTCCTCGCTCCTTTGTATTAGCCAATATTTTAGGTTTTCTTTGTATTTTCACACTTCGGGTGGCCTATATAAGTTCTCTATGATTTTGTAACCCTAAGCAACTTTAATCTTTCAAGACATTCCCGCAGCCTTTCATTTTAGGGTCATTTTGCTCTCTTCTCTCCTCTTTTCTCATTTTCTACACTAAGCACCTCGAGGATGACAACTCGCAGGATGCTCAAGTGACCTCTTCCTCCTTGAAGAGGAGGGTCACTGGTGTAGGTTTGGAGGTAAGATTTCATGCCCTCTCATTTTTCACACTGCATTTATGAGCATTTAAGCTCCCTGCATCTCACTCTAGGTTGAAACCTCCTAGATCCAAACAGCTAATGTGTATTTGGCAAGTTTGTGGTTACAAAGGGATGCTTAATCTGTATCCACCGTCATTTACTTAGTCAGTTTCTTATTAGCTGCCGTAGGTTGCCTTTTTTGAGGTCTTATGCACAATCGTTAGGACTTTGAATGCTCATCGAATGCCATATCTCATGAGGGAACTGGCCCTCATGTTTTTCGTGCAAGAATTTAGTTCTCTACTGCTTCGTATCTCACTTTTTAGGGCTCAATCACCGCGATGTACCCCGAGTGGCCGCATTTTGGCAAGCTTCAAGGTCTGACGCTACTATTAGATCCACCCGATGCCCATTTAGTTGTCATTTATGAGCCCTCGCAGTTAGATCGGGCTGAGGGTTTTAACTGCTTTTGAAACATAAAGGTAATAAATGTTATACATTAGAAGAAATAATTTGTGGTTTAGGTTTTAATGCCAATGAAGAGCCGCTTGGGAAATGACTATATATGTCATCCTCCCCAACGCGAGGAAAAAGACCCAAGGATATGTTGAATGCCTTCGAACCCTAAACCAGTGGCCCGAGACTTCAAGGAGTTCTATTTTACATTTTATTTTATTTAAATTTCAGTTTGCAACCAACCAACCCACTGTTTTTACCCCCACCTTAAAATCCAAAATTAATTCACCAATTTTGACTTCACTCAAATCATTTGTACGAAGAAAACCCATCCCTGTGTTCGACCGTATCGCTATAACGCAAAGAGTTTGACTACGACAGTAGGAGGAACTAAGGATACAAATATTGTTGATTCCGAATCACCCTACCGTGGCACGAATTAGCTACAGCCAGAAGGAAGGAGCAATTATGGGAAGAAAATTGGAGAATAAGAGAAGAAGAACACAAAGAAGAGTTGAAAAAACAAGAAGAGAAGATGACGGGCGTAATGCGTACATGCATGCAAGCTTTCTACAACATCCGGGCCTAAAAGAGATGCTTGAATTGCCGAACACTGCGAAGGAGAAGGAGAAAGAAATGGAGAATAGCATGCCTTAAAGATCGATGGTTCAAACATATATATAAGGAATCGTTTCAAAGAGTTTGAGAAGATAATGAAAGAAAGAGATCAAACAATTGGGAAAATGATGTATGAGTATAGAAGGAAAACATGGTTGAAAATTATGGACTTAATCAACTTAATTTATCCAAGCCGCTTGAATGTATCTCTAAAGTGTATGAACACCAATCAAGTGGGGAGAGGCAAGATACGCTTATTCGTGGCAAGGCAAATAAGTAATGAAACATCCGCAAAGGGCAAAGGAATTTCCTCGCGAAAAGCAAAAAAGATGAAATAAAAATTCTCAAGTTTGATCCTGAAGCCGCTTTGATGTAGACTCCTCCAAACATAATACCTAAAAGGGCATACAAGAGAAGAAAGGGAAACTGAAGGTTTTAGCATGTTATAAATATATACATTCCCAAAAATTTTAATGGAAACTGATTTGGTTCATCCTACATGTCCCTTGTTTGATTGACTTCTCGTTTTATAAGTATTCTTTTTGCTTGTTAGATGGTTTCTCACTTGTTGAATGAAAAGGATTGTGGATAAATGGGATGTTATTTGACGATGTTAATGATATCTCGAATTTTGTTTATGTGTCATTTATTTTTCTGCTCAAGAATCAAATAAATAATTCTCCCGCTTTTTCTTTTCCAAGAACAAATTTTGCAAGAATCGTGGCCTCGAATTAAAATCGAAATTAGAGTATTTATCATTATTAAATTCATTTTTAGTCAAGAAAATTGGAAAATTGGTTATCAGCGGGAGAACAAAATACTTAGTTGAAATAATGTAAGAAACAAAGAACAAATACAAGTCTTGAAGAAATAATACACAATGGTCAACAAAACTTATGAAACTTTTGACAGACTAGGAACATCTTCTGTGAGATTCAGGATTTAGGTCCATGTCCTAACTTGCCATTTATTTGATTGAGCTAAATCCTAGGTGAAAATGTACCAACAAGAAATGATAGAGGCCATCCTTGCGCCTTGAGCTTTCTTGCCTACCCTCAAAATATACTTAAGCACATTCTCTCTAGTTCTCGATTCGAGCCAAATAGTTTTATTTCTTCAATAAACAAACCTAAACCTAAATTCCTTCGCACAAACTCAGAGCAAAGAGCCCAAATTATCTAGTTTCAGCCTGTAAAAGTTTATATAAAGGAAGAAAACAAATTAAAATAATATTTCAAAATTTTGACAATGTAAGGAGTCAAGAAGTAGCAGCGTGCTAGTGAAATAAGGAATAAGTTTTGTTCTCAGGCCTATTTCGGGAACAATTGGGTCAGAGGGTGTTTTGTGTTCCAGCACCCTAATGCCAACTCGGTATGGGAGTTGCTAGCCCAAAGTTCTCTAAGAGTAATAGAAAGCCTAAGAAGACAAAACATTGCACTATTCCAAATCTTAGAAAAATAAAAGCAAAGGAGTTAAAGAACAAAGGAATCTGCCTGAATCAAGTATATATGGAAATTGAAATTCCATAAAAAGAATTCAAAAAGATGAATCAGGTTAAGATTGAGGAGAATCAAGAACAAAGAAGAAAACGTGAAAGTCGAGGCAACAAGTGTAGAGAAAAGATGGAACCGGGTAATTTACAACTTAAATTTTTTCTTCATTATCTAACAATTACCTAAGCCCAACATTTCAAGCCCAAAAGACTCCTATTGATTTTCGTTGAATTTACCTACATTGAAGCGAGATCAATATGAAAACAAGCCTATGGGACTTTGACAAATGGGCCTAAGAAAACTCCGAAGATTAACTAAATTCAACATGAAGATGAAAAGGATTGATGACCTCGCACACAATAATAATGGTAACAAGACTTGTAAAATAAACTCGTTTAAATACATTAGTTTATCGAGAATTTTGTGATAGAAGATACCATGCCTTTGTTTCTCAGATCAAAACCGAAATTTGAAATAATATTGGCATTCTTACCCCATCAGAAAGGTGGAATGAGAAAACTGTGGTATGAATCGAAAAATGTCCTTAAATATTTTCTAGTTTATTTGTTCGAGGACAATTCTTTCTCTTATTTGCTTGGGGACAAGCAAAATTTTAAGTTTGGGGGAATTTGATGAGTCCAAAAACTCATTAGATTTTTAATCCATTTTTCTAAGTTTATTATGAGAATAATGTTGAATTGTTTGCAGAAAAGTGATAATTGACTCAAATTCCACTTCCAGGTGAAAATACAAAGAGAACTCAAATTTTAGCGTAAATCGAAGAAATCACTTGCATCACACCTGAGGTCACAATCGAGAAATTGTCGTGACAGAAGCCTAGCCTTCCAAAGAATTCCAAGTCACGACATCAAATTAAACATGGCTTGAAGAAGAAACTGAATATGAATAAGTGAAGTCGTGACTTGAAAAAGGAGGCGCGCTGAAAAAGAGAACGTGGTCGAGACTAAAGGAAAAAAAATCAAGAGAAGAAATTCATGTCGTAACATCATCTTGATGTCGCGACACCAAAAGGGTATGAATGATGTCACGACACCACTCTGAGGTCGCGACTAGGATTCGTTTAATGAAGCCAAAAGAGAAGTCTTTGCAAAATAAAAGAGGTTGCAACTAGTTTTTAATATTTAGAACTATTTTCATGTCGCGACATCAACTTGATGTCGACATAAAAACAGGAGCACCAAAGTGCAAACTAAAAACATAGTTTCAAAAGAAGTCGCAACCGTGGGCCGATAGGAAACACTCAAGGAACCTGAACTCTGCACCTTTTAAAAAGTCAAGGGCCTGGAATGATGTCGCGATTCACTCATTCAGTCGCGACCTAAAGAAGAGCCGAAAGTAGAAGAGGTAGAGGTCGGCGATCACTTTGATGTCGCGACCTGGAAAATAGTTGGGAAGAAAGAAATCAGTTGCAACGTGGAACTGAGGTTGTAACTTGAAGAAAAGAAATGGAAAGAAGAAGAGGTCGCGACATCACCATGAGGTCACGACATAAATTTGAAAGTTATGAAGACAAGAAAACCACCAACAAAATTGCGACCAAGAAATCAAAGTCACAACATGAAGTCAGTTTTACAAATGAAGAAAGTGGTTCGCAACCTAAAACCGCGGTCAGAATACGTATGCTAGAAGAATAGGAAGACAATGATGTCGCGACATCTAACTGAGGTCGTGACTGATCATGAGCAATCAAGACAAGTTCATGTCGCGACATCAACTTGAGGTTGCGACATAGACGCGCGGAGTCGGGCTTTTTCTTGGATTTCCACCGAGCATTCGGGATTCGGGGCCTGCATTCTTACAAGATAAACAAGAGCTTTCAAAGAGTAAAGTAGTTTTTTCTCCTTCTTGACTACCCAGCAAAGGGAAAAGAAGAGGAACTCAGTGTATATTTTAGAATAGATTTTTAATTTTTTAATTTTTTTAGTTTTATTTTTTGGTTTTGAATCGCGAACCGTGCGTAGACGAGTGTAGAGCCGGGATTAGTTCTTTGCTATTTTTCTTCAAGATATCATCGAAATTTATGAAATCTAGACAAATTCTCTGAATTCATTTCTTCTACTGATAAATTACAAGTATAGCGTGGATCGGCACTCCATTTCTTGATTCGCAATGCAAGAATCGAGCCAAACTCAACTGATTCTGATTTACATTTAGTTAGCGCCTTTCGCATTAAATTTATGAGAATTAATTTTGTCTGGCTTTTCTTAATCGGTGTTGTTTTTAATGGATAAGTCTCAATAGTAGTACCTAGTACCGCCTGAGGAATGTATCTTACTCGATATCCGTGATTCCCTCCGCGTGACACAGAGTCGGAGATTCATGAGAGTTGAGAACATTCTTTCTTGGGTATGTTCGACTACCATCGACGAACTCCACATCTGAGAGTTCATTTCATAACCCCCATTCGCCATAATCAAGCAGAGGGGTGTATTTAACAATACACAATAAGAGAGTTCACCTTAATCTACACAGTAATGCTTCGATCCTCGTGTTAGCTTAGATCTAATCAAGGGAAAGGGATAAACCCATAGATCTAGAGGTTGAGCCACCCATTAAGTAGTAGAAACTTAGCTAAAATCTTGAGAAGGTAAAGTAAAAGTTCTGCTGTCAACAGAAATGGGTGTGAAGTATTGAGAAAGAAAAATACCCAGATCTTGCAAGAGAACGTGGAATACTGGTAGCTGGTTTGATCTTGTCTTCGAGAGAAGCAAGGATATTAAATCAGTGAAAAATGAGAAATCCAATTCCAATAATTAGGAAATCTTGGACAAAAATCGCATCCATACATAGAACGTAGTAATCTGACATAGTAGCCGAATTGACTGGTTCCATTGTATTTCATTGATAGTTTTCGTTTCTCACAGTAAACTGATTCAATCCATTCTTTTATGTACAATTTATTTTTTAGTCATTCACTTTTGTTTTAGTTTAATTTGAGCATATTCAATAGTATAGGATTTTTAATTTTTGTCGTTTTGATAAAACTTTCACTATGAGTTTTGAGTCCAAATAGTATGAAATTTTAGTAGTTGGGGCTAGTTGACCAGTAATTCGCTATCAATCTCTGTGGGAATGATACCTAGACTTACATTCAAATTTACTACTTGTATTTAATTGCACTTGCAAAGCAATGTGAGACTAAACCCTTATTTTTAACTCAACATTAAGAGAAATTTATTTTAGCAAGCCAACTTATCTCAAAGTGACATGGGCAGGTAGAATTGTAAGGCTCTTGTAGCTATGTTAGTTCGAGGGGTTTTAATCTATATAGAAAAGTTAACACCCCAATCTGTCTGAACCGAGTTGGACGACCCCATTCGGGGATTACATAATAGACAGACGTCTACCCGACGACCCAAAAGAGGCATCTAAAATTAGAACAAGGTCACTGTGATTCACTTATCATAAGGGGGAAGTTTTTACAAGCGAGGCTTTCTTCACACCCATCCTGCATCGCGGGAAAAGACACCGACTATGCGCTAAGGGAAGTACATGAAGCGTGTATGCCGGAAATCATATATCGAGTTCGCATTGTGGAAGGTCTTAAGGCGTGGATACCATCGCCTACAATACTCGTGGAGACGCGACCGGCCCAGTCGCGTAGATGCAAGACTGCCAGAGCATGCCAAGATCTCTCGCCTCCCATCTCGAGCCCCGACATCGCCACAAAGCCCCATCCTTCCAACAGCGTGGCCTGGACATAGCCCGGACCTCTCGCCCCTTGGGAAGGGCCAATGCAAATTCATCATCGCTGTGAATAGATTACTTCACCAAGTGTCGAGGGCTCTAATCTTTGGCCACAATCACGTAAACAAAAGATACGTTAATTTTGTGTGGCGAGCCATAATATGTGTTTAGAGATCCCAAGAGAGTCCCAAGATTTATTAATGAAAGCACTCTAATAACAATGCCAAGTTCAGGGATTTTGCGCCGGAGCTCTACTCAAGAATTGGGTCACTGCCTCCAAAGACACACATCCAGCTAATGGTCGTAAGTCACCATCGTCCTCATATCTGATTGAAGACCAAATTAGAAGACCTTAAAGGCAAATGGGTAGGAATTCCCGAGGTGTTATAGCTCGTGACTACGCGCCAAGCAAAGTCACCCCAGAAACCCCATTCGCCTCCCAGCTCCTTGGTACCGGGCAGCATGCCCTCGTCGAGGCTCTGGGTTAAAATCCCTAAGGATCGAGTTGGTAACAGTGGAACACAATGACGAGGCTCTCCGCCTAATTTTGGATCTCTTAGATGAAAAGCGTGAGCAGGTCCTAAAGCGTAATGAAGATTACCAAAGGAAGACGGCGAGGTATTACAACCAAAAAGTCAAACCCAGGAGCTACATGTCAGGTGACATAGTCTTGAAGAAGCTCCTGCCAGCAAGGAAGAATCTAGCGCATGGAAAACTTGGCCCCAACTGGGAAGGCCCCTATATCATATCCCACGTCATCGTGATCGCATTCATGAAACTCCATGTATAGAGGGAAAAATTCTACACATGCTTGGAATGTGCGGAACCCCTAAGCTGCTACCGCGAGACCTCGGTTTGTAAACTTAAATGAAGTATTATAAATTTTCGTAGAAGGACAATTGAAGCATCGTTATTTTATTAGACGCCTCAAACATTTTAGACATAGAATGCTCTTAAAATTACATACAATAATGAAAGTTCATGATCAAAAGGAAAAGTTCTCTTTATTCCAATCAAATTACATTCAATTACAATCGTAGTGTCAATCTTATTGCACTCGAAGTACATGGGGAGACAAGCGGTTCCTCAAAAAAAAAAACCCCCCAAGAAGGAAAGAGGAAAGGAAAACGAGGATGAAAAATAAAGAGAAGAGCTGGAACAGATATGAAAAGAGTGAGAAGAAAGCACGTAAAGGTGGAAAAGAGGAGAAGAAGAACAGAGGAGGCGGAAAATGCAGGAGTAAGAGAGAAGTGCTGGCTGAAAGACTTTGTGCTAAAGCAAAGGAAAAGGGAGAATGATGTGGAAGAAAAGAAGAGCCAAGGAAGAGAATGAAAGAGAAGAAGAAAGAAAAAGAAAGGAGAGGAAGAGAAAGAAGAATAGAAAAATAGAGAGAAAGGTGCATAAGAAATGTACCGCCTTCTCCGGGACAGACTCAAAGACGAAGCTAGGGGAAAACACAATTCCCACAAGCAAGGTAGGTCCAACAAAATCAACCGGGGACCCTCAAAGGATCCCCGGAGAAGACGATCAAGCTTCGACGCTTCATTTTGCGCAGATCTCAAGCACGCAACTGCGCGTATCATCCGGCAGGCACTCCATAAAGAATGAAGCCGCCATTTATAAGAAGGCCAAAGCACTCATAAATTCGCGCAATCCTTTCCAATTCTCCATGAACTAAAGATTAAAAAGACACACTCTATCTTCTTAAAAAAATCGGTCGAATGGTCGCACGCAGTTACCCGCCTGACGAGTCACTACATTTTACACAGCTATGCAAATTCTTACATCGATCACCTAGTTATTCGCACCCCACAAGGCCTTAGCGCCCTGAGCCCAACATTCAGCTTTGACTTAGCTCGACTACTTCATTACTGTGCCATGTACCCCAAGAGTCGACACCGCATTATTTCGCCCAAGGCCTCGCTGGAGCCCAACAACCGCTGACGAAATTAACCACTCCGCACAAGCCATGCACGGCGAAGTCGTGATCACCAAAGATTCAAACCCACAAGGCTCGGGCTACCAGCCGAAGAAATTTCATTGGACGAAATTTCGACTATCTCCAGATAAAGTGCCATGCAAATTTAAGAGTCGATCGCCTCAAGCTATTTAGGCCCACAAGGCCATAATCGCCGGAGCCTAAAGAAATGCCTCGCCTTGACGAGCTTGACTTCACTTTGGCAAGCCATGCGCCTTAAAGAGTCGATCGCCAGTTATCTGTACCCCACAAGGACACAAATGCCTGAGCCCAAGAGCTCGCCTTGACGAGCTCGACTACTCGCACAGCCATGCGTACCTAAGAGTTGGATCGCCTCGTTATTCAGCCTAATAAGCCCTCGGGCCACCGGAGCCCAAGAGGCTGGGCTGACGAGCTCGACTACCTACACAGCCGCAACCTAAGAGTCGATCGCCCGTTATTCAGCCTATAAGGCCCGCCGCCAGTGAGCCCGGATAGTCAATTTGAGAGCTCAACTACTCAACTCTAGCCATATGTACTTGCGGAAATGGCTTGATCCCGACGCTTCAACTCAGCAACGTGAGCCAAGAAATTAATCTGGCCACGCAATGTCATTAAATGCATGCGCAGACAAAAAGTGGTAAAAAAGAACATTTATTAAGGAAAAGGCTACATATGTCCTGGGTCCTAGGCCCAGCAAAAAATAAATAAAACAAAAATCGATGTTGATATGCGTCGGCGATCAGACATCAGAAGGAGGAGCAGAGGGTAGCAAGTGAGCTGCCCACAATGGGTGTCCTGCTCTCCGTAAAGGAGAGAGGGATTCCTCAAATTCTCCTCGCCTCTAGGGAGCCAAAGTTGAAGTCCTGTCGGGTAGGCATTAGCACCTTCCTCCGAAAGGTAGTTTCACCTTAGAAGCCCATCGAGCATGCCTCATCCCTCAATCTTCCTATAATCCCATCCCGTCGGCAACCGTATCATTTGTCGATGAAGGTCCCCGACGCGTACCTCAGCGACACTCCTCAAACAGCTGCTCGCCGAAGCTCTGCGTACCGGAGGCCCCAATGACAGAGCCTCTGGCCCAAAGAGTGCCTTCTTATCGGTGCTCATCTGATCGCATGTACTTCTCTTCCTAGACTCAGAGCCTCACCCCGGGATATACGAAGCCTCATCCTCAACCATTTGAAGCTCCATCGCGTGAACAGCCCGTCCCTGGCCTCTAGCAAGTCATTTTGTGCTCAGCCTCATCCCGAGCCTCCCGGAGCCGCCGCCACTCTCGCCTGCCAGCCTCATCTTCTACTCGCCCGAGCATCGTGCCGACGGGTATGTCAAATCGATGGCTTCACCGCTCCTTCTACACGCACCCGACCCCGCAACTCATCAGCCTCGCAGATGTAAGGGAAGCCACCCCGCCAGAATCCACGTGCCTTTGCATGAGACCCTTCGCTAGTTTGGCCTCAAGACCCTTCAAATGAGAATGAGTAGCCACCGCCACATCCAACGTAAAATCGCATCCAACACAAGATCAACACTCAACCGTAATGAAATCGCATTAATTTAAAAGATATGGGAACTTACGTAGGCGCACCGCGGGATAGCCAAAGTCTTCATCAACGGAAAAGACGCCGACCTTCGAGGTCGAATCCTAAGAATGACGACCCCGCGCCAGCCGCAGTCTCGACACAAGCAAGGAGTTGCCATCTCCGCGCCGAGTCCCCTTCAATTCTTCCGCCCTGAGAAGGTGGCCTAACACTCTTCGGCAAAGTGATTCCGCATGCTGATGGGCATGACCGCCAACGACTGCTCAATGGCCCTACCCGAGGGACTCCGCTTCTTCACAAGACCCATAACTGGCCGTGAAATCAAGATCTTGGGGGAGCCTCACCGGCGACAAATACCGTCCGACTTGATGGGTAGACTCCGAGAAGCAGGAAGACGCCCAAATTTCTCGAACTCGACCAAAGCCGGGCCGACCTTCAACTGAGTCCGTGGATTCCATTTCACGCCCAACCGCCCGAGACAAGGCCTCCAACCGGAGCCGTAGTCTCCCTTGGGCGGGCCTGGCAAACGGAGGGCCCGATGGGAGAGACTTTCATGGTGGAAGGAGGCGAAGGCCTCAAACAGCAGGTACGGCCGACTCGAGCTCAAAGCGGCCAGAATATCCAACCTGGATCAGCCCGCTGCAGGACGTGGAGCACACTCCGCCGCCCAACGCCAACGCAGACGTATCTTCGTGGTCGATCTGGGTCGAGCACCCGAGAGGCACGTGACACGCACTAGAGATATCCAATAACCTCATACAAGTTATACCAAAAACAAAGCGACACCTCGCTGCATTCTCTGGGTGGTCCAAGCAACCGTAACATACAGGTGTCGCCCTTGGCCAAGAGTGCCATATTCCCCAATCATGGCCGCTAACAAAGAAGTAGCTGCTCCTTCCCAAAGCCTCGCAAAGAGGGAAGATCTAAAATCACCGTGAGGAGGTTTTGATGCCTGAAAAATAGAGAGTTTCCTGGCAGCTTCCTTCGCACTAAAAAGATAAAGGAGTAAAGCCATACCAGAACAATCGAGCCCCCCGTCCCTAAAGAACCAATGCACCAACCAAAATACCCCAGCCATTAGGTGAAAGTTGAGAAGGACAGATATCAAGTGTCAGAAACCCTTTTGGCGAAGGGATGTGAGGGAAGCTAAGACCATTATCAAAGATACTCGTTAAGCATACCATCTTAGTAATAAAACCACATAGAAGTCAAAACATCGTGGGACCGTGACTGACGCCAAAAGGAGGCCTGCGAACGTTTCAGCTTAAAAGCGGCCCCACAAGGACCAACCTGCAGTCTCACACCCAAAGCATGCCGAATCCACGATCGTAGGTATTACACTCCGCACTTAACTGGAAGGTCTACTCCTCCCCTTACCTCGTTTAAGGAAAAGTGGTGCAACTGAGCATCTCAAGATCGATCCTGGGCCGAACTGGCCTGAGGCGCCGCCAGCTCACCCGTAACCCAGTGAGTCGTAAGAAGCACACTTCCAATACGTAGGTAAAAGAAATGATCTCGACCCATGGTGATAGCAGTGTAATGAGAACGGTAAATCATCGACCTAACCCCGACTCCGATCGTATCGCCCAAAAGACACCAAAGAGAAGACACAAATGGCCCCAGAATAAACTTAAAAATCAATCTTAGGAAAGATGCCGTAGTGCTGACTCGCACAAAAGGTCTCGATGGAAACTAAGGAAAAGGGAAGTCCGAACTCGTTAAAAGAAAAGGAAAAAGTTTCAAGATCAGGGGCGCATAAGACGTATGATGTCCATGTTAAATAGAAGGAAACTAAAAGCAGTTGGGAGAAATGAGCAAAACCAAGAGTCAATACATCAAGAAGACGCATGACTCATACCAAGCCTTAACTAACCCAGCCTCGAAAGCAAGCACATGTGGAAATCGCATCCGATATGAGAAACGCAGCCCTCGGGCCCAATAATCGTACACAAGGGTTAAAGGCAACTTATGTGGTTTGAAATAAAGCCTCACAGCCCACTCGCCCGCTAAACTCCAAAGCGAGAGGTGATTCGTGCCACGCAGGTGATCCGAATCAACAAAATTTGTATCCTATAATTCCTCCCACGTCGTAGTCAAGCTACCTGAAGATAGTGGTCTGTGTATCGAACACGGATGGGCTTTCTTCAGACAAATGATTCGAGTGAAGTCAAAATCGTGAATTAAATTCGATTTTTAAGGTTCGTAAAAACAGGGGGTGGTTGGTAAATCGAAATTTAAAGAAAATAAATGTGGGGAATAGAACTCAGTTATCAGGGCCACCGGTTTGTGGTTCTAAGGCATTCAACATGTCCCTGTCTTTTCCTCGTCAGGGAGGATGACATATAGTCATTTCGAACCCAGCTTCTTCATTTGCATTGAAACCATACCCTAAATGATTTCTTCTTAATGTATAGCATTTATTACCTTTAATGTTTCAAAACGCTTAAACCATTATCACTGACTTAACCCGGGCGTAGCTCATAAATGACAAATAAATGGGCATCGCGATCTAACAAGAAGCATCCACTAACCTGAAAGCTGCCAAGTAATCGGCCACTCAGTGTACACGCCTGATTCAAACCTAAAACGTGAGATACAAAAACAGAAAAAGGGAATAAATGCTTACGTGAAAAACATGAGGACAGTGTTTTTACCTTAAAACATTCACCCAGTGGCTCTCCTCTTCAAGGAGGAAGAGGTCTAGCCAAACATCCTATGAGTCATTGTCCTCGGGAGGAGGCTCGCAGCCGAGAAAATGAGAGAAAGAGGAGAGAGAAGAGAGAAAACTCAGAATCCTAAAATGAAAAGTCAAGCACAGGTACTAAAAAGATTGAAAAGCTGGGTGGTTACAAAGCTATAAGTTGGCTTATATACCATACAAGAGGTGCGAACAAAATACCAAAATATAAGATTAGAATAGGACAAATGGGAATTACACAAAACGAGGTCGCTTGAACCAAAACACGTGGGGCAAATTTCGCTATGCATTGTTATTTTCGCTAATATAGCAAAAATACAAGCATAAAATGGGGTAATTGAAATTTTCGCTATGCACAGTACTTTTCGCTATCATAGCGAAATCATCCAAATAAGAAATAATTTACCTGACGTTCTCGCCATCGCTCCATTGCTTCCTGCTCCCATCGAGACCGCTCCATTTCTTCAAGCATTGATATTCTTCTATCTTCATTGTTTAAATTCGATAGAAGACCATATGAAATTGATGGAAATCAACCCGATTTGTTATGATCGATTAACACGATAATTTGGCTTCCAATTCCCGCAAAGTACAAAAACAACCTTAATGCCATCATATGCACACGACCAACATGTCAATCGGGTTATAACAATTAGTACACAAAGCGCTCAAAACCTATTAAAAATAAGGTTCAAATAGCACTTTGGGGCACTAATCAAGAGGCGCCTATCAAACATTCCAGCCTTCGACGCCACCAAAATGAAGGTCCAAACCGTCGACCCAAAGGATCTATGCATGGGTAATTGAGAAAGCCTACATTCCGCAAATTAAACTAAATCCCATCGATAAGGAAAATAGAATAATCCCCAATAAAATATTATCCTGCAAATCCAACTAGATCTCACCAGCAAGGAAAATAAGATAATTCACGATATAACAGTTCATCCTGCAGATCAAGCCGGATCCCACCAATGAGGAAGAAAGATAATTCTAAATAAACTGCTCCTTCAATATCCTTAATCAAATCCGATACCGATAAAAGCAGAAATATCCCGTCCAATGGGAAAGAATCCTAATCACCATCAAACTGGGAAAACATATACTATAAATACCAGGCCACCCCATCGGTGAAAGGTACGCAACACATTCGCCCTCTAAGCAGTCTATCTTTTCTCCCAACGAGGAATTGACTTAGCATCTGAAGCACACGGTGAAGCCTCGCGACTTTCTCTTCTTCTTTTGTTTTTGGCAGAGAGAGCGACGACTAAAGCCTTCGTATCACCACAAGAATTAATCCGGCCCAACGACCCTACATCGCCTAGCCCAAATTCGATTGAAAAGACATCATCAAGTATAATTCATGATCAGAGTCGGCAGTAAATCTTTTATGATCGTTGAATCCCAACCCTCTGATCATTCTTGATTTGTCTTTGTTTAGTGTTGCTGATGAGTAGCGTGTAGAAGTTTATGTGAATTTTCAATACCTTGAAGGCTTTTGAATTAAGAATTTGTCTCACCTATTCAGGATTCATCGCTGGTCCAATTCCTAATCTTCATTTTTTAAAGAAAGAAAAAAAATCTTAAATCAAGCATTTAACTTGTCGGTGTTTTCTCAACTTTCGCTACTTATGCTCTAGAATAATTTTCCTTGAATAAGATACTCCGTAAAAGATTTAATATATGTTCTTCCTAAAAATTAAGAACTAAAAAATATCAACAAACAAAGAAAATGCTAAAAAAGAGAAAGGGATTGATGTGCGAAATGACACAATCTTTACTTTGGTAATTGGTAATTGGATTACAAAGTTTGAAGTTTCCCATCATTTTGCATTTTGAGCCTTCGATGTTAAGGTGTGAAATGATAAACATATCTTTGGATCGGATTTCGAAAAGTGACAAAAATAATTAAAAAAGTATATTTAAATAAATATGAATAAATGTATAAAAAATAATTTGTGAATATTAAATCTATTTTTTTTAAATAATTTTTCCTCTTTCTTTCTTTCACAATTTACCAAAACATAACTTAAAAACTTAAGGTGTTGTCACACGATACCATTGGTGTAAAAAAAATATTTCATCATAATTTTATAAGGATAGTAATTTTTAAATAGGTTATAAGGGAGGAAAGAAAATGGGTAATGAGTATTTATGACATTTAACTTTTACACTTTCCCAGTTTATCCTTAAAAACCTTATATTTTTTAAAATAGTGTCTTGTGTTTCCAAGCATTTTCCAAAAACTTAATCAGTTGACCCTTCAATTATTTTTATTCCCCAATACTGTTAGTTGATGACAACAGGAGATCTGCCTGCAAAGAGAAAAAGAAAAGATAAAAGTCAACACCACAAAGAATACAATTAAGAGGGTGATGAGGTTGGTAATAGATTGTAATCATGCTTGCACATCACTAATTCAATGGTTTCTTTGGGTTACGTACTGTTGAGGATGCTATTGGTGACTTATAAACTTGACTTCTTATTCTTTAATCTTCATATAAAGTTGACTTCTTGTTCTTTTATCGGTCCCAAATTATTAATCAATTAAATAAGAAAATAAACCAAATTAATTGTATTTGGCGGCCCTGATAGTTGCCTGATTGTTATAGACTCCTCTATGAATGAAAAATTAAAAAAGTGTGAAGTAGTTGTCTCTAAAAATGATTTCATTATAAATTTGTACTTCCAAAACTTTAGAAAATGCTTATTCATAGACATTTTTAGTTTAAATTCATAAATTTTGAAGTTTTAGAAAATGTCTTTTCAAGAAACACTTTCAGTTATAATTATAATTTATGAAACTTTATAAAGTGTTTTTTCAAAAGACACTTAGGTAAAATGTAAGATTTTCAAAATTTTAAAAAGTTAATCTTCAAGACACTTTCAATGGAGCAAAGTACATTCGATTTATGATTATTTCTCAACCTTTTATATTGAGGAGTTTTTATTACTGGACTAGATGTCAGTAAAACCCACTCTTTAGACTTCTATTCGAACCATAACATATATATGCAATTATGCATGAACGTTACTTGGATTTTGGCTATAAATTAAACTGCATATTTGGTTTTATATGAAAAATATGAAAAAACAAAAACAATCAAAATTTTACATATTTAACTTTTTTTTTTTGAAATACATATTTAAACTTTCTTAGTTCTTATATACAGAGAAATAAATGAAATGAGTTAGAATAAATATATAGATTTAATTTATTAAGTTTAAACTGTTATAAATGTGAATGACCACATACATGGAAAATAGTTATGAACTTAATAGGTTTATTAATGAATCCTGTAGATTCATGTCACAACAATGAATCCTGTAGATTCATCAATGAATCACATTAATAAGGTTCATGTATCTTATCATCCGAGTTCTCATAAAAGGGTCTTCACCTCTTGCTGAAAAGAGATCATCGAAATAAGAATTCTCTCATCTTCTCGCCTCTCACTCATACGCCGATTCTCTTCATTCCTCACTAACTTCAACTTTCAAACATTGGGATCATTTCCGTTTACAACACGCACGCGACGACGCTCTATGTTAAGCACACTCCGCCTCTTTAAGGTAAAAGGCTTTATCTCTATTACATATTATTCAAAAACTCAAAAGATCTTTTCCATTGAACTATTCATCCTTTCGTTTGATGGCAATTCATAAAACTTGAGTTTGTGGCATTAGACATCACTGGAAAAAAATTATTTATCATGGATACTTGATGCTGAAATCCATCTAGAAGCTAATGCCCTCGAGAAACAATTAAAGATGGTAATAATGCATCCAATCAGACAAACAGCAATGATTTTCTTCAAGACCACCTTCATGAGGGGCCGAAAGTCAATATTTAACAATAAAGGATCCCTTCGTCTCTTCGAATAACCTCAAAGAGAGGTATGATCACCAAAAGATCTGGCCATTCTCCCAAAGCCCTTTATGATTGGATGCACTACTGCCTTCAAGATTATAAGATATAAGGAATATAATTCCGCTATGTTTCGTATTATTCGCTGGAAATTATGTGGGAAAAAGTTACCATTTATGATTATGTCGAAAAGACTTTTTCTTACTTTTTCACGCATCGAATTTGCTCCTACAAAGAAAGAATATCGTGAAAGGGTGTTTAAGAAATACTCACCGATCTCCCGCCTTCTCGCGTGGTCGAACAAAATAACGAACTTAATGAAAAATCATGAAGCACGTCTAACCGGTTCTCGCTCCATTCCTCGCGAATGTGACCGCATATCGCCTCATAATCAAATACAAGGCCGGTCGCGGCTATGGTCGACGTGGTCGAGGTCGCCTGTCGTTGTAATCGAGTGGTCATTCCAAAATCCATCTCGCCACCAAGCGAGAAAGAAATGAGAAAAAGGATCGCGGGACTCAAATACAAATTCGCTGATAATGTGCGCTATCGCTGCGGAACAAGGGCCATTATCGCACCACATATCAATAAAACATTTTGTCGGGATCTCTAAAAGGAGTCATTGAAACGGAATGAGAAAAGGGTGGAAACAAATTTCATCACTGAGTGTGGTACTTCCGATACACAGTTTGATGATTTTACTAATCTATATGTTGCTGATTTCTTTATTCAGCCAGAAGACAATATTGCTAGTTTAATCAATAGCAAAAGTGCCCATGATGATCATATATTATCTTCATGAGATAAATGTTTATATTATCACATAACTACATATTTAATGTTTATGAATGCATGCTTAAGTAATACATAATAAATAATTTTCATCATTTGTGCGTTTTTTTTATGTTTATCTTTTATATTTGTTTATTTTTGTTTTGACACATGTCGACTTCTCAATGAAGAATATGAAATTATCACTAAAGAAACAATTTGCTGATGATGCAACTGTTTGCCTCATAGATAGTGCAACAATGCACACTATACTTAAAAATTTGACATATTTCTCTTACTTAAAGAGGCAAACAACAAGTGTTAGTAAAATTTATGGCAATGCAAAACTAATTGAAGGCCTGAAGAGCTCATATCATATTACCTAAAGGAACAAAGCTTGTGATTGAAGAAGCCTTATATTCTGAAAAGTCTCAACGAAATCTACTGAGTTTCAAAGATATTCGCAAGAATGGATATCATATTGAGACTACAAACGAAGGCAATGTCGAATATTCAGGCATTACTAATTATTGCTTCGAAAGAAAGCCGGAAAGATTACTCGTATTTTGTTCCGCCTATACTACACCAATATTAGTAGTATCAGGCACATGCACACAACTGCCAGCTAACTAATCATAGTGAATTCTATAATTTGGCATAATCTATTGGTCATCCCGCTCCATGATGCGAAGGATTATAGAGAATTCATATGGGCATTCATTGAAAAATAAAAAGATATTACAAACGAATGAATTCTCATGTCGCTGGCTCAAGGCAAAATTAATCATTAGGCCATCACTGTACCAAGATCGATCAATCCCCTAGATTTCCTAACGTATACATGGCGATATTTCAGGCCTATACAACCATCTAGTGACCATTTAAATACTTTATGGTTTTAATTGATGCTTCGACTAGATGGTCACACGTTTTCTATTATCAACTCAGAACTCAAGGCTGCGAGATTACTAGCTCAACTAATTCACTACGAGCCCACTTCCCGACAATCCCATTAAAACTATAAGACTTGACAATGCCGGTGAATTCACTTTCTCTGCCATTCAATGATTATTGTACTCGCCATTGAATAATCATTTAACATCATAAAAGACATAAACATACTCGTAATGGTCTGCGAATCATTTATAAACGATCCAATTAATTGGCAGACCATTACTTATGAGGGCAAAACTTCCTATATCTACTGTAGCATACCATCTACATGCCCGCACGACTGATTCGCATAAGGCCCATAAGTTATCATGAATTCTCCCCATTACAATTGGTTCATGGTCGTGTGAACCAAATATTCATCTACGTAATTCGATGCGCTAGCTTATATTCCAATTACTCCACCACATCGCGCACCAAGACGTGGGACCTCAAAGGAGGTTAGGAATATATATCGGGTATGAATTCCATCTATTATTAAATATCTGAACCATCTATCGAGATTTATTTACTTCAAGACGCCTTGCCGATGTCATTTTGATGAAAAAACTTTACCCAACATTGGGAGAAACTAAGTAAATGTACTAATCATGAGTCGAATTATCATTGTCCACTATGATCCTCGAATCCTAAACCATGCGAATGTGAAGTTCAAAAGATAATTCATTTACAAACTTAGTCAACCGCGACGCATTTACCGATCCAAAAGAGTACACCAACTCGCAATGCTCCTATTAGGGAAATCATGGTTCCGAAGGACAACTTATTACCGCTAATGAGATAGCCGGACAACTCAAGCTGCCAGTAGGACCCGTCTGCTCCAAAGATACAACCGTGAAAAGAAAAGGAGCAAAGGATACAAATGACCAAGTCGAGGTAAATATCGACTGCCAGGTTTCCCCAGCAAAACTCCGCATGAGTTAGTTTCAAAGAGAATAAGGTACCTAAGATTGACGGAAATGAAGAGACTTATTAATTATGTTATGATCGGGGAACGATGGAACCGAAATGAAATAATCGCTGACGATATTTTCAGATATCATGTCACAAGAAATGTTGCAATGAAAATGAGGATCCGGTCAATGTCTATGGAAGAATGTAGACATCGAGAAGATTGGCTCAAATGAAAGAGGCCATAGATCGCGGAATTAAAATCGCTAGCAAACGTGAGTTTTTGGACCCGTTGTCCCGACGCCTATGGTATAAAACCCGTAGAATATAAACGGGTTTTCGTACATAAAACGAAATGAGAATCATGAAGTTGTTGTATAAAGCACGATTGGCTCTTCAAGGGTTCTCACAAAGACCCTGTCGATTATGAAGAGACATATTCCCCGTGGTGGATGCCACAACTCTTCAATTTTTAATTAGTCCGGCGCTTGTGAAAAACTTGAAATGCGCCTCATGGATGTAATCACCGCCACCCGTACGGCTCACTCGGAGCACGACATTTATATGAAAATCCCCGGGAAGGATTACAAGCCAGATATAGGTATGACTCTAACCCAAGAGAGCTTTATTCAATAAAACTGCAAAGGTCTCTCTATGGCTTAAAACAAAGGTGACGACGTGGTATAATCGCTTAACCGAATACTTGTTGAAACCAAAGTTATAATAATGACCCTATTCGTCCGTGTGTTTTTATAAAAAGATATCAGTCACAATTTGTGATAATCATAGATATGTCGGGCGGATTTAAACATCATCTAACTCCCAGAGCTTCAAAGGTCGCAAATCGCTCTAAAATTTGAATTTGGAAATGAAAGACCTCGAAGAACAAGATTTTGTCTTCAAGCCATAGACGAACATTCAAGGATGAAATTTTTATGCACTGGTCTACTTATATATCAAAGATCCTTAAAAGATTTTATATGATAAGACACACCCATTAAGTGTCTGATGGTTGTGAGATCACTTGAAACTATTAAGGATCCTTTTTCGACTTAAAGTGGAAATGATTTAAGAACCGCTGTCCCGAAGTACCATATCTCGTTATGTGCAATTCACGTATCTGCTAGTCACACTCGACCTGATATATCATTTGCCGTAAATCTATTAGCAAGATATAGTTCTTCCCCTACAAGAAGACATTGGACAGGGGTTAAACAGATATTTCGATATCTTAGAGGCATTTATATTATTCTCTTTCGTCCAAGTCTGGATTGGTAGGTTATGCAGATGCAGGGTTTTTGTCCAATCCTCATAATGGACGATCACAAACGGGTTATGTCTTCCTATATGGTGGCACTGCTATATCTCGCTGCTCCACAAAGCAAAACAATTACTCGCCACATCATCAAACCATGCGTAAAATCCTAACAATTCATGAAGCAAGCGAATGTGTTTGACTTAGGTCAATAATCAATCATATCCATAAAACATGTGGGTTGTCTTATCAGGCACAACAATTTTTGTATGAAGATAATATAGCATGCATAGCGCAATTCAAGGCCGGATATATCAAAGGTGATAGAACGTAGCACATATCCCCAAAATTCTTCTTTACGCATGATATTCAAGAGCGTGGTGTTATCGATATTCAACAAGTTCGATCTAGTGATAACCGCTGATATATTTACAAAGGCACTGCCTACAAAGAAATCAAGAACTAGTATCCAAAATCGACTACACGCTCAACCCGCCTTAAGAGATGAGAGATAGACAAAGGGGGAGCAAGCACAAATAACTCTTTTCGCGATAATCTTCTTCTCATCGATTTCCTCTTTCTTTTCTTCTTCTTGGCAATGTATTTCCCCAAATAATGGATAAGAATTATGTACTCTTTTTCCTTCACTAGGTTTTCCCATCGGTTTTTACTAGTAAGGTTTTAATGAGGCATATTCTTCATAATGGTCATTCGTGGGAGGTTATAAATGTGTGAATGACCACATACATGGAAAATAGTTATGAACTTAACAGTTTATTAATGAATCAGAGATCCATGTCACACGAACTCGTAGATTCATGTCACAACAATGAATCCTGTAGATTCATCAATGAATCTCATTAATAAGGTTCATGTATCATATCATCTGAGAAGCCTATAAAAGGGTCTTCACCCTTTGTTGAAAGAGATCATCAAAAATAAGAATTCTCTCATCTTCTGCCTCTCACTCTCATGTGCTGACTTTATCTCATTCCCTCACTAACTTCAACTTTCTTAAACATCGATCATTCGTTTACAACATAAACATTTTTTTTCTAATTTTTCCGTTGGAGTAACAAAATAGAGACTTAAAGTTTGCCCCTTCACCCACTTAATTATGCATACTTCGATTAAGATAACTCAAACCGGCATACTCAAGCTTTTCCCACCTACCAAAACAAAAAGATGACAACCAGAGAGTGCAAGCCCCAAATTTCATCGTAATCTCAAAGAACTTCCAGAAAAATTCATCCGGCCAGCCGATGAACGGCCGGAGAACACCAAGCCCTCAGTGGGTGACTGCCTGGCCATATCCCTGGACTTAGTCCTGGCGGCGATTCGTGAAGGAAATCCACAAGGCTTGTGAAGAGCTGTGATTTTTCCTTCAAGGATCATGGTATATATTTGATTGATATGTCAGAACAGTTGGGATGGAATTCTTAAACAACCTCGTATGAAGGAGAAGTATGCAAATGACCCTTCAATTGGTAAGTTCAAGTATGGAACCAAGATGACTAAGAACCTTGACGAAGGAGAGTGGGTTGATTTTTTTTCCATATCATGTCTCCACCTTCTAAAGTGGACTATCGATATGCCCAACTCTCTGCTTCATCCTACGTGCACAAGAACTAATCCCCATGCATGGTTGCATGTTTACTAATTTTATCCATTTTCATATCTATGTCGGGAAAGCGTGCCCCACAACATCGCAAGATTGCTCGCATCCATCCATTTCCGCCGTCGAACCATTCGTGAAAGCGGCTTCAATCACAAAGAAACTGTTTTTCCAAAAACACTTTTTTATTTTATAAAATTAACAATATTTTTATATGCGTTTTCTTCTTAAGTGGTAGAAGAATTAATATATTTTAAGTTTGCCAGCATCACGTTCAACTATTACCGATCATAATTATAATATATTCTTATCATTATGACCGAATCATGTTACCGACAATCTTCCTATTATCATAACTTAGCTTTAGGCTCCTTTGGAACCCTAATCATAACATAGTCTTAAGTGTCCCTTTGAATTGGCTTGGTTTTATCTTTTGAAAATTATAAAGAAAATTAATTAAAATCAAAATTTTTACAAAATTTTAAATTTCTTAGTTTTTATGTAATAGAGTACCAAATAAAATGATTTTGAATAAACATATACAATTAATTTATCAAGTTTAAACCTATTTTTTATTTTCCTCCAAATTTTATTTCCTTCAACTTTTCCTCTTGCTTTTCTTAAGATTTCATGTATTTCTCAAACGGAGCCTTAAGGCTTATTTGGTTCCTATTTTTGAAAATCGTTTTATGTTTTTCAGAACAAAAAAATAATGGGAAAAATAATGAGAACATTCAGAACCAAAGGTGTATCCTGTGTTTGATTGTTTTCCTTGTTTTTTCAGAAAAAAAAAGCAGTTTTCAAAAAATGTAACCAATTACTAATCTTCTTAGTGAAAAAGGCGAGGTAGAGGTGAGATGGTATTTCACAATAAATTGTTTATCAAAAAGATCGATGTTTAATTTAAATTATATATATATAAATATAAATATGACTAATACTTTGAAGAGTGAGTAGATATATAGTTAGAAGTTCCATCGATTGGCTTCACAGGGAAGTCACAGAAGAATACAAGAAGTAGTGAAAGTACCGCATAAAGGTCGGAAAGCCGCCCTCGTAGGCTTGCCTGAAGGAAGGCCCTGAAATCATGCGTGGGCGGTGATGAACTTGAACTTGAAATGAAGATCAATATGTATCCGCCATTCCCACAGCCTGAACTGGCTCTTGGAGTCGAACCTCACACAGACATGTCCGCTCTCACCCTACTCGTCCCCAATGATGTTCCAAGCCTTCAAGTATGGAAAGACAATAACTGTTTGTTGCCGGACATTTTCCAAATGCTCTTTCGGTTCATGCAGAGATCAAATTTGAGGTAAAAAAAGAAAATCTAATTTGATTTTGAAATTGCTCTCTGAGCGTCATGGACGCCTCGCACCCCAGGAGTCCCACGACCATCGCCAACTCCGCGGAAAACCCGTGAGTCTCATATCATGAGACCCATACATGAGCAAATGACCCAACAGTGGCCCATCATCCATACTCGCCCATGTCAGCTACAAAACCATACATTTCTATGCATCCAAGAAAGGTTACATCACTTATCACAAACATATATTGTTCAGTTCGCTCTAATATATACACAAGACATGAATCATGCCACAAATCGCCTGCCACAATCCACGGCGAGCTGCCGCCTGCACTGCCCTGCACTGGTGCGGGGGTCCCACGATCGGTGAGCTAATGCCCAAGATAAATCATACAAGGCTACTTCCACCTAGGTGCACATGCAAATGATCATTTCTACGTTGAAACCAACAACCAATCCAAGTGCATACACATGTTGTCCTATCCCGAAAAAAACTACATGCACGTATGAGACAACGCCTACACGCCCATGTACCAAGTCAAATCACCACCACCAAATGCAGTGCCAATGGGAAATCAATAATCGGTCAAATCTAACCTCATCTCACAACCTATAGTTTATGTGATATATATTTAATCGCTTCACGTCTTTTCAAGAACGTAACTTTCCTGGTTCTCACCATGGTCTCTTACAAACTCGTATACATTTTTCTAAGCTTTCACCGATGGATACGCCGTCTAACTGTGCTTTCGCCACCCGAGGGGGTGTCTATCCTTACTGCCACACCTGACATTATTCGTTATCAATTTTCATTTAACACTGTGGAACTCAATTGGACTTCGTCCCATTCCCAAGCCCACACGATTTAGCACCAAACGCAAGGTCGACCGCACTATGTACACACCCATGCATGTGGTGTTGCCTCGCACACCAATGTAATGCAATTTCAGGCTATCAGACTTCAAACCCATGACCAATATGAAGACCCCATATGGACATTCTACACCGTACACTCATAGCGCTATGAACATGTCTAATGCACACAACATTTCACATTATTTAGTTCAACATCAACATGTTACAAATCATACACATTCCACACATTCAAATCGACATCACATAAGCATGCACTACATCTTTTCTATCATTCGCATATCTCATGTCGTAACACATCATTCAAGCATGTATTAACATAATTCCAACCATTACTAGTAAAGTAATGCCATAATTCATATTCCCTGCCGAGACATAGTATGTCGCCATACAACCCAATGCATATAATTATTTCCATCTGTCCCATATATATCACATACTTCACATATTCAAAGATGTTATTCAATTTATGGCAAGAACACACACATTTGCCATTCTCGATCATACCCGCCATGCTTCGCTCGAAAATAATCCGACTTAGTTCAAAAAGTCCAAGCAAATATCACACAAAACATCCAACACGCACTTCTCGCCGTGCCATACGCAGCTCTAAGCATTTTTGGCTACAAACCGATTCCAAAAAACGTGTTCTTAAACCAGAACGGACCGTTCCTCACCTGTCCGTGACCCAGCCCAATGTTCAGCCTACATTTTGACTAAGAAATTTATTCTATTAAATTTTAGACTCAACGAGATTCGTAGGAAACCAAGAACGTGCAAATCGAAGTTCTGGCGTTATGGCTCGTTGATGCCACTAATGGTGCGAAATTCGCACACCCCCATTCGCCATTACGCTGGGATTTTTGTTGTCCCTGAACACAATGTTAGGTTTTGACAAATTCGAAACCTCATGAAACCAGCCTTTGACCATCACACAATCACAACCGAACCACACACATATTAAATCTACCCCGAATGTGGCGAAACCGTTAGGCCATTACGTTGCCCCTTGGCATAAAATAACCAAAGTAGGAGGAAAACTACCTTGTGAGTGCCCGGAAGTTCTCATTGCCTGTCCGCCACTCGCAAGTGACACTCCTTCCTTTTCCTCTTTCTTTCCTCTCTTCCTCATTTTTCTTCTCCTCTTTTCTTCTTCCTTTTCTTTCTTTTCCTCCATTTCTCTTCCTTCCTCCCTTTCTCTCTTTCCTTTCCTCCCTTTCTCTTTCTTCCTTCCTCCTTCTCCTTTGGCCAGTTTACGAACTGAATCGAGCTCACATATGTCGCCCGACACCCGTTGCCTCGAAATACGTGAAATTCCAACTATCTCTGGTTCAACGAAATTCGACCGTGCTAGACATGCCAGTGATTGCATTTCAATGGTGCAATCTGTGTCGTCATCCGAGATCTAGAAAAATTCCAAATTTTCACCGGACTATTTTTGATAAATTACCATTTTAGCCTCTTTTTTTGGAACATTTAAATTCTTAAAATTTTCACTCGGTTTTACACTCTCCCCTTAAAATAATTTCATTCCGAAATTTTCGCATACATACCCATTAAAACACACGCACATGCAACTCATTCAAAACATTAATGACTACAGAAACGTGACCTTCCCGTCAATAAGAAGGATAGTTGGCGCGCACTGTCCCGCGCCTCCCATGTCGCCCTCGACTCCCACGCTACCACAACACCTTACAAGCCTCACCTGCCTTCCCACTCAAACCTCGGCTCCCGGCTATCCATGATACGCACCGTCCCTTCGAAGGTCCCATCCCGCATCAACAACAAGCTCGCCCAATCCATCACCATGAAGTCGATTCGAGCGCACTTCCAGGTTATTATGACGTGAAACACCATGAACTCGAAACTCACAAGAACGCTTAACCAATACGCAACCGGCGCCCACCCTCTCGAAAGTACCTCGAATGGTCCAATGTACCCTACGACGCCTCCCTCGTCACGTAATCCGATCACTCATCTCTGCATCACCTTAAGAAGACATGATCACCCACCCGAACTCTGTGAGGTCGCCGGCCAGATATCACAGAACTCTTCCTCGGTCGCTCCGAAATGTATGAGACGCTTCCGAATCATACCCACCTTCTCCGAGGTGTCTCTAATCAAATCTCGACCGTTGACGAGCTCTTTCCCACCTTTGCCTCAACATATCTGATCGATGTGGCCTCCCAGCATCGGGTCTCCCATAGTATTTCATCCGAATACTCGTCTGATAACCGCACAGCTAACTCACCAAGCAGCAAGTGCTCCTCCCAGCTACCCTTGAGATTCAGGACGCATGCTTGCAGCATGTCCTCTATAATCTGAATAGTCCACTCTAATTGACCATCCATCGGACGATGAAAAGCGGTACTCATCGACAGCTGTGTCCCTATGGCCTTGTAGAAACTCTTCCAGAAATGAGCCATAAATCGAGGATCCCGATCCAATACTATGGAGACTGGTACTCCATGCAACAGTACTATCTCCAATATATACAACCCGGCAGACCATCCAGCGCGGCGCGTCATACGCACGCGCCAGAACAAATGCCGACTGGGTGAGTCGGGTCTACTATAACCCACAATCAGACATGCTTCCGCTGACATTCGCAAAGCCGAGTCACAAAGTCCATCGCGATGTGCTCCCACTTCCACTCTACCATTCCAATGGTCGGAGTAGCTCACGCCTCCGGTGCTCACCAATCTACCGGGCACGCGGAGACACCGTCTGACAAAATCCCGACATGCTTCTTCATCCCGCCCAGCACACCGGCGACGAAGGTCACGATACATCCGTGCCACCCGGACGTACAGCCGACCGGGAGCAATGGAACCCCGGATCTCCTCCCTAAAAACTGCCGACCGGGGGACCACAACCCGTCCCTATAAATCGAAGACTACCATATGTGTGAACGGGCCCAACCTTCGTCTCGTCACGAGACCCGACCATACTTCTGGCCCCACGGACACTAGCTCGCCCCACCAGGACTCTATCACTGCCAGCAGAGACAGACATCGTAATCTCGCAAGGTACCCTAAGCCCGCCATCGCATCGTAATTTGAACTCCGCCCACTGCCTCGAGCATCCGCCACTCCCGAGAAGCTTTTGCAATAGCCAAGACTGTGACTGGCCGAGCGATCAGCCACCACATTTGCCTTAACGGATGGTGGTAATCGTAATCCTCCAAAAACCCATCCACCTACGCCTCATGTCGAAGCCCTCGCTGCGTGAAGATGTATTTAAGACTTTTGTGGTCTGAAAACATCTCGAACTGCTCACCATACAGATAATGACGCCAAACCTTCAAGGAAAAGACAATGGCCGCCGACTCCATATCGTGTGTAGGGTAATTTTGCTTGTGATTCTTCAACTGCCGAGAACCATAAGCCACAACTTTCCCGGACTGCATTAGAAAAACATCCCAAATCCGTCCTCTCAAGCATCAGAGTATTATCAGTACCTCCGTCCCCTTCTGGGACTATTAATAGGAGCCGAAGTAGCCTTCTTCACCCCTGAACGCTCGCTTCACATGAGTCATCCCACACAACCTCGACCTCCTTCCGGTCAATCTCAAGATGAGCCAAAGTACCGGGAGAAATCCTCTATAAACCTCCTGTAATACCCTACCAATCCCAAGAAACTGTGTATCTTAAAGACTGACTTCAGTCTCTTCCAATTCATCATAGCCTTAACCTTCCCAGGGTCCACTGACATGCCTGAAGATGAAACCATGTGTCCCAAGAAACCCACCTCAGTAAGCCAAAACTCGCACTTACTGAACTTGGCATACAACTGATGATCTCTCAAAAGCCATAGTACGATTCTCAAGTGATCCTCATGCTCCACCTCTGACTGGGAGTAGATCAAGATGTCATCAACAAAGACCACCACAAACTGATCTAAATAGGGCTGGAACACCCTATTCATGAGATCCATGAATGCTGCCAATGCATTAGTTAATCCAAAGGGCATCACTGTAAACTCAAAGTGCCCATACCGCGTCCTGAACCCTGTTTTAGGGATGTCTGCCTCCTTAACTCTCAACTGATGGTAACAAGTGAGAAGGTCTATCTTGGAGTAGACTCGCGCCCTCTCAAATTTAATCAACAAAGTCATCAACTCTAATGGATACCGATTCTTGATTGTAACCCTATTCAACTCCGTTTATAATCGATGCATAGCTCAAGGGTCTTATCCTTCTTCACAATGTGAACCCGAGCACCCCATGGTGAAGTGCCTGCCATCGGTAAACCCTCGCCCGCAGCCCTGCAGATCTGCACTCGAGCCCCGCAACCTCAACCGACGCCATTCTATGCGGAAGTCTACATCCCTCAGTGGAGGTAAGCCCGGTAGCTCGTCCGAAAAAACATCCTCGTACTCGCAAACCACCCGAGGTAGACTCATATCCTATCTCACCTCGTCCTCCAGGGTAAGGCTAGCTAGCTAACCCGTCAACTACACGTGCCATCGTGAATCGTACACAGTATGAGGTGAAGCATCATGCCTATTCCCCTGAAACACAACACAAGAACCGGCCCGGTGTGTTTAACATACTGCCACACCCATGACAAACCCAATGTGCCGTCAACTAGTTTATCCAGAGGATGACCTCGAACTCTAACATGTCTATGACCTGAAGATCCACCGTGAGTAGAATCCCGGAGATCTCTAACTCACATCCCCGACATATTCGATAAATTCTCGCCTTAGTCCCTAGAGGAGAAATCACATGCAAAGGGGCTCGTTTGGGCGTCTCAACCTTCTAAGCCTAATACCACAAGATGCAAAGAATAAAGGAATGCGATGCACCTCGGGAAGTCAAATACTCACCCTTGCCCATGGGCGCAAAGAATGTAAACGCACTCGAATCAATCGACCGATATATTGCCTCGCTTTATGGAGTAACGACAGAAAGCCCCCTCGAAGTCCCCGAAGTACCGGGCCATGGCCCGCCTCCCGCCCTCGACCCATAACCCGGGCATCTCTCGCTTGTTCGCAGCCAGAGGTGCTCGCAGATAACACCTGGGATCGATATCGCTTCCTTCAATTCGCATCGGAGGGTGGAGGAATAAACTGTCCGCGCCGCCCTATCGAAGGATCGCACTGCGGCCGCCCCGAAACTCCGGGATCCTCGCCTGGGCAATCCTTTCATATGTCCAGTCGACGGCGTAAATAACAACCGTCCCGCCGATCGGGAGCCACCGACTCGTCTGGATGGTCGCTGCTCAAGCCTTGGCTTCTTTCCCGAACTAGAAGCGCATCGACTCTCCTTCCTTCACATCAAGACCCGCATCTCTGATGTCTGCGCCCTCTATCTCTCGCTTCAATGATCAAAGTCAGACCGACCATCGAGTCCATATCTCAGAGGTTACGTCCTACAATTCAGACCGAATGACAACTTCAGCCCATCCTTGAACTTCCTGACCTTGACCGCATCAGTGGCCTCATAATCATCCCCGAAACGTGCCAACTTTGTGAATCTGGCTACTTACTCAAGCACATTCATCGCCCTGTTTCAATTGTTGAACTTTCTGCCGCATGTCTGGGGCCAGGCCGAAAAGTACTTCTCCCCCATGAATAGTCTCGCGAAAATCATCCGATGTCATAAGGCTTCCAAGTCCCCGGGAAGTCAGGACCCACTCCCACCATATCTGGGACTCACCCTCAAGATGGAATGAAGCCAGCGTAATCCGAGTAGTATTCGAGGTGATATCCATAACCCGGAGAATTCTCTCAATCTGACGCAACCACGGCTCCGCCACCATCTAGGTCCTCCTCCGTGAACGCCGTATAATGATGACTCAACCTCTAGAGGTTACCGGCACCTCCCCGACTCCTCTAGTCAGATAAATTTATGCAATGAGCGGTTATCGCAAAGACCCATGGCCTCTATGAAGGCTCATGGATAAAAACAGTGGCGCCAACTGACGCCCTCGACTCCACTCCTACTCGCCCTCTACTTGCCATCTACACAAGTCAAACAACAAGTTTAGAATCATTTTAGTGTCCTACTATTAGCGCACATGCTGACCAATAGTAGACCTAATATCCTGAACCATCCGTTCGTTTCCCAAACTCCTAAGGTTATATTTTTCAACCTTAGTGTTCGTATTTCCTACATACATCCTACCACGTATATAATTCACATAATTTGTAACACATAATCACGCACATACAATCAAAGCATATACAAGAAAACACACAATGCATGATGTGATCTAATCCTCGTCCCAGGCCCAGTAACCTCCTACCTAGACCTCTTCATAACAAACTATGATCCGATATCAATTTCCGAGCACTAGGTAATCTAACCAAAGCCCGACACCAAGCCATACCAAGCCGTGATGCCTTATACCCAATGACCATGGCCTGCCTGTCCCTAAAGCCCCAGTACCTCGTACCTATGCTCGATAACAACCGATGCCCCAAACCCGGGGGTCCGACGACCACCGAACTCCATTTGAACCCGCGTTGCCTCATATCACGACCCATACATACATGAGTAAAATGACCCAATAGGTCCATCATCCATACTCGTCCATACAATTACAAAACTATACATTTCTATAGATCCAAGAGTTATTACATCATTCTTAATACAAAACATATATTAAAACTGGTTCGTTCTAATATATACACAAAACATGAATCAGCATGCCATAAATCCGCCAAATTTCATAATCCCTACCTAAGGAGCGGCCGTTACCGCATTTGTCCTCAGACTGGAAGGGTCCCACGACGGGTGAGCTAACGCCCAATGGGATAAATCCCACAAGGGCTACTTCCCACCTAGTGCACATGCAAATGATCATTTCACGCTAAACCAAAGAACTAACCAGGCATACATGTCAGTCTCATCATGGAAAAAAACTACATGCATGTATGAGACGATGCTCTACATGCCCCCATGTATCGAGTCAACCTCCGACCACGAGTCTTACCACGGGTCTCTTACACCCTTCGACATTTTGCTACGATGGATACCACTCGTTTAACCGTGTTTTCGTGCCACCAAAGTGGGTGCGGGGGTGGGTGTCTATCCTTACTGCTACTACCACACTATTTGTTTTCCATTTTCATTTAACACGTTGGAACTCAATTGGACTTCGTCCCATTCCAAAGTCCACACGATTCAACACCAAACGCAAGGCCAACCGCACCATGTACACACACCTAATGCTATCAAGCATCGCACAATCAATGCAACGCAATTTGTGCCATTGCACTCAAACCCATGACAAATGTATGAAGACCTCTACATGGACATTCTACACCGTACACGATGTGTGTGCTATGAACACTCATGTATAATGCACACAACATTTCACATATTTAGTTCAACATCAACATACATGCAGTCATGTTAATATTCCACACATTCAAATCGGTACATCACATAAGCATGCACTACATCTTTTCTATCACCGGTCATTCATGTCAACACATCATTCGCTACGTATTAACATACCCTAACCATTACTAGGGGCAAGTACGCCATAATCATATTCCCTGACGAGACATAGAATGTCAGTCATAAAACCCAATGCATATAATTATTTCCATCTTTATCACACATATATCACATAATTTCACATATTCAAGATGTTATTCACTGGTGGCAAGAACATTAGCCATTCCCTGGCCATAAATCCTACCATGCTTACTCGTAAATAATATGGACTTAGTCCGAAGTCCGGCTTTAAATATCACACAAAACATCCAACACGCAATTCCTCAAGCCAGCCATACGCAAACTCCCAAGCATTTCAAGCATAAAACCGATTCCAAAAATAGAAGTTCCAGAAACCAGAACAGTCCATTCCTTAAATGTCCGTGACCCGCCTCAATGTTCAAATTTCACGTTTTGGCGAAAGCACTTTATTCTATTAAATTCTGTGACTAACGAGTTTCGAGTTCGTAAGAACGTGCAACGGAGTTCTGACGGAAAGTTATGGTCGTCTGCTTGTTATGACCGATCCACAAGTGGTGTATGGAATTTGGGCACACCCCGTCACATTCGCCGGATTTTGCTGTCCCGGGAACACAACGTCGGCTTTTGGACAGTCCCGAAACCTCATGAAACCGGTCTTTGACCATCACACAATCACAACCGAACCACACACATCTTAAATTCACCCTGAAATAGGGCGAAACCGTTAGGCCATTACGTGGCCCCTAAGCGTAAAATAACCAAAGTAGGAGGAAACCTACCTCAGAGCCGCAGCTTTCAGTTCTTTTCCGTTGGTCTCAAGCCACCGCGTGACACTCCTTCCGTCCTCTTTCTTCCTCTCTTCCTCCTTTTTCTTCTCTTTTTTCTCTTCTTCCCTTTCTTTCTTCCTCCCTTTCTTTCCTTCCTCCTTCTCTTTCCCCTTCCTCCTTTCTCCTGTCGCTCTACGAATCGACCGGGAGCTCCCATTTTATGCGCCTCTCCAAAGGTGCTTCATGTATACGGACATGGCATGCCATTATGTGTCACACATGCATGCCTTTACATGCATTTGTGACACATGATCACATGTGTCACTACATTTACACATTGCAGTTAATCGCAGAAATCCCACCCCGAAAGTGGCAAATGGTAATTTTGGTAAAAATCGGTAATTTCAGATTTTGATGACGAAACTGACTAATCGGCCGGAATCGTCTCAATCCAATAATTTGCTCACCCCTGTGGGAATCTGCAGACAATCGGAATTTCACGTTTTTCTGTGACACCGGTGTTCCAGTTGTCGTAAAACCAAGCAGACAGCTGAGCAGACACATGACATTTAATAAAAAGTCACCTTACTACACGCACTACGACACATGTTGCATGATTAGAGAGAGGATGAGATGAAAGGCTTAGATTAAGCCATGTGTCAAAAATTAAGACAAAAGGACAAGATGAGAATTAATGGAAAGTTTAATGAGAATAAGACAAGGATGAATAGTTATCTTCTCCACCAATTTGAAGACAAAAATGTGTGGGCTTCTGGAAGGTGTAGAAAGTTTGGTTTTGAAATTTGTAGAGAGCTACTCAGAAGACCCGAGAAATTTCAATTTCTCAAAATGGCAAAATCGCATCAGCTACAAAATCAGAATTTCTGCTAAAAATCCGTAATTTATTCTCAGATCTCTGATGATGAAACAGATTTCACCATTGGAATTGTCTCGCTTAAATCTAGCTAGCACGTCGACTCTCGTCGAATTCGAGACACTGGACTTACACGTTTTTCGAGGCATCAAGCCGTGGTGAGCCAGAGACTGATTTTCGATGTGACGAAGTCACATATAACACGTACTCATGTGCCATAAGTGGCATGAGTAGGAAATGATGAAAAATGGATCACGAGATAAGGCCGAATGTCAAAATCGAAAAGAAGGGACATAGGATACATAGAAAAGTTTTAAATGGTAATATGTCAGGTCTTCTTTAAAATGAGAAGACCAAAAACGGAAGGAAAACTATAAAAATCCAAGAGTCGTTTCCATTTCTGGGAGAGAGAAGGACCTCCTCTTCTAGAATCGCGGAGATCCGACCGTCTGCGCTCTTGACAAGAAAGAAAGCCGCTTACATGGAGAGGGCTTGTGGGTACCGAATTTGAGGAGTTTTGACAAACTCAAGAGGTGTGGGGTTTGTCCCTACTCTGGGTTTTATTCTTTATTTAAGTACTTTGTTAATGTTTGAGTCAACGAGGCCGCTGAAATAAGCTGACGGCCCTAAACTCGGGACCGAATTTGCTGGAATTTTTTTTTGAAATTTTTTAACTGCTTCAGATAGTCCGTAAATTTAGTGGGTCGTTTTTGTGTTGAAATTATGCATTAAAATGTATGCTTGATATGAAAAACGAGAATGTCCAGAAATTGTAAGTTCACAAAGCGAACCGACGACAGGATTTTTCTGGGAATAAGAATCGAGGGTTTTACTATTCCCCGAGAATAGTGTTCACAAAATACTTCTGCGGAAATAATGTGTTTGGTCGAGTAATTCAAATCGACTGCTCTGGTTTGGATCATTAGCCCCATGTGAGCTAATTTTATATGAAATGCGTAATTACATAACATGATTGCGTGATCAATTTTATGTGAATATATGCATGTTTATATATTTACATGTGACATGATCGTAATGGAATCTCTGCATCATGCATTCCATATGCATCGGGAGCACCCTAGGATGATAGAGGAGTACATGAGGTGAGTCTAGAGGAAAATGGTTTCTGAGGGCTGTCTAAAACTAAATATGACCTGAGGGTAGTCCATACTAAAGAAAAATATCAATCGCCTGAGACTCACCAATCGACATACACCTGAGTATAGTCCACAAATAATATCAATCGTCTGGAGACAAATTCAATTGATATACACACTTGAGGGTTGTCCACAAACAACAAATATAATAATTTCATACGAGGCTTAGGCGAGCGTGAGGAGTTTCCAGCGAGGACTCCTGCACGAGATGATCGCTAGACATTCAAGTAGATCATGCATTTTCGAACGTGTGTTTATTTCGGGAGCACGTACGCACTTAAAGGAGAGTAGCCCACTTAGGTGACATTCCAATTACCTAGCATTAGCTCATCCTCGTCGAGGATACTTATTTTACAAAGTACAGTGAGCGCATGAGGAAGGCTCTGTCCTAGACCGAGGTTTAGGAAGAGTCGGACAAGGGCTTTCGGTTATGAAGTATTAAGATGTATTAGGAATTGTTTTAATTTTAATATATGTCGCATAAGAGTAAAATTTGAACTCTTGAACTATGGTTGGATAGTTAAATATATATACATTGTTATGAATATTTAGGCTTATGGGCCCGCGGCCGCTTTTAATCATGGGATCGTTATATTTGGATCAAGCTAGATGGGGTTTTACAAAGAGGTTTTTATTCGGGGTGTAGCCCCCGTACAAAGGAGACTATGCCCGCTGTGAAAAAATGCCCAGGTCGCCTCACATTCACGAGTATTTCCTCGCGGCTGACTGCAGTCAACTGAACCCTGGTCGGGGCGTCACACTTCTGTATTTCCCCGCCGTCGATCTTCTGCTTCGCCGCCGAGAAGTAAAGGTGTTCTACGCGACGAGAGCTACGCGTGGACACCGATTTCGGGTGGAGTTCGGCCACCCAAGAGGCAGGATATTTTTCCTACTTGGTTTATTCTTGGCTAAGAGCCATTTTATGGATATGGATTTGCTGGTGCCCTGGCGGCCGCATATCCGCCTCAAAAAGCTAACGTGAGCGAGAAATTTACTGCGCGTCGTGAACAAGGCCAACTGAGGGTTTCATTGTTCACGTGAATAGTTATGTGTGATTTTTGTGTTGTTGAGTGATTCAAAATGAATTGATTGTAATTGTTAATTAGCCCATGTGAGCTAATTTTGGTGTTATTGATGTGAATTTAATAATATGAATTGTGTGAATTAATTATGTTAATATATACATGTTTTATATATTAGCATAAGTCGTTGAATCGCATACGCATTCCATATGCATCAGCACCCTAGACAGGAGTGAGTGCATGACACCAAAATGAAATATTATACTGTTAGAAAAGTGAATTTCGACTGAAGATTTTCTATAATCGTGTTTGAGATCAGTCTAACACCACGTCTAGGCCCATGAATTGCTTCTGAGGGTTATCCAAACGTATTTGCTCTGAGGGAGGCCCAATTACTATCATCTTTCTATTGTAAGTTTTCAAGAACAAAAGCTTTGTTTTCAAAACTGATATTTTACTCGCATTTGGCTTAGGCATGTGCGAAGGAGCTCATGAGACTCCGAGACATGATCGGGCATGTAGACATTCGCAAGATCATGTATTCGCTTGAAAGGCGATTACTTGCCATGACACGCGCACTTAAAGTGAGCAACCCACGTAGGAAATTATCACTACTAGGCTTTGCTCACCTTGTCGAGGGATCACTATTTCAAGTACAGGGAGTGTACAGGAGGACGACGCTCACTAGAGGTTGTGTTTAGAAGAAAGCCGGTTTGTGGCTTTGGTAGAGACTTTTGTATAACATGTATTAAAAATTGTAAATCTTAATATATGTTTGAATTAAGAGTGATTTCTTAACTCTTGAACTATGTTATATAGTTTATATGTATACTGCGGGGAGATTGGTACGGGCCCAAGTGGCCATTTTACTTCCTACGTGGACCCTAATACATGTCATCAGAACCGCCAGACGTTTTGTACTGCAGCTCCCCGCATAAAGGAGACTCCCGCCCGACTAAGCTGCCCAAGTTACCCGACATCCACGAGTATTCCAGTCGATCAAGTTACAACGCAACACCCCGGCTAGCGTCACACCATAAAGTCATCCACATGGCTCGCCATGTGTTGCCCGACACCCGTTGCCTCAAAATACGTGAAATTCCGACTATCTCGAAATTCAACGAAATTCAACGAAATTCGACTGGGTAGCTAGATTTCGCGAGACGATTCCAACTATAATCCGTTCGGGCCATCCGAAATCTAGAAAATCCCAACTTTTCTCCCGACTATTTTCAATAAATTACCGCTAGCGCCCCTCCCCTTTTTTTGAAAATTTAAATTTAAAATTTTCACTGGTTTTACAAGTTCACCATTTTGGGGCTTGTTTGTTTATAGTTTTGTTTTGTCTTTTTCCTTGTTTTTCAAAAATTGTAACAAAAAAAGTCCTAAGATTCGGGTAGGGCAAAAAACTGATAAATAATATTTGTAGGTGCTGAGCAATGGGAAGTACAAGAGTGTTCTCCATAGGAGTATAGTGAATAAGGAACGAACTCGCATGTCATGGCCGTTCAGGCACCACCCGATGATGCCATGATCTACTCTCTTCTGAGTCAAGCCGATGAACAAAACCCATCCAAGTATTCAACCAAAACATATGCTGACTTCTGCTACTGCAAATTTAATAACCTTCCACAATAAGACTGATATATATATATGCTTATATTATAAGCATGCATTTCTGCATTTGCATCTTTGGATCAGACTTTTGTTATGTTATTTATTTCATCTGCCATCGCAATTTTTAATTTATTGTATGTTAATCAATAATGCAAAATTTATAGTTCTACAAGGTTGATGAGATATGCATTCAACTCTATCCACAATTTTCGTCGAGAAGCTGTCTTCCTCCATGTGTCTCCCTTGTCCCCATCAGTATCCCAAGCTCCACATATTTAGTCTTTTCCTTTTAAGTTTTCTTTTTCAACATTGTAGTAATGTAAGCTATCTTGGTCTAAATCAACTTCTATTTCTCCATTATGATAAAGAAGAGGAGTTACACTGACAATGGTGTACACATCATCAAAACCAACCAAGATATCAAACCTATGTCAGATTCTTTAACCCATATTATATTGTGCCAAGATCCTTCAACATCCATATGTTCATCATTCGAGGAATTGCAAAGTTATCCATCAAGCATAGAAACTCCTCTCAACTCCACAAAAACATGTGTTTTCTTCACTGATATGAATTGTGCTTAGGAAGAAAAATCATCCTAAGTTTTCTTCCAAATGGAAGGCAAGGATCAGCTCATAAATCAAGAATTGCCACGCTTATCTACTTCCTCAGAAGATAAAACACATTATCGACAAGTAGCACACTAATTAGGTGACAAGATAAGGGCAACATTGATCACTCATTCTCCGGCGACGAGAACTAGCTTCATCACCATTTGACAAAGTAAGAATTTCACACCCAATGTTATAACTAGAACTCAATGATCATTGCAAGGGGATGATGAACCCTCTACTGCTTTCTTACAAATTCTTTTGCGGGCGCGTGGTTGTAAAGGTAGAAATAATTCTCAGAGACAAAACATATTAGACCATGTACCTCGTATAACCATCGACGTATTCTTCATCTATATGTTTTGTCAACTCTTTCCTACCTTCCTTTCCAAGTCCATGGAGGTTCAATGAATAAATCACACTCATTGTCATCGTTTAGTCATTCATCTCAGAGATTTGAGATTTTTCTTGATTTCTAAATTCAGAAAATCAATAAAGTAGGATTTAGACTGTTGCACCAATGTTTTGATACACCTTAAACTCGCTTATCGCATCTTTCACAAGAAGTCTCAGATAGTGTCAAACTGATATCTCTCGAGGTCAGATATTCTTTCTCATTTCGTTTTCGATGATCGATATATCAAACTAGATCGTTTAACGGAAAGGCTTGACATGTCATTTAACCTAGTAACGAAGAAAGTATATGTGAGTTAAGTTAAATAAAATAAAAATAAAATAAAAAAGTACGTGCTTTCAAACTTGAAGCATGAGTACCATTAATCAAGAATAAATACTAGCCAGGCCAATAAAAATTAGAATCATTCGACGTGTGCAAAAAGCAAACTTCAATAAAGAAACAATACCTAAAATAACTACACGGATCATCAGTCATTTTTCAGAGAATTAGCATACCTGGATTCGCAATATATTGTTAAAATCCAAATTTAGTTTTATGTTTAAAGTTATGAATTGCAATTAAAGGGAAAAATCGCTAACAATCGCTCGTCGTTGATCGCCGGGTCCTCGCCACAAAAGTTAGGACAAAAGCCGCGATTAATTTATGCATCCATATCACCTTATTTGACGTGCCGCCTAGAATCATTTTTGCTTTCATTTTCTATCAAACTACTTCACTATATTAAATAGAACATGCGGCATAACTTTATCCTTAGTCACCCTTGTCGTGAGCCTAATTAGCCTATTTCGTCGACTACAATACCTCCTCATCATTAAATAATTCCTCATTTGATAACCCCGTTACTCATAGTATGAGGTCATCGAGTAAAATTATTATGAGCTATGACAAACTGGGGGGTAGATGGGTGGGGGTATGATATAAAAAAGAAAAGAAAGAAAGAAAGGAAAACAAAAGGAAAATAGAAAAAACAAAAAAAGGGAAATGTCGAAGGTTTGATTTCAGAATCCTCCTTAATTTGAGTAATTGGGTCCTAAGGGTGTTTAACACAAGATCCTAAAGTCAACTGATTTGGAAGCTATCCACTAAACGCCACATACTGGGAGAAAGCTTAAGGAATCAAACACACTACTCATATAACCTTTATATGTTTATATCAGGATAAAAGGAGTTATGGTGGACAATGTCAAGATCAAAAGCAATAAGTTTGGGGATGAGTGGCAGGAAGCTCAATGAAATTTAGAAGAATGGACTGTGTGAACTTTTAGCTAGAAATTTTATTCTTTATTCTTTCCTTAACCTTGGCCATACATTACAAACTTAAAAAAGACCTAATGATCCTAAGCATTGTATTCAATCAACCAGTGAAGAGTAATATGAAAAATGAGCCTATGGAGCTCTAAACATCCATTATACAAAGATCCATCATAAATAACTGCTTGCATAAATTCATACGGGCTGCTAATGATTAGTTAGGCAATGATTAGTGCCCAAAAAGTGCTATTTTGAACCCTATATTAGATAGGTTTTGAGTGCTTTTTGCACACTAATCATGTCATTTATGCCAATTGAAGTGTTCAAGTCTTCTTAGTTTCACTTATGCCGCTTAGAGGTTATTTGTGGTTGTTTTCAGGTTTCGCACTTGGGAGTTCCACATCGAGACATATGATGAATCATGAAGATCAACTCAATCGTCACCATCAAACGCACTCAAAATCAAAGAAAGAATAGCAAAGCGATGAAATCAATTAAGAGGAGGTAGCAAAGCGGTAAATCAAGAATCCTGTGAATTTAGATTTATGGTACTACTGGATTGCGAAAATTTCTCATAAACCCAATGAAAATTTCGTAACTTTGTTTAAATTTGTGAATTTTCATAGACCTAAAATTTCGCTATGCACCATTCCTAGCGCACTTCACGCTACATCACAAGAATTTACTAGTTGATAAATTTCGCTAGCTAGCTTAAATTGCCAAAGCAATAAATTTCCCTGCTTTCGCTATCTCGGGTGATTTTGCTACCTAGCCAAATTTTCGCATCCAGTTTAAATTTTCACGCCTAAATAAATTTCAGATGCCTTAGCGAAATTCACCGCTTTGTCACACTTTTGTAATTAATGTGCAAACCGAATTTTCAATTTTGGTGTATTACTCTGTTCCAAAATTTAATAACTGTTGTTTTATGTTTTTCATATATCGGTGGTTTATATAAGCCCCCTCCCATTCAGGACCCTAAGCAACAAATCGAGGAAGCAATTTTTGGCAAGTTTTTATTTTGTAAATAAAGTCTCGTAGTTTAGTTAGGTTTTGCTTTTCTCTCTCTTCTCTCCTCTTCCTTATTTTTCATCGCCAACACCCCCTCTCTGAGGATGAGACAACTCAAGAGATAAGCCACAAGCCTCTTTTCTTTGGAAGAGCATGAAGTTAGCTGCGGTGGGGCATATGCAGGTTGTCTCTCTTGTATTAAAAGCTGCAGATCGTGTTTATGTCTCTATCTTCTCAAAATAGGTTAAATAGCATCAATGTTATCGATTCAGCCAATACTTACCAAGCTTTAAAGATTACAAAGGCATACCATTGTTATAACGGTGGTTTTGTGACGGTCTCTTTACGGTTTCAATCAATGATGTTTCTAATGTTAGAGTTTCAAACTCGTAAAAGGCCATAGATGCATGTTATCTCTGTTGACTCAAATAGAGTTGATTTTAGGTGAGGTTTGCTAGCTAAACATGCATCCTAAGTGTGGCTCTGACTATAGGTTGCTTGTCATAACGCGAGGATAAAACCCGAGGACACTTTGCTTTCGTCTCTAAGTTACCAAGTTAGTGACCCAAATCTTCAAAGTTAACTTTTCACACTTCATTTTCAGTTTTTTACGCGCACCGCTAAACTCATCACACCGTTTTTTTGAAACAAAAATCCAAAAGTCCAAATAGAAAAGCCTTACCTTCGCACTTATGAAATCATTCTAGATGAAACCCATCCCCGTGTTCGACCCTAGACCACTATAGCATCAAGTAGCAAATTGACTACTACATGAAGAGGGAGGAACTTAGGTATATAAATATCAAGGATCTCAAATTCAAATTACCGTGGCACGAATCAGGCAAGACTTCACATATACATACAAAGAGAGAGAATCAAAGCTAAGACAAAATGAACTAACGGGGTTGAAATTCCACTCAGTCATGCAACCTTAAATTTTCTCCATACTAACAGATTATTTGAGATCTTTGAGGCTATCTAGCAATTTAAATCAAGTCAATACTCACTCTTTTCAATTTCATTTTATTCCTTCATTTTTATTCACTCTTATTTTCTTTCTTTCTTTTGGTCGAGCACTAGGAAAATATTAAATTTATGGGTATTTGATAAGTGAATTTTATACTCATTTTATTGATATTCGATACTTGATTTTTGTAGTTCTCAAGGTTTTTTAAAGTGTTTTGATGCATTTTATTTTGATTTTGGTAACTAGATTAATCTTGGAGAGCAATGACTTAAAGTGGAGCAAAGTTGAGGATTGGAAGCACATTTACCAAGGGTAGCGCCTCAGGCCAATAGTAGCACCCAGATTCAATAGTAGTACCCCGGTGCTTGAATCCCTAGAATGGATAGCAAGGGTAGCACCAAGAGTGGGCAGAATGTGTAGCATTGGCCCAGCACTTGAACAATGGCACGAAGGCATTGTCATGGACCTCAAGCCTAGAATTTTCTGAATTTGGCCTTTTTAAATGCCATAAGAGAGGAAACTATAAATAAAAGCTTTTGGGGTTTCAAAAGGGGCTTTTTGGGTGGCTGGACAACCATTGCTTTATTTTGAGAGAAACAAACTAGAGAAGAGAAGATTTCTACTATATCCCTAGTTCTTTTTCTTTCTCTCATTATGACTCTTCTACATATATGTTTTTATTCAATTTTATGATGTTTAGATTTTCTTTCAGGCTGCCACAGAAGCTAGATCATAGAATGTTTTGAATTTATCTAGTTTTTAATCATTATGCCTTGGGCCATATCTATGCCGAAAGTATTTCATGATTCTATTAATGCTTGTGGTAATTAGTCATTATTCACATGATTTCTGTATCCAATCCGAGATCGATAGCTAAACATCAATTAAAATTCTTGAATGAGATATATACCACGCTTGTTAATAGAGATATTTATGAGATTATATATGCTTAATGAGTTCTGTAGATTCATAATTATCGCATAGATGTTGTTAGCTTATCTATTGGAATATGTTATTGATGCTTGAGAAAGAATAATAATGACATTTGAGAAATTCATCATCAATATATATAGGAATAAAATTGATTAATTAAACTAGGTAATTGAAATTGGATTGATCTTGGTGAAATCGGTGTCCGCTTTCATATATTGAGTTTTCATCTATTTTTATAACCTAGTGTTTCCATTTAGTTTAATCAAATTTATTAAATTCTTCAAATAAAATTGGAGTTAGATTAATTTCGATACTTGATAGAAACCATCTCTATGGGACGATACTCATACTGATCACTATTCTATTCCTGTTAGAGACTAATACGCACCTTGCACTTTAATTTCACTCTTAGTTTTCACTCATGTGTGTTACTAACTAGAAAGTTCAAATGAGTAGGGTCATTTTGCAATTCTTTATAAAATACATATTTTATATTAAAATACTTGTTTAGAATTTATTCAATTTCCAATTATTTTATTTTTTATACAAAGAGAAAGAACGTTAAATTTTTTAAAAATAAATCATTAAATATATTTATTTAGTTACGATACCTATTTCCTGTTTTCGACTCCACTCATACCATTAAATTTTCCATCTTTCCGTCAATAAGAAGTGAACCTAAAAGAAAAGGAGATGACAATAAATATTGTATCTTGTTTAGTTAGAATATATATAATAAGCCTCGTAACAACTAAAATTTTCCATCACAACAAACAAATAAAAGAACCATTATAAGAACAAACAAATGATTAAAGAGATTCATATAGACTTTAAACAAACATCACACCAAATGCATAATCGGGTTTAATTAGAGATTCTAAAAAACTTTTAACGATTAATAGATTGTGCTTAAAGTTGATGAAAAATCTCACAAGAGCATCGACTTAGGCATTCAAATATACTAAAAAAAACTTTCTAAATCAAATATGATGCTCGATATCAAACTGTTTTGTATTTAACACACTACAAGAAAAATGACTTTAGAGGACACTATCTATTGAGGCATTTTAATTAAAATGCCTCAACACATGACTTTTGAGGCACTTTAAAATTGAATGGCATTTTTGTAATAAAATAAAATATCCTTAACATCGCATCGACTCCGATCACATATATTAATTTTTGCTGATAGAGTACAACCCCCTCCTATATGTGATTCGTTGATAGAGTACATCCGTCAAAACAACACTTTTCAAATCAAATATTTCATTTAAAACCCTACATGGCCCACATATATTATATCAGTTGACTACTCACTTCAAATCGTAGGACGTGGAAGACTATCGCTACCTAATTCTATCAACCAAAAATGTCATATTTAAGGATATTATATTTTATTTTATTATCGCACAACCCTAATTTTGCCGCCCTGTTCCAGCTTTCCCTCTTCTCCTATCAACCAAACCCCCTAATTTTGCCGTCCCACCACTACACGTCCACCCACAAAATATCGCACGCTCGCGCATTCCTCGCACCGCTAGTCCACCTCTCGATCACCGGCCGAGTTAAACACATAAGAACGATAAGGGGCTGAGCATGAAGCCGAACATATCGCCGAAATTCAAGAGTACACGAGACCACCGGTCGTCCACCCTTCCTTCTCACCCTCTATCAATCGTCCTCCTTTCCCTCTCCCCTATAGCTCGCCCTCACCCTCTCGGCCTGGGCCGCGCAAAAGTAAGTTTCTCGTGAATTCACTGCTGGGTGTTCGATCAGGTTTCATTTCCAACCTCGTTGCCTTTTCTGCTGGAGCGCTTTGCCTTTTCGTGCGGCAAACTATTATGTTCGTGGTATGGATCCATTATAATCTTATTCCTCTACACAAGAGTAATCGTCTCAGGTAGCAGCAAACAACACTCTAGCCGACTCATTACACGCATACATCTCGCACGCTGGTCACATTTTCGAGACTCCCCAACCAACCCATAATAAAACTCCCATTAAATAAGGTCAGTTGTTTGTTAAAGGAAGATTGATCCTCAGCACCCAAAATCTATGATCTCAAGAAGACAAGTAATGGCCAAAGATTTCAGATCACCTCCGCTAAAAGAGTCTTCTGCCTCAGCTTTCAGTGGAGTGTGATTGATTAGCAATATAAAAGACAAAAATAACGATTGACCAATGCTTTTTACCCATTTGAATTATATATTCCTTTCAAACCTTTGTGTATGTATATATTTGATTTGACTTTGTGAAACTTCTATTCGTTTTTCGAATACTCTTATAGCCCTTCGGTTAAAATCCAAATAAGATTTATGTAACCAGAGAACTATATCTTGTAAATTTGTCGATTCGAACCTCAATCTCTCGCTTCACTCCTCGCTACAAGTAAAGGGCAAGGCCGATTAGGCATTCGACATAAGGCTCGGTCGTTAAGGGTACATTTCGGGTTCAAGGTGACTTTCTCCGATATATGCAATTAAATGATGTCGATTCTCTGCTGACCTTGGTCTCGCCAAACCTGCTGTTCTCAATCCAAATCACGATATCAATCTTTGCTGATTTATTGCCGATTGTCGAGCCACGTCAGGGTTCAAGGCCGCTGGCATGTGTTTTTGGTCTGAGGTCGTTTTCCTCGCTTCAAGTGTGAATATGATCACATTGGGTCAAGCACTTCGACTAATTTCAAGGTGTTAAAATGATGAATATGCTTTCACCAATTGTAATTCTTGTATTTTTCGCTTCGCGTTCGTGAATCAAGTAAACGGGCAGAAGTCTACTAGCGCTCACGGATAAGCCGATGTATAAGCTAGAGGAAGTAAGGAATATGAGAATGGTTTGGATAAATTACTGACATCAGATTCAAAAGGAAAGCGTGAATGGAAAATCGCTTGTCCGTGTAAAAATTGCAACTGCGATCAAGTAGATAGAGTGACCGCAAAGATCATTTAACATATCATGGATTTAACGGGTATGCAAGATGAATGTTCACAGAAGCATTCGCCTACTGGTCCCACTTATGACTTAGGAGATAATTTCGACAATGGCAATGACATGCAAGGGATTTTACATGATGGAATTTGTTTACGTGTTGAAAATTGGCATATCATTTAATAAAGACGGGGATGGTGTTCCGTGAGACGAGAACCAAATAATGATGCAAAATGTTTTTATGAGTTGCTAAAAAATGCTGAAAAGGAACTTTATCCTGGTTGTAAGAAGTATTCTCAATTATCCGCAATTATTAGGCTATTTCACATAAAGTGTCTTCATAGAGTGAGCAACAAAGGATTTACTGATTTGCTCGAATTTATAAAAGATGCTTTTCCTGTTGGAGAGACATTTCCTAAGTCATACTATGAGGCAAAAGATGATAGGCCTGGGACTTATTAATAAGAAGATCCATGCATGTCCAAACGACCGCATGTCATCAGAGAAAGGAGTATGAGAATGATACTTAATGTCATGTTTGCAAAACATCTAGGTACTTGGAGGACAAAGATAGCGATGCGTATTGGGGAAGCTTTATCTAAAAGAAAAAAAGGTTCCCCGCTACTGTTTCTTAAGGCATTTCCCTTGATTCCCTGATATTGTACGTTTATTCATGTCTTCGAAACAAGATCTTTCACAGCATAAGGAAGGTCGAATGTAAGATGGTTATATGAGACACCCGCGATTCTCCCGCACGGAAGACATTCGACTTAGAAATAGAGATTTTCTACAAGAGTATCAGAAATATTAGGCTTAGCTTAACATCGATGGTTTTAATCCTTTAGGTCTTTAAATGTTCATTATAAGACATGGCCTCGTCGTCTTGACACCCACTCGCTGACGCGTATGAAGCAAGAATATTTTCTTCGCTATCGATTCTCGCCCAACAATGCCCGGAACAACTGATGTATACTGTAGCCCCGACAGAGGAGTTAAAATTGTCAGGAGGTCAGGGTAAATACTTATGATACCGATGAATCGAATTAATGATGCGCAAATCTTGCTGGGACAATTAGTGACTTTCCGTACTTCGCAAATTTTGTTTGTAGACGGAAAGACTAAGGGTGAATTTGCATGTCCTTTTCATTACAAGGACACATGTCTTGTGGTTAAGGTATAGCGTACATTGCTTATGCATGGGCATCGCCGCTTATAAGTGATCATCCTTTAAAGATAAGAGATCATTCACCGGCTCAAGAACATGATAAGGCACCATCACACCGAGCGGAGATATGGTCTTCGAGAGAGCTCGACTCAATATACACACATGTTCATGATTAAATAATGACAATAGAAATTTACCTTATAATTGGTAGTTAAGTGATATATTTTGAGTTACCATATCGGGAAAGGAAATATATTGTGTCATAATTCATGCGATGCACACATCGGGAGAGTAATGTGTGAGTGTTCGCAACCATACTCAGCCTTGATAAATCAAAAGATCATGCGAAAGCACGTGACTCCACTCGCAAGAAATGGGAATTAGGCCCGAGTCAGATCCTATCAGATGAGTCCGTAACGTTACTATCCACCTCCTTGTTTTCTGATGAATAGGGCAGAAAAGGAGATTTTTTGTGGTGTGTTGAAACAAATCAAAGTCCCAGATGGTTATTCATCAAATATATCGAAATGCATAAGTAAGAAACCACCGAAGATCTTCGGTTTGAAGAGTCATGATAACCACATATATTGATAACAATTGTTTCCTCAACAGAGTCCTCGCTCAAGAAGGAGGAAACTTTAATGATTTGTAATTTCTTGTAGAGGTTTATGTTCGGTTCTTCATGCTTCGAGAACTTTATTCAATTGGGGGAGAGGCGGGATCGCTTCTTAACACTCACATCTGAGAGGATTTTTCCTCCCTTCTTTCTTTGATATTATGGTTCACCTACCTATCCATGGGGCCACCAGCGGTTAAGTGTGGCCTCAGGCAATATCGATGGATGTATCCCGCGAAAGGTATTTGTCAACGCTAAGGCCTATGTACGTAATCAAGTTGTCCCGAAGGTTATATTGCGTAGGATATCTCATAAGAATGTGTGGTCTTTTCGTAAGCAGATACCTAGATGATGTCGGTGACAAGGAGTAATCGAAGCCAAGAAATCATGATGGCAATATTGATATTTCAGAGTTGAACTTCCCATATTTGTCAATCCCGGTCGCCATCTTGGGAGGGAGTGAATATCAGAAATCGGGACGATACAATGAAAGGGCACATCAATATGTGTTATTCAACGTGAAATAGTTCAACCTCATTTTTAAGGTGAGAAATTTTGTGATTAATTCAGCTTGTGCGTATATATAGTTTTAGGATGATATATTCTAATATTACCTCTAAAATTCCTTTCCCTTCTTTTACAGCATCGGGAAATGATTCGTAATCAAAATCCCTGTTTAAGTATAAGTATGAGACATTGAACGGATTCACAATGAAACTTTGCCCTGTGGTTTCAATGCTTTCCCCAATCAAGTAAGTCTCAGTATTACAAAAAATATTATAAATTGTATATGTCAATTCATTATTTATTATTATGTTGTCTAATAGGTTCAAAATATGGATTTTAGAATGAAAGGGAATTTCGATGAACTTAGAAGCTAGCTCAAGGTCCCAACTTCATCATAAACGATACAAAGGTTTTATTATTAATGGAATTAGATTTCATGTTAAGGGGAGAGATTGAACAAAGAAGGAAAACACAAAATAGCTGGTGTCATGTTATCGCAAAGACCGACAAGTTACTCAAGTGCTAATGATAGAAACTCAAGTATCGAGATGTGTGACTTATTATGGAGTATCAAGGAGATTGTTGAGTTAGAATAATACTTTTGAAAGTAGGAAGGTCGTCTGATTCAAATGTGATCAGCGGCCAAGGAAGAATGCAAAGCGTGGATGAAAATGGTTTCACACACTTCAGGAATTTAAGTGCACCAACAACAACGCAAGGGAGTCTTTAAATTATCTTCAAGCACAACAAGTATGGCGTAAGATCCCATTGATAAAGGATGGTGATAAGCCGTGATCAAACCACTCCTGGGTGGGATTGTTTTCGACATGGACAGTAAGAGAAGAAATTGACGCCGAAGATTGTTTACCAAGCGAGACATGCACAGTGATATTCATGAGAATGAGGAAATAAGACGGGTTAGGAAGGCGTAGAGGAACCTGCACAACAAATAACATGATACTTATCGAGAAGCGGAGCTTTACATTTCTTTTCATAGTTGATATTATGTAAGTTAATAAACATGTACATTTCTTATGTGTGTTGTCGCTGTTTTTCTATTTTACTAATGATGCTAGTACATAATCAAGAAATAATAAATTTTATGACTTCTTTCTTCCGTGTTCATCAATTTGTCCATCCTTTATTCCTTGTTTGGTTTGAGCGTGTACTACAATCTTCTTGAAAATGGTACCTGTTTTGGCATTGCTTGCTACTATTTTTCCATTAAAACTTGTACTAAATTATTCTCCATGTATTTTTTTGCTCTTTTATGCAGGTTAGAACGCGAGGTGGCAAATCTGGGCAGGAATCCAATTCGTAAAGTCTGATCGCATGTGATGTTGCTCAAGCTTCACATGAAAGAGCACATAATGATACTCAAGTTTTAACCTTTAAAGTGCCTATGTTACTCAAAGTAGTATTGAACCTAACATAGGAATATCCTGCATCCGAATGTTGTTCGAATATCGATTAAAGGTCAGTCAAGGCTTGTGTGGATAATGTTTTGATGCTTATGTTACCGATTCGATGCCAACCGATATAATGTGGCTAAGTTTATCGCTGCGGACTAGCTAAGCGATGTGTACCGGTTTAGAAAGTCATCTCCATTGCTTAGAATATTTCGCTATTTGATTTGCATAAGAATATCTTAGTAGTTATATGAGAAAAAGTTTAGAGGGCCTACTTTATGCCTAAAGTATGGGGTCAAAATGTAAGAAACCCGTAAAAGAATTTTTATTTATCACTTTGGACAAATTAAATGAGAGGAGCATATGAGCACTTCTTTTTGCACATTTCTAGGTAATTTCGTCAGTAATGGAAAATATGCTCCTTAATGTCTGAGATGTGACAAGGCACGTAAAAGCCTAACAAGGAACATATGTTGCAAATTGTGAAGGTGATAGTTGGATATGTTGCTGTCTACATTAGTAATATAAGTGTAATCATCAAATATCTCATCGAACTTTATTCATAGACAATTCGATATTCTCATGAAGATTACATTCACAATCGATTGGAAAATAAATGGAGGACTCAAAACTACACTCAAGGCTAAGTATTTTGATTCCAAATTATCTTTTGGATGAGAACCTTAGAAACGTGCTCCAACAGAAAGTGAATGAATCACATTGGAATGACTCAGGAAGCATTGGCTATCTAAAGCAGGAATAGTATGTTCTTTCTCATATCTAAAGTTATAATTCGATAAAGTTTGTTCTCACATGGTTATATATGTCAGTAGAGGCCAGTGAGGAAATATAAAGAAAGTCGAAGTCATCAACCATATACGCATTGCACATGTCAAAGAGGGTTTTCCATTATTCGTGAGACGGAGGTGTATGTTTCTCAACTTAGATATCTACTGTTTCTAATTGATATACACACAGATAATGTATTAATTACTTTAATGTCAGAGCATGAAATCCCCGTCACAACCACGCCTCGCATTACGTTCATGACTTGTTATTCCAAGAAGTAATTTCGCATTCCCGCCAATGCGTCATGGAGAGAAAAATCATGAGTTCACCTATTTTATACTTCTCGAAAATGTGAAATTGTTATGGAATACTAAATCACCATAAATGTAGGAACAATGAAAATGCTACAAGCATCGGGGGCTTCAAGTGATAATGGCAACGATGCTTACTATAAAGTCATAGGGAATGGAAAATATGGACGTGTTAACTTATATGGTTTAGGTGTTAAAGCTGTTGATGTTAATGAATGGCCTCAGTCAGCAAAGCAAGTCATCATGCCACCTACGCCATAAGCAAGAAATGAAGAACTACATAAGGAATTGAACGAATTAAGGTCTATTGTACGTGAGAATCGAATGCAAGGGAATCCATCAGATTCTTCAAATGCATTAACACCGAACAACCACGTCTGCCTCTACATCGCGTTAGAACTCAGTCTAATAAGTAAGTCATTTGAAACTCTATTACAAGTGTACTACTTCGAGAAGTGGATATAAATGGACTACATCAAGAAGAATCATAATTATGTTATATTGGTGACGAGCTTGAAAGTCATCCATTTTAAATTCATTTTTCGATCTATTTTTATTTAAACAAGTCCGATTATGTTCGTAATTATGGAATAACTAACTAAACTGCAATGACAAAGAATTAAGAAAAAGAAGAATTTTGTGAGAAAAGGAAGCGTATGTGATGAGTCAGCATAATCGGGTCAAGCAAGTCAAGAAGAGGGAAAAGCAAAGACAAGAATTAAGCCGGAGTGAAACGAAGTCTTTACAAAGAATCAAAATGCATATCCAGTCATAAAGAATAAACCTGGCCGGAAACGAAGCACTGAAAGACAGCCGAAGCAAGAACTCAAAGTCAAGCAACCAGAATCGATGAGTTAGTTAAGTGACATGACGCCGACATCCGGATGCGGCCACACATCAACTAATTGTAGCACGCGACATCGCAAGGAAAAAGTATACATAGTCACGACAAGATCACCAAGAGAAAGTATGTCGACATCAGAAAATTGAAGGAAATTTGACGCAGTCGCTAATGTGGATCACAAATTAGGCAGATGAGGACTAACCAGAGACTTAAGGAAAGATGTCACGACAACATCGTGATGTCGCGACAAAGGTTGATGTCGCGACAAGGGATAGAGGTCGCACAAGCGCTCAAGCTACGACAGGTTTGAAAAAGATTTGACCATAGACGTCATTGGTCGCGACAGAGGATCATGTCGCGACACCAAAGCAAATCCGGGCCGAAGCCTCCGTGAGACATGTTGATGTCGCGATAAGAGATTAATGTCACGACATAAGACGTGCTCAGTTGAAGGTTGCAATTCCTTGAGTTGATGTCGCGACAAGAGAGTGATGTCGCGACACCGTGAATCACCACCAAAGTCGCAGAGCCATAAAGCGATTGTCGCTGACAAGACATTGATGTCACGACATCAGGAACACCAGTTGAAGCCTCCAGAGACTAAAGTTGATGTCGCTAATAAGAGATCGAGCGTCGCGAACATGAGACTTGCCAGCGAAGGTCGCGTAACCCAGCGATGTCGCTGACAAGAGATCGGCGTCGCTACATCAGAAACCGAAGAATAAAGCTACAAAGACACGAAGCCATATCGATTAGCGGATCGATGTCGCCACATCGAACCCAATATTGAAACCTGTGGAGCCATAGAGTGATGTCGCTGATTGCAGGACCGACGCCGCGACATCGTGGACTCACTACCAAGATTGTCAACTTGATGTCGTGGATAAAGGGATTTGAGGTCGCACCGAGCAAAGCACATGGGCCACCCACTTGGAAATCCACAAAAGACTGCATTAGGATTAGGGCCCAACTTCGTAACTCCTATAAATACGGCCGCTACCAACAGGTGCGTACCTTGGCGACTAAAGAGATCCTGGTTGTCGAAGGCCTCGTATTTTTTATTTTTCTTTCTTTCTTTTCTTTTGTTTCGCTTTTTCTTTCCATCTTATTTTAGATTAGATTAGCTTCGTATTTGCTCTAATTTGATTCAACGTTAGTTGTATGATCGTAGCTAAATATAGATGTATATTTCTTAATTATCATTCGTTGTTTGAATTCCAGATAATTTCGGGATTTCAACACCTACTTCCGATTTGATGGGTTTTCTTGATCGCAAGCTAATGTATGGTATAATCAAAGGATTTAGAAACCTAACTTCATTAAATTGACGCTATTGTCAGCCAATCTTTCCCGCAGTGATTTCATTCATAATACCTGAACTTCGATGTTAAATCGACTCGCCGGCCTATGTGTTATTGAATTAATCCCACTCTCGCCTCTTGTACTCCATAACGAGATTGTTTCACTCTTCCGATTTCTAGGAAGCCCTCCGGTGACAGCAAGAAGGCATTCCCGTAGAGTAAGAAACAATTTCGGAAGGTATCTAACCCGAGACAGCGATCTAATGTGCTCAGATATTTAATCAATACATCCTCTTCTCGCTTGTAACCGAGAATGAGCTGAGTGGAGCTATAAATTTAAGTATACGGAGAGTTCAATTTCAATTCGACAGTGAATTCGATCTCGTGCTAGCAAGGATCTAATCAAGGAAAGAGTGTTATTCTAATTCTTTGAGGGCGAGGAACTGTGATAAGGCAACCCTCAAAGAATGACTAAATCAAGCAGGAGCTCAGTCTCACTCCATGTCAGGTGTGAAGTACTGGAGGAAAGAAAAAATACCTAACAAGGCAACTCGCTTTAAAAGTAGTTATTTCACTTCGTGTTCGAGAGAAATGCTTAAGGTGAGATGATGAACTGTGTGGTGATGGAGAGATCCAAATACACTATATTAATCCTCTAATTAGTTTTTAAAGATCCGTAGTTCGAAAAACCAAGAATGCAAGATGCATCGTAGGAATTAGATTTCTTCAATAGCCGATTATTCAATGTTTCCTTTAGAGATAAATCGTTAAATCTAAATTTGTTAATTTGATATTTCAATATTCGTCTATTTATTGTTCATTCATTTTTCACATCATTCATTCTGCTTTCAAAGCAAAATCTCACCATCAAGTCAGCCCAAATAAGATGTAGAAGCTTAAGTAGTCGTAGTTGATTGAAAATTTTGAGATCTCCTGTGGGATCGGAGCATTCGACTTAATTCCATTTTGTTACTTTGTCGATCCGTGCACTTGGCAAAGATAATTGGATCCAAACCACACGAAAATGGTTTACTCTTACAAAAATATCTTTTAACCAAGTGATACTTAAAGAAACTCACACCCAAGTTTAATGGTTTATTTACTAAGGATTAGACAATAGTCCTTGGGTAATAAGTCTTAAATTTGAATAGGTGTTTTGATCCATAACAAATTATTGATGTAGTCTTAACAAGTTTTATGGCGCCGTTGTCGGATTAGATAAAAGTCCTTAGGTGATAACGTCATAAATTTTGTGTACATACTCTGATCCAGTTAACAAGTTTTATGGCGCCGTTGTCGGGGATTAGATAATAATCTTTTGGTAATTGTGTCATGCACTTGTGTACATACTTCCGATCCAAGTATCAAGTTTATAAGAGTAAGCTGCTAAGCCGATTATTAGATAATAATGTTTTGCACTGTGTCATGCACTCAGGTACATACTGACCTTAGCTAATAAGTTTTATGATGCCACGGATCGAAAGAGAATTTAGTAAATCAATATTCATTGTAAAGAAGGAAATAATAATTTGACATTTTTTAAGAAAAGAACAAAAGAGCTTTTCAAGCAGTGGTTATTTTTAGCTACTAACCTTTTAAATCTAAACCATATTGAAAATATCATGATCGACTAACTTCTATTAATGTGAGTGTGTTTTGATTTCAGTGGACAAAATTTTGATGCATAGGAAATGTAACACCTGATCTTATTCAAAGAGACATTAATTAGAGAGAACACCTTAAGCTTGAGAAAGATAAAGCAGCTGCGTAAAACAACCATGGCAGATTTAAAGAAGATCGGTAATGAAGACATATAGAAGTTAAACTAGAAGGCCTCCAATCATCGATACTATGGAGGGACTTCTCGGAAGCCGATTATTCAAGATGAGCATCAAGAATCGGGCAACACTATCATGCAAACAATTTTTAACTTAAACCAGTTATCACTATAATGGTCCAAAGAACATCAGCCATCGGTCATCCCACTGAGACCAAAACGAGCACTGGAAGATTTCAGATGGCTAACACAAAGGAAGTTGAATGGGGTGAGACCGTGGTTATCAAACCCATCTATTCCCATTCTCTTAAGATACATCAACTACATGGTAATGACCTTACCATAATGCCCTGATACTGGAGGAGTTAGTAGAGGCCTACTTGGGTAGATTCTTCCAGCCCTCACCTCAGAGAGAAGGAGGGAAATCATTGTGTTTCAGCAGGGGGAAGATGAAAGCTTGTATGTAGCTTGGGAAAGATTCAAACTAAGCAGTCGAGAAGATGTCCACGACGGGATGGGGACCAAGACTCGGGATGGACATTGTATATCATGCCTTGAATGATATATCAAAGGGATCATTGATGCTTCATGTTGTGGAGCATTCAAGGAAAAGTGTCAAGAGGCAAGAGAGCCGATTGAAGACCCGCAATTTGAAAACTCCTTTCCGAGTTTTCAAGAGGAAGCAAGCAGAGGAAAGGGATCATGGAGCCGAGCAAGATGACAGCCACGAGGCCAAGTCGATGCCATTATGCACAAAAGCTGGACAAGAAAGGAAGACACACCGCCCAATGAGATAGGAGCAGTTGAAAGAGAGTTATTGAAGGAAAGTGGGCCGAGAGAGTCGAAGAACAATTCTAGGATGTCAAGAGGTACTGGCATCCGGGTGAGCCAAGAACTTACCATTTCAAACCCAATACTAACCTTCCAGCACATTATCACCCAGCACTGAGGAACCATGAGAACTTCTCATATGGTGGAGGGGCTTCACAAGGCCCAAGGCATGGACAGAACCTCAATGTGGTTATCAATGTACCACCAAGGTTCCAAAGATCACAGCAAGGAAATGAACACGTAATGAATATCAAAATGAGGAGGCCCAATCTTTGAAGAATCGTGATGCTGCATTTCATGGGGATAATAAGAAGTCAGCTTAACCTCCATGAACAAAAGTTTGCAGAGCTGAGCAAACCGCTACCACCTCAAATTTTTCGTAACACCACCAATGCATCCCCGAAGAACCTCGAGACACAAGTAGGACAAATTGGCCCTAACCCGCAGCTGAGGAAAGATACCTTCCCAAGTGACACAAAAGAAGAATCCAAAGGACTCGCATGGCCGTGCAGCTTAGAAGCCGGGAAGGAGTTAGAAAAAGATGAAAGAAAAAATGACAAGAAGAAAGCAGTTAAGAAAGTCTTAAAAGGAAGAAGCACTGAGAAAAGAAAGAGGGAGTGGACAGAAAGGATATCAAAGGCTCTGCACTGGCAACCGCATTTCCAACAGACTCGCAAATCCAAGATGAGGAGCGCTTTGCAAGGCTTTGAAAACCTTCGTAAGCCAGAGATCAAGATGCCCTTACGAAGTGGTGACTCGATGCCACTATATGCAAAATTCCGGGCGATGATGGTCGAGCAAGAAAAGAAAAGAGAGTAGAAGAAGGGATCGTGAATCTCACCGCCACTCTGCGCTATCGTGATAAAGAAAGAATTGCCGAAAAGACGAAGCGACCTGTGGAGCTTTACAATTCCTCGATCACGTGGGAGTTGAATCTGGGAAAGCCTTCAGGACTGGGAGCTGGCAGATAAACTTGATGCCTCTTTCAAGGCTGCCGCTTAAGCTCGGGGGAGGTTATTCCCACCACTCGTTACTCTTCAAATGGCGCATGTGATCGATGGTGAAACCCGAAGGAGCCTTGAAGATGTGCTGGTCATCATTGGGAAATTTGTTTTTCCAAAGAGACTTCATCATTCTACATGGAAGAAGATTCACAAGTACCCTTGCTAATGAGACCATTCCTAGTTACCGGAGCGCCCGACATGCAAAAGGAGTTCTCACCTTGAGGGTCGAGAGGAAGTCACGCTTTCAACTTGATCAAAAGCATGCGTAATATGATATGCATGCAGAAAATTACAATGTAATTGATGATGTCTATACCTACAACCTCGAATGTTCAACAATGATTGTAATGCTCAAATTTTTATCAAGGAAAAAGAGATGAATTTTTAAGATATCAAGATGACTCATCTGATGAAACCATACAACGCTTCCATTCTATAGAAATCGTACGAGAGCTCCGGTTGAAACAGAAATGACAAAGGGAAATTCATCAAGAAACCAAAGAAGAGGCTAGTGTTGAAAGAATTGCCGTCATTTGAAGTATGCTTACTTAGAATCACCAAAGAGAAGACCGTTGATTACTTCCCGCTTAGACTTAGTGATGACGAGGACAGAGGCTGTCGCAAATCTTAAAGTTAAGCATAAAGAGTCTATAGCTCGTCCATCAAGAATCAAGGGTATCAGTCCATCAATTTGCATGCACAAAATTCTGCTAGAAGAAACTTCAAAGCCATCTGTAGAACATCAAAGGAGACTGAATCCAGTGATGAAGGAAGTGGTCAGGAAGGAGGTACTCAAATTGCTGAATGCTGGTTTTATCTATGCCATTTCAGATAGTCCTTGGGTGAGCCCAGTCCATGTGGTTCCAAAGAAAGGGGGGTTTACTGTGATCCGCAATGAGAAAAATGAATTGATTCCAACAAGAATAGTGACAGGATGGAGGGTATGCATTGATTACAGGAAGCTGAACACAGCCACCAGAAAAGATCATTTCCCTTTGCCCTTCATTGATCAAATGTTGGACAGATTAGCAGGACACCCTCATTTTGTTTCTGGGATGGTATCAGATACAATCGCATTGCTATCAGACTGAGGACCAAGAGAATATCTGGCATTCATGCCCCTATGGTACCTTTGCCGTATGATGCCATTTTGGGCCGTAATGCTCCCGCTACATTCCAAAGGTGTATGATGTCAATATTTTCGCATCTGTCAAGAGGTTATGGAAATTTTTATGGATGATTTCACTGGGTATGGATCCACTTGACTGCTCAAGAACTCGAAACAAGCAAGCCTAAAGACGCCAAGACAAACAAATTAGCACTCGAATTGGGAAAATGCCATTTTATGGTACTGTACAGGTATTGTCAGCATAAAATTTCGCATCGACCGAAGTGTACTCAATCCAAGGTATCCATTATCAACTCTCGCACCCCTACCACAAGAGTGCGAGTCGTAAGCTTCGGGGGCATGTCGATTTTATGAGATTCATCAAAGACTTCTCAAAAAATAGCCACCACTATGCCGACACATCGGAGAAGGATACAAGGTTTAATTTTGATGACTCGAAGGTCGCTTTTGAAGAAATCAAGATCAAATCGTCTACACCTATAACGGCTGCACCCAAAGGGATCAGGATTTGAATAATGTGATGCCAGTGATTTTGCAATGGGAGCTGTCCCCTAGGGCAAAAAGAAAGGAGAAAATATTCAGGACCATATATCATGCTAGTAGAACTTCCTTCAATGAAGCACAAGAAAACACTCAACAACCGAAGTATGAGATGCTACCTATAGTATTTGCTTGTGAAAATTCAGGCAATACATTTTGGGATCCCATGTTATCATTCATACTGACTATGCAAAGAATCAAGTAATTATGTCAAAGAAGGAAGTAAGCCAAGATTGATAAGGTAAGCTATTGCAAGAGTTTGACTTGGAGATCAAGGATAAAAAGGGTGTGACAATGTGATAGCCGATCACTATCAAGAGTAGAAAGAAGCACTGCTGAAGAAGAGAAAATAATATTGACAGAGAACTTCCCAGATGTGCAACTGTTTAAAGTTTCCTTCTAACTTCCATGGTATGCTGATATTGTGAACTATTTAGCTTGTGGAGTAATTCCTTCAGAATTCAGCTACCAAATGTAAGAGGAAACTCGAACCCACATTGTGTATTATATTCGGGATGATCCACTATTATTTAAAAGAGGTGCCTCGACATGATAATAAGAAGATGTGTGCGCGAAAATGAAGAACAAGGGAAAATTCTGAATGACTGCCATGCATCACCATATGGGGGGTCATTTATCGTGAGAAAGAACAGCCATAAGATACTCCAATCCTGGTTTTACGCCCACCATCTCGAGACGTGCCAGTGGGTGAAATTTCAGTGGGATAGATGCCAAAAGATCGAAAATATCAAACAGCCAGGTTGAAATGCCCCTAAGAGGTATAATGGTGGTGCAAATCTTGATGCATGGGAATAGATTTTATGGGACCATTCCCACCATCATTTGGGAATCCCATACATACCAAGCAAGAATGACTATGTTTCCAACGGGTGGTGCCTGTGGTCATTTCAAGGAATGATGCTAATATTAAAGAGTGAGCTTCTGCAAAACATTTCTGAGCGCATTCTGGGAACACCTTAACTATCATTAGTGATGGGGGAGGTCATTTTGCAAACAAAATATTTGCAAACTCAAGAGTTGTGTATGGATCACATGTAATGAGTCTAAATTTTATCATCCCGCACTAATGGACAAGCAGAATAGTGGAGATTAAATGAATACTTGAAAGAATCGTGAGCTCAAGCAGAAGGATCGTCTTTCCAAACTTGATGATGCACTTTGCTTACAGAACCCGCACAAAACTCCCACAAATGTCCCCATACGTAATTGTTCGCAAGCCATGCTCACCACTGAATCGTGGAATACAAGGCAATGGGCCATCAAGAAGTTGAACTTCGATTTACTAACCGCAGGAAGAGAGATTGTTCCAACCGTCTCGAATTGGAAGACCGAGAAATGAAGCCTATGATGCTAGAATCTAAGGGGCGATAAGATAAAGAAATGGCATGATCAAAGGATCCCGATAAAAGAGTTCGAGCAGGGGAATGTGTTCTAATCGCTTTTAATTCTGTGACTGAAATTGTTTTCGTGAGTTGAAACTTCAATGGAGTGGGCCATACACAAGGGTGTCAAGCAATACATTTGAGCAAGAATATTAAGGACTGATATCGAGAAGAATTCAAAGTCAATGGACAAAGACTCCGAAGCACTATCTGCCAGGAGGAAGGAAAACGGGAAGAGCTCCACAGTTATCTAGAAAGAAGAAGAACCAAAACAGCAAGTCCAACTAAGGACTCAACATCGAGCACTGATGGAGGCAACCCTGGGGTGATTCTCAATTTCTCTAATTTTGAATTTTATTTAGAATTCACTTTGATTTTTTTTTTTCTAAAGTTTTATTTTATATAGTGACTATTTGAAATCTAGAAGTAATTAAGGTGTAATCAAATCCTCCTTCCCATAAATAAGTCATAGAGTGCTTGTGCAAAATGCGAGGAAATGAGAGAAGAGACAATTCGGGAACGACTCCAGCAATTCACAGGAAGGAGATACAGGAAAAAGGGAAGCATTCTTTTCCCTATACAAATTTTGTGAAAATTTAATTGAATACATGTATGAACCGGCCAGGTGAAATTGAATTATTTGATGCTGAGGATTTGAGAGTTGATAAAGAATGAAAAACCCTCTATTCATTAAATATAAAGGCAAATACTGAATAGTTCGCGACGAAGATTGATGTCGTGGATTCGCCAAGACAAGGAAGAAAATGTAAGTCGCGACAAGAGTAATTCCCTCCTGTATGGAGTCATTGACATCATCATACATAGAGAAATAATTGTCAAGCTGAGCTGCGGATCGACTAGTCTCCAATTAAAAGTTGATTATGTCGCGACAAGAAATTTTATGTCGCGACATCATTGGAAATTTGCCAGTTGGGCAGTTTAAATTTTGCCCTAATTTTAATGATGCGATATAATTTCAATCTTTGCATCAAGCTCGCGACATGCGAATTTAATGTTCAATAAGTAGCCCACAAAAACTTGATTGAATTGCAACCGTCGAGTGAATCCCTTCCCACTTCCGCCCACTCTCCGTAAACTGCCTGGTCCCTCCCTTCCTTCTGATTCTCAATTCCTGAAAACCCTAGCTCTCAGACTCTCCAGAAAACTTTCCTTCCATTTCAAATGGCTGAAACCTCAAACCTTGTCCCTAACCTGGGAGAGATCATGGAGGAATATGTGCAACCAGAAGAAGAAATCCAACAGAAGAACCATTGGAAGAGATGCCCACAGGCACCCGCAGGTACCAGTAGTTTCAAGAAAGAATGCATAAAGGGAAAAGAAGAGTAAGAGAAGAAGCAAGAGAAGATTTTCAGATTAGAGGAAGCTATTCCAACCCGGAGTTAAGCACTATGCCAACAAGGGGTTCATAGCAGAAAGATGATCTCAAACCCTATTACCCCTTTCAAGGAGATGATTGAACAAAGAGGTTGGGAAACTTTCTGCGCTCATCAAAAATCAGGCTACGCAGCAGTGGTGAAAGAATTTTATTCAAATCTGGTAGGCAGGAAAGACAACACTGTGTTCGTCAGAGGAGTATGGGTACCATATGGAGCCAAGGCCATTAACGAAGCCTATGGAATGGCAGGGCACAAGCATGGGTCCAAGTTCAAAAAGCTCTTGGAAAACCCAAATTTTGAAAAGATTGCCAAAAAGCTCACTGACGGAAAAGCACAACTGAGACAAGGGGAAGGAGGACCAAAAACCCTGAACAGGGGAAGCCTCACTGAGGAGGCTAAGGTATGGTTCTATTTCGCCTCTCGGCTGTCTCCAACCAAGCATGTGTGCACAAGTGAGAGAGCAGAAGCAATAATGCCGTATGCTATTCCTCAAGGGCACAGCTCAGTGTAGAGTAGTAATTGAAAATTCTATAATGAGGTACCATGAAGGAAATAAGAGAGGGATGATCCCTCACCCAGCAACAATAACTGTTTTATGTTTAAAGGCTGGGGTGAAGGGAGTCTGGGAAGAAGAAGAAGAAGTCCCTATGACATCACCTCTCCTACTGACAGGAGTGAGCAAGGGACCCAGAAACCAAAAGAAAAAGGGGGTGTTGATTGAAACAAGAGAAGAAGCTCCAGCTGCAAGACAAGTAAGAAGAGGAGAACCCGTAAACTCCTCAAAATAATACTTTCTACATTTGCAGATTAATGAAGGGCGTGGATGAAAGAAGCCCCTTAGATTTCTCCATCCTCTTAGCTAGTTCTCCCCTATGCAAAACGTAACATTCAGAGAGTGTGGAGAAAGCTCAAGTAAGAGCACAAGAGAATAATTCGATAATGAGGCCCCCAATGCCATCCGTAAGAAGACGGAAGACAGGAAAAAGAGTGAATGTGCAACAAGAATTCGGTGGAGGGAGTTTATGAAAAGAGTTAAAAAGAAGAGATCAAGAATGGGAAGAAGAACTGAAAAGAAGAGAAGAATTGTACAAAGAGGTTCTTCTAGCAAGAAAGAGAGGACTTCAAGAAAGAAATGAAGGAAAGAGATCGCGATTTTCACGTAAAACTCAAGCCGAAATATGAATCTTTTATAAAACAATCGCTGAGGTGACTTCGCCCTAACCATCATGAAGAAAAGCAGAGGCGTATCAGAAGCCAATCGGGAGAACAACAGGGATTCAAATTTTTATACAAGTCTCTACAAAAAGATTTTTTGAGAATAAGCTGATGATAGAGACAAGAAGCAAAAGGGTGATGAATCCTAAGGTGCAAGAGAGAGAATACAGAAAAATTTGATTTGATTAACAACAATCTTTCCAAATTTTTGGAAATAATGACTGAAATGGAAAACACAATGAATGGCTTGGGGAAGAGACAAGATGAGCTAAACAAGAAGGTTGATCTCTCCAATGAGATCTTCATTGAAGATCAAGTTGAGAAGGAAACTAAGAAGAGAAAGGAAAGAAGAGAAATGAAATTCCTCCATTCCTGTACCATTTGAATACTCCTGTAATTCGATCCCTAATATCTTGTTGCTCTTCCAAAAGAGAAGATAGACTTCTTCCCAAACTGACTCCTTTATTCTCCAAAGCCCATACCGTGAGTATTCAACATTTGCAATTGAATCGCATAAAATGATAAATTTGAATTGAATTGTTGTGTTACTTTGGTTTGTTAAATTTTCTGTTGTTTTGTGGTTGCATAGTTGAGAAAATAAAAGTAGGAATTAGTTCAAGAATAAAAACTGCTGAGATGTAATAAGCTGAATTGAATGAAGCAGTTAGATTAGGAATAAGCTGAAATGCAGATAAAATTGCAGATTAAGGGCCAAAGGAATACAGTTAGATTGGAACACAAAATGCAAAAGTGACTTAAGTCTAACCGATGTCCACTGAGGAAGGTAATACAATGTAAGGAAATAAAACAAATTTTTTGAGTTCAGAGTACGAACAGTAAGTCAAGGAACTGTTGGATATCATCAATTAATTTAACTTACTCATCAAAAAATGAGTCGAAGAAACTTTATGGTTAGTCACAACTATTTAATCCAAATTCTAGAATTTGTTAGATTATTGGTTGAGGCGAAATCCTAGGTGATACAGCTGACAAGAGATGATACATGCCATTCTTGGATAGTTTGAGCCATTCTAGTCATCCTTATTCATATGCTGATGCATATACCTTAGTTCCAAAAATTGAGCCAAACAAGCCTATTTTTCAAAAATAAGCCAATGGAAACCCCAACCCATCCTAAAAATCAATCCTTCAGTAAAGAACATATGATTACCCAGGAATCAAGGAGGAAGAAAGAAATGAAGTTCGTGGAGTATATGTTTTTTGAGGAACTCAAAAAGGATGAAAGAAAAAGGCAAAATATGTAAAATGGCAGGAAAAGAAAGCTTATAGGGATGCTTCTATCTTGTGGCCTAACTTTGAACAATTAAGTTCTTAGGGGGGTGTTTCAACACCAAAATCTAATGCTATCCGGGTATGGGAGCCACTAACCCAAAGTTCGCTAAGAGTGTTGGGAAAGCCTAAAGGTAAAACATCGCACTATCCCCCGAATGGTGACAACAAAGGAAATTTCCCCAGCTTGAGTCAAGTGAGAAATAGGGCATACAACAATCGGGCTAATCAAAGAAGATGTTCCAAACATGGAAGCTAGTGGAGTTATTAAAGAACTAAGAAAGAAAGGGCAAGAGAGTGAGAGAAAAAGGTTCAGTGGTAATCTTAACCTAAAAAACTCCTTCCATCCTACCATTACCCAAGCCTGAACAATATAAGCCTAAAAGACCTCGATTGATCTTAAAGGCTGGAATTACCTACATTAGTGGAGACTAATATAATACCAACAAAACCTATGGAATTTGGAAAATATGGAAACAATCAAACTGTGGAAGTATCTATGAGGTATGGATCTCATTTACAATAGTGAGAAAGAAAATAATTTATTATCCAACAGATCTAATGATTATGTTGTTTGTGAAATAATTTCAATAAATTTTTAGTTTTGTATACTATAAAAATTAAAACTAACTCGAACTCGGACTCGCTAGATGTACAGAAAACAATGCATTCTTTGTATTTCAATCAAGTTGATCAAGCATCGCAAAAATGCACGTAAAAAATGTCCTTTTGTTTGAGGACAAACAATTCTTTCTTTTTATTTGCTTGAGGACAAGCAAAATTTTAAGTTTGGGGGAGTTTGATGAGCTTGAAAGTCATCCATTTTTAGTCCATTTTTCTGATCTATTTTTATTTAAACAAGTCTGATTTATGTGCAGAATTATGGAATAACTAACCAAACTGTTAAATGACAGGGAATTCAAGAAAAAGAAGAATTTTTGGTGCAGGCGAAGGGGGTAAGGTGGATGAGCGCACGACATAATTATCAAGCAGTCAGAAAGGTGAAAGTTAGAAGACAAGAATGAAAGAAGCTGATGTCGTGAAGTCTTTACATCAATCAAAATGCATATCCAGTCACAGCGAAATAAACTCCAAATTAAACGGCTTAATTGAAGACAAGGCAGGCTGAGCGTCAAAGAAACTCAAAGTCAAGCAACCAGAATTGATGAAGCTAAGTTATGACATGATGTCGCGACATCCGGATGGCCGCGACATCAACACCGACTCAGGAAGCGCCGCGACATCGCGTGCAAGGAAAAGAGGTCACGACAAGATCATCAAGAGAGAAGGTCGTGACATCAGGAAAATTGAAGGAAATTTTACGGTGTCGCGACAGGATCACAAAATTGTGCGATGAGGACCAACCGTAGACTTAAGGAAAGATGTCACTTAATAACATCGCGGATGTCGCGACAAAGGTCGATGTCATGGCTGCGGATGTAGGTCGCGATAAGAGAAGCGCTTGAAGCTATGACAGTTTGAAAAGATTTGAATCGTTAGGATCGGGGTTGTCACGACAGACCGGCGTCGCGACACCAAAAGCAACCACTTTGAAGCCTGTGAGATTATGCTAAGTTGATGTCGTGGATAAGAGATTGATGTCACGAAGATAAGACGCAGCTCGCTTGAAGGTTGTAATTCTTAAGTCGATGTCGACAAGAGAGCGATGTCAGCGACACCGTGAAACGACCCGCTCAAAGCTGCAGCTACAAAGTGATGTCGCGATAGATATTGATGTCGCCACATCGAACACCGCTGAAGCCTGCAGACTAAAGTTGATGTCGCTGACAAGAGATCATCGATGTCGCACATCGAACCAGCAAATAAAGCCGCAAAGACATGAGCGATGTCAGCGACAAGGATCGATGTCGCGAAGACAGGAACGCACGCTTGAAACCGTGGAGCCATACAAAGGATGTCGCGGGACAGAGGATCACGCCGCGACATCGTGGACGACTCGCTGAAGATTGCGCTTCAACTCGATGTCTCGACAGCGGATTCGAGGTCCCGACTGAAAGTAAAGAATACGGCCGCCCACTTGAAATCCACAAAAGATCAGAGATTGGAATTAGGGGCCCAACTTCGTAACCCTATAACACTAAGTCATACCAATAAAAAATTTCTTGGCGACTTGAAAGAGAGGATCCGAAGTGTCGAAGGCCTCAGATTTTTTTATTTTTCTTTTCTTTTCTTTTCTTTTGTTTTCGTTTTTCTTTCCATCTTATTTTAGATTAGATTAGTTTGTATTTCGTTCTAATTTGGATTTGAACGTTAGTTGTAAAGGATTGAGCTAAATATAGATGTATATTTTAAATTATTGTCCGTTGTTTGAATTCGCATAACTTTCCGATTTCAACACCAGCCTCCGATTTACAAAGTGGTTTTCTGAACAAGAAGCCAATGTACGGTATAATCATGATTTAGAAACCTAGCTTTTATTGAATTGACGTTATTGTCGTAACAATCTTTCCCGCAGCATTTCATCTATACAGCTGAACTTCGTGATGTTAAATCGACTACGGGGTTTGCGTGTTATTGGAATTTGATCCTAATTTCGCCTCTCAGACTACAACGAGATCGTTTAGCTCGATTGCTGTGAAGCCCTCTGGGTGACAGAGAAGGCATTCCTGAGAGTAAGAAACAATTTCGGGAAGGTATTTGAACCTACATTGCCGATCTAATGTCTGTGATATTAATCAATACATCCTCTTCTCGCTAACTGAGAACAGTTGAGGTTATAAATTTATATATCGGAGAGTTTAATCTTTAATTCGATCAGTTGAATTCGATCTCGTGTTAGAAGGATCTAATCAAGGAAAGAGTAAGCTATTCTAATTTTGAGGGTGAGGAACCAGTATAGTGCAACCTCAGCAATGACTAAACTGGGTGTGAGCTCGTGTCCGTAGTCCATGTCAGGTAAGGAAGTGCATTGAGAAAGAAAATACCTGCAACGCAACTCGCTTTAAAAGTAGTTATTTCACCCCCGTGTTCGAGAACAGCTTAAGGTGAGATGGATGAACTGGGTATGGAGAGATCCAGTCACACTATATTAACTTGGACTAGTTTTAAAGATCTGTAGTTCCGTAAACCAAGAATGCAAGATGCATCAGAGGAATTGATTCCTTCACAATAAATGATTATTCAATGTTTTTGTGAGATAATCGTTAAATCTAAATTTGTTAATTTGATATTTCAATGTTCAATTCATTTATTGTTCATTCATTTTTCTCTTCTACATCATTCATTTCAAGCTTTCAGCAAAATCTCTACCATCGCTTTATCATTCAAATAGTATGGAGCTTACGTAGTCGGGTAGTTGATTGAAAAAAATTCTCGAGATCTCTCGGATCGATATCCGGACTTAATTCCATTTTATTACTGTCGACCTGCACTGGGCAGTGATACCGGATCAAACCATACGAAAACAATACTCTATAAAAATACCTTTAACCAAGTGATACTTAAAGAAACTCACACCCAAGTTTAATGGTTTATTTACTAAGGATTGTATTGCCAGTCCCGTAATAAGTTTTAAATTTGAATAGTGTTTTGATCCATAACAAATTATTTACGTATTCAATGTTTTACGGCATCATTGTCGATTAGATAATAGCCCTTAGGTGATAACGTCATAAATTTGTGTACATACTCGATCCAGCTAACAAGTTTTATGGCGCCGTTGCCGGGGATTAGATAATAATCTTTTGGTAATTGTGTCATGCACTTGTGTACATACTTTGATCCAGTTAACAATTGGGAAGTGGCAACTTTGGTTTGCTTGGCAATACCATATGATTAGCTTGGTTTGTATGATTTATGATGGTGTTGTTGTATTATTCATGAGCCTTGTCTTTGGGTTGTTATTTAATATTATGGTTGTTTTGTAATAAACTTTTATTTCAGGCTGGTATGGATGTTGTTCTTCTGAGCATAGCAAATCCTTCTGAAAAAGTTGCTTTGGGAAAAGTATGTAGTGTGGATCCATCAACTGGAGTTGGAGACGAAGAATTAGGTCCGAATTGGTGTGAAGTGAATTATTCAGTTCCTATAGTCCGGGAGGAACGATTAATAAGGTCTATGGATCATTCAAGATCATGGGAGATGCTGATCGGTGCTTCAATCGCTTGGCCTCTATCTTTGTATTATGAAATATTTGTTCTTTTACTAATTCTTTTTATTTAGTTTAAATATTGGGGATTTAATCATTTTCATTTTTGTTGTAGCTTCTAGTAGACCATGGTGAAGACTGTACTGAAGAAGCTTATGTTGGTATTCTTGCACTCCACTTTGCTTTGTTGAAAATTTTGGCATAGTCATGTGGCTCGTAAAGTTTTGCTAGTGTGAGTTGTCATACTGAACAAATGTGTTAGCGGATGATAGTTTTGAATTTGAGATCATACATAAATGGATGTTCACATAGTCGTTTTTATAATACTCGCATTGTTTCAAGGTTTCAGTTAAGTGATCATTCATTTTATATGCAAAGTGCAACATTCTTTTTGCAGTGGTATATACATGTCATAATTTTTATCTTTCAAGGCATTGTAAAAGTCATAACAAAAGCTTGCGGTAAAGCGAAGAGGCACAAGCAAATGCCTTAACAAATAACAAAAGGGGTGCATGATAAAGAAGTGCCTCAATAGATAAATAATTGGACATATATTGAAGAAGAAAAAAATGCCTCAACATATAACAGATGAGACACTTTTTCATGCCTCCAATGAAATTTAAGAGGCAATAAATGCTCAACTTATGACAGATGAAGACTCTTTGCAGGCCTCAAAAGGCAATTTAAGAGGCATAATAAAACGCCCAACATATGGTAGATGAGGCACTGTTTCGTGCCTCAAAATGAAATTTAAGAGGCACAAATCGCTCAATATACGTGCGCACGAGGCACCGTTCGTGCCTCAAAATGTAATTTAAGACACAATAAAAGTCTCAACATACAGCAGATGAGGCGCTTTTTAGTGCCTCAAAATGAACTTTAAGAGGCACAATAAAATGCCTCAACATATAGCACATGAGGCGCTTTTTCGTGCCTCAAAAACACTTCAAGGGAACATCCAGTAACGCCTCAACAAATATATGTTGAGGCGCTTAGTATTTTACAAGTACACGTGGCTCAGACGGCGTTTTATCCTACCAATAATCAAAGTGTCAGCAACATCAATCTATCGAGGCACTTGTTCCAACATACAATTCATGTAGTGACAATTAAGAGAAATATTAAAATCACTCAAAGTAACCCAATGTCTGGTTTATAGAAAGTGAAGGAAAGAAAAAATAGTGAAAAATGATTTCTAATGTTTAGTTTCACCATGAAAATTATAAAATAAGATAAAATAAATTAAAAAATGCTTAAAATTTTGTTCATTTTAAAATTATTTAATCTTTATAAATAAAAAGAATAACTAAAATGATTTTGAAGCAACATATAAAAGAATTTATAAATTTTGAATATATATTTTATTTTCTTTTCCTTTTTATTTTCTTTTATTCAGATTTTCTTTCCTAAATTTTCTAGGAATAAAGAATGGCCTTATATAAACAAAATTATCGAAAATGGAGCGTTAAACAAATGGCATGGTACCAATTAGATAAGAATCTCTACCGGTGACACCCCAAATCCCGGGGTCTTTTTTTTCATAAAATCCTTCAACAAGATATAATGAAATTCTCATTCACGCATATTCATGTGTCACTCAATTATTAAGCAATGACACATAACAACCCCTCTCATTCAAGATTCTAGTAATTAGTGCACTTAGTGAAATGATCAACTTTTCAGAAACTATGTGAGTACCAAATGCCATCCAAAGGCATATGGTTAGATTCTAGACTCAGAGAGCTTTCCATAGAGTCCAAGAACGCACAAAACGGACTTCGGACGAGGAAGTTATGGTCATCCGAAGTTGGTGCTGCCGAGCTCATTCCCTAGACGAGGTCGGCTCGGCCAAGGGAGGTCAGCTCGGCTAGAAGAGGTCGGCTCAGCTATATTTGAGCACCAAATTCCATCCAAAGGCATGTGGTCAGATTCTAGACTCATGGAGCTCTTCCATGTATTCAAGAACACTGAACGGACTTCTGACGAAAGTTATGGTCGTCCGGCTGGCACAGCCGAGCTCATTCCCCGCTGATTTGGCCGTAAGAGCCCAAATTCAAAGGAGGTCGCCGTCTCACACAAATTCATCCCGCGAGCGCCCTGGGCCATACACAACCCATCCCCGCTGCCTCGACCACCACTCATCCTCGTCGAGCCCGTCCACACAACTTATCCCCCCGCTGAGCTCGCCGAAGAGCTCAGCTCTACGAAAAGAGGTCGCCGGCCAAAGAGCTAGGGGCTCGCCCAAAAGGTCAGCTCGGCCGAAGAGCCTCAGCCCCAAGAGAAAGAGGTCACTGGGGCCGAAGAGCCCGCCTTGCACAAAGAGGTTAGCTTCCTACTTTAAGAGCCTCGCTCGCCTCTCAAAGAGGTCAACTCATCCAGAGAGCCCGCCCGCCCCAAAGAGGTCAGCTAATCCAGCCAAAGAGGTCAGTTCATCCAGGAGAGCTCAGCTCTACACAAAGAGGTCAGCTCGGCCACAGCTCATCCTCTCAAACCCTTCCGAGTAAAAAGGTCATAACTTGGGATATAGAGATCTGATTTGGGTGATTCAAAAGCCCACATCAAGCTTACTGATGGGGCTACAATATGCCTAAAGGAAACAGGGCCAAATTCCCTTTACTTCCCAATAAAAAATCAGTCTTAAAGTTTGACTAATACATAGGATCGAAATAGGTTTTAATTTCCTATGGTTCGTGATTTAAGAACCCAACATCCCTTCAAAGCAAGACATCCTAACCAAATTGTATTAAACATATAATCTAAGTTTAATTACAACTATTTACATCACAAGTACAAAATTTTGACAACGCTTTAGTTTAAACAAACTGGTTTTCTACCCAGAAATTTTACAAAAGAACACAATAAGTCATCTTAGATCTTTCTCTCAACTAAAACCTCATGAAGAGCCTTCTCTTGGTGTACCTCTAGTACCTGAAAATATTTTTCCCACAACGGGGTGAGCTATTCCCAGTAGAGAAAATCTCCTACAAGGGCTACTCCCCACCTAAGTGCACATGCAATGACATAATCCACAAAATCATTCACACTCATTCATATAAAATATGCATATCTCTATATGAATGTCTATGTCATGCCCAGTCCTCACCGACTCTCTCATACATGCAATTTGCCATGTTTTCAGTTTAAAAAAAAAAAGATTTTTATTTTTTATTTTTTTGAAACCCATTAAACAACCTCTGATATCAGACAACCCTCTGAATATTTTGCACACTTGGACAACCCTCCGAATAGTAAACCACTGGACAACCTCCGAGTATCGGAATCACTGACCATCCTGAACCCCTTATCGACAACCCTCCTAGAGTTCATTAGACAAACTCCGATATAATTCTATTGACAACCCTCCGACCACTATTACTGACAACCCTCCTAATACCCATTTTATTCATGCACTCACACCCGATTCACGCGATGACTCAAAGGTACATGTACGATAATGTCACCGCATAATATCTCATGTTACACGATGATGTGAACTACATGCAACACTCATAATACATGCTTCACACTACATCACGCTAATATATAACAAGCATGCATATATTAACATCATTTTTCACACAATCTACATGTTATTAAACAAGCAATAACAATAATAAAAATTGATTTCAATCTCCAAACTCCAAAACAAAGATGCACGATACACAAACTGGGACTTCATCCCGTTAAGATCCCAGACGGCGCACAACAATCGGGCCTTAATAACCGCAGTTCTGAAACTACATGCACTCCGTAAATCGGTCCCAACCAACAACAATATTCATCGAAATTATCTTTAAACCAGCCCATTACTCGGGCTAACTGTCATGGCCATTTCACATGGCTCTTAAAACCAAGATTCAACCAACAGTAGGAGGAGAACTCCCACTCCTCAAAGGCAGATCCGCTCACCGCTGTAACCCTCCTGCTTATTAACTGAGAACCGCTGGTCCCTCTTCCTTTTCTGTTCTCTTCTTTCTTTCTTTCTCTTTCTTCTCCTTTTCTTTTTCCCCTTTTCTCCTCTTCCAATCGAACAAATTTCTTTAGTGAGAATATTTCTATCTAGTGTGTAACACTCCTTCTTTCTCTCCTCATGACACATAGCATCCCACATGTCATTCAGATGCCCACTTTCCCACCCACTATCCTCTCATGCAAGATAGAGTGTGACACTCGCTTCCACCCAAGTGCCATGTGTCTTTCAGTGCCACATGGCATGCATCTTCATGCCACGTGTCACTCTCATTTTGTCTCTTTCGTTCCCGAAATACGTGCAATTCGTAACTTCTCGAATTTGACTTATGTACTTAGATTTCAGCGAGACCGAACTCAACTGCATAACCCAGATCGCCATCCGGGAGATCTAGAGAGTTCCCAGTTTGCAACCCGTGTCTATCATTTTACTTTATCCGGTCTCACATCCTTCCTTAAAAGAATTTCGGTCCCGAATTCACACACATATACATACAATCACATGCATATGTAATACCATTTAAATGCTAAATGTCTAAACTTATACCTCCGTCCTCAAAGAGGGAAAAGGGATATTTGGCACGCGATTGTGTCCCCACTGCCCCATGTCAGCCTCCTCCACCCTCCGCGGTTGCCACAACACTTAACTAGCCTCACAAATTCCAGGTCGCAAACCCGTTCCTAGCTATCCATAATACGCACAAGTCCCTCCTCGAAGGTCCTATCTGCATCAATAACAAGCTCGCCCCAGTCCACTACATGAGCTGATCTCGGAGTGTAACGAGCATAGAGACATGGAATACCTCACGGACACTGGAGCAAACTCGGCGGTATTACACCGATATGCAACTGCCCCCCCTCTCTCGAGTACCTTGAAGGGCCCAATAAACCTCTGCGATAGTTTCCCCCGCTTGCCGAATCTGACCACTCCTCTCTTAGGCATCACCTTTAAGAAGACATGATCACTCGCCTCAAATTCTAGATGTCGTCACCGCTTATCGGCGTAACTCTTCTATCGGCTCTGAGCCGTGAGAAGGGGTTTCCGTATCATACCCACTTTCTCGGTGGTGTCTCGAATCAAGTCAGGACCCGTGGTGGAGCTCTCTCCCACCTCTGTCCAACAAATTGGAGATCGACATGGCCTCCCATATAAGGCCTCATAGGGTTCCATTTGTATGCTCGGGTCACAACTATTGTCAGAGGTGAATTCTACCAAGTGGAAAACGCTTCTTCCCACACCCTTGAAATTCAGGGATGCATGCTCATGAAGATGTCCTCTAAACCGCATAGTCCTCTTCGACCGACTATCTTCGGGATGAAAAGCTGCTCATCATCAACTCGGCCCCTATGGCCTTCCTCGAAAACTCTTCCAAAGTGTGCCGTGAACTTGGGATCTCTGTCTGATACGATGGATACCGGTACTCCATGTAATCAACAATCTCTCGTGATATACACATCATCCTCAGAGACCCTCCGTTGTAAAGGTCATCCGCAAGGCTAGGAAATGTGCCGACTTAGTGAGCCATCCACTGCGACCCACACCATATCATGTCTACGCGATGTTCGTAGGCGAGTCACAGTCCATCAGACACGCCTCCCACTTCCACTGGGCTACCTCCAATGGTCGGAGAGGCCCAACAGCCTCGTGCTCGGCCTTTACTTGTCGACATGTAAGACACACCGTCGAACAAAATCTCCCAACATGTCTCTTCATCCCGCTCTAATAATATCGGCGACGAAGACTTACATCTTCGTACACCGATGCACTACGAACGTTTAATGGAACTCCTCGAGGATCTCTCCTCTCTCAATCATCAATCAACCACAACCCATCCCTTGTACCGAAGACTGCCATTAGTGTGGATAGCCCAACCTTCATCACCCATACCTGACCGTACTCGGTCCTTGATGGACACTACCCCTGTGTCCTGTCCCCGAGACTTAATCACCCTGCTCAGTAGGGAAGGCGTAGCCACTAAACTTCCCATAATAATTCAGCCGCTTCTCTCAGACCAGAGCCCAAACTCGTCCCACGCTCTCGACCATCCGCCACTCCCGAAGCTATACTTTAGCTAACGCCTCCCGTGACTTCCGACCGAGTGCATCAACCACCGCTATTTGCTCTACTCGTGATGGTAATGCAAAGTGAAGTCAATCCCCAGTGAACTCCATCCATCCGTTGCCTTATATCGAGGTCCCGGGCCAGGTGAAAATATACTTAAGAGATCTGCGGGTCCAGTACACCTCGAACTCCTCGCCGTATAAGTAGTGGCACCAAATCTTCAAGGCGAAGACGATGGCCGCCAACTCCATGTCATGTGTAGGGTAATTCTGCTCGTGATTCTTCAACTGTCAAGAACCATAAGCCACTACCTTCCCGGACTGCATCAAAACACATCCCAAACCACCCTTGAAGCATCACAAGACACTGAAGTACTCCCGTCTCTCTTCGACTACCGTAATAGGAGTCAAGTGTTCTATTTCAATTCCGGAATGCCCTCTCACACGAGTCATTCCACTCAAACTTGACTCCTTCCCAAGTTAACTTAGCCACAGGTGCTACCGAGAAATCCTCAATGAACCTCTTGTAATATCCAGCCAATCCCAAGAAACTGCGTATCTCGAAGACCGCCGCCTCCCAACTCATAACAACCTCAACCTTCCTCGTGGTCTACTTACACACTGGGGCCGACACCGACGTGTCCCGTAAATTCAATTTCGCAAGCCAAAATTCACACTTGCTGAATTTGGCATACAATTGATGGTCTCTTAGGGTCTAGAGAACAACCCTTAAGTGATCCTCATGATCCTCCTCTGTCTCTGAGTAGATCAAGATATCGTCTAGGAAAACTACCACAAATCAATCTAAGTAGGGGTGGAAGACCCTATGCATGAGACCCATGAATGCTGCTGGTGCATTCGTCAATCCGAAGGGCATCACTGTGAACTCGAAATGCCCATACCGCTGCTTCCGAACGCCGCCTTTAGGGATATCTGGTTTCCTAATCCTCAATCGATGGTACCTAAAGGCGGAGATCATCTTAGAGTACACCCGCGCCCCTCTCAACTGATCAAAGAAATCATCAATCCTCGGTAAAGGATACCAATTCTTGATCACACCCGCTAAACTGGCTGTAGTCAATGCACAATCATGGTCTTACTGCTTTCTTAGCAAATAGAACCGAGCGCCCTAAGGTGAAGTGCTCGTCTAATGAAACCCTTGTCCAATATCCTGTATCCGGACTCCTCAGAACTCAACCGACGCCATCCTATGAGTCATAGAAATGGGCGACGTACTAAGGTGTAAATTTCAATGACAAAGTGTCTACATCCCTCTAGGAGGTAATCCCGTAACTCGTCTCCAGAAAAACATCCTCAAACTCGACACCACCCGAGGTAGACTCAAACTCATCCCGTCTCGTCCTCCAAGGTAGCTTACTAGCCAACCTATCAACTGTCCGTGCCACCTAGAGTCATACACGGTCCGAGGTAAAGCATCATGCTTATCCCCCTGAAAGGTAATACGAATACCATCCTGTGTGTAGGCAGTAACTCTCCTACGATCACAATCAATGACGACCCGGTGTGCCGTCAACCAATCTATGCCAAGAATGACATCAAAGTCCGATATGTCCATAAACCGAAGATCCACCGTGAGTAGAATCCCAGAGATCTCTAACTCACAATCCCGACATATCTTATCAATCCTCACCCTAATTCCTAGGGGAGAACTCACATGCAACGACTTTTCCAAGGATTCAACCTTTAAGCCTAGAACATTCACACAAGATGCAGCAATAAATGAATGAGATGCACCAGACCAATACTCGCTTCATCTGGCTACAGTAGAAACATACCTCGTATAACCGACGGGTGATCTATGGGCCTGCTTGCGGGTGTAACGGTGTAACACGCCCCGTCCCCGGTCCCGACCGTGGTCCTTGCCTCGACTCGACCGCATGCTCGCCTCTCTCGTCATCTCGCAAACAACTGTGCCCGTGTCGCACTTCGACCGATATCCGTTCCTCGCCCATGCTAGGTAAGAAGGAACATATCAAGGCCTGAGCGTGTCCTTATCAGATGATCGATCAGAGGCGGTCCCACGACCTGGGATCCTTGCCTTTGTGGCAACTCATCTCATGTGTCTGTGCTGATGGCAATGATAACATGTCATTGGTCCCGACCGCTTAGGAGCCCCCGATCCGGCTTTCGCCCCGAAAGCCGCGGCCCCGTTCTTGAAACCTCAGAACGTATAGTCCTCTGGCTTCTTCCCGAGCTCGAAGAAGGTCGACCCTCCTTCCGCTATCACCGCAGCCTGTATCCTCGAATGCTCGGGTACCATCTATCTCTCTCTCTATGGCCAAAGCTATCCTGACCATAGATAGAATCCATGTCTTACAGGAGAAGTCCCATAATCTTTCCCTGGATGGACAACTTCAATCCATCCTCGAACTTTCTTACCTTGGCCGTGTCTGAGGCCACATAATCATCCCCAAAATGCGCTAACTTTGTATACTTAGCCACGTACTCGAGTACTGTCATCGTCCCCTGTTTCAACTCAAGGAACTCCCGGGCTTTTGCATGTCTAGAAGATGCCGGGAAAAACTTGCCCATGAAGAGCTCTCTAAACTCCTCCCACGCTATCGCTCCGCCTCTCGAGGCTTTAACCCGGGCCCCACCATACTCGACACACCCTTTAGCTGAAATGTAGCTAGCCTGATCTTTGTAATGCTCCAGAGGTAACTTCCATAGCCTCCAAAACCCTCTCAACTTGGTTTTGAACCAATGGTCCGTCATACCATCGAGTCCCCTCCCTTCCCTAAAGCCGGAGGGTGATGTGCCTAAAACCTCGAGGTTATTCTGCCTCCCTCGTCCCAACTCATATCAAACAGGTAATGGCAACAAATTTCCAAGAAGACCCATGGCCTCTATAAAGGCCCGCGATAAAAATGTGGTGTGCCTCACATGCACTTCGGTCCCTTCCTTGTAAGACCCGAGAAATTCCACTCGGAAAAGGGCAAAATCGTAATTTCGATTACAAAATTGTTATTTCTACTAAAAACTGTGATTTTATTCTCTAGATCTCTGATGATGAAATGGATTGCACCGTTGGAATCGTCTTCATAAATCAGCTAGCACGTAAAATTTCATGTAATTATGAGATAGTTCTGAATTTACATGTTTTCGAGGCATCATGTTCTAAAAGTCAGAAACGATTTCATGCGTAATTTTAAAGTCACATATAACACGTACTCATGTGCCATAAGTGGTATGAGTAGAGAAATAATGAAAATGGACGGCCGTGATAGTGCCGAATATCAAAACTGGGAAATGAAGGGACATAAAGGTCATTTTTGGAAAGTTTTAAGTCACTTTTGAAAACAAAATAGGGGTGTATATGACTTGTCTTCTCCACTTAAAACTAAAGAGCAAAACGTAATGCATGAGATCCAGTAGCTGAAATTTCAAGTTTTAGAGTGAGAGCAAGTCAAGCTTCTCTTAAAAATACGAACGATCCGACCGGGCCTAGTCTTGACAAGGAGAACCGCTTCTATCGCGAGAGGGCTTCAGGGTACTTTATCTAGTGAGTTTCCTCAAACTCCGAGAGGTAGGGCTCTCTCCCTTACTGGTTTTATTCTTCTAAGCAGCACCATGTAAATGTTTCTGCTTGATCGAGGCCTCGAACGCTTGATCTCGTCCCAAACCTTGTGACCGAATTGATATTAATTTTGAAATTCAAATGTAGTGCTCGTGGATCGCTGGCGGCTGATTTGGGTGGTTGAATGTTGTATTTTTTGTGATAAATCATGGATTGATTTGATGAGGCCGAAATGGCCGTGATCGCGGCCCTTTCAAAGTGAACCGATGAATGAATGTGTGTTTGAACCGTAAAACCTAGGTGCATGTGATTGGATTGGATATTATGTGGATATGTGCATGTTTACATATTTACATGTGATTAGACTGTATTGGAATTGGCATACATGCATTCCATATGCACTGGAACATCCTAAGACTATAGGTGTTAGTGCATGAGATGAGTCTAGAGAAAATGGTTCGGAGGGTAGTCTAAAATATTAATTATCTGAGGGTAGTCCAAATGAAAATATCAACTGCCCGAGCGGCCCAATTGATATTCATCTGAGGGTAGTCCACAACAAATAATATATCAATTCCGTCTGAGCGCCCAATTGATATATATATTCATCTAGAGGGTTGTCCACAACCAATGAAAACAATAATTCTCATACGAGGCTTAGAGAGTGTGGAGAGAGAGTCTATGGAGACTCCTGATCTCAGTCAGTCATGTAGACATTCAAGTAGGATCATGCATTTGCTTGAATGTATGTTTATTTTGGAACATTGCACTGCACTTAGGTGGAGAGTAGCTCACTTAGGCGATTCCACTACTGAGCATTAGCTCACCCTGTCGAGGGATATATTTAATGTGCACAGGAGCGTAAGGACGCTTCTGGCCCCAGAGACCCGAGGATTAGAAGAAAGCCGGGTTGTAGCTTTGATGTATACATGTATTAGAACTTTTTAAGTTTAATGTATGTATTGTATAAGAGTAAAAGACTTGAACTCTTAGAACTATTGGATATAGTTGGATTCATAGTTGGTATGTTTTTATGGATATTGTAGTATGGGCCCAAGAGGTCGTTTTTATCCATATTTGTATTATTGTGATTATATTGGACTGCTTGGGACAGGTTTCATGCAGGTGTTTTATTTGGGTAGAGCTCCCGTACAAAGGAGACTCTGCCCGATTTTTTGAAGTGGCGCTGCAACCCGACATCCACTTTAGGAGCTCCGCAGGTCGACGGTAAACACCTGGATTCCCGGGTTTGGGGTGTCACATCCTTGACTTGCCATCTACATATATAAAATAACAATTTATTTATTTATTTTTCCGAACCCCTAAGGTTAACTTCTCACCCTAGTGTTCAATACTTCCTATATACTATTCACCAAGCATATAATTCACATAATATATAAATACAACATCACGCAACAATTCATCACGTACAATGGATGCATGATCTAAAACCTAAGCCCATTTAGCCCATGTAATCGTGGTACCTAAATTTTCCTGATACTTAACCTGCTACTTAGTATCAAGCTGCTCAACACTAGGTATTTATAAACCTAGGCTCATAATGACACCCCAAACTCGGGGTCTTTTTTTTTTTTCATAGGTAACCTTCAACAAGCTATAATAGTCTCATTCACGTTATTCATGTCACTCAATTATTAAGCAATGACACATAACAACCCTCTCATTCAAGATTCTAGTAATTAGTGCACTTAGTGAAATGGATCAACCTTCAGAAATTATGGAGTACCAAATGCCATCCAAAGGCATATGGTTAGATTCTAGACTCAGAGATCTTTCCATACAGTCCAAGAACGTTGACAAAACTGACTCCCGTAACAGGAATATGGTCATCCGGGTGCTGGCGCGCGAGCCCATTCCTAGACGAGGTCGGCTCGGCCAAGGGAGGTCAGCTCGGCTAGAAGAGGTTGGCTCGTCTATATTTGAGCACCAAATTCCATCCAAAGGCATGTGGTCAGATTCTAGACTCAAGGATCTTTCCATAGAGTCTAAGAACACCTGAAACGGACTTCGGATGAGAAAGTTATGAAGGTCGCCCAAGTTGGCACAGCCAGCCTCATTCCCCCTCACTGAGCTCGACCAAGAACCCAACCAGCCAGGTCAGCCTCTACCACACAAGCCATCATCCCCGCGAGCTCGCCGCAAGAGCCGCCTCTCACAAGAAGAGCTCAGCTCTGCGCAAAGAGGTCAGCTCGGCCAGAAGAGCTCAGCTTTGCGCAAAGAGGTCAGCTCGGCCAGAAGAGCTTAGCTCTGCCCAAAGAGGTCAGCTCATCCAGAAAGCTCACCGGCGTTAAAGAGGTCGCTCGGCCGAAGAGCCTGCCAACTCATCCTCTCAAACCCTTCCGAGTAAAAAGGTCATAACTTGGGCTGTAGAGGTCCGATTTGGGTGATTCGAAAGCTCACATCAAGCTTACTGATGGGGCTAAAATATACCAGAAGGAAATAGGGCCAAATTCCCTTTACTTCCCAACAAAAAATCAGTCTTAAAGTTCGGCTAATACATAGAATCAAAATAGAGCCATTTCTATGGTTCGTATTTAACCCAACATCCCTTCAAAGCAAGACACAGTTCCTTACCAAATTCAGCTGTTCATATAATCCGAGTTTAATTACAATTCTATTTACATCACAAGTACAACAAACTTGACAACTTAGTTTAAAACAAAAACTGGGTTTTCTACCCAGAAATTTTACAAAACACAATAAGCCATCTTAGATCTTCCTCTCAACTAAGACCTCATGAAGTGCCTTCTCTTGGTGTACCTCCAGTACCTTAAAATATTTTTCCCACAACGGGGTTAGCTATTCCCAGTAGGAGAAAATTTCCTACAAGGGCTACTCCCCACCTAAGTGCACATGCAATGGCATAATCCACAAAATCATTCACACTCATTCATATAAAATATGCATATCTCTATATGAATGTCTATGTCATGCCTAGTCCTCACCGACTCTCTCATACATGCAATTTGCCATGTATGAAAACTAGTTTCAAAACAAAAGCTTTTTATTTTTTATTTTTTTGAAACCCATTAAACAACCTTTGATATCAGACAACCCTCTGAATATTTTGCACACTTGGACAACCCTCCGAATAGTAAACCACTAGACAACCTCCGAGTATCGAACCACTGGACCATCTCCGAGAACCCTTATCGACAACCCGATGAGTCTATTGGACAAACCTCCGATATAATCTCCTATTGACAACCCTCTCGAATCATCAAGTATCGACAACCCGAAACCCATTTTATTCATGCACTCACACACGATTCACGCATGACCCCGCACATGCAATGATAATGTCACGCATAATATTCATGTTACATGCATGATGTGGAACTACATGCAACACTCATAATACATGCTTCACACCAGCATCACGTTAATATATAAATAAGCATGCAGTATATTAACATCATTTTCTCACACAATCTACATAAGTATAAAACAGCAATAACACACAAAAATTGATTTAAATCTCCAAACTCAAAACAAAGATGCACGATACAATAACCAAGATCATCCTCGTTAAGATCCCAAACTACAAGATAACAATCGGGCCCAAACCGCAGCTCAAAACTACATTGCAGACCCGTAAACCTGGCCCCAACCAACAACAATATCTATCGAAATTATTTTTTAAACCAGCCCACTACTCGGGCTAACCGTCATGGCCATTTCATGGTTCTTAAACCAAGACTAACCAGCGTATGAGAGAACCCTTACCTCTCGGGCGCAAATCCATCGACCGCCGATGCAACTCCTCTCGCTTTGTTAATCATAGAACTGTTGGTTCTCTTTCCTTTCCGTTGTTCTCTTTCTCTTTCTTTCTTTTTCTTTTCTTTCTTCTCCTCTCTTTTCTTTTCCCTTTTCTCTCCTCTTTCCACCGAACAAATTTCTTTTAGGTGGAGAATACTTATCTAGGTGTAGAACACCTCTTCTTTCTCTCCTCATGACACATAGCATCCCACATGTCATTCATGCCAACTTTCCCACCACTATCCTCTCATGCAAGATAGAAGTGTGACATTTGGGCTTCCACCCGCGCCAAGTGTCCTTTCTCCTCAGTGCCATACGACATGCATCTTCATGCCACGTGTCACCCTCATTTGTCCTGTTTGTCTCGAACACGTAATCTCGTAACTAAATTCGACTATGTACTTAGATTTCGCGAGACGAACTAAACGGTATGTCCCGCGTCGTCATCCGAGATCTAGAGAAATTCCCAGGTTTGCAACCCGTGTCTATCATTTTACTTTATCCGAGGTCTCACATCTACAGCCAATCAAGGGCTCTCTATGTCTACTACTCGTGAATCAATCAACATCAAACACTTTTAAGGATAATTTTGAAAGATAAAAAAAAAAAACATGGTTGATGTGACGCCCCGATCCCCGGGGGTCCCGTTGACTACCGTCAACCTACGGAAACCTGTGTATCTCGTATCATGAGACCCATACATGAGTAGAATAACCCAATAGGGCTCATTATCCATACTCGTCCATACCATCACAAAACCATACATTTCTATAAATTCAAGAGTTATTACGTCACTCTTAATACAAAACATATATTAAAACTAAGAACTCCAATACATGTTTTACAAAATCTATATCAAAGCCACATGTCGGCTTTCTTCTCAAAACCGGCCTCTAGTGAGCGCCATCGTCCCGAATACTCCCTGTACCTGAAATAATTCTCGATTATGAGCAAATGCCCGAGAGTGGAATTATCCTACATGGGTTACTCCCCACCCAAGTTCTCATGCAATGGAAAACCAAACATTCAAGCAAAACATATATGTTCCTACTCAAATGTCTATATGAAATGGATGAGAATGTGACTCACCCTTTCCCATTTCTCGAGCTCACGACTTCACGCATGCCTGCCAAGTGTGAGAAAACACCGCTTTCAAAACAAAAGGTTTTTGTTCTTGAAAAACATAATACCACCGATTTTCGGTAAAATCTATCGACAACCCTTACTTCAGGTCAATCAGCCGATAACCTCAATAACAATCATGGATCCTCCTCCGAGATGATCTGTTGGACAACTCTCCAAGACAATTCTTCAGAAAACCTTCCCATCAAATTCATTTGACAACCATATTTTTCATGTCATGCACTCACACCTATTACTCTAGGTTTCCCGGTGCATATGAAATGCAATATGCCATTTTACAACAATTCATGTCAATATATTAAGAATGCATATACTAACAGAATTTATACACAATCAACATGTTATTCACTCATACATAGCAATAACATAAAATTAGCTCACATGGGCTAATATACAATCCGACAATCCATCTTGGAAATGCCCAAACATCACACAAACAACACACAACATCATGCTATTCAAACATAGCAACACATATCTCTATAAACAAATTCAACACACTACTCTGGATCATTATGGACAACCCTAGGGATTTCACCATTTAGCCCCATCTTTGGGACTGAAAAACACGGCCCTTTAGGCCTCAGAACATCCCTATCCTTTTCGAATGGCTCTTAGCCAAGGAATAAAACAAGTGGAGGTTCCCTTACCTCCCTGAGTTGTCGAACTCCATTAACATCGCACTCCACACGTAGCTCTTTGCAAATGGGAGCAACTTTGCCTCTTGTCTCGTTTCCAGAACCGTTTGTCCGACACTGAAATTTAGAGATAAGGTGGACACACTCTCTACAAAACTCTACTTCTTTTTCTTCTCTTTTCCTTCTCCCAAACCGGTTTGAGAACTTGAGTCAAGAGGACGGTCCTCTCATGCTACATGTCAAGCCACCATTTGTCGGGCTTCGATTTCCTTATCCCCTTATCCCACTACTTTGGGATTTTCATCCAATGGCATCACGCCATTCGGTTCACCCATGGCCCACACTTGAGCCTACGCTTGACTGGGGCCACGCTTGACATGTGTCTCCCTTACACAGAACGCGCACATTGCTCTCGTGACTATCTTCCACGCCTCGAAAAATGTGAAATTCCGACTGTCTCGTAATTCGATGAAATTCGACGTGGTAGCTAGATTTTGCGGGACGATTCCAACGGTGAAGTTCGTTTCATCATTCGAGATCTAGAAAAATTATGAATTTTGACCGAAATTACCATTTTACCATTTTTTAGAAAATTAGAATTTTCTCGGATTTTACAGTTGATAGATACTTAGGTAATTAGATACAATAATATTTATAAAAACATTCATTATGAAAAGATCAAAATTTCCAAGCAAACTAGAAATTTAAAATACTTAAAGAATTATAATACATGCTTTAAATGTTATAAGAAAAATAATTCTCAAAAATACTAATATTTTAAGTCCTAATAGTTTTATAATGAAATTGAATAAGATTTCAAAATAATAATTATAAGAAAACTTAAAAAAATAAAAAATTCAATAAAAGGTTATGAACTTTTAATAACTCTATTGCATTCCAAAGGAATAAAAAAATAAAAAAATTCAATAAAAGGTTATGAACTTTTAATAACTCTATTGCATTCCAAAGGAATCAAAAAAAAAAAAATCAATAATCACTAATTGGTTTAGAGTTTCATTTTCAAATAATTAGTAGAAGTGGATCTAAAGAATTTAGTCATTTAGTTTTGAATTATCTACGATGTGCAACATAAATTTGTGAAAAAACTAATCATAACCTGGTAGTTTATAGTAGTGAATATTTCTTAAAAGATTTTAACTTTAACTAGAGTTTTTTTAGCAGCCGCCCCATCCTCTCATCTCCACTGGAAATCGTGATTTCTTTCATTCATTCTTTTCATCCTGTTATAAAGGAGGGGTGGTTTTTTGGCCTTCCTTGGCTTGAAATCACCCCTCCCATTGTTTCATTTACTCAAATTCGGGCTTTCTCCCTCAATAAAGTGGTTTCTTCCACTTGATCTGAGTTTTCATTTGATTTTCCTTTGTTTTCTTGTTTTGTCACTGACTGTCAGTATGCAGGTGGTTGTTCATTAGTTTTTGTGTGAGCATTTCAGATGGCAGTATTGCTTCGATTAGACAAAAAAGTTACATCATATCCTTGTCATCAATATGCTTCATGAATCTTAGGTGTTCTAGGCATATTAAGATTATATCTTGTGTAGGTCTTGAGTCGTTTCTTAGGTATTCAAGGCTATTAACTTGGATGTTATGTCATCCTCTAATGTTTTTAGCAATTTGATTTCTATGTTTAGATGTAAAGGTACTAGAATCAATAATTTCAGTTTTATTTGTAAAAAAAACTATAGTTTTTCTTTAAAAGGTATGCTTTTTTATCATTCGTATGGAAGGTGAGGTAAAGCACTACTAACTCGCATATCCATGCTACATCGTAGCATATAATTAATTAATAAATAGCATACAAAATATATGTTTGAGAGCAAATACTTACATATGAATGAAGCTGTAGCCATTAATTGGGAACAATGGATGCAATTTAGTGACAAAAAAAAGGTAAAATTGCCTTAAGAACTAAAACTGAAATAGATCTCCAGTCATATATATTGAGATCTTCTTCAATGAAATCACAAAACGATACGGAAAAGTAAATGTTATCAGAAATGAGGTTATGGTTGATCTAGAGAAAAATGAAATCATGGATAAAAAAAGGAGGAATATCAACGGAATAAGATGATGGACTTAAGGTTTTAGGTTAAGGTGGCAAAAGAAGACATGCTCAATCTCGATTCGATGCATTCGTGGGACTTTTTAATTCGCTATTTATCAATGCTTTAAAAACCGGATCAGTTGGTCCGATTGATTGAACCGTCAATCGACTAAGAAACTTGCCCGATTCAATGAAAAAGACTGTTTGACTTCACAGATCAAATCGAATGAACCGGTGGCCAAATAGGTGAAGAACTGACCGGTTCTTAGTTAATTGAACGATTCGCTCCTCTTCTTTTTTATAAGTTGAAACCTCGTCGTTTTGATGCTTTTTGCATTGAAGTGACACCGTTTTATCTTTGGTGTATAAAGTAACAAAATTTTTGTTTGTCTTCCTATTCGATCCCTATCTTGAACCTCCTCTCATTGCAGCTTCTCTATTTCCCATATCCGGTGGTACTCTTCCAAATCCGACAATAGCATCTTCATTGGCAATGACTTTACGAGTATTGAGCATGGTCGACAACCCTAGTTCATATGTCTTACAAGATGTATTTTTTTAAAGAGATATAAAAGATGCACTTAAAAGATGAGATTTATGTTTTCCATCATTTGCTTGAGATTTATTTTTTCTAAAATTTGCGTCATTTATGAAATTGAAAAATTTTAAAAATCAAAGAATCTCGGTTTGATTTGCCATTTCTAAAATGGGAAAATTGGATAGGCTTGGAAAATAATTTAAAATAGTAGAAATTCTTATTCTATTTGGAGAATTTAACAAAATTCTATTTGATTTGTATTTATGACACACACACATACACACACACACACACACACACACACACACACACACACACACACATATATATATATATATATATATATATATCATAAACAAATGTATCTCCAATGGGACTCTAACCTAGGCTCCCATCGGCCCTTATGCCAACTTAAGCTCTAACCATTTAAGATCCGTCTTATCGGGCATGACATAATTATTTTTATTCGTATTAATGAAATAACTTTATTTGGAAATTCATTTGACATAACTCTTTAAGTAAGGCATCGTATCGTATTATTAGGGTTACGAGAAAAGTTGCCTTTCCGGGTCTACTTGGTGAGGCTGCCGCCTGCTTCTAACCAATTCCGCCTGTGTGGAGGTGGGCTACGCCTAGGCATGCTTGCAACTGCTTGAGGCTTGTGTTTGTGGCCTGTTTCGGGTGGGTTTCATGGCTCGATTTGCATGTGATTGTGGCTTGCTTCGAGGGCCATTGTGTGACTTGGTTGAGTGTGTCATTGCTCGTTACATTTGCATATGGTTGGATGTCAATGTGTGTGCTCCAACATGTTGATATTGTGGGAATTGTTAGGTGCAATGGCTATTACATACGTTTATGTGTGTGTCATTGGCTGATCATAGAATGGCATGTTAAATGTGAATGTTGATATATGCTTACATAATATATTGACAGATGAAAAGATGTGTGGAAATTATGTGCATATGGGTGTATTATATGATGCATTGGTGACATGCATGAGTAGAATTGTCCATGTAGCATTCATCGTGCATGTGACATGATATAACATGCAATGGCATCTTGCATTGCATATGCATGGGGACATCACATTAAATGGGTGTGAGTGCATGGTTAGTAAATAGACACTGCGTTTGGTGTTTTATTGGGTGGGCTCGGTTAAATGGGACAACGTCCAAAAGAGTTGCACGGTTGAATAAAATGATAAAGAAAATATGTGTCGGGTATTAGCAAGAAGGGATAGATCCTCCCTCGGGTGAAAAGCCCGCCAATGATGACCATACATAGTCCCCAAAGGTGAAAGGCCGTAAAAGTGTCTGCGTTTGCGAAGCCTGCGGTCTTGACTGAATCAGCTACCCATAAAGGCGCATGGATTTGAAAATAAAATGATCTTTGTGATCATCATCTAAAGCGTTGGTTTACCAATAATGAAATTTGTTTGGAAAATGATCATTGGATGTCATACAGAATGGCAGTTTATCACACATGGGCTTAGGCGTTTGTGTGAGGAGTCGATGAGGACTCGGCGCATGGTACATGGTGAGTCACCTCATTCATGGCATGGAATGTGGTTATATAAATTATTTTCTTGAATCATGATTGTAAATGTTGAATAGACATTGCATGGCCATGGGTGGGGTAGCGCGGAAGGTATTCATGCGGGCGTGGCGCTCGCGCGCGGAAACCTTACAGTGCGATTAATAGACACCGGTGACGGTGCTGCGGCGTGATTTCGAAGAGGGCCGTATGTGGCCTGATAAATCTTTGTAAAAAGTGATTGGGACAAACTAGTTCTAGCATGGTTTTTTTTATAAAATAATTGTAATTAAATTCTTTTGCACTATTGCCAATATAGTTGGATATGTAATTATGACAGAAGTCGTGATCAGACTCTTGGGCGTAATTATGTATTAGTCTCATATTTTAACTGGCCGCCATGAATGGAGTCCCGGTGAAGGGACGTGTCCCGGAGTGGTGCGAGTAACTCGATGTCCATGGTAGAAAATGGTACCGGTTTGTTACCAAGACTTAGGTGTGTTGACCCTAGTGAAACTTCCATGATTACAATGACTAGATCAACGGGACCCGGTTTTGGGGCATCACATTACCATTGGGAAAAAGATGTAATGTCTATCCTTAAAGTCGTATGACAGGACATGTCTACCACTATAAATGTAAATGATAGCTAAGTGGTCTGACAATAAATGCTAACCATTATAATTTTAATATGCTTTTTGAAGACATCCCTTAGGGACAATTGGAGGATAACAATCAAAGGAATGAGAGATTGGAAAGAACCCACGTCACTAGAAGATAATACTTACTTTGAATATAAGGTTGAATATGAAGATAAGATGATAACTGGTAGTGTTAGGATAGAGAATCAAAAATGATGAAGACTCTCCGCCGGTTAGAATGTTTCTCAGAGTTGGGAGGATCCTTGAGAAAAACTTATCTATCTTTGTATCCATATTTTGAATAGCTTTCTAAGCTTTCTTTAAGGCAGCTATCTTTGTAAGATAGTGTTTTTAATGAAAGTTTGGGGATATTTCCTTCGATCCTTTTTGTGTGAGGAATCTATATAGTGAGTGTCTCACGATCTTTAAAGCCATGCCGATCTTTGTTAAACCGAGTCGGGAAGAATTTGTTTGGTAGTGAGGTCTGCGAAGGTCCTTTGAATTTTGAATATTAAAGATATTGATTGAAATTAATTCATGTCTTTTATCTCTTTATACATTTAGATTGGTAACCCTAGTTTCATAAAGAATTATCTTCTGCTTTTTTGATCATCTTGTTTACTCCACTGTTTACCCTCTGTGAAAATTATAATTTGAATTCAATTTTCACTTGTTCAATAATCTATGTGTTTTTATTGGTGAAGAACATAGGTCGAACAAATTAAAGTTTAAGTATTTTATTTGGACAAAAATAAAGTCAAGACATCGAAATAGAAAAAATAAAAAAGTTTATGCACTTGATTGAATAAAAATAAAGTTGAACGCCAAAATAGAAAAAGTAAAAAATTTTAGACAATTAATTGAACAAAAATAAAGTTGACACAACAAAATAAAAAAAACACTTAATTGAACAAAAATAAAGTTGAGACACTAAAATAGAAAAAATGGAAATTTTGAGACACCATTTATGTAATTAACCCTTTTTGTGAATGTCACTTCAACATACATAATGACAATTAGAAAAATGTGCGGGTGTCGTAGAAGGTAAATTGTTTCCAAGTGTCTTTTACTTGTGAAATCAAACATTAGGACGAAAATTAGTTTCCTTGTAGTTCATGACAGGTTTCCATAATCTAAGTAAAATGCCACAATAAATAGAATGAAAAAAATAATATGAAAGCTGAAGAAATTGCATGAGAAATTGTTGTATATAACTAGGAAAACTGAAATAACAAAGTACTGCAGAAATAAAATAAGCTTGAAAAATTCTAATGGAATGACTAAACTACTAGATAAGATCCATTGTTGTTGATTGTTGGATCTCTTCCTCGTGAGGAGAACTTCGTTTTTATAGGAGTCCTTGAATAAATGCCTAAGTTCTCCACTTTCTCACTTTTTTCTACTACCCCACTTCCTTAAGTAGTTGCCCATGTCTCCTTTAGGGGGCTTGCTCCCCAAGTTTTCTCTACCACCTCAAATAACTGCCTACATCTTCTAACCATATTTTGACTTTGTGATTGACACCGTTTTTTAAAATTTTCAGAAATACCCCTAGGCCCCATCTCTCTTGGATTTTTATTCATGGACTTGGGCTCATGCCTAAATACAATTTATGGATTAGACCAAATTTTAATTTGGGTACAAACATACATCTATAACATTGTCTATCAAGCATAAAAGTTCTACTAACTCCCATCTCGTACAATCCAGAAGCACTTGGCTGCTTTCTCCATAAGTTGTCAATTCATTTCTTGCCTTTCCCACAAGAAGATAGGGCATAAATTATTTCTTCCCAGTACTAATGCTTCAAGAAATGGCAGTAGAAGTTTTTCATTACCATGTCATGGTAAAAATCAATAAAATTGCATATGTTCAAGGAAGCCTCCATCTTGAACTTGAATACTTGAACCAGACTACAAATCTTTTTAGCTAGCAATAAGAAATAAGGGAAGGTAAATGTAAAGAAAAATAATTAAGAAAAATTAATATAGAGAGCTAGTCTGGGGGTGGTTATTGAGCACAATAATCTAAGGGTAGAAATAAATATTAACATCTACTGGTCAATCTCTCTCTCTCAAATGATTTAATTAACATGAAAAATGATCTTATTTTTCTTTTGGGAATGTTTTTTATCCCATGATACATAGTTTAGATTCAAATTATATGGATAATTATTTTATTTTTTAATATTAAATGCCTTTTCTAATTTCATGGTTCATATTAATTTCAAAGTCAAACTGTACTCTCTAACATTTGCTATGGAATGATCAATGTCATATTTTATTTGAAGTTGTATCGTTGTCAATTTGTCATCGAGGTCAAATTTGTGGGTTATTGTGAAGTTTTATATAGGTTGTAATTGGTTCTTGAAAATTTTAAGGGAAAATAAAGGAAAAAAACATAGAGGAAAAGTAGGACCTAAAATAAAGGCACTGAAAATCGTAAAAATGTCAATACATTATTTTTATTTGCCACAATCAAACTTATTGCATTCATTTTAATTCATGAATGTGAAGATTAAATCATGTGAAAATATAAAAATTTCTAACTAATTTTAATTATACTTTATTTTCTTTACAAATTTTTCATAAACTTAATCAAATATAGTCATTTTCATAAAAAAAAGTCAATACATTATTTTATTTACCACCTTCAACCATATTATTCAATTTTCCTCTTGAATGAAAGATTAAATCAATAATGAAAATATAAAAATTTCTAACTAATTTTTTAAGTATACTTTATTTTCTTTAAAATTTTCTTAAAATAATAAATGTGGGGAAAGTCATTTTTTCTGATATATATATATAGTTTTTGAAAACTATTTTTTGTTCTAAAAAACAACGAGAACAAAGAAAACTCATAAAACACATTTCATTCATTTTTTTTTGTTCTGAAAAACACAAAAAATATAGAAAAACAAAAAACATTAAATTCAGAGGACAAAAACAGTTTTTAGAGAACACAAAAATGGTTTTTTCTGTGTTTTCAAAAACTATTCTCAAGAATAGTTTTCAAAAATAGGAATTATTGCGCAGAGCCCATAGCAATTCTTACGTATATCTATTAGGGTCTGCTATTGAAATCACAAGTATATGGAAAATAATGTTATAAAGGCGTGAATTTGATGATTGATCTAGAAAAAATGAAATAATGGATGAAAAAAAGGAGGAATATCGGCATAATAAGATGATGGACTTAAGGTTTTAGAGTTAGGGTAAGCAAAAGAAGATGTTTGATGTTGATGCATTTGGGGACTTTAATTTGGCTATTTATCAATGTTTTAAAAATCAGTTGGCGGTCGAATTAGATCGGAAAATAGTCAACTATTGTGAAGAAGTAGTTAGTTCAGTAAAAAACCACTTGACTTCCTTATCAAGCGAGCGAATCGGCCAGTCAAGCGGGTGAGCGCTTGAACCGCGATTCTTAATTAAGTAAGATTATCTCCTCTTACTTCTGGTTGAGGCGAATATCGTTTTAATGCTTTTTGCATCGAAGCGACTTCGTTTTATCTTTGGTGTATAAAGTAAAATTTTTTTGCTTGCCTTTGTCTTGATCCTCTAAAGTCATATATATGGCCCTCTTCTCCATTCCATCCAGTGCATCTTCAGATTGTGCAGTACCAACAACTCAAGGTAATGAGCATCGTCGGCAACCCTCATACATCAATGTATTTCCTTAATGAGATACAGTATTTAGAAGATGACATTTATTTTTTCTATCATTTGCTTGAGATTTATTTTTCTACCATTTGCGTCATTTAATTATGAAATAACAAAATAAAAAAAAAAGATACTCTCAGTTTGATTTGTGTTTTTTGAAATGGGAAAATTGGATTGGCTTGGAAAATGGGATTTATTTTTTCTACCATTTGTGTGAGATTTATTTTCTACCATTTATCTGTTTATAGGCGATAAAATAAAAATAAATCAGAATTTTCCACATTCTATCTATTCATGCATTAGTGAGTAAAAATGGAGGACAATCTCAGGAGGGTTAGAATCCCCTAATTCATTTTAGTAAAAATGTCATGGTGTTCTTCGTGGTATAAAATTGAGCAATGATCGGAAGAAGTCAATGACGTACCATAAGTTTTCATGATGTTCATGCCATCAAATTGAGTAATTACATAACAAATCAATTTTGAAAATATTAAGGAATTGATATTGTTTTCAAATATTTATTAAAGGTAAACCAACTCTTTTCACACACACACACGTGTATATATATAACAAATCAATTTTGAAAATCTTAAGGAATTGACATTGTTTTCAAATATTTATTAAAGGTAAGCCAACTCTTTTCACACACACACACACACTCTTTTCACACACACACACACACACACACACACACACACACACATATATATATATATATATATATATATATATATATATGGGTGTGCACTCAAAGTCTTATAATGTTCCATATTAATTAGGAATGAAAAGACTTATGGGTATATAAGCTTGAATAACATCCAATTGATATGAGGCATTTTGGGGAAAAAGCCCAAAAAACAAAACCATGAGCGCTTAAGCAAAGTGGACAATATCATACCAAAGTAGATGTGAAAAAGTTTCATGAAGGTTCCCAATAAGTGGTATCAGAACCGGGATCAAGCTTAACTGTGTGAGTGGAAGTTGAACAAAATGATGTGGTGACTCATTGTAACACCCCCCCGAATTCGAGTGCTTTTCTTGGTCCACTGGACGGGGAAACCTGAGGGTGACAGGTGAGCGTGTCCATGAACAATTGCTCAACGATTACGGTTAGCCCTTTGTGAGAAGTCGATCGCTGACGGAAAGTCCTCTGTTCTTTGACGAACATAACTCGCTGCGTGGTGTGCTTGGTCATCGCGCGGCGCCGGGCGTGGGCTGCCTTGGCCAGCTCATCGCTTACTTGTTGTGCCTTGTGCTACAAGCACGCTCGTAGTGTCAGTTTCCTGTTGCGACACCGATGAACTCTGTCGCGATATGGGATCTTCTTACCATGACTGGACTTTGTCGCAACCTAAAATTTTCATTTCACGACCTAAAATTTTCATGTCGCGACCTAGTTTCCATAGCCTACACATCTCTCTGTCGCGACAAGTAAAAAGTCCTGCCGCGGCATAAATTTTCTTGCTGCCTTTATCCTTTGTGTAACCTGAACTCTGTCACGGCCGGAAGGTTTTCTTCACGGATTCTTTGTATAGCTTAAAAGGCTATGTGCGGTGAAAAAATCCTCGTTTAGACAACCTGCAGCCATGACCACGAGAAAGTCACCATTTGCCAACGCAACCTTTGTTGCCTCTTTGCTTCTTGCGCATGAATCGCCTAAGCTTAGCGACTCTTTCTATCGTGACAACACATGCGCTATGGCGACCGCCGATCCTTCTTGGCCCAATCCATTCCCGGCGAACAATCTTGTCGTGGCATAAAAACATATGTCACAACCTAGAAACCTTCAGTCTTGACGATTCTCTATCCCGACCTAGAAATCCCTAGATAAGACCAAACATGTCGCGACATCCTGCATCATTGCGTGCTACAAAGTTACTATTGCAACAAAGCCATCTGCGGCGGGTTGTCTTAAACTTTGAGAACTATGCGTGACAGGAGGCCAGAAAAACTATGTGACGGAAACTATCGCGACCTAAACATGCACATTAGCACATTTGTAGGCCTTTGCTACCTCGACTCTCTTAATAATAAATTCACTCTTTATTTGCCTCTATATATCTATTATACGAAGTTTAAATCTGGAAACTTTCTGCTTACTTTAATGAATAGATCCAAAAATAAGCTTTTATTACAAAGCTTCTCTGTCTGCGGTTATTCTCACAGAATATTACAAAACTAGAAAATAAGCCAGGATCTAGCCTCCTTCCTCGTTACTATGGTCTCATATGAGTTCTTTCACCTGATGAACCTCGAGATTTAGATTCCTTTCATGTGGGACCTCCCAATGCACGGGTTCCTCGACTCTTGCCTCCTCCTCAAGGGTAAAAATGAAAGGGGCATGGCAGAGACGAGCACGAAGCTACGTAGAAAAATCCTCCTATGGCTCAAACAAGGTTTTGAAAAGTATGGAAAGCGGTCGGTCTCATTTTCTTTTAATATAATGTGGAGCAAACAATTTGACATAAGCAATTATTTCAAACAAATCTTGAGTTTATGTGTAAAATAAAGCAGTAGTTAAATGAATATAAGCGAGCACCACGTAAAGAAATAATATAGATTTCACCATAACAATTTCCGGCCAGTACTGAATGGGCGGCATATGCAGGTAACCTCCACCCCTCAAGGTATTCTTTGGCGTATGCCAAAAGTAACCTCACCCTCCATGTTATCTTTGTTCCTGAAGCATCCTTACGGGAACCTGCTTGCAGAAAGGGAATTTGAGCATCCTTACAAGGAAGCTCTCTTGAAAGAGACACATTGAGCATCTTACAAGGAACCTCGAAAGAGATTGAGCATCAGAACCTCTCACCATCACGGTAGTGTTCCCAAAAGCATCCTTATCGGGGAGCATCTTGAGATTGATTGAGCATCATACAAGGAACCTCGCATGTTCATTCCAGCAACTCTGCAGGCATATCCACCTCTCGACAATCATCATCCATAACCAATGATTCCATATATCCCCAATTTACAAGCAATTCTTCCAAATATCCACAAATCCATTACGAGGCAATTTCAATAAACAATTAGGAAAATATAAGAGATCGTAACCACGTTATTTTACTACTCAACACAAATCACTATAATTTATAAATCAATCCCAAAGAACACATTCAAGAAGAAAATCCATCATTCTCAAATACTAGGATTTTTAAGACAAGAAAAGGGATTTCATGGGCATTCAACCCTAACTTTATTCAAGCATGTAATCTTTTCAAAAAGACTAAGAGAAAATGATTTCATATCATAAATAAATAACATTGATAGCCCAAAACATACATATATAAACACCCTAGCCTCAATGTAAGTGAATGGGAGAAAATCCCTACCTTAACTCCTTAGTTTGTATGAAGATCTTGAACTTTGATCTCCAATTACCCTTAAATCTCTTGTTTTGCCCTTCCTTTCTTCCTTTCTAATGATTTCTAGGGTTCCAAGAGGTGTGGGGTGGGAGTGAAAGAAATGAGGGAAAATTGAGTGAAAATGGGTTTAAACACGGCAGCCCGATTTTCTTTGTTCGCCCAAACATTTGGTTTTTCTCAAATGATTACTTACTGTCTAAAATTTGATCTATATATGACTACTCTAAGGTTTTAAAGCGTTAAGTTCATTTTAATATTAACATCCTAAAAAAAAATTCATTTTTATGATTTATTTCAAAACTAAAAATATAAAAAAATAAATTTATACTTGAAACATTAAAATTACTACCCAAGGAACACCACAGTACAGATTTTTTTGGTCAACTTCGGAGAATATACTGATTTGACTAAGGTATTTTTAATGTGTGGCCTATATGTAGTTTGGAAAGGATATGCGAGTTAGTAGTGTTCTACTTGAAATAGCATGTGTCATTTGGACTTTCCAACAAAGAGTTATGATCAAATTGGTGAGAGGTAGTCTGTCGGACTGCTTGTTTCTTCTATATGTATTATTCTTATAATTTGATTTAAGATGTAAATGGAGACGTTAAATGCAAAACGAAGCTAATTAGACGATTGTTGAGAGTTTAGACATGTAGGGTTTGCAGCAGATGGTGCTTTGCCGGAAGCGTGTGCAAATGAGTGGAAGAAATCTCATTTAGGGAGACCAGTATAGCTTTGTTCAAGGAGACTTGTTGGTGTGCACCAAAGTCTCACAATGTCTTCATCGATTAAATGAAGACTTATGAGTATATAAGCATGAGGACTTAAAGCCCAAAGTGAACAGTATCATATCAATATGGATGGAGATGGGTCCATAGGTTTCCCAACACCGGTCAACACACCCAAATGGCAGAATTAGTGCGCAAAACATTACGATATAATTAATTAATAACTTGGTAACAATATAATTGCTAAACAAGTACTATAAATTTTTTCTTATCCCGCATTCAATATTATTATTATTATTTTTTGCTGACAAGAGAAGGTTGTAACTTCATTAAAACAATTCAGCTGAAATTATAATCAAGATACTAGTAGGTGGGTAATGAACCCATTCACCCTGACCAATTGTTTGAACCAGTCGTGTGCTAGGAGATGAGCTACATGGCATTGATAGAGCAATGATTTGAAGAAGACAAGGACGTTCCATCAAATTTAGTATTGATGGAACAAATCAATTTTGAAAATCTAAGCATGGATACCGTGTTCAAATATTTATTAAAGAATATAGGAATAGACAGTAGATTTTGAGAGCAACTTTTAGATTTTCTATAATACGAGTCTTTTTCATAACTTTAAAGATCTCTAATGGATTTTAGGGAACACCACCCAACAGACGGTCTCATTCATCTAGCATTCATTCATTCTTTTTTGGAAGGGTGCCTCGTGGATTAATTTTAGGTAAACCAACTCTTCCAGATCACTTCTATTCCACAGTATATATATATATATATATATATATGCAAATTATGTATCATTTGAGGAGCTAGTAAAGTTAGCTGTGAGGGAGGCAAATTTTTGCCTCACTCTTAAAATATACGATAATTATTGCCTCAAGGTAATTTCATTCTTGAAATGTATAATAATTGCCGAGGCATTAGATTAAAGCTTCATATATATATATATATATATAAATTATGCACCACTTAAGGAACTAGTAAAGGCTAAGGGGAAGGGGGACGCAAATTTTGCCCCACTCTTGAAATGTACAATAATTGTCGAGCCATTAGATTAAAGCTTCATATGCATATATATACAAATTATGCATCACTTAAGGAGCTAGTAGGGACTACATGATAGTAGGAGCTATGTAACCCTATTTCAGTGATAGTGAAAAACTCAAGCCACCGTTCCCGCGGAGGGTATTGATAATAACCTTAGATATTACCAGATTACAAAAATACCCCTATAACCTAAATATACCGTACCGTACCCCTACACCCCAAACCTATTATTTCGGCTCCCCCTAACAATCTCAAAATGAGCCACATGCCATAACAATCTTCACCTTGGCGAATATTCATCTCTTTTAAGAAAACCAAACATGGCTTGAAAACTCCACCTAGGGCAATAGGTCGGGGCATCTCTCATCTAGCATCTAGAGATATTAATAAAGTCCAAGCAGTGCTTGAACTTTTCTATGATAATAGACTTTGTCAACATGTCTACTACATTCTCAAACGTATGAATCTTCTCAAGCAATAACTCATTAGAAGAGACCAACTCCCTAATCTTATGAAATCTCACATCTATGTGTTTGGTCCTTGCATGAAAAACTTGCTTCTTTGCCAGAAAGATAACACTCTGATTGTTATGATGCAACTAAACTCCACCTTGTTGAATACCCATCTCCTTGACCAATCATGCAAGGCACAATACTTCCTTGGCAGCTTCAACTATAGCCATATACTCTGACTTAGTGGTAGATAATGCAACTAGGGATTGTACCATGTGGACTTCAAACAACAGTCCTCCGCCACCATAGACTTCAAACAAATAGGTCCTCCGCGAGTGAAGCAGTGACTGGTAGTGACTCACCATCAAATCCTTATAATGCATCTACATATCCCACAACTGAAGGAACACTCTGTGTCTACTGAACATGATGCCATAGTCTGTAGTCCCCCTCAAGTATCTAATGATCTACTTGATTGCATCCCAATGTGATCGTCCTAGATTCAATAGAAACTTGCTTACCGTACTAACAGCCTGTGCCAAATCTGGTCTCGTGCAAACCATAGCATACATCAAGCACCTCACTGCACTTGCATATGGGACCTTTGACATGTCCTGTTCTTCATCATCTTTCTTTGGGCACTCAATAAATGAACAATAAAATAGTTCATAAGGGCCTGGGTTTACATTCTCCATGCTAAACCTCTGCTTCACCTTCTAACATAGCCACTTTAGAGATAACAGAAATATAAGAACTGTTTCTTTTTTTGAATCTGCATCCAAGAATATTTGTGGCCATGCCAGGGGAAATCACTATGTGAATTCACAAAACAGTGAGGATGTTTGAGTTGTGGACATAATAAATATGTTTGGAGCAGATCTAGCATAATAAATGGAAGGCCAACAGAAAATGAATGAAGGGCTGTGAATGTGTAACAGCTACACAACATTGCCAAAACTGGGGACAGCTATGATCTCCACTGAAACAACATATAGTTGCGTCCGAGGAGATGTGTGGCCACACAATCTTCATGTGGATCTGCTCATGGATCTTCAGTTTATTGACCTCATATACTCTTTGACCAATCAACATATCATCCCACGTAGAAGTAACAGAAAAATAGATGAACCATCATCAAAACTCCACCTGCTCTAACAATCATACTCACATCTTTTGTAATTCAAATCATATAGAGTCAATCTCTTGCCACCCTTGTCTTGAGAGCTGCCAATCCATATCACGCCAATTCTTCAATTTATAGACCAAATATTCATGTCATGTTGATTGAACCCTTTGGACATACTATGTAGACAGTCTCCTCTAACTTCTCATGAAGGAAAGATGTCTTTACATCCATCTGCTCCAACTCCATATCAAAATATGTTACCAAACTCAACACTATCCTCATAGATGTATGTTTGACCACGGGGGAAAAAATCTCATCATAGTCAACCCCATGCTTTTGTGAGTAACCCTTTGCTACTAGGCGAGCCTTGAATTTTTCACCTTCATTTTTTGAAATTGATTCTTTCTTATTGTACACCCACTTGCACCTTATAGCCCTTTTCCCTTAAGGAAGTTCCACCAACTCCCACGTTTGGTTCTTATGTAGAGATTGCATCTCTTCCATTGCACCCATTCATCCACCTTTCTCTTGGCTCATAAATAGCACAGCTACAAAAGTTAGTAGGATCACAGCTAGTGATTGGTGTATAGAGAAGGCAAATCTAGAAACCATGCACAAGTGGGCAGCTTGATGATGCAGCTTGTCTTTGCCCATGGCTGTTGTGGAGCATTTGATTTTTTGTACTAGCTCTCTTTGCATTCTGAGTATCATCCTTTAAGTTATGAGTCTCTAGCTCCACTTGTACCACACACTCATCACTATAATGATTTTTCGGAGCCTGCATCTCATCCTTATGAGTATTCTACAACATGGCTTTCTCATAAAAAATAACATCTCTATTGATCACCACCTTGTTTGCCTTTGGATCCTGCAACAAGTAAAACCTTTAACCTTTATGATCTCCCAAAAAATGAAATGTCTGGAGCAGCATCAAGCTTTGATCTTTCATCTCAACAATGTGTGCATAAATTTGGACATCGAGAAACACTTTGCAACCTCAGTAGTCTATCAAGCATTTACATGTCATACCTCCTTCGTAAGTTTCCCATAAATGCTTCCTTTGGTGACCTATTGATCAAGTAGCATGACATACTCACGCACTCACCCATAACTGCTCTATCCTTTGCATTCAATTTGATGCATGAGCTCTTTTCGGCTATAGATCTATTCATCCTCTACGCCACACCGTATGTTGTCGCGTCTTTGGACTGAGTGCCTCTTAATCCCATGCTCCTTACACAACTCTGTGAATCTTGAGTCTATATACTCTATGCCATTATCTGACCCGAGGCATTTGATCTTCCTCCCTGTTTGGTTTTTCACTTTAGTTTTCCACAACTTGAATTTGTCAAATGTTTCTAACTAGTGCCGCATGAAGTACACTCAAACTTTCTATGAGTAGTCATCAACAAAACTCACAAAATATACACTGCCTCCCAACGATGTTGCCTGTTCTGGCCCCCAAACATCTGTATGAATCCATTTTGTCTTATGTGTGGCTGTCTTGAACTCCATCGTAATTTTTTTTCCCAAAAACACAATATTTGCAAAACTCAAGCTTGCATGTTTTGATACCCTTCAATAGATTTCTCTTATGAAGCTCCATCATCCCACGCTCACCCATATGCCATAACCGCATGTGCCACAAGGTTGTACTGTCTAACTCAGGCTCTACGCTTGTAGTTCCACCTACAATTGTGGTACCCATCAATTTGTAGATATTACCTGCTAGCTTCTACCCCTTCATTACTGTCAAGTCACCTTTGCTCACCTTCATTACTCCATTAGCAGATTTGTAATTAAAACGTTACCATCTAGAGTTCCCAATGAAATCATATTCTTCCTCAAGTCAAGAACATGCCTAAAATCACATAACTTTCTAATGACATCATTAAACATCTTAACTCTGATATTCCCGTTTCGATAACCCTGCATGAAGCATCATTACCCATCCGAACATAACCAGAATTTACTAACCTGTAAGTGTCGAACCAATCTTTATTGGGCGTCATATGATAGGAACATGCCAAATCCATATTCCAAGAATCCGTCAGATGATCTTGACTGGATGAAACTGAAAGCATATCACCATCACCGCTCTTTAAGTCTCATTCTTCTAATACATTTGTAGACTTTGATGAACCCTCTCTGTTTTATGTGTTCCCTTTCTTCCATTTTGGACATTCTCGTTTTATGTGACCCTTTTTCCCGCACTTGTAACACTGAATATCCTTTCTTTTCCTCAATTTGGATTGAGATTTGTTTCTACTCGACTCACTTCGAGACTTGTTTCTCCCACAATCTGGATTACCCTTGGCCACATGCCCTTCATCTTGTGAACTCCCATTACTAGCTTTCTTCCTTTGATTAAAGGGTAGTAGAGCACCTGTGATCCCCTTAATTTCTAAGGTTTCTTTTCCCCACATCAGAGTGGCAACTAGATTGTCGTAAGACTCGGGTAGAGAATTCAATAAAATTAGTGTCATGTCTTCCTCTTCGAACTTCACATCAACTCGATTTAGATCACTAATGATCTAATTAAACACATTTATGTGTTGATCTAGTGCTGACCCCTCTGTCATCTTTAGACCATACAATATCTTCTTAAGAAGTAGCTTGTTCGTCAATGACTTTGACATATACCGACTCTCCAACTTCAACCAAATTGATGTCGGAGATTCCTCATCCATGACATGGTACATCACCTCATCGGCCAAGCACATCCTGATAGTCGATGTAGCCCTCGTTGTTGAATCTTTCCACTCCGTGTCATTCGTTTCTTCGAGTTGTTTTCCAATCAACACCTTCACCAAACCCTATTGCACTAACACATCCTTAACCCTCCTTTGCCACAAACCAAAGTTCCCGGATCCATCGAACTTCACTATGTTCGTAGGGGAGATCGCAACCATCATAACCTACGCTTTGATACTAGTTGTTGTGAATCGTACAACAATGGTGATATGAATCAGAGAAGAAAAACAAGAAGAATAGACACAGGTTTTTTTACGTGGTTCGTCAGTGTGCCTATATCCATGAGAACGACGACTTGAATTTTTCACTATCACTGAAATAGGGTTCTATAGGAGGGTATTTATAATAACCCAAGATATTATCAAATTACAAAAATACCTCTATAACTTAAATATACCGTACCGTACCATGAGGGCTCCACCCCCACACCCTAAACCTATTATTTCACCCCCTCAACAATCTCAAAATGAGCCTCGCTTACTCTCAAAATGAGTCACATGCCATAACATATATATATATATATATATATATATATATATATATATATATATATATATATATATATATATATATATATTAATTAGTTAGTGCACAAAACATTGCAATATAATTAATTAATAACAAATTGCTAAACGAGTCTTATAAATTTTTTCTTATCCCGCATTCAATCTTATTCATGCATTGATAGAGCAATGATTTCGAGAAGACAATGACGTCCCATCAAATTTAGTATTGACCGAACAAATCAATTTTGAAAATCCAAGCATTGATATCGTGTTCAAAATATTTATTAAAAAATATAGGTATGCACAGTAGATTTTGACTTTTGAGAGTAAATTTTGAATTTTCAATACTACTAATCTTTTTTATATTTTTAAAGATCTCTAGTGGATTTTAGGATTCATTCATTCATTTTTGGAAGGGTTGCTCATTGATTAATTTTTGGGGAACCAAATCTTATAGCGAATTTTAGAAAATAATAATAATAATAATAATAATGGATTAAAAAATAATCTAGTATTCTTCTCATAGACTTTCCACGAAAATTAAAAAAAGCGAAGGTGTTTATTCATAAATTTTTTTTAATATAAATTTGTAATTTCTGAAACTTTATAAAATTTATTCACGAGATATTTTTAGTTTAAATTCATAATTTTTGAAACTTTAAAAAATGTTTTTTCAAGAAACACTTTCAGTTATAATTATAATTTATGAAATTTTATAAATTGTTTTTCCAAAAGATACTTTCAAGTAAAATGTAAGATTTTCAGAATTTTAGAAATTTATAGACACTTTCAATGGGGTAAAAAAATACATTAGATTTATGATTATTTCTCAACCTTTTATATTGGAGGAGTTTTTATTATTTTTTGGACTAAAAATGGGAAAAACCCACTCTTCAGATTTCTATTCCAACCATAACATATATATGCAATTATGCATGAACGTTACTTCGATTTTGGCTATAAATTAAAGTTCATATTAATTTGGTTTTATATTAAAAATATAAAAAAACAAATATAATCAAAATTCATCAAAATTTTACATATTTTAATTTTTTTTTTTTTTGAAATACATATTTTAAAATTTATTAGTTTTTGTATAATAGAGAAATAAATGAAATGAGTTAGAATAAATATATAGATTTAATTTATTAAGTTAAAAAAAAATTTTCTCTATTTTATTTCCTTATTACTTTCTGAATAACAAAAATGGAGACTTAAAAGATTGCCCCCTCTCTCTCACTTCTAATCATAGCTCTGCCATTGAATTATGCACAAAGGTTACTTGGCTTTTGGCTATAAATTAAATTGCATACTTTCCCACCTGCAAAACCAAGATGACGACTGAGAGTGCAAGCCACAGCACATCTTGGCTAATCCTCAAAAGGGCTTCGAGAGAGAAAAAATTCATCAGCTAGCGATGAACGACGGAGAAAACACAAGCCCCTTGAAGGGGGTGGCGGTGCAGTCATCTCCTTAGCCCAGTGCAGCGGCGTCTCTTGGTGAAGAAATCCTGAGGCTTGTAGTGAGTGGGGATTTTTCCTTCTCAAGGATCATGGTTTATCTTTTGGATTGATAGAAAAGTTGCAGCATGTTGGGATGGAATTCTTTAAACAACCTCAGGAGGAGAAGGAGAAGTATGCAAATGACCCTTCAATTGGTAAGTTTGAAGGGTATGGAACCAAAATGACCAAGAACCTTGATGAGAAGGTAGAGTGGGTTGATTATTTTTTCCATATCATGTCTCCACCTTCTCAGGTGGACTATCAGATATGGCCCCAAATCCCTTCATCCTACAGGTATGTAAATCAATCCCCCCATGCATGGTTGCATGTTTTGTAATTTTATCCCATTTTGGATCTATGTTGGAAACCGGGCCTGACATCGATTATTTTGTTGCGTGTCCATCCATTTCCGTTCTGCGGAACCATTTGGTGAAAGGAGCTTCAATCACAAGTTGATGATTTTCCAAAACCACTTTTTATTTATAAAATTAGCAATATTTTTATATGCGTTTTCTTCTTAAGTGGTAGAAATTAATATATTTGAAGTTTGCGGTATCACGTTCAATGCAGATCATAATTATAATATATTCTTATCATTATGACCGAATCATGTTACCAACAATCTTCCTATTATCATAACCTAGCTTTAGGCTCCTTTGGAACCCGAATCATAACATAGTCTTCATGCTCCCTTTTGAACTGGTTTGGTTTTATCTTGAAAAATATAAAAGAAAATTAAATATAATCAAAATTTTACAAAATTTTAATTTTCTTAGTTTTTATGTAATAGAGAAACAAATAAAATGATTTTGAATAAACATATACAATTAATTTATCAAGTTTAAATCTATTTTTTATTTTCCTTAAAATTTTATTTCCTTCAACTTTTCTTCTTTGTTTTCTTTCTTTAGTGCTTTACAAATTCCAAACGAAGCCTTGAGGTTTATTTGGTTCCTGACGAAAATGCGTTTTTGTGTTTTTCAGAACAAAAAAATAATGGGAACATTGAGAACAAAAGGTGTATCCTTTGTTTGATTGTTTTCCTTGTTTTTTTCAGAAAAAAAAAAAAACAATTTTAAAAAACCGTAACCAAATACTAATCTTCTCAATGAAAAAGGCGAGGTAGAGGTGAGATGGTATTTCACAATAAATTGTTTATAAAAAAGATCGATATTTAATTTAAATTATATATAGAAATATAAATATGACTAGTACTTTGAAGAGTGAGTAGATATATAGTTAGACGTTCCATCGATTGGCTACACAGGGAAGTCACAGAAGAATACAAGGAGGAAGTGAGTGAAATGTGGATAGAGGTACATTGTTTGCTCGGGAGGCTTAGTTTGGGAAGGAAGGCCACGAATCATGCTTGGGCGGTGATGAACTTGAACTTGAAATGAAGATCAATATGTATCCGCCATGCCCACAGCCTGAGCTGGCTCTTGGAGTTGAACCTCACAGACATGTAAATGCTGCCTACTCGTCCCGATGATGTTCGAGCCTTCCAAGTATGGAAAGACAATAACTAGGTTGTTGTTGATTATTTGCCAAATGCTCTCTTTGTCAATGTAGGAGATCAAATTGAGGTAAAGAAAAAAAAAAAAAAAAATATATATATATATATATATATATATATATATATATACAGTGGATTTTTGAAAATTGTTCTTGAGAACAGTTCACCATTTTGGGGCTTGTTTGTTTAAAGTTTTTGTTTTGTCTTTTCCTTGTTTTTCAAAAATTGTAACCAAAAAAGTCCTAAGATTCAGGTAGGGCAAAAAACTGATAAATAATGTTTAGGTCTTGAGACGATGGGAAGTCTGAGTGTTCTCCATAGAGATACAGTGAGTAAGGAACAAACATGTCATGGGGTACATTTTTGTGCACCACCCATGATGCCATGATCGACCCTCTTAGATGGTCAATGAACAAAACCCATCAAGTATTCCTTGAAAACATATCTTGACTTATGCAAATTTAATAAGCTTCCACAATAAGACTAATATATATATATATATATATATATATGCTTCTATAATAAGCATGCATTTTTGCATTTGCATATTTGGATCAGACTTTTGTTATGTTATTTATTCATCTGCCATCGCAATTTTCAATTTATTGTATGTTAATTAATAATGCAAATTTTATAGTTCTACAAGGTTGATGAGATAGTGCATTCAACTCTCTATCCACAATTTTTGGTTGAGAAGCTAGTCTTCCTCCATGGTGTTTCCCTTGTCTGACTAGTATCCCACTGCATATTTAGTCTTGTCCCCCTTTTGAAGTTTTCTTTTTCAACATTTTAGTAATGTAAGCTATTTTGGTCTGAATCAACTTCTACTTCTCCATTATGATAGAGAAGAGGAGTGACACTGACAATGGTGTACACATCATCAAAAAACCGACGAGATATCAAACTGATGTTTGTATTCTTTAGCCCATATTATATTGTTAGCATCCTTCAACATCCATATGTTAATCATTTGAGGTACAAAAGTTATCTACCAAGCATAGAAATCCTCTCAACGCCACGAAAAACATGTAGTTTTCTTCATAATATGAATTAGAGCACTGAAGAAAAATCATCCTAAAGTTTCTTCTTCAATTGGAAGGCAGAGATTAGCTCATAATTTGAAGAATTGCCATGTTTATCGGCTCTCGTCCGATCATTATTATTGACAAGTAGCGCTAATTAGTAGAGGATAAAGGGCAACATTGATCAATTACTTTCCGAGGACGAGAACTAGCTTCATCACCATTTGACAAAGTAAGAATTTCACACCCAATGTTATAACTAGAACTCGATTCACTTTGAGTGAACATATGTACCGCTTTGTATTCTTTTGTTGACATAACGTATCCAAAGCCAACTCCATGATCATTGCAAGGGAACGATGAACCCTCTACTAAGCTTACAAATTCTTTTGTGGCAGGGTTGTAAAGGTAGAAGCAATTCTCGGAAACCAAGCATATTAGACGTAGCGGAAAGGTAACTTGTCGATGTATTCTCCCATACATATGTTTTGTGACTCTTTTTCCTACCTTCCTTTCCAAGTCCATGGAGGTTCAATGAATAAATTGCCACTCATTGTCATCGCTGTTAAAGTCATTCATCCCAGCCAGTATCGAGTTTTTCTTGATTTCTAATGGTAAAAATCAAGAAAAGTAGGATTTGAGATCAAGTTGCACCAATGTTTTGATACACACCTAAACTTGAATAGATCTTTCACAAGAAGTCTTGTATAGTGTGTCAAACTTGATATCTCTTGGGAGGTTGCATATTCTTCTCATTTGTTTCTTTGATGATTGATATATCAAACTAGATTGTTTAATGGAAAGGCTTGACATGTTGTTTAACCTAGTAATGAAGAAAGTAAATGTGAGTTAAGTTAAATAAAATAAAATAAAATAAAATAAAATAAGTACGTGCTTATGAAACTTGAAGTATGAGTACCATTAATTGATAAATACTAGCTAGCTAATAAAAATTAGACTATTTGAATGTGTGTGCAAAAGCAAACTTCAATAAAGAAAGCAATCCTAAGAAATAACTACATTGGGATCATCAAATATTTTTTTTGTAGAATAATTAGCATACCGGATCTTCCATATATTATATTAAAACCCAAATTCTAGTTTTATGTTTAAAGTTGTGAATTGCAATTAAAGGAAAAAATCGTTAACAATTGGCCTTTAGCTGTTGATTGTTGGTCCTTGGGCATTGAAAGTTAGGACACAAAAGCCGTTATGATTAATTTATGCATCCATATATTGTCTTATTTGATGTCAGCTAGAATCATTTTTGCTTTCATTTTCAATGGACTACTTGACTATCTAGAAATAGAACATGTGCATAACTTTATCCTTAGTCACCCTTGTTGAGCCTAATTAGCCTATTTCTTTGTCAACTACAATACCCCCTTGTCGTTAAATAATTCCCTCATTTTATAAACCTGTTTACCCATAGTATGTGTGTCATCAATAAAATTATTATGAGCTATGACAAATTAGGGTGGATGGGTAGGGTATGATATAAAAAAAAGAAAAAGAAAGAAAGAAAGGAAAACAAAAGAGGAAAATAGAAAATAAGCAAGAAAAGGAAATGTTGAGTAAATTAATGATTTATTAGCCTCCTTAATTTAGTAATTGGGTGAAGAGGTGTTTTAACACATAATATCCTAAAGTAAACTGATTTGGAAGCTGTTGACTAAAAGCTCATTAAGGTTTGGGAGAAAGCTTAAGGGAATCAAACATTACACTACTCATATAACCTTATATGTTTATATTGTGGATAAAAGGAGTTACGGTGGACAATGTTGAAGATCAAAAGCAATAAGTTTGGGGGTGATGAGAAGTATTGGTGGAAGCTCAATGAAATTTAGGAAGAATGATGACTATGTGTGAACTTTAGCTAGAAATTTTATTCTTTATTAACCATAACCTTGGCCATGCATTACAAGCTTAAAAAAGACCTAATGATCCTAAGCATTGTATTCAATCAACTAGTTAAGAGTAATATGAAAAATGAGCCTATGGAACTCTAAACATCCATTATATAGATATCCATCATAAATAACTGCTTGCATAAATTCATACGGGCTGCTAATGGTTAGTTTGGCAAGACTTCACATATACATACAAAGAGAGAGAATCAAAGCTAAGACAAAATGAACTACGGGGTTGAAATTCCACTAAGTCATGCCACCTTAAATTTTCTCCATACTACCAGATTATTTGAGATCTTTGAGGCTATCTAGCAATTTAAATCAAGTCAATACTCACTCTTTTCAATTTCATTTTATACCTTCATTTTTATTCACTCTTATTTTCTTTCTTTCTTTTGGTGGTACTAGCAAAATATTAAGTTTATAGGTATTTGATAGAGTGAATTTTATACTCATTTTATTGATATTCTATGTGATATTTTGTAGTTCTCAAGGTTTTAAAGTGTTTCTTTTATTTATTTTGATTTTGGTAACTAGATTAATCTTGAAACAATGACTTAAAATTGAAACTCAGTAAGGGTAAACTATTATAAACTTCAAAAGTAAAAACGTAAATTAGCAAACATGCTGAGATCACTAAATAAATGTCTGATGGCAAATCTCGATGGACCAACTAGGTACTTCCTGAGGTGGGTGAGCTGTGTGTGACTGCTAATTCATTGTTTGGCGGGCAGCCAGTGGACCTCAGCCTAGAGGCCCCCCGGCTGGCTCTTCAGAGCCTCAAGAGGAAACCCTCGCCAGCTGGAGTTCTAAAGGGACTTTCAGTGGCACAGTTTTGGTTGTGCGGAGTAGGCTGGAAGGAACCTGCCATCCTGGTTCTTCCTTTTTCTCAGTGCCTCTCCCATATATGTTTTATTCATTGCGTGTTTTAATTCACTAGAAACTCCGACTATACATATGGAATATAATAACTAAAGCCCTATGAACCTGTGTTAATGATTCGTCTATGATGAAATGCTCTTTGCCCTTCATGCTGTGAGTAAATGATCTTCTTCACATTTACGTAGTATAATGAATGAAATGGAACACAAAACTAGACCTCATAACCTACCTGACATCATAGAAATAAGAATATTTGCAAAAAGTTATGTGGTTTTATGATTTTTATGCTTAATGAGTTACGGAGATTCATAATTATCGAATAGATGTTGTTAGCTTATCTATTGGAATATGTTATTGATGCTTGAGAAAGATTAATAATGACATTTGAGAAATCCATGATCAATATATATAGGGAATAAACATTGATTAATTAAACTAGGTGATTGAAATTGGATTAATCTTGGTGAAATCGATTGTCGTATAGCACATTGAGTTTTCATATTTTGCAACCTAGTGTTTCCATTAAGTTTAATCAAATTTATTAATTCTTCGTTTTATTTATTCAAATAAATTGGAGTTAGATTAATTTCGATTACTTGATAGAAACTATCTACGTAGGACGATACTCATACGATCACTATTATTCCTTGTTGAATGGCCTTTTTACTTAGTTTTCAACTCATGTGTATCTTGCCCCAGCTAGGAAACTATTCTGCCCAGGTGGCTGCGGCCCATCCTAACCTCAGCAAGTCATTTGTGCAGCCGCGGCTCATCCCAGAACCTCCGGCCTTCGCCTTGGCCTCTCTGTTGTTTCGGACCTCGTCTTCTCTACCTGCACGCTGACACGTCTTGGCGATGGTATGCTTCAAATCAGATTTAAGCTTCACTTGTCTCCTCGGTATCACGTTGTGCGGAGCCATGACTCAGTCCGGCTTAGATATGAAACACCTCGCCTTAGCCAAACACAGGCGACTTGGCATGGCCTTCGTTTAGTTTGGCCTTTTGTCAAACTCTTCAAATGGTAGCCACACGCCACATCCAGCGTAAAATCGGTATCAACTTTAGATCAACACTCGACTCATAATGAAATCGGTGCGACAAGATATGGGAACTTACGGGCGGCCTAGAGGATAGAGCGAAGCCTCATCAGCAGGCGACGCAGCTTGACGCTCTTGGTCGAGAATCCCTTAGAAATGGGCGAGGCTGCGCCGGCGCAAGTTCGGCATTGAGAAATAAGGAGTCGCCATTTTCTCCAGTTTCGGAGTCCTTCCTCTTCAATTCTTAGCCCACACCGGAAGGTGGCCTAACGCCGTGGCGGATTCGAGCTGATGATGGGCATGACCGCCAGCGGTACTTTCGATAGCCTACTCGAAAGGGACCTTTTACCTTCTGTGAGACCCGAGGCGAGTTGCGAACTCAAACCCGGGCCTCGGCCGGAGCGTGATTACTACTCGGCTAGGACATGGGTAGACGGAGAAGAGGGAGAAGGCATTTGATTTGAACCCTTGACCAAGCGTGATCTTTCTCCAGCGAGTCCGGGGTTTTAGTTTCACCAGCTTTGGGGCCAGGACGGCGTCTCAAGCGAAGCCAGAAGCTCTCCCTTGGTGGGTTGCGGATGAGGGCTGATGGAGGGCTTTCGCATAGTGGAAGGAGCGAAGACCTTAAAGCAGCCGACGGGGCGACCTCGAGCTCGAGGGCCAGAATATCCGACTTGATCCCAGCCAGCGTAGGGACGTGGAGGGACCTTGTTCAACAATTAAACCCCACCTCCCAGGGTGTTTAATGTTTGGTCACCCCAATTCCAATCATCACCAATCAAACAAAAAAATAAGAAAATGAAGAAAGAAATCAAAGAGAAGAAGAAAAACCCGGTTGAGCTTAAATCTTCTCCTCATGATAAATAAATTGAATATCTGATCTGACCTGAGAAATCTCTTCAATAGAAATAAAAATCTGCTCTAAGATCTATTAAAAATAAAAATATGTAGCAAAAACTAAGAAAATGGGCGAGTTTAGAAAACCATGAGAGAGAGAAAATCCGATTCTTAGCTTCAATCTTTAATACGAACCTTAGTGAAATCTGAATCTACAGTTATACGGCACGAAATCTCTTCAATAGAAATAGAAATAACTCTAAAACTACTATAAAATCTAAAGTAAATCAAATCTCTGAAAAGCTGGAAAATGGGCGGTCACAGAGAGAAACCCGTAGAGAGACTCTCACAATCTTAAAGCTTCCCTCTTTACCTAAAAGCGAGTATATGGTCCTAGGGTGAAATGGGCTTGAAATTAGGTCAAAAACTCAATTTTCGGCCTTTTTTAGGTTTCTGCAACGTTTCTGGTCGCGACACAATCTCCTGGTCGCGACACTGGTCGCGACTCAATTTCCTGTCGCGACATCAGTTGTTCCTTTAGTTGCTTCTTATGTCGCGACATCAGTTCACGACATCAGTTGTTCCTTTGGTTGCTTCTTATGTCGCGACATAAGTTCGCGACATCAGTTGTTCCTTTGGTTGCTTCTTATGTCGCGACATAAGTTTGCCACATCGATTGTTCTTAATGCGCTTCATGTGCGACAACCCGGTCGCAACCTACGTTTAGGGCGGCAAGCGGTTTTTCTTCTCAACTTGTCGGGGCCATAACTGCCGTTTTAACTTCGGATTTGGGCGTGTAGTACTGGTTGGAAAGCTCTTTGAATGTAAGTGCAACCATTATGGAATTTGAACCATTTGTTGTTCCAGATGGTACAGAAAAATTAAATCTTCTAGTAGCGAGCTGGAACTCGGTTGACTCTTCTTTTTGGAAGTATCTTGCTCATTTCTTGCAAATCACTTGCTTTCATCAATAATCCTACAAAACCAAGTTTAGAGGAAATTTTATGAGTTTTTACATGAATATGGATATTAAATGCTGAAGCTAGCATGTGAAATGAACTCAAACATAGATGAGTTTTGCACTCATCGAGCCTTTCATTGACATGGCGTTATGACATTATTTTCGGTGAGATCGGTCGAACACACGAGAGACACGTGGGCAATGCGAATTAGAGATATCCAACATCCTCATAAGAGTTATACCGAAAACAAAGTGACACTCACGCAGATTCAAGGGGTGGTGCATGTGAGCAGCCGAGGTGTCGTCACTTGTCGAGGGGTTATATTCCCGATTCTTTGTGGCTAACAAAGAAGTAGCGTTCCTTCCAAAGCTTGTGGGAAGAGGGAAGATCGAAATCACCAGAGGAGGCGCCGATGCGCACGGAAAAATGGGAAGCCCTAGGCGGTTTTCCTTAAGCACTAAAAAGATAAAGGAAACGAAAGCTATCGGGAACAGAGCCTCACGTCACAAAGAAAACCAATGAACCCGACTAAATACCCGACCATTAGTGACGTTGAAGATTGGAGACATTGAAGTCTTTTAAAACCCCTTTTATGAAGGGATGCGGAGAGCGAAGACCATTATAGAAGCTGCTGAAGAAGCGCCATCTTGCGTACAGGAAACCCGGAAATTGAAAACATCGAGGGGCGGGACTTGGGCCTTGGGGTCGGTAACGCCTGGCGAAAGTGGCCCCATACAAGGGACCAACGCTGACCCCAGCTAAAGCATCTTTGAGCAGTTGTGGTCCCGACCCCCGGGGATACTTAATATGGTCTACTCTTCCCTTACCCTTGTCTAAGGGAAAAGGGTGCACCCTTGGAGCATCTCGAAGATCGGCCGGGTGGCATTCCAGGCGCGCCGATTCGCCCGAACCGGCGACGGTAGAAGATCACCTCAATACGCGAGAGAAAAGAGCGTCCAGGACCCATGGTGATGGCGGGTAATGAAGCGGCGAACTGACCACAACACCTCGACGTGTCGCGAAAAGACACCAAGAGAAACCACGACGGTTCCAAAATGTGGAAAAATCTATCTCGGGAAAGAGCGCGAAGGACTACGCACAAAGGTTGGATGGAAACTAAGGAAGGAGGGGATTCGAGCTCGTTAAGCAGAAAAGTTTCAAGATCGAGGGTGCCTGAGGCGAGAGGATGTTTGTGGAAAGAACGAGAAGAGCGAAAGAAATGGGAGAAATGAGCGCGAAAACCGAAGAGTCATCATTATCGCCAAGGCGTGACGGCGACCAAGTATAACTAGCGGCTCGGCGAACCGTGTGCATTCGATCTGAGAAAGCGTTACGACCCATATCCCGCGCTACCGTACACAAGTTGACGATAGAGTTTGAAAAATGGGCTCATAGGCCCACTCGCCAAACCCAAAGGAGAGGCGTGCCCATTAAAACATTGAGCATTTGGCGCCCGGCCAATGAAGGCTTGATCCGCTCGGAAAGGACGGTTATGAGTAATTGAGAAGCTACATTCATAAATTAAACTAAATCCCATCGATAAGGGAAATAAAATAATCTGATAACATATTATCTTGCAAATCCAACTAAATATAAACCAAGAAAATAAGATAATTATGATATATGACTCATTCTGCGGTCAAAGTGGATCCCACCAATGAGGAAGAAAAGATAATTCTAAATAAGGCTCTTTCAGTATCCTTAATCCGTCCGTGCAATAAGCGGGAAATATCCGTCAATGGGAAGAATCTAATCATCCATTGGGAAAACATATACTATAAATGCCGGGTCCTTATTCGATTGAAAGGTCTGCGACACATTAGCCCTCTAGCGGTATATCTTTCTACGATGAGAGCTGACAGGCATCGGAGGCGACCCCGCGACGGCCACGCGGTGTGCTCTTGTTTCACGGAGAAGCTGCAATCAGGCCTTGAGACCGGTCCGACGGTCGAGTCCGACCAGCGACCCCTGCGCTCTAGCCCGGTCAGTTGAAAAAGTCGTAAATCCAGTATGTCCCATTTGGTGTTCGATTACCAAATCTTTTTTATGATCGTTGAATCCCAACCCACTGATCATTCTTGATTTGTCTTTGTTTAGTGTTGCTGATGAGTAGCGTGTAGAAGTTTCTATGAATTTTCAATACCCTAAAGGCTTTTGAATTAAGAATTTGTCTCACTCATTCAGGATTCATCAGTGGTCAATTCTAATCTTCATTTTTAAAGAAAGAAAAAAAAAAATCTTAAATCAAGCATTTAACTTGTCGGTGTTTCAAATTCGCTCGCATGCTCCGAATAATTTTCCTTGAATAAGGATACTCCGTAAAAAGATTTAATATATGTTCTTCCTAAAAATTAAGAACTAAAAAATATCAACAAACAAAGAAAATGCTAAAAAAGAGAAAGGGATTGATGTGCGAAATGACACAATCTTTACTTTGGTAATTAGTGGTGGATTGCAAAATTTGAAGTTTCCCATCATTTTGCATTTTGAGCCTTCGATGTTGAGGTGTGAAATGATAAACATCTTTGGATCAGTTCAGTATTAAAATCATTAAAGTATATTCAAATAAATATGAATAAATGTATAAAAAATAATTTGTTAATATTAAATCTATTTTTTTTAATAATTTTTCCTCTTTCTTTCTTTCACAATTTACCAAAACATAACTTAAAAACTTAAGGTGTTGCCACAGGACACCATTGATGTAAATTTACCATAATTTTTATAAGGATAGTAATTTTTAAATAGGTTATAAGGGAGGAAAAAAAATGGGTAATGAATATTTATGATATTTAACTTTTATACTTTCCCAGTTTATCCTTAAAAACCTTATATTTTTGAAAATAGTGTCTTGTGTTCGGCATTTTCAAAAACTTAATCAGTTGACCCTTTCTCAATTATTTTTATTCCTAATACTGTAGTTGATGACAACAGGAGATTCGCCTGCAAAGAGAGAAAAGAAAAAGATAAAAATTAGCACCACAAAGGAATACAATTAAAGAGGGTGTGGGGTTGGTAATGGGTGTAATCATGCTTGCACATCACTAATTCAATGGTTTCTTTGGGTTACGTACTGTTGAGGATGCTATTGGTGACATATAAACTTGACTTCTTATTCTTTAATCTTCATATAAAGTTGACTTCTTGTTCTTTAATCCTTTATCTGTCCCAAATTATTAATCAATTAAATAAGAAAATAAAAACTAAATTAATTGTATTTGGCTGCCCTGATAGTTGTTCGATTGTCATAGACTTTCCATGTGGAATGAAGATTAAAAAAGGTGAATTAGTTGTCTCTTAAAAAATGATTTCATTATAAATTTGTAATTTCCAGAACTTTAGAAAATGCTTATTCATGAGACATTTTTAGTTTAAATTCATAAATTTTGAAGTTTTAGAAAATATCTTTTCAAGAAACACTTTCAGTTATAATTATAATTTATGAAACTTTATAAAGTGTTTTTTCAAAAGACACTTAGGTAAAATGTAAGATTTTCAAAATTTGAAAAAGTTAATCTCCAAGAGACACTCAATGGGCAAGCACGTGGATTTATGATTATTTCTTTTTATATTGGAGGAGTTTTTATTATTTTTTGGATTAGATGGGAAAACCCTCTTCGAACTTCTATTGGACATAACATATATATGCAATTATGCATGAACGTTACTTGGATTTTGGCTATAAATTAAACTGCATATTTGTTTTATATGAAAAATATGAAAAAACAAAAACAATCAAAATTTTACATATTTAACTTTTTTTTTTAAATACATATTTTAAACTTTCTTAGTTCTTATATAATAGAGAAATAAATGAAATGAGTTTGTCAAATAATAGAGTTTCTGCAGAAAGATTTCAAAAAGATATATTCTTCTCTAAAACATAGGCAATATATAGATACAATTACATCCTAAAAATTAGGTCCTAAAAAAGGGAAAAACAAATTGTTTCTATATCTATATACAAGATTGGTCAACTATCATAATTTCTAAGATTAATTACACAAATTGTTTCTATATCTATATACAAGATTGGTCAACTATCATAATTTCTAGGATTAATTACACAAATTGTTTCTATATCTATATATAAGATTGGTCAACTATCATAATTTATAGGATTAATTACCAAATCAATATAATATTGCGTACAGCTTATGCAGACACTCCCCCTCAAGTTGGTGCATAGATGTCTATCATGCCCAACTTGTCAATTATACCATGAAACACCTTCCCTGAAACTGCCTTTGTGAGCATATCAGCCAACTGACTCTCGGATTGAATAAATGGGAATTGTATAATCTTTTCATCAAGGTTCTCCTTGATGAAATGACGATCAACTTCAACATGTTTAGTGCGATCATGTTGAACAGGATTTTGTGCAATTTGAATGGCTGCCTTATTATCCTGATAGAGATTCATAAGTGTAGCATATTGATCCCCCAGTCCTCGATTACATTCATATCATAACATTTCGCATACACCATGAACCATACCTCGAAATTCAACTTTGCGCCGATCTTGCTACTACCTTGCTGTACTTTGTGGTGCGGAATTACCTTCCACAAAGTAAAGTAACGGATATTGGACCTTAAGTTTGTTTGATCACCGCCCAATCCAGAATCATGTATCCTTCAGCGTTAGAATGCCATTTTTGAGAACAACAAACCTTTTCCTGGAGCACTCTTTAAGTATCTTAAGATCCGATAGTCTGCTTCCATATGTTCTTCACTCGGTGCATGCATGAACTGGCTCACAACGCTCACCGCATATGATATATCTGGCCTTGTGTGTGATAAGTAGATTAATCTTCAACTATCGATAGGCCAGCGTGCGGTGGGCTTGATGCAGGAGAATTCCGGGCATATGATTGTTTCCATGGCGTCTCTCTTTGGTTTGCAATCAAGCATTCGGTTTACGTTGAAGATCTAACACATATTTTTCATTTGTAAGCAAGACTCCATGTTTTCAATCTTACTACCTCAATTCCTAAAAAATATTTAAGTTGCCGAGATCCTTCATTTCAAAATTTTGTGTCATATCACGCGTAAAGCTTTCATTTTGCATGGGTCATCTCACATCGAACCATATCATCAACATACACAATTAAAGTTGTTACTTTTCCTTCTTGTGTTTTATAACAAAGTGTGATCCTGGTGCTGCTTATGGCAAGATTTCCTTCATTGTAGTCGAGAATCTCCCAAACCATGCTCTAGGTGACTATTTCGATATACAATGACTTTTTTAATTCTGAACTTCACCTTTATGAAGAACCATTTTTAACTCCGGTGGTGGCTCCATATGGACCTCTTCTTCCAATCTCCATTGAGAAAGCATTTTTAACATCAGGTGTTGGCTGCGAGAGAATTCGGTCTGATTTCTTCTTATGGATATAAGAATCTGGTGTGATCTGCTTGGTGCAAAAGTATCACGATAGTCTATCCCATGCAACTGCGCATATCCCTTCGCAGCTAGTCGGACTTTATATCTATCGATACTTCCATCTGGTTTTTGAGTTTCATCATTGAACACCCATACCGTCAATTGGCATTCCTTTAGAAAGCGATGGAGACAAGTTCCCAGTGGCATTCTTTTGTAGAGCCTCCATCTCTTCGTTCTTAGCCTTTCTCCATTTTGAATTAGCCAATGCATCACACATTACTAGGAATAAGCTATGGACAATTGATTAACGATAAATGCATATGGATTCGGTCGACTATGAGATGACATGGTTATTAATTGGGTATTTGGTGGCGCTTCAGATCGGAGTTCATCTGCCATTTTTTTTTTAATTCCCTATTCAATCTTTGTGGATGTCTGAATTGTATTTTACTGCAGGGAACATATGTTTCATTAGACTCTCAAAACACGAGTTCATACTTACTTGAGGAGGAACATTAAGGTTGATTCTTTAGTTAATGGTGTAGATGGGGGCAGCTGCGGGGGTATCGGTGGTGATTCACTCGGTTCGCGGTGTGATCACGGCCTTGTTGCACAACGTAGCCCCGATATTCATTCACCTTTTCCAACTCAATACGACTCATCACCTCTACCGCTCTCTTGTTGAATATTCAGCTCGATAAACTCATCACTGCTTCATTCTCTTCACTTGAGCTCTCCCCACGAAGAGAATTTTTTAAGACTCCCAGGAGTAATAAGGCTCAATTCTCGGAAGAGGCATCTGGAGTCATGTAGCTTTGGTTTGTGGATCATAGCACCTATATCCTTTTTGAAAATCGAGTGACAAAACACATCGTTTTGCACATGGATCAAGTTTATTTCTCAGATTTTGGGGATGTGAACATATACGAATTACATCCAAAAACTTCGGGGTTGAGATTCGGAAGATGGGAAATTGAAAGTAAGGTGCAATTTACATTGAGGTTTGAAAAGTGTATTACTTGAGAAGGTGTTCGGTTGATAAGTGGCGCCAGTTTCACGGCCATGATAAATCGAGGCATGTTCATGTCGAAGGGAGAACCGCCACTACCTCAAAGTTGTCTATTCTTTCTCTCACGCCAATCCATTTGTTGTGGAGCATAGGTGCATGGTCGATAGCCCGAATTCATGGTTTCTCAAAAAAATTCAGAGAGAGCATCCATAAACTTCAGTACCATTGTCGGATTGCGAACCGCAGATACGCTTTTGTGCAGGTGTGAGTCATTTGTGAAGTGCGGAATGCTAGACACACATCACTTTGGACACGAGTCATTCTAATTGCATTCATCAATAAATGTCACAAAGTAATGAGCTCGAGATATAGAACCTTTGCGGGACCCCGAACATCAGTGAATAACCCAGGTTACGAACTTTTATTCGAGACTTGGTGGATAAAAAATACGGTGGCTCTTAGCCGGTTCACAAGTGTCCTGATAAGAAATTCCTATCATTGATCTGAGAAAAAGTTGGTTGCAATTTCTTAAGATAGCAAAGAAGATGTCACATCTACGGTGCCATAACCATATAGTTGCTTTCGAGGCCTTGTCTTTCGCGCTAGTTTGATTTACTTTGTTGATTTTCAATCCCAGTTCTTTGGCAACTCTAAGTAGTAAAGTTTGCCACAATCCCAACACCATAACCAAGAATCTTCGAGGGTTAGAATGTCTTGAAAAGACACAAAATGAGGGCCAAGGATTGCGATTACAAGAGGTTGAAGTAATTTGGCTAACGGACAAAGGTTGTATTCAAGAGATGGAGCAAGCAAGGAGCCGTATCTAATGTGAGAGTATTAGACAAGATAACGGATCCTTCCCACGGTAATAGGGAGTACTACCGTGGCGGTGGAAATAACTGATTGAGAAGAAGGGAGAACAAATTTTTAAGCGGCGGAGTCCTCGTCATGTGATTGGATACTGTATCAATAATCGAGTTCTATTCTTGAAGTTGGAAAATCGGATCTTTACCAATAATGCGGATGGAGCAACATTTGTAGTGGCGTGGTTGATTTTCTTCCGACGATGTGATCCATAGCTTTCGGCAATCTTTTACGAGGCTTCTTTGAGAAGTCCACCACTCGAAGACTCATGTGACTTTACGAGGGTGATGGGTTTCGAAGGAAAAAATACGTATACGATGGTTTCTTGCAGACTTCTTTGGGATCAAGCTTGCTTTGATACCATGTCAAACAATAGAGTTTCTGCAGAAAGATTTCAAAAAGATATATTCTTCTCTAAAACAGAGGCAATATATAGATACAATTACATCCTAAAAATTAGGTCCTAAAAAAGGGAAAAACAGAATTGTTTCTATATCTATATACAAAGATTAATTAAACTATCATAATTACACAAATTGTTTCTATATCTATATACAAGATTGGTTAACTATCATAATTTCTAGGATTAATTACCAAATCAATCTAATATTGCGTACAGCTTATGCAAACAAAGTTAGAATAAATATATAGATTTAATTTATTAAGTTTAAACATTTTTTTCTCTAATTTTTTTCTTCCGTTTTTTTGAGTAACAAAAATAGAGACTTAAGTTTGCCCCTCACCCACTTAGTGTGCTTGCTTGATTTTGGCTATAAATTAAAGCGCATCTTTATTTCCACCTACCAAAAACAAAAAGATGACAATAGAAATCTGACCACAACCTCTTGGTAATCTCAAAGAACTTCTAGAAAAATTCATCCGGTCAGCCGATGAACGGTCGGAGAACACCAAGCCCCTTGAAGGGGTGACGGTGCCGATCATCTCCTTGACGGAGTCTGGCGGCGATCTCTTGGTGAAGGAAATCCACAAGGCTTGTAGCGAGTGGGGATTTTTCCTTCTCTAGGATCATGGTATATCTTTTTAATTGATAGAAAAGTTGCAACAGGTTGGGATGGAATTCTTTAAACAATCTCAGGAGGAGAAGGAGAAGTATGCAAATGACCCTTCAATTGGTAAGTTTGAAGGGTATGGAACCAAGATGACTAAGAACCTTGATGAGAAGGTAGAGTGGGTTGATTATTTTTTCCATATCATGTCTCCACCTTCTAAGGTGGACTATCAGATATGGCCCCAAATCTCTTCATCCTACAGGTACGTAAATCAATCCCCCCATGCATGGTTGCATGTTTTTGTTTAATTTTATCCATTTCCATATCTATGTTGGAAACCAGGCCTCACAACATCAGTATTTTGTTCCGTATCCATCCATTTCCGTTGCCGGAACCATTTGGTGAAAGGGCTTCAATCACAAGTTGAACTGTTTTTCCAAAAACCACTTTTTTATTTTATAAAATTAACAATATTTTTATATGCGTTTTCTTCTTAAGTGGTAGAAGAATTAATATATTTGAAGTTTGCAAGCATCACGTTCAACTATTACCGATCATAATTATAATATATTAGCATCGTTATGGCCAGAATCATGTGCAAACAATCTTCTATTATCATAACCTAGCTTTAGGCTCCTTTGGAACCCGGATCATAACAGTCTTAAGGCTCCCTTTTGAACTGGTTTGGTTTTATCTTGAAAAATATAAAAGAAAATTAAATATAATCAAAATTTTACAAAATTTTAAATTTCTTAGTTTTTATGTAATAGAGAAACAAATAAAATGATTTTGAATAAACATATACAATTAATTTATCAAGTTTAAACCTATTTTTTATTTTCCTCCAAATTTTATTTCCTTCAACTTTTCCTCTTTGTTTTCTTTCTTTAGTACTTTACAGATTTCAAACGGAGCCTTAAGGCTTTTTTGGTTCCTATTTTTGAAAATCGTTTTATATTTTTCAGAACAAAAAAATAATGGGAAAAATAATGAGAACATTCAGAACCAAAGGTGTATCCTATGTTTGATTGTTTTCCTTGTTTTTTCAGAAAAAAAAAAAAAAAGCAGTTTTCAAAAAATGTAACCAATTACTAATCTACTACGATGAAAAGGCGGAGTAGAGGTGAGATGGTATTTCACAATAAATTGTTTATAAAAAAGATCGATGTTTAATTTAAATTATATATATAAATATAAATATGACTAGTACTTTGAAGAGTGAGTAGATATATAGTTAGAAGTTCCATCGATTGGCTTCACAGGGAAGTCTGAGAAGAGAGAGAATAAAAGGGAAGTAGTGAAGAAATGTGAGATAAGTGTTGGAGCGCTCCTCGGGAGGGGCTTGGTTTGGGAAGGGAAGGCCTAGCAAATCATCAAGTATGGCGGTGATGAACTTGAACTTGAAATGAAGATCAATATGTATCTGCCATGCCCACAGCCTAAACTAGCTCTTAGTCAGACCTCACCACAAACATGTAAACTCTACTTTACTGGAATCCTAATGATGTTCCAGGCCTTCAAGTATGGAAAGACAATAACTGGGTTGTTGTTGATTATTTTCCAAATGCTCTCTTTGTCCATGTAGGAGATCAAATTGAGGTAAAAAAAAAAAAATCTAATTGGATTTTTGAAAATTGTTCTTGAAACAGGTTCACATGCGCCTCAAAGCAGTCCAGCCTGCATTGACTTGCGGGAACTGTGTGTCTCATATCATGAGACCCATACATGAGTAAAATGACCCAGTAGGGCCCATCGTCCATACTCGTCCAAGCGGTTACAAAACCATACATTTCTATAGATCCGAGTTATTACATCGCTCTTAATACAAAACATATATTAAAAACTGGTTCGTTCTAAATATATACACAAAACATGAATCGAGCCACGATCGAGTTAAGCTTCATAATCCAGGCCTGCAGGAGCGCGAATGCACTGTACTGTCACATTGCACGAAAGGGGGTCCCACGACGGGGTATTTGCTAGTAAGAGATAAATCTTCTGAGTACTTCGGCACAGGTGCACATGCAAATGATCATTTCCGCAGTCAAACCCGACAACCAATCCATGCGTACATGTTGTCTATCCTTTTGGAAAAAAAAAAAAACTACATGCATGTATGAGGCGACGCTCTACATGCCCCGTATCGGGTGACCTCAGGCCCACCACCAAATGCAGTGCCGATAAATCCATACGAAAGTCGATCGACTCCCGTCTCATAACCGTAGTTTATGTGATATTTATTTAATCGTTCGTGTCTTTTTGGAGCAACGAGAACTTTTCGGGGTCTGTTGGTCTCACCCACCCCTTCGACATTTTTCGGGCTTTCCTGGTGGTCTGTCTAACCGGGTTTCGGGCTTTTCACATGAAGTGTCTATCCCCTACTTGCTACGACACTATTGGTTTCATTTTCATTGCTGCTTGTGGAACTCAATTGGACTCCGTCCCATTCGCAAACCCACACGATTCGGTACCAAGCGCGGTCTTAGAATCGATACCATGTACACCCATGTGTGGGGTGTTGCCTTACCTGATGCAATGCGATTTGTGCCTTTGCCTCGAACCCATGACCCGATGTATGAAGACCTCTACATGGACATTCTACACCGTACACTATGTGTGTGCTATGAACACTCATGTCTAATGCACGCAACATTTCACATATTTAGTTCAACATCAACATACATGCAGTCATGTTAATATTCCACACATTCAAATTAGTATATCACATAAGCATGCACTACATCTTTTCTATCATTCGGTTCATTCGTAATACGACATATCATTCAAGTATGTATTAACATAATTCCAGACCATTACTTAAGCCCAGTAATGCCATAATTCATATTCATTTGAGACATAGTATATCGAGTCCATAAAAACCATTCATATAAGTATTTCCCTATTTATCCACATATATCACATAATTTCACATATTGACATGTTATTCAATTTATGGCAAGAACACACATTAGCCATTCATTCATAAATCCGCCGTAGCCAGCGCCGAAATAATCTGGACATGGATTCGGAAAGTCGATTTTGTAAATGCCACAAAAAATCCAACACGCAATTCCCTGCTCAGTCCATACGCAACCCTAAGCATTTCGATTTGACGTTAAAAGCGAAGTTTGGAAACGAGCGGACCGTTCCTCAGCGTCGTGACCCATTATAATATTCAGCCTATGTTTTGACTAAGCACTTTGTTACAGTAATTTTAGACTCGGCAGGCTTTCCGTGGAAATCTGAAACGTGCAAATTAGAGTTCGGAAGGGAAAGTTATGGCCGTTTGAAGTTGATGCGGCTGATTCACAAGATGTCTTGTTTGGAGCACACCAGTTTGCCGATACGCTTGGGATTTTGTTGTCCTGGAACATTGTTCGGTTTGGGCGGATCCGAAACCTCATGAAACGGAGTCTTTGACCATCATATTCATAGAACCACACATCTTAAATTCCCTGCAAAATGAGTGACCGTTAGGCCATTCGTTGCCTTGGCATAAAAAACCAGTAGGAGAAAACCTGTTGTAGTGCGATTCAGGGTTCTTTCTTTGTCTTGAGTGCGCTCCTTTGCCACGACTCCTTCCTTCCCCTCTCTTTTCTTTTCCTCTCTTCCTCCTTTTTCTTCTCCTCTTTTCTTCTTCCCTTTTCTTTTCTTTCCCTCCATTTCTCTTCTCCTTTCCTCCCTTTCTCTTTTCCTTTCCTCCCTTTCTCTTTTCCCTTCCTCCTCCTTCTCCTTGATGCTCTCTGAACTGGTGGAGCTCCCATTTATAGCCTTCAAGGTGCCACTGCATGTTGACACATGGCATGCCATGTGTCACACATGGCTTGCCATATGTCACGTGTAATGCTTTTGCTATGCATTTGTGACACATGGCGCGCCATGTGTCACCCTCATCAGTTCGCCATTGTGTCACCCCTATGGCTTGCATGTGCTTGGGCTGCAGATTGCCTCGAGAAATACGTGAAATTCAACTATCTCGAATTCCAGCGAAGTGTTGGGTAGCTAGATTTCGCGTGACGATTTCAATGGTGCAATATGTGTCGTCATCCAAGATCTAGAAAAATCCCAAATTTCCTCCGGACTATTTTTGATAAATTACCGTTTTGTCCCCCTTTTTTTTGAAACATTTAAATTTAAAATTTTCACGGGTTTTACTCTCTCCCCCCCTTAAAATAATTTCGTCCCGAAATTTTCACATACATACCCATTCAAACACATGCATATGCAGCAGAGTCATTTTGAAACATTAATGACTAAGCATACCTTCCACGTTGAACCGAAGGGGATAGTTGTATACGGTGTCTCGCGCTCCCATGTCGCCTCCTTGACTCCTTAGTGCTGCCACAACACCTTTACAAGCCTCACGGTCTTCCCATAAAACTGCTCCCGGCTATCCATGATCGCCTTTGGTCCCTCCTCGAAGGTCCGTCGCATCAACATGGCTAGCCCCAATCCACTATATGAGTTGGATTTGGAGTGTACTTCCAGAGCATATAGACGTGAAACACCTCATGAACGCTCGACAAACTTGGCGACAATGCTAACCAATACGCAACTGCGCCCACCCTCTCGAGTACCTCGAAGGGTCCAATGTACCTCGGCGACAGCTTCCCTCATTCTTGAATCGATCCTCCTCTCTTGACATCACCTTCAGAAGACATGATCACCGCCCCTCGAACTCTAGCGGTCGTCGTCATTATGCTCCAGCGTAACTCTTCTGCGTCTCTGACGTGGGAGGCCGTACGGATCATACCCGCGCTTCTCAGGGGTGTCTCTAATCAAATGCTGGACCCATTGATGGGCTCTCTCCCACCTACATCCCTTTATATGATTGATCCAACGCCCAGCTCCCATTAGAGGCCTCATGAAACCATACGAATACTCGCGTGCATTGTGTAGGCGAACTCTACGAGAAGCGAAGTGCTCCTGACTACCCTTGAGATTGGGCGCATGCTGCCAACATGTCATAAAAAATGCAGATAGTCCCTCACGATTGACCATCCATCCGGGGATGAAGCGGTACTCAGCCGGCAGTTGTGTCCCCATGGCCTTCTAGAAACTCTTCAGGCCCGGAGCGCAGCGGGGATCGATCTAATACGCAGGGTGGTACTCCATCGCAGCCGTACTATCCGGTATATACAACCTGCAAAATTCCTCCAGTGTGAAGGTCATCCGCACGGCCAGATAATGTGCTGACTTGGTGAGTTGGTCCACTATAACCCACACCGCATCATGCTTTCGCGATGTCCTTGGAAAGTGAGCCACAAAGTCCATCGTGATGTGTTCCCACTTCCACTCTACCATCTCCAATGGCTGGAGTAGCCTTGTTGGCCTCTGGTGCTCAGCCTTGACCCGTTTGCATGTGAGACACCATCGGACAAAATCCTCGACATGATTCTTCATCCTGCTCCAGTAATACTGGCGATGAAGGTCACGATACATCTTCGTGCCACCTGGATGCACATCGAATCGGGAGGCAGTGGAACTCCACAGGATCTCTCTAAAATCCGTCATTGGGGACCCTGACCTGCATCCCCTATACAAGGCACCATATGTGTGAATGGCCGTACCCGTCCATTGTACCAGTATGCTCGGTCCTTGATGGACACTAGCTTTGCGTCCTACCCCTGGGACTCTATCACTCTGCTTAGTAGAGACAGCGTAGCCATCGGACTTCCATAGGGTGCAGGGCTTGCTCCTTCGTCTTATGTCTGAACTGCCGCTATCTCGAGCATCTCGCGTCCCGAAGCTATCGCAGCGGTACTCCCAGTGACTTAAGTGGTCACGTGGCTTGACCACATTTGCCTTACCGGGATGGTAATCGTAATCCTCCAAAAACTCCATCCAACTACGCTGCCTCATGTTGAGTTCTCGCTGCGTGAAGATGTATTTAAGACTTTTGTGGTCTAAAAACATCTCGAACTGCTCACCATACAAATAATGACACAAAGCCTTCAAGGCAAAGACAATGGCCGTCAACTCCATATCGTGTGTAGGGTAATTTTGCTTGTGATTCTTCAACTGTCGAGAACCATAAGCCATAACTTTCCTGGACTGCATTAGAAAACATCCCAGTCTATCCTTCGAAGCATCAGAGTACATTGTGTACCTCTGTCCCCTTTCTGGGACTATTAGAATAGGAGCTGAAGTAAGCCTTCTCTTCAATTCCTGGAACGCTCGCTCACATGAGTCATGCCACACAAACTTGACCTCTTTCCGGGTCAATCTCGTCATAGGAGCTGCTAGCCGGGAGAAATCCTTTATAAACCTCCTATAATACCCTACCAATCCCAAGAACTGTGTATCTCAAAGACTGACTTCGGTCTCTCCCAACTCATCACAGCCTTAACCTTCCCAGGGTCCACTGACATGCCTGAAGATGACACCATGTGTCCCAAGAAACCCACCTCAGTAAGCCAAAACTCGCACTTACTGAACTTGGCATACAACTGATGATCTAAAAGTCGTAGTACGATTCTCAAGTGATCCTCATGCTCCACCTCCGACTGGGAGTAGATCAGGATGTCATCAACAAAGACCACCACAAACTGATCTAAATAGGGCTGGAACACCCTATTCATGAGATCCATGAATGCTGCTAGTGCATTAGTCAATCCAAAGGGCATCACTGTAAACTCAAAGTGCCCATATCTCGTCCTGAACCCTGTTTTAGGGATGTCTGCCTCCTTAACTCTAAACAGATGGTAACCAGTGAGAAGGTCTATCTTGGAGTAGACTCGCGCCCCTCTCAGCTGATCAAACAAGTCATCAATCCTCGGTAATGGATACCGATTCTTGATTGTAACCCTGTTCAACTATCTATAATCGATGCATAGTCGAAGGGTCTTATCCTTCTTCTTCACAAATAGAAGCCTGGGTGCCCGTGGTGAAGTGCTTTCGTCCCAATGAAACCCTTGTCGCTCTGTATACGGACGCCCGAGGCTCCACCACAACTCAATCGATGCCATCCTATGTGGAAGTCTACATCCCTCGGTGGAGGTAAGCTTGATAGCTACGATCGAAAAAACATCCCCGCCGTACTCATAGACCACCCAGAGGTAAACTACGTATCTGTCTCGCCTCGTCCTCCAGTCAAATTTAGCTAATGGCAGTCATTCTACGTGCCATTGTGAATCGGTACGCGATTATGGGGTGAAGCATCATGCCTATTCCCCTGAAACACACAACACAAGAACCGTCTGGTGTGTAAGCGGTAACTCTCATACGGTCACAATCTATGACAACCCAATGTGTCGTCAACTAGTCCATCCAGAGGATGACCTCGAACTCTGACATGTCTATGACCCGAAGATCCACCGTGAGTAGAATCCCGGAGATCTCTAACTCACATCCCCGACATATCCAATAAATTCTCTCCTTAGTCCCTAGGGGAGAAAGCACATGCAGTGGCTCGTCTAAGGTCTCAACCTACAAGCGATACTCTCACCTGAGATCACGTGATAAAGGGTCCCGATGCACGGGTCAAATACCCTTGCCCATGCGAAAAAGAGTAGAAAGCGTACTGAATCCAGTGATATGTTGCCTCAGTTTGTGGAGTAACGACGTAGAAAAGCCCTTGAGTCCCAGGTACCGGCAGGCCTGTCCTCGGCCTTGACCCGTAACTGGCATCTACGGCGCAATGCGTGCGGCGGGGAGGTTTCGTCTGACACCTTAGGACTGATCTTGGTTCCTCGACCGTCTTGGAGGGTGGAGGAATAAGCCCCGTGTCGTGCTGTCCTCGCCCGATGGCGGGACTCACAGTGTCCGAAACCACAGGATCCCTTGCCTGCATGGGAAATCCTTTTCATATGTCAGTGATGGCGAAATAAACCCGCTGTCGCGATTGGGAGCCTTACTTGACCTTGCCCCTGATGGCTGCGGCTCTGAAACCCTCACAAACTAGAAGCCTTTGGCTTCTTTCCCGAACTAGAAGCAGACTAACTCTCCTTCCTCTTGCCACCAGCACCCGCATCTCGGATGCTCCGTGCGTCCTCTATCTCTCGCTCAATGATCAAAGTTGTACTGACCATCGAGTCTATATCTTGTAGGTTCTCATCACTAAATCTTGCACCGAATGGACAACTTCAGCCATCAGCCCAGACTTCCTTACCTTGGCCCAGGTGTCGGTGGCCACATAATCATCGAAGCGTGCCAACTTTGTGAATGGCTGCGTGCTCGAACACGTTCATAGATCCTTTGTCACCGACAGGAACTTTCGGGGCCTTCGCATGCTTCGGAGGGTGCTTCCCCATGAGATAATTACGAGAGAAATCATCCCATGTCATGATCTCCAAGTCCACGGAAATTCGTGACCCACTCCCACGGATCTGGGACTCGCCCTCGAGTTCAGGATGACCGGCGTATCCAAGGCGTATAAGAGGTGATATCATGCGGAGAATCCTCCTCAATCGCGCAAACCAATGATCGGCTACCGGCCGGGTCCCTCCTCCTGAGCGTCGAGGAGGATGATGTGACTTGAACCTCTAGAGGTTACTAGCACCTCCTTGACCTCTAGTTGCATTAGCCACATGCATCGGTGGCTGCTCCCGCGGCACCATAGCCTCATGAAGGCACAGTTGATGAAAAGCAGGTGGCGGTCGACCATCACCTTGGGCCGGCCTCACGCCCCGTCCTCTACTTGCCATCTACACAAGTCAAACAACAAGTTTAGAATCATTTTAATGTCCTACTATTAGCGCACATGCTGACCAATAGTAGACCTAATATCTTGAACCATCCGTTCGTTTCCCGAACTCCTAAGGTTACGTTTTTCAACCCTAGTGTTCGCATTTCCTACATACATCCTACCATGTATATAATTCACATAATTTGTAACACATAATCACGCACATACAATCAAAGCATATACAAGAAAACACACAATGCATGTTGTGATCTAATCCTGTCCTGTGGGCTCCTAGGTAACCTCCAACCTAGACCTTCATAACAAACTATGATCTAGATATCAATTTCCTGAGCACTAGGTAATTCTAACTCAAGCTCCGACACCAAGCTATACCAAGCTGTGATGCTCTTATACCTTAATGACCATGGCCTAAGCCTAAGTCCCTAAAGCCCTAGGTACTCGTGTGCTGTGCTCACGATAACAAGCTTTAATGCCCCCGAGCACCGGGGTCCACATTGACCAGACAACTGCGCGAAACACATTGTGTCTCATATCATGAGACCCGTACATAGTAAAATGACCCAATAGGGCCCATCATCCATACTCGTCCATACAGTTACAAAACCATACATTTCTATAGATCCAAGAGTTATTACATCACTCTTAATACAAAACATATATTAAAACTGGTTCATTCTAATATATACACAAAACATGAATCAAGGCCATAATCCGGCTAAACCGTAATCCAGGCCTCTAGGAGCGCCGTTTGCACATGCACAGTCTGTGCCAGAAAGGGGGTCCCACAGCGGGAGTGAGCTAACGCCAATGAGATAAATCCTCTGAGAATACTTCTCACCTAGGTGCACATGCAAATGATTATTTCATAGTCAAACCAACAACCAATCCGTGCATACATGTTGTCCTTTCATGGAAAAAAAAAACTACATGCATGTATGAGACGACGCTCTACATGCCCCCATGTATCGGGTCAACCTCAGACCAACCACCAAATGCGTGCGATAGAAATCGATACCAAGTCGGTCGGCTCCCAGTTTCCTGGCCGTAGTACATGTGATATTTATTTAATCGTTTCGTGTCTTTTTGGGCAACAGAACTTCTTGGGGTCTCACCACGGGTCTCTTACACCCTTCGACATTTTTTGGGCTTTCGCCGATGGATACGCTGCCTAACCAGGTTTTCAGGCTTTTCACCTGAGCGGGGTGTCTATCCCCTACTTGCTACGCCCGACACTATTCGTGTTCCATTTTCATTTAACAATGGAACTTCAGTGCACTTGATCCATTCAAAGCCCACACGATTCAGCACGAACGTAGTGCCGCCATAAATCTGTATACACACACCCATGTCACGGCGTTCTGACACACCAGTAGTGATTTGTTTTGATTCATGAACCCATGACCAATGTATGAAGACCTCTACATGGACATTCTACATCGTACACGACGTGTGTGCTATGAACACTCATGTCTAATGCACACAACATTTCACATATTTAGTTCAACATCAACATACATGCAGTCATGTTAATATTCCACACATTCAAATCAATACATCACATAAGCATGCACTACATCTTTTCTATCATTCAGTTCATTCATGTCAACACATCATTCAAGCATGTATTAACATAATTCCAACCATTACTTAGGCAAATGTGCTAATTCATATTCTGAGGATGAGACATAGTATGTCAGTCATAAAACCCAATGCATATAATTATTTCCATCTTTATCACACATATATCACATAATTTCACATATTCAACATGTTATTCAATTTATACTTCAAGAACACATTAGCCATTCGACCATAAATCCGGCCCGTACTTAGCCTCGGAAATAATATGGACTTAGTCGAGAGAAAGTCAATTTTATGCAAATACCACACAAAACATCCAACACGCAATTCCTGCTCAGGCCATACGCAGCCCCGAAGCATTTCGGTTACAAACCCGATTCCAAGCGAAGTTAGGAAACGGTAGACCATTCCTCAAATGTACGTGACCCGGTGATGTTCGGCCACGTTTTGGCTGACACTTTGTCCCCATTAAATTCTAGACTCATTGAGCTTTCCTTAGAGTTCAAACGTTACCGTCGGAGTTCGGACGGGGAAAGTTATAGCGTTGAAGTTCTTTGCTGACGATTCACAGGGTGTGCGGAAATTTGAGCACACCCGTTTGCCGATCTGCTTTCGGGATTGTTGTTGTCGAACCTGATATTGTTCGATTTTGGGCGATCCCGAACCTCGTAGAAACGGTCTTTGACCATCACACGATCACGCCAAGACCACACACATCGCCATTCACCTGAAATAGGGCAAAACCGTTAGGCCATTACGTGGCCCCTAAGCGTAAAATAACCAAAGTAGGAGGAAACCTACCTCTTGTAGCGCAGTTCTGAGTTCTTTTCCATCTGGGTCTGCTCACTGCCCGACACTCCTTCCTTTTCCTCTTTCTTTTTCCTCTCTTCCTACTTTTTCTTCTTCCGTTTTCTTTTCTTTTCCTTTCCTCCCTTTCTCTTTTCCCTTCCTCCTCCTCCTTCTCCTTCTTTGCGCTCTCTGGCTGAATTGGAAGTCCCGTTTTATAACCAAGGTACCGTACATGTTGACACATGGCATGCCATGTGTCATCTGCATGCCTTTGCCATGCATTGTGACACATGGCTTGCCATGTGTAAGACGCGAGAAAATTCCAATTTTCTGAAAAAGGGCAAAATGGTAATTTTGGTAAAAATCCAAAATTTTTCTAGATATTGGATGATGAAACGGACTTCACCGTTGGAATCGTCTCGCGAAATTTAGCTACCACGTCGAATTTCGTGGAATTCAGAGACGATCGAAATTTCACGTTTTTCTAGACATCGGGTGTTCGAGTGCCGTAAAACGGCATGTAAGAGACATGTGACATGACAAAAGTCACATACTACATGTACCCATGTGACACATGTTGCGTGATTAGAGAGAAGATGAGATGAATGTTTTATATTAGGCAATGTGTCAAAAATTAAGACAAAAGGACAAGATGGGAATTAATGGAAAGTTTTATGAGAATAAGACAAGGATGAATAGTTATCTTCTCTACCAATTTGAAGACAAAAAACGTGCAGGGGCTGGAAAGGTGTAGAAAGTTGGGTTTTGAAATTTTAGAGAGAGAGAGCTACTTCTCTCTAGATTTCCCGCCGTTCGGATCGTCGGTTCACTTCGGGCCGAAAAGTAAAGCTGTTCTACGCGGCGAGGGCTACACGTGGACACTGATTTGGTGAAGTTCCGACAACTCCAAGAGGTAGGGATCTTTTCCTACTTGGTTTATTCTTTGGCTAAGAGCCATTTTATGGATAGAGATTTGTTGAGGCCTGAAGGGCCGTGATATCGAAAACTTTGAGCTAGAGTGGAAAATCTCTAATTGTGTAGTAGTGAGCAGTGCCAGCGAGGGTTTCCTTTGTTCACGTGAGTGGACCAGGTGTGATTTTTGTGTTGTTAGTGATTCAAAATAGATTGCTTGTAATTGTTAATTAGCCAGTAGGCCTAATTTTGGTGTTATTGATGTGAATTTAATAATATGAATTGTGTGAATTAATTATGTTAATATATACATGTTTTATATATTAGCATGAGTTGTTGGAATTGGCATAATGTATTCCATATGCATTGGAGCACCCTAGAATATTAGAAGTGAGTGCATGACACGAAAATGAAAGAAAAGGAAAAATGTTTGTGAAAGGAATTTCGACGGAAGATTTTCCGGAGAATTGTGTTGGGAGATTGTCCAACAATTCACGTCGGAGGGGCCCATGAATTGTTTCGGAGGGTTATCCAACAGATTCGCCTCGGAGGGTAGTCCAATGTATTTATCGAATCTCTATAGTAAGTTTTTGAGAACAAAAAACTTTTGTTTTGAAAACTGGATATTTTACTCGCATTTGGCTTAGGCATGTGTGAGGGAGTCGGTGAGGACTCGAGACATGAGATTAGGCATGTAGACATTCAAGTAGGATCATGTATTTTCTTGAGTGTGATTGTTTGCCATGACATGTGCACTTAAGTGGAGAGTAACCCACATATAGGAAATTATCATTTACTAGGCTTTCTTTCCTTACTTTGTCGAGGGATCATATTTCGGTACAAGGAGTGTACGGGAGGCAGCTCACTAGGGCGCGTTTAGAAAGCTAGGTTTATTGGCTTTGGTAGAGACTTTGTATAACATGTATTAAAATTGTAAATCTTAATATATGTTGAATTAAAGTGATTCTTAACTCTTGAACTATGTTATATAGTTGATATGTCTATTAGTGATGGTAGAGGCATGGGCCCAGTGGCCATTTGCTCGCATGTGGACGGTGGTCATTGTAAACTATTGGGACGGAACATGCGGCGGGTGAGAACTAAGGTCTGAAGGAAGCTACGCGATTTTCGTGGTGGTGTCAGTTGCCGACATCCATGAGTATTTCGCAGGTTGACGGGTTGTCAACGAGACACCCCGGTTTTGGGGCGTCACACCATGTGTCACCCACATGGTTCGCCATGTGTCATCCACATGGCTCACCATGTGTTGCCCGACACCCGTTGCCTTGAAATACGTGAAATTTCGACTATCTCGGAATTAACGAAATTCGACTGGGTAGCTAGATTTCGCGAGACGATTCCAACGGTGTAATCCGTTTTGTCATCCGAGATCTAGAAAAATCTCAACTTTTCTCCGGACTATTTTCGATAAATTACCGTTTAGCCCCCTTTTTTTGAAAAATTTAAATTTAAAATTTTCACGGGTTTTACAAGTTCACCATTTTGGGGCTTGTTTGTTTATAGTTTTTGTTTTGTCTTTTCCTTGTTTTTCAAAAATTTAGCAACAAAAAAGTCCTAAGATTCGAATTAGAACAAGCGATAAATAATATTTGTAGGTGCTGAGCAATGGGAATCTGAAAGTGTTCTCCATAGAATACGAGTGAATAAAGGAACGAACCCGCATGTCATGGGCTGTTTTTTGTGCACCACCCCATGATGCCATGATCGGCCCTCTCTTCACGGCTGGTTGATGAACAAAACCCATCCAAGTATTCAACCAAAACATATGCTGACTTCTGCTACTGCAAATTTAATAACCTTCCACAATAAGACTAATATATATATAAATATATATATATGCTTCTATTATAAGCATGCATTTCTGCATTTGCATCTTTGGATCAGACTTTTGTTCTATTATTTATTTCATCTGCCATCGCAATTTTTAATTTATTGTATGTTAATCAATAATGCAAAATTTATAGTTCTACAAGGTTGATGTGATAGTGCATTCAACTCTCTATCCACAATTTTTGGTTGAGAAGCTAGTCTTCCTCCATGGTGTCTCCCTTGTCTGGCTAGTATCCCACTGCATATTTAGTCTTTTCCCCCTTTTGAAGTTTTCTTTTTCAACATTGTAGTAATGTAAGCTATCTTGGTCTGAATCAACTTCTATTTCTCCATTATGATAAAGAAGAGGAGTTGTTCACAATGGTGTACACATCATCAAAACCAACCAAGATATCAAACCGGATGTTGTATTCTTTAACCCATATTATATTGTTAGCATCCTTCAACATCCATATGTTCATCATTTGAGGAATTGCAAAGTTATCTACCAAGCATAGAAATCCTCTCAACTCCACAAAAAACATGTAGTTTTCTTCATCATATGAATTAGGCTTAAGAAGAAAAATCATCCTAAAGTTTTCTTCTTCCAAATGGAAGGCAAGGATCAGCTCATAAATTGAAGAATTGCCATGTTTATCGGCTCTCGTAAGATAAAACACATTATTGACAAGTAGCACACAATTAGTGACAAGATAAGGGCAACATTGATCAATTACTTTCTGAGGACGAGAACTAGCTTCATCACCATTTGACAAAGTAAGAATTTCACACCCAATGTTATAACTAGAACTCGATGATCATTGCAAGGATGGATGAACCCCACTGCTTACAAATTCTTTTGTGACGTGGTTGTAAAGGTAGAAATATTTCGCAGACAAAAACATATTAGGACCATAGCCAAAGGCAACTTGTCGATGTATTCTCCATCTATGTTTTGTCAACTCTTTTCCTACCTTCCTTTCCGTCCATGGAGGTTCAATGAATAAATTGCCACTCATTGTCATCGCTTCTTAGAAATATTCATCCTAGTATTCGATTTTTTTTCTTGATTTCTAATGGTAAAAATCAAGAAAAGTAGGATTTGAGATCAAGTTGCACCAATGTTTTGATACACACGTAAACTTGCACAGATCTTCACAAGAAGCTCAGATAGTGTGTCAAACTTGATATCTCGAGGTTGCATATTATTCTTCTCATTTGTTTCGATGATTGATATCAAACTAGATTGTTTAATGGAAAGGCTTGATAAGTTGTTTAACCTAGTAAATAAGAAAAATGGAGTTAAGTTAAATAAAATAAAATAAAATAAAATAAAATAAGCACGTGCTTATGAAACTTGAAGTATGAGTACCATTAATTGAAGAATAAATACTAGCTAGCTAATAAAAATTAGACTATTTGAATGTGTGCAAAAAGCAAACTTCAATAAAGAAACAATACCTAAAATAACTACATTGGGATCATCAAATATTTTTTTTGTAGAATAATTAGCATACCGGATCTCCCATATATTATATTAAAACCCAAATTCTAGTTTTATGTTTAAAGTTGTGAATTGCAATTAAAGGGAAAAAATCGTTAACAATTGGCCTTTGGTTGTTGATTGTTGGTCCTTGGCCATTGAAAGTTAGGACACAAAAGCCGTTATGATTAATTTATGCATCCATATATTGTCTTATTTGATGTCAGCTAGAATCATTTTTGCTTTCATATTCTATCAAACTACTTCAGCTATCTAGAAATAGAACATGTGCATAACTTATCCCAAGCCTCACCCTTGCTGAGTTCAATTAGCCTATTTCTTTGTCGACTACAATACCTCATTGTCATTAAATAATTCCCTCATTTGATAACCCTGTTTACCCATAGTATGAGTGTCATCGATAAAATTATTATGAGCTATGACAAATTGGGGTAGATGGGTGGGGTATGATATAAAAAAAAGAAAAAGAAAGAAAGAAAGGAAAACAAAAAGGAAAATAGAAAAAAAACACAAAAAAGGGAAATGTTGAGTAAGTTTGATTTCGTAGCCTCCTTAATTTGAGTAATTGGGTCTGAAGGGGTGTTTTAACACATAAGATCCTAAAGTCAATTGATTTGGAAGCTATTGACTAAACGCTCATTAAGGTTTGGGAGAAAGCTTAAGGGAATCAAACATTACACTACTCATATAACCTTATATGTTTATATTGTGATGTTGAGTTATGATGGACAATGTTGAAGATCAAAAGCAATAAGTTTGGGGGTGATGAGAAGTATTGGTGGAAGCTCAATGAAATTTAGGAAGAATGATGACTATGTGTGAACTTTAGCTAGAAATTTTATTCTTTATTCTGCCCTTAACCTTGGCCATACATTACAAACTTAAAAAAGACCTAATGATCCTAAGCATTGTATTCAATCAACTAGTGAAGAGTAATATGAAAAATGAGCCTATGGAGCTCTAAACATCCATTATACAGAGATCCATCATAAATAACTGCTTGCATAAATTCATACGGGCTGCTAATGATTAGTTAGGCAAGACTTCACATATACATACAAAGAGAGAGAATCAAAGCTAAGACAAAATAAACTACGGGGTTGAAATTCCACTCAGTCATGCAACCTTAAATTTTCTCCATACTAACAGATTATTTGAGATCTGAGGGCTATCTAGCAATTTAAATCAAGTCAATACTCACTCTTTTCAATTTCATTTTATACCTTCATTTATTCCCCACTTTATTTTCTTTGTTTTGGTCGAGCACTAGGAAAATATTAAGTTTATGGGTATTTGATAAGTGAATTTTATACTCATTTTATTGATATTCTATACTTGATATTTTGTAGTTCTCAAGGTTTTTTTAAGTGTTTTGATGCATTTTATTTTGATTTTGGTAACTAGATTAATCTTGGAGAGCAATGACTTAAAGTGGAGCAAAGTTGAGGATTGGAAGCACATTTTGGGCACCAAGGGTAGCGCCTTGGTGCTTGAATAGTAGCACCCCGGATCTTGAATAGTAGTACCCCGGTGCTTGAATCCCTAGAATGGATAGCAAGGGTAGCACCAAGAGTGGGCAGAATGTGTAGCATTGGCCCAGCACTTGAACAATGGCACGAAGGTACGGTCATGGACCAAGCCTAGAATTTTTTCGAATTTGGCCTTTTAAAGGCCATAAGAGAGGAAACTATAAATAAAAGCTTTTGGGGTTTCAAAAAGGGCTTTTTGGGTTGCTGGACAACCGTTGCTCTATTTTGAGAGAAACAAACTAGAGAAGAGAAGGTTTCTACTATATCCCTAGTTCTTTTTCTTTCTCTCATTATGACTCTCTACATATATGTTTTTATTCAATTTTATGATGTTTTAGATTTTCTTTCTAGGGCTACGATGTAGCTAGATCATGAATGTTTGAATTTTATCTAGTTTTTAATTGATTGATGCTTTAGTCCGTCTATGTTGAGTATTTCATGACTTATTAATGCTTAGGTAATTAGTCACTATTCACATGATTTGTGATTCAATCCGAGACCAGAAGCAATGATTGAATTAGACTCAACAATATATACCATATGATTGTCATAGAATAGAGATTTATGAGATTATATATGCTTAATGAGTTCTGTAGATTCATAATCATCACATAGATGTTGTTAGCTTATCTATTGGAATATGTTATTGATGCTTGAGAAAGATTAATAATGACATTTGAGAAATCCATCATCAATATATATAGGGAATAAAATTGATTAATTAAATTAGGTGATTGAAATTGGATTGATCTTGATGAAATCGATGTCTGCTTTCATACATTGAGTTTTCATCTATTTTTATAACCTAGTGTTTCCATTTAGTTTAATCAAATTTATTCAATTCTTCAAATAAAATTGGAGTTAGATTAATTTTGATACTTGATAGAAACCATATCTATGGGACGATACTCATACTGATCACTATTCTATTCCTTGTTAGACGACACATGCACTTGCACTTGCACTTAGTTTTCACTCATGTGTATGTTACTAACTATACATCTAACCTAGACAACGTTTTATGTGGCATTTCAAAACCACATCAACCAAAATGTAACACCCCGAAATATACCATAGTCGTTTTCAACAAGTTTAGGGTATTTTGTATGCATAAATTGCATTTTCGTAATTTAAATGTGAAACATAGAAATTAAGAAAACCCGAAAATTGTACCAAGACATAAGGACAAAATTGTAATTTGTCAAAAGGGACTTAAAAGTCATAAGTTGATAAGATTAGAGGCCAAAATAAAATAATGGGAAATTGAAATGCAAATGGCTTCAAGAGTCACAGGACCTTATTGCAATAAAAGGAAAATGCAGCAAAAGTAGATGAGACCAAAAATATCTCATTTTTGGTCTCACATTTGAGAGCTCCAACGTGAAGGCCAAGAAGAAGAGGAGAAGGAGAAGAAGAAGAAGGAGGAGGAGGAGGAGCAAAGCAAAGGTATGGAATTAAGTAAGGATTTCTATGATTTTTGACTTTGAATATGGAATCATGTGTATTTTGGAAGGGATTTTTATGGGTTCCAAACCTAGGGTTTAGTTAGGAATTGATTCTAACCTTAAGTTTGAATGAAATTTAGTTGAAAATCTAGCTTGGTTAATATAATCATGGAATCCCCTTTAATTCTATGTTTTTGTATAAAGATGGTGGACTTTGGTATGGATCTTTGGAGTTTGGTATGGATTCTTGTATGGAACTTGAAAGGATCCTTGGTTTTATATAGAACATGTATGGAGTTATAGGATTTGCACCTTGCTCTAGGGTTCTTCCCTCTTTGATTTGTGGTTTTGGTTTTTGTATGGAACTTTGTATAGCTTTGTATGGACTTGTTAGATTTTTAGTATGGAGCCAGTATGTAAAACTAAGAGTTTATGTATGGTTTGTATGGATGGTTATGGGTTAGTGTTAATTTGTGGACTTTTATATGAAATCCCTCATTGAGCTAAGATTTGAGGTGTTAGAGAGTGCAATTACTTGTTAGGAATATGGAATCTTCCCCTTTGAGGATGGATTGTAGAATATGTATGGATGTTTCTGGGTTTATTCCTACTTTTGGGGTGATTTGGGATTGATTGTAGGATGGTGTTAGTGCCATGTTTGTGGCATGTTATGTAGCCTCAATTGGGAGGATATTGTCGTCGGTGGACAAGGGCTGTTCGGAGATGGTTTCGGGTCAAAAACTGGCGTGTATCGGAGCTACCTAGGAGCTCTCTGCACGTCTGGCGTGAAGCCACGTCGTGGTGTGGCCGGTGTATCCTCCGGGCACAATCGGTGTGTGGAAGTCACGTTGTAGCGTGGTCGGGTGCATCCGCACGCTTATAGCGGTGATTCCACGCTATAGCGTAGCCCCTGCATAATGTCAACCCTCCAACTGGGCGCATAATAACTTCTTCATCCGAACTCAAGTTAGTACTTTGACTCTATGGAAAGCCCTTGAGTCTAGAATCCATCCATATATAGCTTGATACAATCTTGAGCTTGCACAAGTCCGAAATGACAAAAGGTAGTGGCTGCTGCCGCTATCGCAGCTTGCCGAAGTTGCCATTTTCTTCCCGGCTTGCAATGCGCATAACTTCTTCTCGTTAACTCCTGCTGGGCGTTTTCGACTCTACGGTTATCATCAGCCTAGAATATAACTATATGCTATTTAATGGCGTTCGGTATCCACATCTAAAAATTTGATTGGTACCAAGTGTACTAATAACTTGGTTAAAGTCAATTGGAATACATGATAAGAAAAGAGATAGATATAACCAAGAAATAGCAATATACGTAGATTTGATATGTAAAGGAGTATAGAAGAAAAGCACAAAATGATAAGCTCGTAGAACACGTATAATCGTAGGGAATGCCTAAGACCGTGCATGAAATGACACGGCACGTTTCCGAATACGACACTCCCGCTCGATTAGTGCTACGACACTCGACAGTACTCGGTACTCCTCAGCGCCACGACACTCCTATTCCTGGATGGGGCTGGTTTCCCCTGGCGACTGCCACAGCACCAAGACTTCCGCATCAGATAGCATCTTCGCATATTTATTGTGTCGCGGTCTTACTCATTTATTAGTACTGGTCTAGGAATGCCTATAGTTATATGATAATAACCTCGGGATAATGAATGGCGAGGAAAAACAAATGTGTATCGGTCATCTCGTAATACCTACGCGTATCACCTAATAAGCTCGTGAATCCCCTGGAACCGAACAAACGTAAATCTGTTATAACCATAAGTACTTGTATAAGTCCATGATATGAATGCATGAAATTCCCGATATTCGTTATTGTTATACGCTATTATAATCAAGCAGATATGCATATTACCTATGTTTCACTAAGCTGCAAAGCTTAGTCACGGCTTTTAATCCGTGTAGGTACGTAAGAAAAGACAACGATATTCCGGTGACTCGGCCGCCAATAACAAGTGTGGTTCATCAACGTAGGTTCCGCGCCCGAAAGCAAGAATGTAAATGTATAGTTTTTGAATATGTAAATGGGACTCAATACTGTATATATATATATATGACACTGTAAACACCACTACGGTGGTAGTTTTATTTTGGACTTTTGAATATGATATGTTGATATAGTTATAAGAATTGGATATATTAATTTATGATAAAGCAGGTAAAGAGTCCCAAAGATATTCGCGCCCCTCGAAACCGGCTCGATCCGCCACCTGGTCGGGAATCGATCGGGCGTGATTAATAAAACGACATCGCTTTTTAATCAACAAAACGAGCTTACAACAAATCTCCAAGAACTACAAGCTTATATTTATATCTTGAACTAAAGTTTTTTTTTTTTTAAATACACGAATTTTCATTTTAATTACATATGTAGCCTCGAATATGCCAAATCAGCATCGTGAGATTGCTTCCACATTGCCTGGAAAATAATTCAAATCATTTAGATACTAATCAATTATTTGTTATCTCTAATTTTTTATTAAAAAATTATTTTAATTTCATGTGTAGTTAAATCATTAAAATAAATTATATTTTAATATAAAAATATTTTTTGACAATAAATATATTAACATTTGATAAATAAAAATTTATTTTTCATTCACCGCACCAAAACAACGACAACGACAACTACATGCTGCATCAAGACGACGACTAAATCACGAAAATAACAAATAACTTAAATCTATGTAAAATACCACTTTATTAAATAGCCAAATATAAAAAAATTATTTTCCTCATTAATTTTTTTTCTTCCTTTAATATTTTTCAGGAACCAAACATAACCTATAAAAATTTGTATTAATATAAATCCTTGAAATTAAATTATCTCCAATAGCACGTATATTCTCAAATGGGCTTCATTCTTTCATTCTTTTGGGCTACACTGAAAAGCCCAAGTGACGGCCCAATCCGAAAGGGTTGTGGGCTCCAGTCACTCCTTTTAAGCAGCACGATGAGAAGCCCAAATTGAGAGCCTAGCTCCATATATAAGTCTCCATTCTACTACTTAAGTAACTTTAATGCTGTTTGGCTCCTAAGAAAATCTTTGCTTTCTCTAGACTATGCAATAATTTCTTGATTTCGTATCTTTGCCCAGATATTTGAATCAAGGGAGGACTAGAATCTATGCTGTTGTTTTGCTGAGCGGTGCCTGTGGACGACATTCTGTCAATGATCTTTTCTTTCAAATCAGTTGTCAAGAAATTTTATCGGGAAACTGTGGGTGGTGTTCAAGAAAATTTAGGCTTTACTGCGAGGTAAGATCGGCCTGTGTACGTTCACGGGCAGTCTCTCAGCAAATCAACGGTGGAGATTGGAGGGAAGAATGCATGGGTTCCAAGAAACTTAAGGAATCTTACCTTTTTTGGGATTAAAATTTATGTGCAACCATATTCTTTTTTCTTTCTTCTGTTTGCTTGCCGGAAAAAAAATGAATAAATTTTAGATTTTCTTGGAAAATATAGGCTCCGTCTAAGAAAAATAAAAAATAAGTTTAAGCATAATTAATTAATTTTATATGTTTATTTAAACTCATCACTTCATTTGTTTTTCTCTATTATACAAGGATTAAAAATTAAAAAATATGTAAAATTTTAAAATTTTTTGAACATATAAAAATAATTTATTATGGTTAAACCTATATATTTTTTTTATGTTCCTCAAAATATTCTTTCCTTATATAGGGGGGGCATTTGGTTTTTTTATTTATTGCTTAATAGAACTTTGATTTGGTTGAATGTTGAATAAGACTTAATAGTATTAAGTGATTTGTTTTTTTAATATTATATTTATATTAAGTTAATAGCTGTTTGTTTTTTAAATGCTTAAAATCAACATCTTAAATATATTAAATTTTTTAAGTAATTACTTGTTTGTGTAATAATGATATAACTTTGATTTTTTTTAAAGAATATAAATATTCGGTTAAAATACCTTAAATAACTCAACATTTGTAAAGCTAATCATTTCTATGTTTTTTCTTAAAGAATGACTCATAAAGTACAAAAATCTCACTGAAACAGTTTCATGTATATAGAGCATATATATATATATAGAGTATATATATATATATATATATATATATATATATATATTTGAAATTTACTAGAAAAAAATGAGGGTATTTTTGTCAAAATGTGATAAAAATTAATGAGCAATCCGAAATTTAGTTTTAAAAAAGTATTTTCATCAAATCACTTTTATTATTATGATAAAATAAGAATAATATATGTATAACATATTAACATATTTGCAAAAAATTAAAATGATAAAATTATTATGATAAATAATTTATTATCATCATTCTTACAAAAAATAATTATTTTATTTATTTATTTTTTATAATTAAAATAAAATATATAAAATTAATAATTTAAAAAATAATAGATTGATGAAAATAAAATTAAAAATATTTCATATTTTAAAAATATTTTGAAATATTATATTTGGATTTTAAAAGAATTTAAAATATTTTGTACAAATTCTAAAGCCAAATATAAGAAGAATTTCAAAAATGAAAAAATAAACAGTCTATAGTCTAAAGCAATTTGATTTCAGAAATAGGTAAAAAAACAACCGCCCTCTAAAATTTATTTGACATTTATAAGAGATTTTTTTAACACAAAAAAAAAAAAAAGGAAAAAGGAAGAAAACACCATTTGGAAAAATTTAGAGAACATTTTAGGGAAAAAAAAAGAAGGTAAAAATCACTTGTAGTGTTTCCTAGAAAAACATCGTTTTACGCTTTTAAAGGGAAATAATTCTAATGAAATGTTTTGATCGATGTATGAAATAGAAAGTAGAAAAAACATGAAGCACTATATTAGAAATGATGTTTCCTGAACTAATTATTATCTTATTAGAAATACTGAACTAGAGAGAAGTAGAATTCTTAGTTTACATAATCAAGGAATATTATTTTTTATCTGCATATTAAAAAGGAAAGAATGTCCTATATTCTTCTCCAACTGAATAGAAACTTCCCTGAAATTTAATGAACAAAAAATTTAGAATCCAAAAAAGCCATACATACTATGCTCTTATTGGTGAGACTTTGTTTTCTTGCAAGCTAGCTGTAGTTGTTGTGGTTAGGGAATTCTATGCCAACCTCAAAGAGTAGGTACCGATGAAGGTTCGGGTTGGAAACACTTGGGTGCCATTAGATAGAGCAACAATCAACAACTTTTATCAACTCCCAATGGTAGATGATGAGGTATTTCAAAAGCTTAGTGAAACACCTAACTATGAGATGATCATCAAGTGCCTCACCAATAGGGATGGCAGTGGACCGGGGGAAAGAGGGTATTCGTCCAAACCCGCCCGTTTGGACCGGATGGACTAGCATTTATCGACGGTGGACGATACCTGGGATTGGCCCGTATAAACCCGCGCGGGGATGGAGGCGGGGATGGACTTACTCTTACCCCCGCCCCGTACCCGCCCCGTCCCCGTTACCCGTCAAATAAATAAATAAATATATATATATATATATATATATATATATATATATATATATATATATATATATTATGCTACATTTATTGTAGTATTATATATATTATTATAAATAAATATAGTATTTTTGGACATTTGTTGTTTGTATTTTGCCCAAATATATTATGCTACATTATGTTGTGTTAGATTATTTAGAATGTTGTTGATTATTTAAAATATTGAATTTATTTAGCTCGACTCGGGCTCGGGGCTCGGGAAACCAGGCACGGGAAGTGGGAGGGGGATGGGGGATTAAAAATCTCTATCCGTGGTCTAGGGATGGAGATGAAAATTATACCCGCCAATCCGGGTGACCGTGGATGGACTGAGTTTTTGGGCTGTGCACACGGGATGGAGACTACACCCCCCGCCCCCACTCCGGTCCACTGCCATCCCTACTCACCAACAATCAAGCTATTATTGCATGTGGCTCATATTGAGAGTAAATGGGGCGTTGAACGACACGTTATGTTCGTGTGGTATAAGTGATAGTTTTCTAGAATTGATCATATCCACTGCTATTATAAATACACCCTCCCATGTAACTCTTTTTGCTGATACAAATTTTGAAATGGTCGTTCTATCGATGTGCACACATCTAACCATGTAAAATTTTGTATCAGGTTCTCTTGTTTTTCTTCGATTCTTATCATCATTGTTGTACAATTCACTACACAAGCCCAATGGAAGGTTAGCTCAGAGGGGTAAGTAGCAAATTTCAAGGCCAAATACCCCACCAATGTGCCTAGGGTATGTCACCACTTCATAACCTCCGAACTTCTCCCAAGCACATATGTTTGTGAGGTTACCAAAGAAAGAGCCCTCCTCAACTATGCAATTCTCCAAGACATCAAGTTTGATGTGGGAAAATCGTTGAGAACTCCATTTTGAGCAACAAGGAAGAAGAATGGGTCTTGGGTACCTAATCCTCATCTACTAATTGTGTAGACAGGCTAGGGTAGAGGTCTCTTCCCAAGAAGATTTGTTTCACCTTATCAAAGCTATCGTGGTAAGAAACAAAAGAAGAAATCAAGAGGACCAAACCCAAACAAACATAGGTTGAGGCAATGAATCCACAAGTGAAGAGGAAGAGGAAGAAAAGCAAGACCATGAGCATGTGCCTCCATTTTAGGGAGAGCCCTCTAGCTCCGAAGATCTCATAGTTAAGCTCACACAAAGAGTGGATGCATTTTGGCATGACGATGACTTCAGTGGTGTGTATCAACGATTTGAGCTTAGACGCGGGAATGCCATAATCTTGTCAGTTAGAACCACGATCACTCCAGCGATTGGCTCATCTTCTCTCCTTCTGACTCTAGTGCTCCACTTACCACCACAACCATTAGCTAATCTCGAGCAACAAAGACCATGGAGATGATCATTGATCGTAGGAGTCTGTTTTTAACTTTACTATTACATTGGGAATGATGCGATCGCAGGTCTTGTTAGTCCTCTTAGTGTCTCTTTCATGATTGCTTAATTGTTTGTTGTGTTGTTTGTGTTTGCATGTTAATTTAGTTTTGTTGGTGTCTTTGTTTGTGTCTTTGTTTGTGTCTTGTTCAAGTTGTTAGTGTGTTTTGAATAAGTTTGAGTTGGGCTTGGTGCCATGCTTGCCATTTAAAGGACACTTAAATCTTTGAATTTCGATGTTTAAAGCCAATCTTTGAGATACTAAGTTGTTTGTTTGATTTAGGACATAGTGCATGATTAGTTGTGGATGACTTAGGTGACGTTTGTTTTTTGGCTTTTTACTTAAAGCTAAATAGCTTTCGACATTTGCTTGTTTGTTTTTAATTTTCATGATTTATTGCTGAAATGTCTAAAAAAAAATTTGAATTAAAAAAGTCAATTTCCAAAACAGGAGACACCATCCTTGCCCAACAAGGAGGAGAGCTAGCAACACTCACTATCCAATGTTAAAAAATAAACAACTTAATACCTAACACTATTAAGTATTATTTAACATTAAGCTAAAAAAAGTTCTATTTAGCATTAAGTAAAAAAAAAACAAACGCCACCTTAGTTTGTCTTTTTCCCCCTCTTTTGTCAAGAAGCTATTTCTTATGGGAAGCTGTGATGCCCTAAAATCGGAGGGTCTGTTGACAACTTGTCAACCCGCGGAAGACTTGTGGATGTCGGGTAACCCGACACTACACCACCGTGTCCCCTTTTCCTGGACCCATGATTTAACGAAAATCGAGACAGAGTCTCAGCACATGCGGGGAGCTCACACAAAATCTGATGTGACACCCCGAATCCACAGGGTCCGGGTTGACAGCAGTTAACGGCGGAATTCTGTGGATTTCGGGTGACTCGATACTACACTGTTGTGTCCCATTTATCGGGATCCATATTTTCACAAAAATCGAGCAGAGTCTCCTTTGTTGAGAGACTCTACGACATATTTGTATAATCGCTAACCCGTCAAAGGGTCTCAACGAGTAGTATTGATCCACCCGCGGGGATCCATCTGTACTTATCCGATATACATCCTTCTGAGACCCATTCATTCATTTAAATCTAAAATTTGAAAATAAAACACTTAATTATGATCGTAAGAATTAGATCAAACCCTTTTACCCATAACAATTACTTGCGACTATTTAAGCAATAGTTCCGAAAAAGAATTTAGATACAATTCTTTTTTATAATATTTTTACAAAGGTATCTCGAAGCCACACATCGGCCTTCTTCATAATCACGGCCTCGTCGGGCCAGCGTCTCCACATACACCTGTATGAAAGGGTCCATGTGAAATTGAGTAATGCCTAGTAAAAAAATTCTCTATAAAAATTTCTTTCACTTCATCTGTGTCTGATAAATCTGAAAAATCATATCATATTCCATAAATGCAATTTTCTTTTTTACATGAAATGGTTCATATCGGCATGCATGAGATCGCTCCTCATGCCTAACTAAGCCACGTGACTCTCTCACACTTACCGCGATACAAGTGTGAAAAACCCGATCATTAGTGTTTCACACGATGACTTAAACTGTTTAATGACCCTCGATATTCACTTGCATTTTTAATTTATCAAATCCCATGTATTGTTCATAGGCCACGTCTTCGAAGGGTCACCACGGGATCATGTGGCGCCTTCCAGCATTTTTCACGGGCTTTCACCAGTAGGTGATCATGTCTAGCAGCATATAAGTTTGGGTCTTTCACCGTGTAGGATCTACCCATCTTATCACTTCCCGAAGACACCGTGATTTATATTTATTATTGTTTTATACAATGTGAGTCCTCGTTTTGGATGTGGTCCATTTTGAGCTCACCACACATTCACAAGAATGGTGAATAATAGTATAAATGCACCCGCTGGGCTCGTGATGTGGTTGCGCATATGAATAAATCACATCAATTTCATGCTATGTCATGCCACATGCAACATTTATAATTTATGGATAATTATATTTCCCCTCAGCCTAATTTTTGTGAGAATTACAAATTCCATGTTAATACACCCACCTGACACGCTATTAACATAGTTTTTATAACAACATATTATTTTATTTTTCCAACAATACACACAACATGGCCCCAGTCTGGATCCATATAAAGCGGGGCACCTCTTGGTCACTTCACTTTCCACCCATGAACCATTTTGGTTCCATTTGTCATAGAATCCTTTGTGACACCAAAAACACACAATAAAACCAGGAACATGGGTCCTAGGATCAAAACCCAAACCTCAACACCAGTCAGGTTGCAGGAACCAATCCCGAACATTTTGATAACCAGTCCCGAAATCTTGGGGTTCAAATCCTACGACCACGAAAACTGACCTATCTTAAATTACATGGATTTTAGGCTAAAAATATTATAAGTAGGAAAATTCTCTACCTCGTGGAGTTTGACGAAACTCCCAAATTGTGGTACCCACGCATAGGTCACGATGCATGGATCAACTTTTCTTCTCTGACCATCGAGCTTCGATCGTCGAAATGCCGGGAAAATCTCTTTTTTTTTTTCTCTCTCTCTTTCTCTCTTCGTTTGCTTCTTTCTCTCATTTATCTCCTGTTTTCTTTCCTTCTTTCCTCCTATTCCTTTTCTTTATCCATCCCCACGAATTCCAGCCTTCATTTATATTTGCTCCATCTCATTTCTCATTTTCTCATTTTTTCCTCAGTTTATCAAAGTGGTGAAACCCCCGGCTTTCCTCTTAGCCACTTATCATCTCCATGTATTTTCTTGATTTTTCTTGATTTTTTTCTTTCTTCTTTATTACATCATTCAACACATGACTCAATGGGAGCCATTTATTCCAAGTGCACCACATGGCTCATGCCATGTGTCACTTCCCTAGGGTGCCATGTGGCATCACATGGTTATGCCATATCACGGAGCACTTTCGTGTTTAGAAAAGCGTGAAATTCGATTTGTCTCGGAATCTACGAGAGTCGATGGGGTAACTGGTTGTGAGGCCAATTCCATTAGTGAAGTCGGTTTCGTCATCGAGATCTAGAAAATTTCAGGTTTCAACGAAATTAAAAGTTTCATTTTAATTGAATTTTCGGTTTACATTCTTCCAGCCCAATAGAATTTCGTCACGAAATTACGCACATATACTTTTACACAAACACATGCATATGCGATATTCTAATTACGAATATTAGACCACGCACCTTCGTCCTCCAAATAAGAAAGCGATAGGTGGCCGCGCCACAAATGTCTCGGCGTTCCCTGAGTTGCCTCCTCCACTCCTTGGTGTTGCCACAACACTTTCACTAGCCATACGGTCTTGCGTCGCAAAACTTGATTCAGGCTATCCAAGATACGCAATGGTCCCTCCTCGAAGGTCCCATTAGTGTCAATATTAATCCTCCCAGATCCTTGCATGAAATTTGGATCTAGTATACTTAAGACATGGAGGCGGAACACCTCATAGACACTGATAAACTCGGTGGTAAGCGCCCAGCTGAAATAAAAAGCTATGCCCATCATCCTCGAATATCTCGAAGGGCCCGTATATGTGGCTAGTTTCCTAAGCTTGCCGCATTTGACCACTCCTCTCTTAGGCATCACCTTGAAAATGCTTGATCACCCACCTCGAACTGCGAGGTCTACGCGTGCATCGGCGTAGCTCTTACATTGGCTCTAAGCCATGAGGAAAGGCGCTTAGTATCAAATCCACCTTCTCGAGGTATCTCTGTCGGAGTTGGACCGGTGATGGGCAGCTCTCCGCCTCACATCCCGACAAATTGGAGATCGGCATGGCCTCCAGTATAAAGCCTCGCTAGGGTGTCATACAGCCCATACTCGCTGACTCATTTGTTGTTATAGTAGAGATTCCATAAGTAGAGTGCTCCTCCACAATACCCATAAGATCGAGGACACATGCTCTGGCATGTCCTCCTAAAACCTATGGTCATCTCCCCCAGTGACCATATGTGTGAGGATGAACGTAGTGCTCAGCTGATGACCCCCGTGTCCCCATGGCCTTTTTGGAAACTCTTCCCGAGTGTGCCGTAAACTTGGGATCCGCATGCGTCTTATAGGCGCCTCCGTATGGCAGAGACGATCTCACGAGATGTACAATAGAGTGAGATTCTCAGTGTGAGTCATCTACCGTAGAAAATGCCTACTTAGTGGTCCGTCTACTATCACCACAGCATCATGCCTTGATTATGCATGGCAGTGGGTCACAAAGTCCATGTGGCATTTCTGCTTCCATAAGATTACCTCGATGGATTTGGAGTAGCGCTACGGCTTGATGCTCGACCTTTACTGGCGACACGTGAGACAGTCGAACAAAATCTCAGCGTGTTTGCTTCATTCCGCTCGGTAATACGGTGGCCCGAAGATCCGTAAGTACATCTTAGGTACCACTGGATACACAACAAATCGAAGCGTTAGGATTCCACGAGGATCTCTACGAGATCTGTTGGCCCAGGAACGGCACTTTCCTATCACAAGGGACACCATTTGTGTGGATGGCTGACCTTCGTCACGTAATTGAGGCGTGCCGGTCCACGATGGGCGGTATCTCTGCGTCTTGCCCTAGGACTTAATCACCACGCTCGTTAGGGATGGCGTAGCCACCGAACTCCTGCGCTCACAGTCTGATCCTTTGTACTACAGTCTAAAGCATCCTTAGTCTCGAATATACGCTACGGGAAGCTATACTATGATACTCCTGTGACTTATTGGCGCATCGACCACATTACATTTGCCTTCTTGGATGGTAATCTGAAGTGAAGTCATAATCTATCAGGATACTCAGTCCAAATGCATTCTTTGTGGGGACCTTCCTAGTGATAGGAATGCGTTAACACGGTAACCTCCTAGCCAAGCTTGCTCATTATGGTGACCATGGAAGCTAGCCTTAAAGCTAAGCCGATCTTTGGAAGCGTAGTTATAAAAATTTCATACTACATCAAAATCACCTTTAGATTCTGAAAATGGCGACCTCTTATTGCGCTAAAGTGGTTAAACGTACAAAAAATCACTGTATATAAAAATATCACGCTCCCGATATTTTCAAAATCAAAGCTCTGATCATAAAGCGGGACCCTGCAGTCCTCCATGAACTCTAGATAAAATTAATCTAACATAATTTCATATAACTGTTTTTCTCAAAACTATGTGCATATTTTTACGAATGTTTACATATACAAAATGTCACATTTAACTTTTACTACTTTTACTTTACACCTTATCTTATAAGATAATCTATGGCGTCACAGATCGAGGATCTGAAGTCTTTGGGCTTGACACTTTTTGAAAAATTATTTTAAAGCAGAGCGCTGAGCCGAATGGGCTTAGTAGATCTATAAGTTCTAAATGTTTGTCTAAATTGTAACTCTTACCTCCCAATATGGTTGTAAAGCGTACATGGCTTGGTTTTTTGCTATATTATTTGTGATACGAAAACTATTTATCTTTCTTGGCCCCATTTTGCTCTTTGAAAACTTATTAAAACTAATTACAGCTGACATTGAAAGCTACATTCACGAAAACTATTCTCTTCTTTGAAAAATGTTTAGGTGATGGTTAATATCTGAAAAGTTCCTATCTTTTGTAAAATCATTTAAAATGGCTGTAGACTCATTTACAAAATACCACTAGATGTGATGCCTCGAGGCAAGACTCCAGGACTCGATAGTGAACCTCGGAACACTGCGTGTGGTGGGTGAGAACTAAAGGCGGGATCTCCATAAATAGTGGAACCTCAGAGCAAGATGCTCGGTGATGGAACCTCGGGCTGACACCTCATCAGCTATGTACTTAAGTCGTAGCCTTCAATTATACCCAGAATGTGCGGAGGGGGACTCCTTTATGTAAATATATACTAGAGTCAGCTTGATTGCCGACAGGGAATATGTTTAGTCGTAATGTCATGCAGTACGCGTCAAAATACATCTGGCCCAGGAGCCAAAAATTTGTGCCATCTGGGGTTTTTTGCTAAAGAAACCGGGGCCCATTTGTTTCTTAAATAAATCAAACTTTTACTGTGAGTGTAACAGAGTGGGAGGTAAAAAAAAAAATGCTTTATAAATTTATATTTTCAAAAGACTTTACAAACTTGTAATTTAAACACTTTACGTTTTAGAAAAGTTTTAGTACTCACCTTTTACCTTACTAAACTGAAACACGACTCCACGACTTTTTCGCTTTGCTTTTAGCTGCACTCAAATGAATACGGCGAAAACATTAATCGCCTGCGTATAGCGTAAAACTTAACGTACTTCACTATTCATAGTACTATTCATACGTATTCACTATTCATACATATTCACTATTCATACGTATTCACTATTTCACGTGGAAATCCGGCGAAATCCCGTGATTTCGGTACCCACGCGTAACTCTCGTTGCGTAGAGTAACTTTAACTCTTGGTCCGAAAAATTCTGACCATTAGGGCGTCGTAAATCTGAGAAAAACCAAAAATTGGGATTTTTGAATTTTATGAATTCTCTGTGAAATCCGTGTTTTTGGTATTTTAGCGTGGCCCTGCGTCGCGTAGAGCACTTTTCGTTCTTGGCGATGAATTAGGCGAATTAACTAAGACCGAAGAAGAAGAATAGAATAAAAGCTAAAAAAGTAAATTCTTCTCACTTCTCCAAATACAGGCATTCCCGGCTTTCCTTTTTGACATTTTTTCAAGTGGGACCCACATGTCCCTTTTTTTCTTTCATTTCGTCAGTTCAGCCTCGAAACAATTTATTTTGTCCGGTTTCAATTTCATTTATCCTAATTGAATATTCTTTAAATATTTAATAATTTCTGAGATTTTCTAAAATCCCATTTTGAGTTTCCTCACAACGTCACCTAGGGGTCGTAAAATATTAGTATCTAGAATTTAACCAAACTTTCTGGGTTACTAGATTTCGTGAGGCAGACTTAGGCAGTCCGTTTCGTCATCCGAGATCTAGAGAATTTTCTAGGCTTCCCTAAACCATTTTGGCAATTTATTATTATTATTATTCTTTTGAAATTCCTTAATTTGTACTTTCACCCCCTCCACTTTCCTTAATTATAAAAGTGCCACAATTCTTTGAAAACTTTACAATTTTATCCTTAATAACAACTTCCAAGAATACTACATAGCTAAAAATCTTTGGTGTACAAATCGACCCTACAGTTACACTTCACAGTACACCCTCTCGGGATAGGGCGTTGCAATCCTCTCTCTCCTTAGAACATTTCGTCCTCGGAATGAACAACTAAACTCGAAAGGAAAGAAAATACCTCATTTGGAAAATAATTGAGAGTCAGGTATCCCTGAGCCTCTGCTCCCCAGTAGCCTCTTTAATCATAGTTCCCCCATAAAACTTTATTTATGGAATGACCTTATTCCCCAAGAAATGCATCTCTGCGATCTTATGCATTGGTACATCATATAGGTCAATTATCTTTAGTTCCTCTTTTGGTGATCTCGTCGTATTAGGAGGGATCTGGAATCTAACAAGAAGCATGGATACATGAAACACATTATGAACCTTAAACGAAACTCTGGAGGAAGATTCTGTCTATATGCCTTTATTCCCATATGCTTAATAATCTCATATGGCCCTATGTATATAGGCCTCGAAGCTTTCCTCTTCTTCCCGAATCTAAGGCCTTTCGACTTTGGGGAAGACCACCGCGCTGCTTTTGGCTGTGGGTCACCTCAGTTTTATCGTATGCTTTGCATGCATCTGGCTATCTTGATGCAATCTCGGACAATGCGGATCTTATCTGGAGTAATATCTTGCTAACTGCGGGCCTATCGGTCTCTCTCTACTTCATCCCAACATACGGGAGATCTATTGCTTCGGCCGTACAATGCTTGAATGGAGCCATGCATCTTTGGATTGATAGCCCCATTGTTGTGGCGAACTCCATCGAGAGAGATAAATGCATATCGAAGCTTCCCATAAACTACATCACGCATATCTAAGCATATCCTCTAAGCGTCTGAATAGTTCTCTCATTGACCATCGATCTACGAGGATGGAAAAGAGCGTCTTCAAAAGTCTGTCGAGTCAGCTGGCATCCTGTAAAAATTTGGACGAATGCGGATGTGAATCTGGGGTCTCGATATGAGATTATTGATTTAGGAACACCATGTAATCTAACTATCTCCTCCATATAATTGAGCGAAACTTACTTGTCCAGCCAGTCATCATTCTGCTTCCGGGAGAGAAAATCGCGATTTCGTTAGTCACATCGCTATCACGTATGGCGTCGTGTTGTCTCAGGAGTTCTCGGGCCGTGGCAAAATCCGCTAGTAATCTTATCCCACTTGATACGGGGGAATAGAAAGGGAATTTGTATCTTTCTATGGGATTCTGGTGCTCTGCCTTCTGGCAGCCAAGTTAGGCATCTGGATCTGAAATCACGATTTCCTTTTCATGCCACTTTACGATAATGCTCCCTCGGAATTATTATACATCTTAGTCTTACGGGGGTCAATGGCATATCTTTGAAGAGTGAGCCTCTTCCATGATTTCCCTTTTAGTTCATCTATTTCGGGGTACACACATTCGACTCCCTCACAGCTATTACTCCATCGTCCTACGTCGAAACTCTGGTTTCCTTACCACCCCTCGATCTACGCCCTCAGCTTAATCATCCTCACGAAACACTAGCCCGACCTTCCTTGATACGATCCACGAGAAGAGAGCAGACATAAAATGATACCCAGCTGATGTCTGTATCTGACTACTTGCAAGCTTTGAACTCCTAAAGATCTCAACTCCTATCGACAATAGGATATATTGTATGCAGAGATAAGCATAGGAACCCTGCGGTTTTACGGCAAGGCATCAACGGCTACATTGGCCTTCCCGGATGGTATTCTATCATGCAATCATAATCCTTAATCAACTCCGACCACTTATTTGCCTTAAGTTAAAAGCTCTTTAAGTGAAGATATATTACGGGCTCTTATGATCGGTGAATATCGGCGAGGGAACACTTAGTATGGATAATGTCTCGGATCTTTGGGGCGAGAAACCACTGCTTTGCTAGTTCGTCATAGGTCGGGTGAGTTCTGCTCGTGCTTCTTTAGCGGCCCGGGAGCATAATTTATCACTTTCGCAAATTACGCATGAGAAACACACCTGGCTCACTTATGGAAGCATCACTGTAAACCACATAACCATCCTTTCTGGCGGTAGTACTAACACTTTGGATTTATTTGTTAATCTGCGCCCTCGGCTCCTCAAAACTATCTTTGGCGGTATCGACCACTTTCAATTTCTGATCCTTTTTCAATAGATTGGTCGATGGGGTTCTTATCTTGAAAATCTCTCGACAAATTTCACAACCAATAACCTTACCTGCCAATCTAAAGCTGGGACGAAAACCGTGGGCAGCTTCAGTTCGCCTTAACCCCGATCTTCGAGGATCCACATAATACCTTCTGCCGAAATGACATGACCCAGAAAGTACTGTCCAGCAAAAGCGGAACTTACTAAATTTAGCGTATCAGCGTCGGCTCTCTGAGAATCTGCAACCTTTATCGGAATGCTCTGCATGTTCCTCGGGTGTGATACACTAGAATGTCATCGATGAATACGATCCACAAACTTATCTAAATCGGACTGGGCTGTTCATCAAATCCATGAAACGCTTGGTTAGGCGTGAGTAATCCAAAGATAGCATCCTTGGAACTAGTAGTGGCCCAGTATCTCGATCTAAAGCGGTCTTAGAAACATCATTCTCCGGACCTTCAGATGGTAGCGACCTTAGGTCGATCTTAGAATACGAGGATCCTCTGCGATTGGTGAAATAGCTCCTTTATCGAGGAAGAGAATCTTTGGTTCAAATATTATGCTTTGGTCGGCATCTATAGTCTATAACCATAGCTTCCATCTTTCTTCTTCACAGAAGAAGCTGGAGCTCCCACGCAGTGATATCTTAGGTCGGATGAAGCCACTTACATTCCAGCCATTCCTCGATTGTGCCTTTTTTATGCCTTCAATTCTTTCTTTCAACTCTGTTGGCACCATTATGTATGGAGGAATGGATAGTAACCGCCCGATCACTGGAATCAATTCAATAACAAACTTCGATTCTTTCTGATAGAGGAGTAAGCGCGAAATATCATCTGGAAACTCTTTGTATGGGGATGTCTTCGGTAGTGTCCACTCTTGTCTCTTATCCACTCTGAATGCCAAATAACCTTGAAACCTTACCGAGAAGCATTTTCGGTCGTAGCATTAATGAGACCTAAGGAGGCGATCTCTTTTGATTCCCGAAATATCACGCACAGTTTCCTACGGTTGAACCCAGTCTTACTTATTTCTTATAGCAATCTAAGGTGGCTCTATGCTTGGATAACGATCCATTACCAGACTATCATCGAAATCCTTGGATACCCCAACACTATTAAGTCTGCTGAAAATCCTTAATGGATCACCAATCTGCTACACCGGAACTATCCTTTTCGGATATCATAGTATCCGTTGGTGCGAACCACCATAAGACCATACATGGGTTTGGACTCTGTCTCTGGTGCCTCTGAATTGGATAGTCTTTGAATAAATGAATGGTGGCTCCTGGGTTGATGCATATCCATCACTGATCATAAATTGATCATACGATAATCACGTTTAAAGTGACATCTACTCTCTTGATATGTTGTCTACGAGCACTGATCTAGTACCACTTTGTGTATTTGATGAGTCTCTTGCCTCTGCCTCCTGTGCCCTACGCGACCTCTGCCCGGTCTTTGTGTGCCACCCTCTGCACAGACCACCCCTACCGGCTGTTGGGACCAGCTAGTGCTGGGGTAGATCTTCTGGCATGCCTACCTCAGAGATTTCTGGCTACTAAGCTGTGGGCTTGATTTCGGATCGTATAAGCGCTCTGCATGATAGGAAACATCCTGTCATGTTCCACAAAATAAAGACCTCCTCACGACATAGCAGGCCACGATGGAAAGATGATCCTGAAGATCTACCACCTCTGAGTTTCTTTGTGGTGATCGAGCGGATCCACAATTCAAATCTTACTCACAAATCTGAAGCCTCTGCTTGGTCGCTAACTCCTTTCTTTCCTATGAGGCCCGGTATACGGCTAGTGCTCGGGCACTCTCTTCTTGTGCGCCGCCTGAGTTAGAAGCGGCTTGTCCTTTCTACCTTTGTGCATTCTCATTGACTCTAAAAGTTATTTTAGTTCGAGGCTAGATAGACTTTAATTATGGCGTTCAATGAGCCATAGACCGGCTTGCACACTTATGTTCCTCATTTTCTGTATCATAGGCACAAATTTCACGAGTTACGAAAAGCTTTTATGCTGTGCATCCTTTATCGAGGATCACTCTAGCAGAAGGAATTCTTCTATTTTTGCATCACGATAACTATGCGGAGTAAAATAAATACGTAAATGCTTGTCGGGCGGTCTAGTGACTCTGTAGGAGTGTTTCCTCTTAATGGCCTCCTCTGAGTCCTTAGCCTTAAAATTTTTTGCCATCCAAAGAACCACAGAAGAAAAGAGGACTTTCTTCTCTTTGAACACACCCCATCAACATAAATTTCACCCAACCTGTCTATCCATAAACTACCTTTGCCTAAGATTAGTCGGTACCATCTACATAAGTTTTAGCCCTAATTTAGAGAGTTTTTCTATCATGCCCCTACGCTCTTGAAGACTCCGAGTATGACGGGCGATTGTTGTAACAATGCCTTCTTTGATCCATCGTCAGGTACCGCCACACAGGTCTGCGGCCCTCGTGGATTCCTGGCGGGGCCCGATTCATTTGAAGCATCTTAGATCTAAGGGTGTGCTCGACATATCTCTGCGGTGGTGCTCAGATGCGGAGTCTAGATCGACCTCTACGACCTCGTCCAGGACATAATCTTTGTGGTCTCCCGAGATTAAAAGGGTTGGTGACACTTCTGATATTTGGTACATGAAGGATTAAGCCGAGAAATAATGGGTTCTGTGATAGTCGTTGTAAAAAACAATTCTATAAATCTCTCTTATTTGGAAACGTAGTGAAAGTAATTATGCTAAAAATTTGCTCTGATATACAGCGAAAGACCCCTTTTTGATGACAGGAAATCCTGTTGTGACCTTCATGATAACCTCTGTTGAAGCTAACAGTGATAGTTCTTATGAAACTAAGCAGTTCAAGCTGTTAAACAGTCTTTTGGCATGATGAGTTCTCCAAGATTCCTTTTCTTATTCAAGTCACAAAGCTAGATTAATGAAATCCGTGACATAACATTGCCGCGGGTGGTTTAAAGTCGAAATATAAATTACCGTAATAAAAATGTCCGCTCTGATGTTTTCCGAAAGTCACGACTCAGTCTCATAAAGCCGGGGACTCACCAGATTCCATCAAAGTAAATATCAGATAAAAATTAATCTAACATGATTTAATATAGCCTGTTTTTCTAAACCCGCGTGCATATTTAAAGATCATTTACATCATCTCAAATCCGCGTTTCTTTCGCGCTTCTTTTCAATTTTACGCCATCTTATAGATGATCATGACAGCGTCTGGGGTGGGATCTGGAAAGATCTTTGACCCGACACTTTGAAGAGTGTTTAAACAGGAAAAATTTGTGAATGACGAGACAGTTGATCATCCTCAGTTCTAATGTTGTTAATGCGTTGTCATATACCCTCCGATATGGTTTGTATTGTTTATGAAAAGCTGAGGTTTTATGTATCAGAAAACCATTCTGGCTGTTCTGAAAACTAATTTATATTTCTTCAGTGATTTTCTTTCTTGAGCTATTTTTGAAACTTAATTCATTCTTGAAGTATGAAACTATTTCTTATTGTTTTGTTAGTGATTGTCATTTGATGATGTATATCGATCAGTACCAACCCATGTGTTCTTGAAACCTGGCGGTACCTCAAAACCTGGAACTTCAGATCGATGATGACACCAGACACTAAATCGTATAGTCAGATGAATATGTGGGGATCTCACCTTCTTGTATTGAACCTCGAGGACCAAATATTGGTGGTGGGACATTGAGACCAGCCTCGTATTCATCATCCACCTAATTAGTGCTAGTCTATCATACAGATCTCTCTTGGAGAATCCCTTCTCATAAATCTCTCTTGATCTGACTGAATTTAAGGCCAGACAGTATGGAGTTAAATCATCTAATATCCATAAGTGTGCTAAATTCAAAATCACATGGTAGGCTGAACATTATCAGGGTTTTGTTAAACAGGACAAGTGTTTCTTAATCTGAAATCATTTCTGTTTGGTAATATTCAGTGGGAGGTAAAAGTCATTTTTATAGTTTATGTTTTCAAAGGCGCTGCAAAGCTTAAATTTAAACACTTTTCGTTTTGAAAGTTTTGAGGTATCATCTTTGCGCGCTGGCGAGTAGAATCGCAGGCACTGTATGCAGCACTGGCTGCCAGGCGGTCTGGCGAAGGCATTCGTCTTTTTCTGGCGTATCGTCAAAAGCAACGTATTTCAACTCATTCCGCCAGTACTATTCATGTCGTTCACTCATTCGTATCATTATATTAGTTCTTCATCGTGATGTTCATGTTCATTACGTATTCCTCATTAATATTCATCTTTCGCGTGATCGATGAGAATCTCAGTGGATTTGGTACATAATAACTCTGATGGCGTGATGCTTCAACTCTTGATTGGAAAAATTCAGCGATTCAGGCGTCGTAAATCTGGAAAAACCAAATTGGATTAGTTTTATGATTCTCTATGAAAATCATGTTTTGTTTTGGCGTATTATATGTCAGAACGCTTTTAGTTCTTGGCGGATGATTAAGCGTTAGCTGGGATCAGAAAATGAGATAAAGGCTAAAAGATTGATTCTTCTCTTTGCTATCATTGGGCGTTCTGTGACTTTCCACTTTTTGACTTTTTTTCTTGTTGAACTTATATGCACTTTTTTTGTTTCATTTCCGTTAAGTTTGATGAAACAATTGTTTTAATCAAGACTTCAATTTCATTAATTCTAATTGAGATATTTATTTAAAATATTTTATGGTTTTGAGATTTTCTAAGATGTGTTTCAGAGTTTAATAAAACTATTGCTTTGAAATTTAGTGAAATAATTTAGAAATATAGGAATTTAGTAGAGCTTTCTTGAGTTCTTAGATTTATGAAGGCAGACTTAATGACAGTCAGGTTTAATTAAAGTAAGAGGTCTAAATTATCTGTAAATTCATTATTATTATTATTCTTTTGAAATTCCTTAGATTTTGTGCTTTCACCCTCCACTTTCTTATTTAAAAGTGTACACAGTTCTTTAAACACAGTTTTAATCTTAATAACAACTTCAAGAATGCACATGACATAAAATCTTTTGAGTTATTTCCAAGTGAGCCTCATAGTTTTCAAATAAAATTTTACATCTTAGGATGGAATTTTCAGTGCCTCATTATTGGGGATCAAAGCTATTAATAAAATATTGAGGACTCTTGTGATTGAAATATAAGCTAATTTCACGTGATGGTGGCGTGACTCTTTGAGGCAAAAGAACTATTGTACGCCGGCTCCATATCTATTGGGTAACAAATCATGATGTTCAACTGCAGAATATAAACTACGCCTCCCGGACTACTTTAAAGCGTCCAGTTCATCGCCAGGCATCTGATATTTGTGTACCTCTATCCATGTTAGAGACCATCATGTCAGGCTACAAGTGGACTCTTTCAGTTTATGGGTGCATTCATGGATCATCTTTTTCGATATTTATAGAGTCAAATCTAGTCAAGATTACTTCTACTAGCGGGAGAAATCTCAGATGACCTCGTGTAATACCACTTGTCTAAAATCATTATCTCAGTGGGCTTGAAGGCCTCTCCAACTCTTGTGACCTCTGCATTCTCAGATTCTCTTGGTAGTACCTGAAGTGAACACTGATGATGATCTGAATCTCACCTGGGTGACCAGCTTGCATCTTTGAACTTGGCATCTAATGGATGGTCACTGGGTGTGGAGAATGATGTATATAGATCTATCGTATCTATAACCGGTGGGGTAGATCGAGATATGCGTCAGGCGAGATACAACAAATGGTCAAATGGGCAGAATCCCCTGCGCTATAGATCCGTGAATCTTCTTCAAGCGCCATTCATTGACCAGAAGAACATCTATGAACTCAAATTACGTCAGTTCATTGGCAGTGCGTAAGGATCAATCGAATCATATTCAGCGGGTGATGATGGTGAAAATTATCTTGAATATGCTCTGCCCTCGATTGTTGAACAATCAATCAGTTCCTGGTAGGAGATATGATTCTTGGTCAGTGTACTAATTGATTATTGGTAATCATGCGCGTTAGAAGGATCTGTCATTATTCTTTTAATGAGCGGACACCCGTGGTGAAGTGCCGATCAATAAATGCCATCAACAAATCACTCGGATAGTATGGGTTCTCTATGGAGTTCGTGGTGCCCGTCTGTGAGGTCTTGAAATAGACGATCGCAGGTCTTAACTCAGTAGGCAGTCCATCATCTCTGTCGCGGAGGTAATGCATTGTCAATTGGAAGACGTCATATACTCTCATGACTATCAGGAAGTGGACTGAATCTTTATGGCCTCATCCGCCACAGGTGAGAGCGCTATTAAACCATGCAGTACATCAACTCCATCACCAGGTCATTATTACATGATATGGGTAAAAGCATCATTCATAGCCACTGAAGTCTGAATCTGCATCTGTGTGAGTAATAATTCTCTCACTATCTAGATCAGTAGTGACTCAATTGTGTATCCAAACCCAGTCATTGTGAGTTGACATGATCGTGTCGTAATGAAATTGTATGATTGAAGTCCTGGATCTATCTAACTCAGATCGACATAATAAGATCAGTCTACACTGAATTCTGGGAGAACTCTGTCTAACAAACTCAATCAGAGGTCTATATCTATTTGTTAAATCACAGCTAAGATGTGACAACGAAGATACAATTATTAAGAATCAAGTCATATCTTCCTTCCACAGGTAGGGATGTGAAACTTACCATTATATCATGTGAGTCAGTTATCTGGGTCACAGTGGTGTGATAAGATAGAACTACGTATGGGATCACTGATGTTTAAGTAGTGGACCACATCTTGGGCCTCAGACCTTTTGGGTCTCTCTAAACCTCATCTGTTGTATGGAAGACATGTCACCAGCCTATGGGGTGATATTCAGTGAGTGCCAGCCATACGGTGAAGAACTGGCTAGTGGTGCTATCCACTATTAGTGAGGACTCATGGCGGTTCGTTATAGCCAGGATCATACTCTCAAAGGCTGATCCAGCCTCTCTCATTGGTGATCAAGCGAAATAACATATCATCGACTTTTGTGATTAAGTACTGATAAAACCATGACATGATAGTATGACCGTCATGAAATTAACAGAGCCAGAAGTCATGCTCTTTCATTAGAGGATGGTCATCTTTTCTCATTCATCCATTGCAGTGCCCCCTGACTGGATATCTGAACATCTCTCATCTCTCTACAGGTACTTGTGGCGTCTGACCCATAATTAAGTATCTTTATGGAGAGAAATCTCATCCTTTCTCTAGTCAGACAACCAGATTATCCTCTGAAGCTTCATCATATCATTGCAATATAAGTCATCTCAAACGTGTAGAGCTGGTGAGACATTCTTGTTTGTTCCTCAATCCATGTTCTTGGCAGGCTCAGGACTCATAGACCTTGTGTCTGTGAGTGGAAAAGCTTGCCCGTGAGCTCTTTGAACTCTCCCATGTGTGTCCAGGGTCCACCAAGGCTGTTAATCCACCATATTTGGGACTCATCTCAAGCGAAATGTGTTTGAAATGATCGCGTAAACACCGGAGGGTGATCCTCCTTGGCCTCCATAAATCTCTCTGAACAAATTAAAATTTGGATCCCTTACAGCAAATCTGAAGGATGTAGTGTTACTCTCAATGAGTTAGATTTACTTGATTATCTTTGACCACTATTTTTATTTTAATATAGTGATGAATCAAACTTTGTGACTCTCTAAGGAAACTTTGTTAGTTCAAAATAAATGATTGACTGTGCCTCAAGTGGGCGATATCTAGTCTAAGTGTACTTGAAACTTACCAATCTACACAGTTAGATAGCAGTTTAGGATTAACATCTTTTTACATTTATCACATTATTAGGTGCATAGTGCCAACCACTAATAAATAACAGTTCCTAAAATGATCGTAACTGTTAGGTTTAGAGACCTAGGTTCACGTTTGGTAACCTAATTATTGATTCTATCATTTCATCTGTAAGTATGTTTGCGGCCGCGATACATCCTCAGTTTGATTGCGTGACAGACACCTGACGGTCATTTTTCAAATAAAAATTGTTTCACCACCACTGTCGTCATACCGTTTTGGACTTCGCTCTTCACCGTCCACTCGATGACGACAAAGCGATATCAAAAACGCGACGATTTTGCAGTTCCCTGGTGCCGATCGTTCTTTGACTGTGATACCAAACATGACGCCCCGTCAGAGATTATAAAATTACGATAAACCAATGTTGTGAATTCTGTAGATTGGATTTGACCAATCACCCTATTCTGTTGTAATCCCATTCATCGGATATCCTGTTTTACAAATGGGCGATTATCTTTGTTGGGGCTGCCGACCTGTAACTGTTAATCTTAACCGTTGAGGTCTGCGAGTAGTGTTGATGAGATTCATACCAGTCATCCACGATATAAAAATCCACGCTGCGGACCGTTCGTTACGTTCGTCCCAAATGTGATAAACGCCATTGGTATGGTCAGTCACGGCCTCTTTTAATTGCTTGCAAGACCATTTGAATCAATGTCTAGAGAAGATTTCGTTCTGATTCTTTTGTACAGAAATAATTTTTTAAAAAGATGACCATCCAGGATACATGGCCTTTACTTCACCGTCCGATATTGGGCCATGTCTCCTCCACCTGTATGAGGGGTCCCTTGCATGGGAGTGACGGTGCTCAGTGAAAAGAATTCTCTTCCGAGGACTATAAGGCTAAATCACCGCCCTGACGACATTACAAAAGTCATGTCATGTTCATGCAAATGCAATTTTCTGTAGAAATGGTTTCATGTCATTACATGGATCACGAATCTCTGCCCATAACTGACCAGTGTAGAAGGCTCTCTCATGATCTTCCAGTCAGTGAAAAACCAGATCATTGATTGTTCAGCCGATGACTTAAACCTATTCATTTCAAACCTCCGATCTATTCATGATTTTTTGTTTATCAAATCCATTTAGGCTCTGCATATTGCAAAATAGTGGAATAATAATTTTAATGCCACACTTTAAATAAATGGTCATGTTACATGTGAAATCTTGATCATCTTATTTTGTTCTGTCAATGCCATAATAACATTACCAAATTATGGATAATTATAATTTCCTATTATGTTTAAATTAATCTAATTTCATAACATTAATACATCATAATATATATTCAGGATTTTATATACTTTCCATTAATTCTTTTCCAGCGACACATAATGACCCCAAATCTCCAGGTTTATATTAAATAGAACTCTGAAATTACATCAAATTATGACCATTTTGGTTCCCATTTATTAATGATCTTCTCTTCAGCCTTTTATACTTAAATAACAGTCCAGGGGATTCAAAACTGAAAACCTCAACCTGATAGGACTACGGAACTAATCAAAATTTCCAATATTCAGTCCCAAAATCTTGGGACTAAATCACATGGCTTAGCACGACCTCGAAGACAACCTATGCCATTACATGAATTTTATGCTAAAAATATTCAAAGTAGGAAAGTTCCCTACCTCATGGAGTTTGACAAAACTCCCAAATTTTGGTACCTACGCGTAGCTCGCTATGAGTGGATCAACTTTTCTTCTCTGACCGTCGAGCTCCAACCGTCGGAACGTCGAGCCACTTGTCATCTTCATGTATTTTATTGATTTTTCTTGATTTTTTTCTTTCTTATTTATTACATCATTCAACACATGGCTCAGTGTGAGCCATTTATTCCAAGTGCACCACATGGATCATGCCATGTGTCACTTCCCTAGGGTGCCATGTGGCATCACATGGTCATGCCATGTGTCACCTGACACCTGATGTCTCAAAAAACGTGAAATTTTGTAGTTGTTTGAATCAGGTGAATCAGATGGGGTAACTAGATTTGAGGCCGAGATTCAACGGTGTGAAGTCCATTTCGTCATCCGATATCTATAAAATTTATGGTTTCCATCTTGAAGTGCAGTTTTACCATTTTTAGAAAAAATTGATTTTCTGGGTTTTACATACTGACCTATCTGAAAACACGGCAACATGGCTGATATAATACAATGACCTCACTAGGTCCAATTGAGTGAAAGTGGCCTGTCAGGTCCACTCGTCCACACTCTGAGATATCTGAGGACTAATTACCATGAGTCCTCGAGTTTAATTACAACACTCTTACAAATATTAAATTAGAACAAGGTTTGTTTAGTATTTTTATAATTCTTTTTTTAGAAATAAGCTAGAACTAGTTTGTTCCAAACTTCTTTACAAAAATTAATTACAAGCCTGACGACTTTGCCCCATAACCTCGGGCTTGGTGGCAAATCATGCATACCCCTTGTACACTGAAAGGGGTCCGCAGCAGAGGTGGCTTGATACCCGGTAGGGTAAACTCCCTCTGAGGGCTACTCCCACCTAAGTGCACATGCAATTCTATGTTTACACAATCAAGCATTCCAAGTAAGAATGAAGTTTCTACTCACGGAATGCCTACATACCATGAATGAAGTGTCACTCACCATGCACCTTTAACCTGAGTCCTCAGAGCTCCACTGCATGCTTATGCCGGTGTAAAACTTGTCGTGGTGTTTCACCCAATGATCCTTTATCGAAACAAAAAGATTTTTGTTTTAAAACTCATTGGACATCCTCAGATAAATGCTTTATTCAAAGCCATTGGGCGATCTCGATAGCGGCTTTATTAGCATTGGGCAGTCTTTGATAATAAGCTTTAATCAAAGCATTAGACGATCTCCGTACTTACTTTAGTAAGAAAGCATTGGGCCAGTGTCCAGATAAAAACTTTATTCAAATTTATGAAATGTACCTTGAGATTTAAATTGGGCGTGATCAAAATCTAAAAACTCACCCTTTCACTCACCAAGAATGATGAATGATTATGACCATGTACACACACCCATTTAATGTTATGTCCCCGTGCATACTTGTTAAGACCAAATGATATATACAAATTTATGACCTCTTACGAAGACTATTTCCTAATCCCGTGATGGCAACTTGTTAAGACGAATTATATGATGTGATAAATTAACATGCGATCTTACAGTGCACATAAGGAACTTTTTAGTCCATGGCAACAATGCACAAAACTTGTTAAGACCATTTTTCATATGTATGAAAAGATGGAATTGTTCTTTCTTGTAAAATGACTCATTTAAAATTTGTGTGTGTGGTCTCGATCATTGCAAGTGCACAGGTCGTATAAGTAATAAAAGTGGATATTTAAGTCCAGATATCGTTCCCACGAGGAAATATGATAAATCAAAAGACTAACTACCCTAATTACTATTTGAACTCCACTGATATGATGATAAGAAGACTAAAATGTAGTCCTAGACTGAAATCTTAAATATACAAAAGTAAAGTTTAATAAAATTGGGGTTGAAGATTCACTGAATGAGGCAAAACTGGACATGGATCAATTAATAATAATCAATTTCTGCATCATTTTGATTCATAGCTCAACCATCAATTGGAAAATTGAGTTTGTAAGATGCAAAGTAGTATAAGTTTATGATTCTCCCCCAACCATACTTTTCATTGATTAATGGTTCATATTCATTTATGAGACATGATTCTAATCAGTTACTTGTAATATGTAACCCTCTTTATAAGATTTAAGTATTTTTCCTTTTTTAGTACTTCATACTCAGATCTTAGGACTAAAGAATTCTTACCCCCATAGACAGGATATTGCAAGCCTTCTCCAATTTGATTGGCACCTCATCTTACACTTTTGATGAAAATTTCCATCTCCTTGATTAGATCTTAGCTAACACGGGATTAGAATCAATTCAACAAAAAGAGGAGAGACCTTTGAGTGATTAAACAGATATTTCATTCAACCTTCCTCAACTTATAAGTAAGTTGTTGATCTATATGAGTAATCCTTCAAAGTTCATTAGTTCCATAGTATTAGTCTACCATACCCATAAGGAACTGCTCTACACTCTCATGATTCTTTATCTCTATGCCACTTAAAGGGCCTCCTGGAAATCAGAGTGAGATAAAGTACCTTGCATTGGGTAGCAGTACTAATGCGAAACAGTAAATTTATAAACAATACAAATCAAATAAATTTAAATTATAATTAAAGCTTTAACTACCTTATGCGTAAATGACTATTATCGATGACATTTCAGTGAAGCTCAACTTTCAAAGTGGTTTACTCATATCATTGTTGACTAAGCTGATTAGGAAAATTGCTAAATCATAAACAAATTGGAAATAAATGAACTGAAACCTTCCGTATCCATTTAAATCAAGCGGTAAATAAAAATTTATAAGGAAATACCATTTCAGAAAAATTTGCATGATACAATACAAAACTGAAAATTAAAGGAAAACTAACAAAATAAAACTATGCTAAGCTAAATCTACTAAAATGAAAATGAAAAAGAAAAAAATAAAAATGTCTGAAAGTCTTGACCTCGAAATCACAGGTTAGCAGAAAGCTCACGAACATTACCTAGAAGCGTGTATTTATAGGCTCTCCAATGTTCCAGACTCACTTCATTAATTGTGTTATTGGATTCCCAAGAAAATTAAGCTTGGTGGTTTTTCTTTGCCCAGCAGCTTGTGAAACTTTCATGACAGAGCTTTGAGATCTTTATCTTTCATAGGCTTCTTGTATTACATCGGCATTTTGTTCTGCGGGCTTTCTTGGATTGTGGCGACATACTTTGATAATGTCGCGACATAAATTGTATTCAACAGTCTTGTTCTTGTTCGCGACAGGAATGCCTTGTGTCACGACACCAAACTTGTTTGCACCTAGCTTCTTATGTCCTTGTTCTTCTAGAGTTTGTCATGACATAATTTTCCTTGTCGCAACAAACATTTGCTTTTCAGCATGTCAACTCTATCGCGACAGGATTTCTTTAAGTCCTTAGCAATTTCTGTCGCGACTAGAAACTCCTTGGTCGTGACAAACTTTTCTTTTCTGATTCTTATCGCTTGCTGAGCTGTTTGTCGCGATATAGAATTATATGTTGCGACACAATTGCCTTGGCCTTTCTCAGTTCTTCTTTAATTTATATCGCGACCTACTTTTTCTCTGTCGTGACAAAATTTTATCATTTCATAGCTTTTATTTTCGCGACAGAAAACTTCTCTGTCACGACACAGGTTTTGCCTTCAACTCTTGATTATTTCGCAACAAGAATTTCTTTTTCGCCATTCTTTAGCTTCTTGTCACGATGATAGGAATTCACCTCACATTCATGAACATTTATCCGCAGCGGAGATTTTATTTGCTCTTGGTTGTGAATTCTAAATGTTATTATATTTACGACGAGATTTTATTTATTTCTGTGATTCTTCAGCAGGTTGGCTTGATGTTGAAAACTTTGTCAAACATAAAAACACTTGTCCGGTTGACTTGTGTTGTAATGCGAGCAATTTAATCACGATGGAATTGTCTTTATCATTGAGTTCAAGCTGTTAGCCTTCAACTTTTTATGTTCGCGGCGAAATTATATTGTCGCAACACAGCTTCCTTGCTCTCTATTTTATTCTTTATCGCGACGAGTAAAGTTATCGCGATAGTTTCCTTCACGATTTTCTTAAACAATCTCGCGTAGAAAAGTTCGCTGTATCAGCAGCCGAAAACTCTCGCCCGGCCCGTTTGGGTTATGTACGAAGGCTTTGTTGCGACATTTAGTTCTTTGATTGCTGACATAGTTCCTTTGGCATGCTTGAATTTTGTGTCGCAACATACAAAAATTATGTCGCGACACAGACTGCTGTATTTTCCACTTTTTTGCTTCTTTTTTGCTTTTTTTTTTCAATTAACCCTTGCAAAACATAAAGTTGGTGAATATTCCATAATTTGGCATACAAATAGATCTAAAATTGTTAAAAACATGTTAGAAAAATGGATTAAAAATGGATGAGTTTAAGACTCATCAGTATTCAATGCAATTATGCCATTCCATACCTATACCATGCCATATATATGATGAGTGCTATATGAACATTTTAAACCATGCATAATACCCATGCATCATTTGGACAATCATATCAATTAAAATACAATTTCCAAATAAACCACACAATACAATAATAACATATTATACACATATATTGACATACAGTCATCACCAATTAGTGATGACTTACATTATACTCACAGGAAGCAATTGACGTGTCTCTGAATGCTTCTGACCGGCCATGCAATGGCCTTGTTCATACACAAACACATCACAAGACAAACCTTAGGAACACACAATTTGACTTCCATAGAATTCCAACCAAGTGTATCACTCCGAATTCAATGATGATATACTCTGATCATATATCTGATTGTGGCGAAAATGCGGACATAAATCATTAAACCTTTAAGTTGCAGTCGGAAAATGGACATAACTTGAGTTATAAAGGTTCAATTTAGATTGATTCAAAAAGCCTAACATCAAGTTCTCAGATAGAGTTAAAATTTCCTTGAAGCACTAGTCAAGTATGGCATTTTTTCCTAATGAAAATCAATTAAAATCTGGACAATAAGTTCATTAAAATAAGGCTGACTTGTTGCGATCCGGAAACAGGACATAGCAGGTTATAGAATTAGATTTTGGTGACTCAAAGCCCTAACATCAAGTTCTCAGATAGATATACAATTTCCTTGAGGGATACTAGTCAAATTCTCATTTTTTTCCCGACTGAAAATGGGTCCCAAAATCTAAGGCGGCATATAGGATCCAAAACATGGCACTATTCCCATAACCAATTGCGAAACGGCCCCTTAGGGCAAGCGGCCAAACAGCGCCAGGGGCATTAAAACTCAACGAGCAACCTATAGAATGGAAAATAACCGAGAAGTAGGAAGAATCGAGTACCTCTTGAAGCATGAAACGGCGGCCAGGAAGTGCAGGCAACTATTGAACGAACTTCGATTTTGTATGAACGCTAAGCGCGGTATGGCAAAACTTGGAGTGTATCCACGCGTAGCCCTCACCGAGTACTCCGACTTTAAACCTTGGCCCGTCGGAAGACAACCACCCGATCTTCGTAGATTGTAGAGAGAAGTTGAAGCTTCTCTCTTTACACCCTCTCTTCTCCTCTCTCACTACCGGATACAAGCCCAAAAAAATATCATCTTTTCCCCTTTTCTCCCTCCTTTTGTATATTTTGACTTAAGTTGATGAGTGGCTCTTAAAGCTCCACGTGTCACGTGGTCCTAGCTCGGATTCGTTCATACTCCGAAACAATTTATTTTCGGTTAAAAAGTTTCGGGGATCCCGATTGATTTTAAATGAACAGCAGGTTATTTCCTAACTCTCACAAAGTTCTGTAAAAATCTAGTCCTTGGGGTCACTAGGCCTTTGTTACCTCGAAAATCGTAGAAAAATCCGGTATCTTAGAATTAATGAAATTTTTGGGTAAGCTAGATTTAGCGAGAACGAATCGATAGTGAGATTCGTTTCATCATCTGAGATCTAGAGAATTTTTCAGGCTTTCCTGAACTATTATGACAATTTATTATTATTATTATTATTATTATTTTTTGCCATTTTTCCTGAAAATTTCTAATTTTCCTGGATTTTACAACTTGCATGCACACACACTAGATCTCTTGTATACACCTTGGTTCTGACCTCCTAAATTGAAATTGAATTCACCTTAAGGGATCTTAACTTCCTAAGTGATGAGACACCTTCATTGGGCCAATGTGTCCAAAGTGTGCAAAAACAAAACAAAAAGAGAAAACAAAGAAAATGTAAAACAAATGTGAAAAAGCAAAAAAAAAAAAAAAAAAAAAAAAAAAGAAAATAAAAGCAAAAAAATTGATATATTTTAATTCCACAGGTTAAACATATATTTAATCTCAAATATTACAAACTTATAATATTATTTAACCATGTTTTATAACAATCCAATACTTTATTCATATGTTTAATGTACACATTAAACATGATTTACTCCCAAAAGTTACAAACTTATTATCTTCTTCAACCTAATAAGTTTTGTAACATTTCAAATCTTTATTCGTATGTTTAATCCACTCATTAAATATGATTTATTCTCAAAATATTCCTGATCTTATAAATTTACCATTTAAATATGCCTTTCATTTATACATTAGATGCTTAAAAGTGTAACTCTTTTTACACTTAAAAAATCATCAAAAGTGTAGCTATTCTTACACTTAAAAAATTTATATAAAAAATGTACTTGCACTCAGGTGGCATTTTTTTATAACTTTTTGCTGAAAGCTAAATAGTTTTCAACATTCAGCTTATCTGTTTTTAAACTTTTCCATTTAAAAAAAATTCTGAATAAAAAAGCTAAACAAAATAAAGTCATATTCCAAAACAAGAAACATCATTCTTGCTCAACAAGGAGGCTAGTAGTCATTACCTAATGTTGAAAAACAAATAACTTAATACTTAAAACTAATAAGTACTATTTAGCATTAAACTGAAAAAAAATTATATTCACCATTAAGAAAAAAAACAAACGTAGCCTTAGTTTTAACCAACATATATGTATATACATATATAACATTGTTTACCAAAAACAAAAGTTCTCCTAACTCCCATTTCGTACTACCCAGAAGCACTTGGCTGCGTTTTCCATAAGTTGTCAATTCATTTCTTGCCTTTCCCCAAGAAGATAAGGCATAAATTGTTCTTCCCATTACTAGTAAGATCTTCAAGAAATGGCAGTAGAAGTTTTTTTCATGATATGTCATGGTAAAAATCAAGAAAATTTGCATATGTTCGAGAGAAACTCCATCTTGAACTTGAGATCCTTGGACAGACTGCAAATCTTTCTTAGCTGGCAAAAAAGAAATAAGGGAAGGTAAATGTAAAAAAGAAAAATAATTAAGAAAAATATATAGAGCTAAGTCGGGGTGGTTGCATTGAAGCATAAATAATCTTAAGGTAGAAATAAATATTAAAATATACTGCTCCAATCTCTTTCTCCAAATGATTTAATTAACATGAAAAATAATCATATTTTTCTTTTAGGAGAATGTTTTGATCCCATGAATAGTGGTACATAGTGAATAAGAGATTTTATCACTGTAATATATATGTAGATAGATAGAAATATATTTAAATGATATGGATAATTATTTTATTTTTAATATTAAATGTCTTTTCTAATTTCATATCTTATTAATTTTATGGTTGATATTTTATTTTATTTTGATTCATTTTTTCCTCACTAACATTTGCTATGGAATGATCAATGTCATAGGGGTTCGTTCAAAGGGTTATTGTGAAGTTTTATATAGGTTGTAATTGGTTCTTGAAAAATTTAAGGGAAAATAAAGGAAAAAAACATAGAGGAAAAGTAGGACACAAAAAAATAAAGGAACATAAAAAAATCGTAAAAAAGTCAATATATTATTTTTATTTGCCACCTTCAAATTTATTGTGTTAATTTTAACCATGAATGTGAAGAATAAATCATGTGTAAATATAAAAATTTCTAACTAATTTAATTATCTTTTATTTTCTTTGCAAATTTTCACCTAAAACAATCAAACTTGGGGAGAAATCATATGAAAACTGTTTTTGTTCTAAAATAAGGAAAATAAAAAACTAATAACACATTTGATTTTTTTTTTTTTTGTTATGAAAAATACGAAAAACACAAGAAACATTAAATTTAAAGAATAAAAACAATCTTTAGAAAACACAAAAATGATTTTCTCTATGTTTTCAAAAATAGGAATTGACCAAGGAGTATAGCAAATTTCTTTTACAAAAATACATATTTTATATTTAAAAAACTTGTTTAGGAATTTATTCACTTCCAAATTATTTTAGTTTTTATATAAAAGATAAAGACTAAGCTGAATAACTAAAAATAAATTATTAAATAGATTTATTTAGTCCCATACCTGTTTCCGACTCCACTCATGCCATTGAAAGTTTCCATCTTTCCATCAATAAGAGAACCTAAATGAAAAAAAGATGACGAGATAAATATTGTATCTTGTTTAATTAGAATATATAATATAACAACTAAAGTTTTCCATCAGGTGTAGATTCTTGACATTCTAAAATATTTTAAAGAGCGATTTAGTTAGAGAAGTAAATGAGATGAAAACTATAGGCATATTCAGGTTTAGAGATTCTAAAATACTTTTAACGATTAATAAATCGTGCTTAATGTTGATTAAAATTAAAGCTCACAAGTATGGTGCTTAAACTTTCTAATATTTTAACGATTTTTTGTACATTTTATGTAATTCAAATATACTAATTTTTTTTTTCTAAATCAAGTATGATGCTTGATATCAAACTGTTTTTTTTTGTATTTAACAAACAAGAGAAATATTAATATCACAAAAGTAACCCAATGTTAGGTTTATAGAAAGTGAAGGAAAGAAAAAAAAAATAGTGAAAAGTGATTTCTAATGTTTAATTTAACCATGAAAAATATAAAAGAGGATAAAACAAATCAAAAATTTTATTTGAAAATTATTTAATCTTTATATATATAAAAGAATAAGTAAAATGAGTTTGAAGCACCAAAAAAAATTATAAAATTTGAATATATTTTTTATTTCCTTTATTTTATTTTCTTTCCTCTTATTATTCCTCTTTATTTTCTTTATCTCTCATTTTCTTCCAAATTTTTTAAAGGAGTAAAGAATGGCCTTTATATAAACAAAATTATAGACAATAGAAAAAGAAACAAATGGCATGAAAACTAAATCAACATCTGACACTTGTAAGGATAATTTTGAAAGATACAAAAACATCGCTGTGATAGATACGTGATATGCATAATTAGGTAATTAGATATAATAATATTTATAAAAACATTCATTATGAAAAAGGTTAAAATTTCCAGGCAAACTAGAAATTTTAAAAATACTTGAAGGATTAGCGCATATGCTTTAAATGTTATGAGAAAAATAATTTCTCAAAAAATACTAATATTTTAAGTCCAACTAATTTTATAATGAAAATGAATGAAATTAATTTTCAAAATTAAAATTTCAAGAAAAACTTTAAAAATAAAAAATTCAATAAAAATTTCTGAACTTTTTGTGAAACCCGGGAAAAGCGTATTTTTCCGAAAAGGAGCGAATCGGTAATTCTTGTCGGAACGGTACGGGCAAAACCCTAGATTTTTCTCTAGATCTTGGATGACGAAACGGATCGCGCCGTTAGAATCGTCTCGCCAAATCTAGTTGAACCAGGCAAACTGCGTCGAATTCCGAGACAATCGGTTTTTCACGCATTTCGAGACAGTGGGCCAATCATGGGGTGCCATGTGGAACCTGACTTATGGACCATTGGAGGCCAAGTGTCACCTTTGTAGGCTGCATGGAGGTGAGTGGTGTGTGTCTAGGCATGAGAGACACCTGGCTCACCAAATGCCATGTGTCTAGCACCATGAGAATGGCTTGAGTGGAATAGGATGAGAATGAAGCAAACCAAGGGAGGAGGGCTAGAAGAGTTCGTGAACTGAGGAGAGGAGAGGGTTTTGCTGCTGGGCAAGGTCAGTTCATGGACTGAGGTGAGAAAGGAAACCAGAAAACTAAGCAAGAAAGAAAGGAAGAGAAAGGAGGAGGAGGAGACAAACACCTCCATTTTTTTTTTGCATGGTTGAAGGATCAAGGACTTGATCCCACACACTATAAGAGGTAAGGGATCTCTCCTATTTGGTTTATTCCTTGCTTGGTGCCATGGAAATGGCAATTGGTTGAGTATGGTTGTGACCCTCAATGGGGGAGATTTTCTGTATAGGGTAAATGCTGTGTTTTTGGTTGAGATGCTGTCCAATTTTGTTTTTTTTTTCCTTTGACCCCATGACCGTGCTTTGGCCATAGCAGCGTCACTATCAAATTGAGTGATTTCAATTTATGGGTAAAAACTAGATAGAAGAAAGAATATCTTCTTGAAATAGATACATCCCAGTGGAGCTCCTTTGGACTCAAAAATTTCATTCAAATAGGAGCTATGTTCATCACGGTTTAAGTCTTGTTTGAAAAGCAGAGAGTTAAAAGCAGTGTTTCCAAAGCTGTTTTCCTTGATTCAGATCAGTTTTAATTCATGGATTTGGTGAATTGTAAATTCGATCTCTAAACCAGTTATAGCATTAGAATGAGGCTTAAATTTAAGCCATTGTGGATTGTTGATTGATATACCTCTTGGTTAGAATGACACCATATTTTGAAAATAATGTTCAAATGTATTTGTATTGTATTGGTTTGAGCTTGAATATGGCCATGTCTTAGCATGTTGCAGGTTGTGTGGTGAGGTGCTATCTGTACGGCGCAGAGGCGTGAGCCTTGACATTTACTTGTCTAAGTGATGTTAGGAATTATGGGAATGCATGCTCACATGATGTATTAAATTGAATGTGTGGAATATTAATATGACTGCATGTATATTGATATTGAACTGAATATATGAACTATTGTGTGCATTAGACATGAGGGTTCATGGCATACGCATAATGTACAATGTAAAATGTCCATGTAGGGGTCTTCATACATTGGGCATGAGTTTGAGTCTCGGAGTGAAGCGCGGTGCATTGCATTGGTGTCTGACAAAATCTTTGCATTACATGGGTGTGTGTACATGATACCGATTTGGCACTGCGTTTGGTGCTGAATTATGTGGGCTTGGGAATAGGACGAAGTCCAAATTGAGTCACACAATGTTAAATGAAAAGGGAAAATGAAATGTGTCGGGCATAACAAGTAGAGGATAGATACCCCCCTCAGGTGAAAAGCCTGAAAACTGGTTAGGCGATATCCATGCCGTTGAAAGCCCGAAAAATACGCCGGAGGTTGTAAGAGACCGCGGTGAGACCTCGAAAGCGAGAGTTTTGTTACCCCAGACATAAGAAGGCAGTAAATAAATATCACATGGGCTACGGGTTGTGTGATGGGAGTCGGGGCCCGGCTCGGTTTTTGATTCTCCCATTAGCACTTGCATTGGGTGGTGGTCGATTAGTTGACGATACATGGGGCATGTAGAGTGTCGTTTCATACATGGCATATAGTTTTCCATGATAGGGCTGACATGTCTGCATGGATTGTGTTGTTGTGGTTGTGGCGATCATTTGCATGTGCACCTAGGTAGGGAGTAGCCTTGGTAGGTTTTGTTCTCACGAGCATAGCTCGCTGAGTCATAGGAGCCCTTTTGAGTCTTGGTCACATGCGGATAGACGGCTCCTTAGGAGCCAATGAGTTGAGAAGAGAGATTCGGGTTGTGGCCTTGATGTGTTTGTATATGCATGAAGCGTACCGTAATGCATATCTGTTTTGTATATTGGAACAACATTTGGCTCACAATGCATTATTTGTACCATATGTGTGAGTAAGGTTCTATAACTCTCACGTTTTGTATACGGACTGTATGAAGTTATTTTGTGTATTTATGAATTAAATATGTAGGGATGAGTCTCGGTATACGAGACACGTGAGAGCGATATCGAGATACTCGATTTCCATAGACTTCCATAGGTTGATAGGTTGTCGACGAGACCCCTGGGTTTTAGGGCGCCACACTTTTCATAACTCTATTGCATTCCAAAGGAAAAACAAAAATCACTAATCCCTAATTTATTTTAGGGTTTTGTTTTCAAATAATTAGTAGAAGAGGATCTAAAGAATTTAGTCATTTAGTTTTGAATTGTCTATGATGCTGTTAAGACAAAAATGTGTGTTCAATCAAATCTTCAATACAGCTACCATAAGACTATTGTCTAATCCTCGGCAACGGTGCTAAAAACTTGTTATGTCAAATTTCTGACACTGCTACTAGAAGACTATTGTCTAATCCCCGGAAGCGGCGCCAAAAACTTATTAATGGATTAAAGGTATAAAATATGTTGTTTGCCTTGTATGAGTAGGCTTCATTTAAAAATTTGTTTTGATCTAGATCTCTGCAAGTGCTGTGACGCCCCAAAACTTGAGGGTCTCGTTGACTAGCTGTCAACCTATGGAATTTCTACCTTAGGTCATTGCGCACCTAAGTCTTGGTACCAGACTAGTACCAATTACTCGGCACCATCTCGATCCGTCCCTTCACCGGGACCCATTCATTCATATTTAAGCTGAAAATATGATAATAATACACTTAAATAAAGCTTGTAAGAGTTCGATCACAACCCTCTTACCATTATTACATATCCGACTATCTTGGCAATAATCCAAAAAAATTTAATTACAATGCTAGAACTAGTTTGTCCTAAGCATTTTTTACAAAAAGATTTATCAAGGCCACATGTCGGCCTTCTTCACAATCATGGCCTCGTTTGAGCGCGGTCCATCGGTGTAGACCCTACACCTAAAAGGGGGTCTCACGACGGGGTGAGCAATGCTCAGTAAGGATAACTCCTACAAGGGCTACTTCCCACCTAAGTGCATATGCAATGCCATGTTCACAAAATAATAAACACGTTAACATTCCAATGAAACATGCAAATTCTACATGGAATCCTACATGCCATGAAATGAGATGAGACTCATCATGCCTCATGTCCCAAGTCCTCATCGACTCCCTCACACATGCTTGCTTAAGCGAGTGTGAAGCGTAGATCGATACGGATGACATCCAATGATCATTTTCAAAACCAATTTCATTTGTTTATAAATCAAAAGATTTTTGGATGATACATCACAATGATAATTTTATATTCAAAATCCATGCGCTTTTTTGTGGGTAGCGGATTTTTGATGTCTCACCACGGGCTCCGCAAACCCAAACACTTTTACGACCTTTCACTGTTGGGGACTATGTTTGACCATAATTGGCGGGTTTTTCACTCGAGGGGAGATCTATCCCTTTTTGCTAATACTCAACACATATTTTTCCTTTCATGCAACCGTGTGACTCTGTTTGATGTTGTCCCATTTACCGAGCCCATCCAATCAAACACCAAATGCAGTGTCGATTTACCAACCATGCACTCATACCCATGAAATGCGATGTTTCCCGTGCATATGCAATGCAAAATGTCACTTCATGTTATCATATGTTACATGTATAATGAACACTACATGAAACGATTTATAACCCGTACTTTATGCCAAGTACCATGGATAATTATATCGAAAGCATATAATTTACATCCATTAATGCTAATATATATAACACCAATATATCAACATATTTCGCGCATTCAGCATATTGCAAAATTTCCAACAACGACACATAAAAATAGTCCACACAAACTAGCCATTCTCATTATACCGACCTTGGAAATAATGCGGTTTCGGTCAAAATTTCCAACTTTTGTTTTATTTATTTATTTATTATTTTTTTTCTTTTAACAAATTTCAAGACTGTCATTAACGGTTATAAATTCAACCATGAAACAACCCTCAAACTCGGCCCGAAAACTGTCTCGAAAAACAGTCCCAACGTCCGAAAACTCAGTCACATGGTTGGGGCTGAACTACATGACCATTTATGGCCCTTAGATTAAGAGGAATCAGTGTAGGAGAAAACCTACCTCTTTTTGTTTTTGGCACCTACTCGTAGCTCGTCAATGATTAACTTTAATTCTCGACCTATGACTTGGCGTCAGTACAGGAATTGGAGCCTTTTTCCTTTCTCCTCCACGCCGCAGTCTTTCCTCCTCTATTTTGTTTTTTCCTCATTTTCTTTCCTTTTCTTTTCCATTTCTTTCCTTTTTCTCCTTTCTTTTCTTTTTCTCCTTTCCTTTCTTTTTTTCTCCTTTCTTTTCTTTTCTTTTCCTTTTTCTCCTTTTCTCCTTCTTTTCCTTTTCTCCTCTCCTCCACCGAATTGATTTTTCCTTGGTGTGATCCAAGTGAGAGGAAACTTCCTCTCACTTTCCTATTCCTCTCACATGATATGTGTCTTCATATGATTCTTTTGCCATGTGCCATCGTCCTGGACACGCTAGGTGGCAATGCCACATCATGATTCTCATGCCATGTGCCATTCTCTAAGCTTGCCATGTGGCATCCACATGGTCATGCCATGTGGCACCACTCCATGTGTAGTCTGACACACGTGCCTCGAAATACGTGAAATTTTGACTGTATCGAAATCCAACGAAATTTGACTGGGTAGCTAGATTTCGCGAGACGATTCCAACGATGAAATCCGTTTCATCATCCGAGATTTAGAAAATTTTAGGTTTTCAACCTGTACTACAATGACAAATTACCGTTTTGCCATTTTTTAGAAGAATTCAGTTTTTTAAAAAAATTCGATTTTTCTTGGGTTTTACAAATGCACAGGTCATACAAGTAACAAAGATTGGATTTAAGTCGAATATCATTCCACGGATTGATGAAAAATTTAAGATCATTACCCCCATCTATTTAAAATCCCTCGCATTTGAACTCCAAAGTTTAAAAAGTTTTGTTAAACTAAAGGAAGCAAGACTAATTAAAATTCCTATGACTATCAATGAATTCAAAATAATTGGATTGTAGATTTTACTAAGTGAAGTTAACTGCTTGGAAATAGATCAATATACAATTATAAATTTCTGCATCATTTTATAACATTGTTCAGTCATTAGTTTGAAATCTGAACTTGTCAAAGATGTAAGATAGTATAGTTTGGATTCCTCCAAACACCATACATTTCATTAATTAGAGATCCATGTTCCTTCCAGATACATGAGTCTAATCAGTTGCTTGTAGATCAAAATCCTCTTTCTAAGATCTGAGTATTTTTCTTTTCCAGTACTTCACATCCAAGTCTTAGGATTGAAGAATTCTTGCCCCTATAGACAAGATAATGCAAACATTCTCCAATTTAATTGGTATCTCATCCTTTGAATCTGATAAAATTCTCTATCTCCTTGATTATATCTCTACTAACATGGGATCAAGATCCTCTCATTAGACCGAGGAGATTCCTCTGATCAATTAAATTGATACATCATCTAACTATCCTCAAACCATGAGTAAATTAGTGATCTATCGAAGTAATCTTTCAGAGTTCATTAGTTCCATAATATTAGTGCATCATTCCCCCAAGTAACTGCTCCATACTTTCAGGATTCTCCATCTCTATGTCACTCAAAGGGCCTCCTGGAAATCAGAGCAAGATACAGTCCTTTTTTGGGTCTACTCTACTAATAGTCGATACAATTAATTTCAAGAACAACACCAATTAAATAAATTCAAGATTTCTAACATCGATTGTTGATCATAAAACAATAATTAACATCGATTCCATTCCCAGAGGGAGCTTAGTCTTTCAAAACCGGATTACAAATAACAGTGACTAACTGATTAGGAAAATTCATCGAGATTGCAAGCGAACTGAAATAAATGAACTCCAGAAAATTTACAAATTCATTGAAATCAGACAGTGATGAAAACTAAAATTTTACAATAAAACCAGCTCAAAACTTCGCACTAGATCACTGTTCAAATCCAAGAAAAACTAATGAAAAAGCTAAACTAAAACTAAATTGATGGAAAAGAAATAAAAGAAAAAAAAATAAAAACAATAATATACAAAGGAAGCTCCGTACAATGCCCTAGGTGCTTCTATTTATAGATTTTCAAATGATGGACCACACTTTGAGGCTGAAATTGTGGATCCCAAAAAAAAATGGCCTAAGTGGCATCTTTGTCGCGACATAGAAAATTATGTAGCGACATTCTTTTGTTTGTCCTCCAGCTTTTTGTCGTGGCTTTTAGTGTTATGTCGTGACAGTCTTTTGTGCCATTTTTATTGAATTATGTCACGACATAGTTTGAAAATGTCACAACAGAGTTTCCTTCTTGCCACTCTTGATTGTGTCACGACATAAATTTTCTATGTCATGATGAGTTTCTTAATAACCCGACTTTGTTTTATGTCGTGACATAAATTACTCTTTTGCTCATACTGTGTTGCGACAGTCTTCAGTTCTCTTCATGGCGCTCCTTTTCAATTAATGTAGCGACATGGCTTTTGATTGTCGCGAAAAATATCTCTATCTTCATCTCATCATTATGTCGTGACATAAATTTCTTTGTCACAACATTATTTATGTTGTTCTTCTCAATCTTTGTCGCGACAATAAAATCCTATGTTGCAACATAATTCCTTCTTAGCATTATGATATGATTGTCGCGACATAAGACTTCTCTGTCTCGACATAGCCTTCTTGCCTTGCTATGCTGCCTTCTGAACTTTATATTGCGACATACTTTGAAAATGTCGCGACATACTTCCTACCTTGCTCTTGTCATTTGCTGAAAAGTTTGTCGCAACATAAAAACCTTTGTCGCGACCAACTTGTCTTGACTTGTCTCATTACTCTACCATTCTTGGTCGCGACATAGTTTTCTTTTGTCGCAACATTCTTTCTTCTCTCTTCAGCTCTTGATTACTACCCAAATAGTACTATTTTACACCCTTATTAATACAGGTTTTGAGCACTTTTTGTGTAGTAATCACCCTAATTAACCTAATTGGCATGTTAAGGACCTAGCAAGGCTACTAATCAAATTTTGTTGCAAGTTTGGTTGTTTTAGGGGCTATATATCTTGAGGATAGGGAGTCAAGTCAAGGAATGAAGAATCTAGTTGCGGTCATGACACCCAAACGAAGAAAACGTGAATGGAAGCATGCACCTTAGCAATTCGTAAGATTTGCAAATTTTCGACTGCGACATGATTCCTATCTTCTTGAATTTTTGACTTTTTTTTTATCACTTTTTGATTGTCTTCCCAATTTGTCCCCCTGTAATAGTTATTGTTTTGGTTATTTTGGTATTTTGTAATTGGGTTTGGCTATAAAAGCCCCAAGACAAGACATTGTAAAGGAGACACTTTATCTGGTGCGGAGAAGCTTTCAACAGTTCCCGCTCTTTCTCAATTTCCCTCATTTTCTCTCCCTTTCTCACTAGTCAAATAGCCTATGAGGATGACAACTCAGAGGATGAGCGGCTAAATCCCTTCCTTCCTTGAACTAGGAGGATATTGGGCAACATATATGTGGTAAACCGAGGGTTCTCATGTCTTCAACGCAGGTATTCACTGATATTCATGTGTCTCCTTTTAACTATAGGTTTAAATCCCTTAGATGCACCTTGAATGATACGTATTTGTGACCCGTCTTTTTAGGGTTGATGGATGCTTGTTATAGATCCAGAGATTCATTAGTTACCATCTATTAGTCATTGGAAGGTGGGTCAAGGGGATATGTTTTTTTTTCTACTGTCGAGACCATTAATGTTCAGTGAATGCCATTTTTCAAAGGATAACTATTAAGGGTAAGGTTTTATAGCCAAAAGAAGAACCGGTTCGGGAGATGACTATAGGTCATCCTCCTAACGAGAAAGGCTGATGACCCCTCGAGTTACCATTCAGACTGAACCCAGTAGCTTGATGCTTCAAGGAATTCTCTTTTACATTTTTACTTCATTTTATTTTCAGTTTTCAACCATCACAACCCACTATTTTTACCAAAACTCAAAATTCAAAACAAATTCACCATTTTGAACTTCATTGCAAGCCATTTGTGAGAAGAAAACCCATCCATGTGTTCGACCCTAGAGCCCCATCACTACGATAGCCATCTTTGTGGCCTTCAACCCGGGGTCGGAGTTGACTGCCGTCGACTCGCGGAATCCTGAGTGGTTGTCGGATTTACCCGATGCCGCCCGGACAATCGAGCGAGTCTCCTTTGTACAAGGGCTCTACCCAAATACATCACACACGCCAGAGCACATCCCAAGCGAGTCAATATAATTCCAACATGAGTAAAACGACCACTTGGGCCCATAAACAGTACTCATAAATACATACCAACTATGAATCCAACTATATCCGATAGTTCTAAGAGTTCAAATTTTACCCTTATACAACATATATTAAAATCTAAAATTCTAATACATGTAGTATATCACAAAATCAAAGCCACAACTCGGCTTTCTTCTACAAAGCGGCCTCTATAGTAATTCATCCGCTCTGTACGAAATAATAAATTCCCACGACAGGGTGAGCTATCGCTCAGTAGTGGAATCGCCCTAAGTGGGCTACTCTCCACCTAAGTGCAGTGCAATGCTCCAAAAATAAACACACATTCAAGCAAATGCATGATCCTACTTGAATGTCTACGCAGCCTTCAGGCAGGTCCCTCACCGACTCTCTCACGCACTCGCCTAAGCCTCGTATGAGAATTATAGTTTTTGTTGGTTTGTGGAGCAGCCCTCCGATGTGTATATATCAATTGGGCGCTCCGGCGATTGATATATTTGTTGTGGACTACCCTCGATGAATATCAATTGGGTCGCTCCGACGATTGATATTTTTAGTGTGGACTACCCTCCGATAATTATCATTTTTAGACAACCCTCCGAAACCATTTTCTCTATACTCATCTCATGCACTAACTCATATAATCCTAGGATGTTCCAGTGCATATGGATGCATGTATGCCAATTCCAATACAGTCTAATTCACATGCAAATATATACATGAATATATTCATATAAAAATTAAATCACACAATCATGTTATGTAATTATCATCTCAAACATCAAAATTAGCTCACTTGGGCTAATGATCAAACACAAGCAATTCGATTTGAATTACTTGACCAAACCCATATTTTCACAAATTATATTTTTTTGAAATTACTGTTTCAGGAACAGTAAAACCCTCGTTTACTGTTCCTATCAAACACAAATCATCGGTTCACTTTGTGAACCCGTATTTCTCGGCCATTTCCGGCCTCAATCAAACCAATACATGATTTATTGAACCATTCATCACACATTTAACCCAAACAGTCCGTAGAACTGATACGGACTGTTCGTGGGTCTCAAATCCAAACATTGGTTCAGATTTGGAAGCAGATCAAGCAAACGACCGTTCAAGGCCTCAACCCGAGCAAAACAATTACATGGTACTTAAGCGGATAAAGCCAGTAGGGAGAAACCCCTACCTCTTGGAGTTTGTCAAAAACTCACAAATCCGGTACCACACGTGAAGCCCTCTCCGCGTCGAGCCGGTTCTCCATGCTTTGTCTCGAAGAGAGGCTGTAGACGGTCGGATCTCCAGGTAAATCTAGAGAAGTTACACTCCCTCTCTCTTTAAAATATAATCTAACCTCCTGTAAGTTCTCCCTTTTTCTTTTTCTTCCTCCCCACGTTTTCTCCCTTTTTGATAAAGGAAGAGGACAACTGTTCACTATTTTGTCATTTTCTTCATTTAAATCAATTTCTATAATGACATCTATGTCCTTCTTTTCCTAGTTTTGACATTCGGCTCTATCTTGGCCAGATCCGTTTCATCATTCTCTGCCCTTACACTTATGGCATGTGAGTCGTGGTATATGTGACTTTCGTCGCATCGAAAATCAAATTACGGCACCGAAGACATGATGCAGTAAAGCGTGCAAACTCATTTGTCTCGAATTCTGAAATTTTCGTGCTAGCTAGATTTCCTTGAGATGATTCAATGGTGCAATCCAGTTTCGTTATCGAGATCTGAGGAATAAATTATGGTTACAACCCGAAATTACAATGTCGTGTCGAGTCACGATTTTGCCATTTTCGAGAAATTGGAATTTCTCGGGTCTTACATTCTCCCTCTAAATAGGAATTTCGTCACGAAATTGAGCGATCATAATCGAGCATGCGTATGCAGCGTGCACTCCGTCATGCATGTGAGTCATTAAATTTTTAAGCGACTAAACTACGTACCTTCATCCTAAACGAAGGGATAGGTGGCCGCATCGTGTCTCGCGCGCCGCGTGGACTCTTCCACTCCATAGTGCCTCCGTAGTACTGACACTAGCCTCGCGATTTTGCGTCGCAAAACACGATCAAACTATCAACAATGCCCTGCCCAGCCCTCCTTAAGGTCCGTCCATGTCAACCTGTCTGTCCCAATCCACCACATGGTGGATGCGGGTATATTTCGGAGAATGGGCGCGGTAATGCTACTTGGGGTAATACAGCAGTGCTACCCTCTCGAGTATCTCGAAGGTCCAAACTAAACCTAGCGATAGCTTCAGCGCTTCTTAGAGACACGACCACTCCCTCTTAGGCATCTTAACCCGAAGAAGACTTGATCCTCAACCTCGGTCTCTAAGGGTCGACGTCGCTTTATCGCATAGCTCTTACGCACCTTGGTGGAATTGAGAAGGCATTTGTCGTATCAAGCTCACCTTCTCGGAGGGTGTCTCCTAATCAAATTAGGACAGTAGATGGAGCTCTCCACCTTAGTCCAACATAACGGTGATCTACATGGCCTCCCATACAATGCGCATACGATTGCCATCTGTATACTCGTGCAGTGCTTGTTGTTGTAAGCGAATTCCACTAAGAACCGTCTCCTCCCAGCTGCCTTTGTGATCCGGGGCGCATGCTCGTAGCATGTCCTCCTATGCAGCATAGTCCTCTCGGGCCCGACCATGCAATGAGGGTGGAGCAGCTGTACTCATCGTCGGCCCGGAGTGTGCCCCGTAACCTTTTGGAAACTCATCTTCCCAGTGCGTTGTCGCCTCGGGTCCGCATCCCGTCTTATGGATGCGGTACTCCGCCCTTGAGTGGGACTATCATCTCTCGAATGTATAGCCGGCGAATCTCTCAGGCGAAGAAGGTCATCCCTTACGGCTAGAAAATGTCTTGGAGCTTAGTGACCCAGATCACTATCACCCGTACGCATCGTAGCGCACGCTCGCGTCGCGTGGCAAGTGGGTCTGAAGTCCATCTTGACATGCTCCACTTCTACTCATTACCCTCCAATGGCTGAAGTAGCCTAGCGCTTACGGGTGCTTAGCCTTAACACAATACGTGAGACATCGTCGAACAAAGTCCTACGTGTCTCTTGTCCCACTCGATAGTATTGACGAAAGAAGATCACGATACATCTTCGTGCCACTGGATCTGCGATGCATCGAGACGGTGAAACTCCACGAGGAATCTCCTCTCTCAAAATCGGTCAAGCGGGAACCACTACTTGTCCCTTATATCGGCCCCACCATCTGGCATTAGACGGTCCAGCCCTCGTCTTTTTTGTGCTGGCGTACTCGATTTGCTGATGGATACTTATCTGCGTCACACTTAGCGGGACTCAATCACTGCGCTCCATGAGAGACGGTGTAGCCCTCAGACTCCCCAAGGTACCACGAGTGCGCTCGTTGTCTTGTAGCCCAAAGCGTCCCACGAGTCTTGAGCATCCTTGACTCAGAAGCTATACTGACAGCGCTCCTCGTGACTTGATGATTGCATCGGCCACCATTTGCCTTACGAGGATGGTAATGCAAAGTGAAGTCATAATCCTCTAGGAACTCCATCATCTGCGTTGCCTCATGTTGAGGAATTCATTTAGCGTGAAAATAATATACTTGAGACTTTTATGGTGCAGTGCGCCTCAAATCCCTCGCCGTATAAGTAGTGAGCGCCAAATCTTCAAAGGCGAAGACTACGACTATCAACTCCATGTCGTGTGTGGGAGAAGTAGTGCTCGTGATTCTTTGGCGCGAACCATGGCTACTACCCTCCGATTTGCATCAAAACACATCCCGTCAGGCCCTCGAGGCATCACAGCCTGCTTTGTGTGCCTGTCCTGACAGGAACTATCAAGATGGGAGGCCCAGTAAGTCTCCTCTTCAACTCTGGAATGCCTCCTCGCATCTGGTCATCGATCAAACTTGACCTCCTTCGGGTCAACTTTAGTCGCAAGTCTTTGCTATTTTGGAGAAATCCTCAATGAATCTCCTGTAATACCTAGCCAATCCTAAGAAACTGCGTATCTCGAAGGCGACTTGACCTCCCAACTCATGCCTGACCTTCTGCGGGTGGCCCGATACTCACGATGCGGCACCACGTGTCCTAAAAATCTCGCCCTCGATGCGGAACTCGCATACTTGAGGAACTTGGCGTCTCAGCGATGGTCTCTTAGCAGCGTAAGCGATCCTCAAGTGATACTCATGCTCCCACTCGGCGGGAGTAGATCAAGATGTCATCCACGAACTGCGACAAGCTGATCTAAATAGGGTTGAATATCCTATGCATGAGATCCATGAATCTTCTTTGGCGCATTTGGCCGATCCGAAGGGCATCACGTAAGCTTCAAGTGCCATGCGCGTCCTAAGCGACGTGTAGGATATGTATCCCTAACCTCGGTGATGGTAACCGGTCACGAAGGTCTATCTTGGAGTAGACTCGCTCCTCTCCGTGATCAAAGCAAGAATCGTCGATCCTCGGTAATGGAGTGCAGATTCTTGATAAGTAACCTTTGTTGGTATGCGTAGTCAATGCACGGTCGAAGGGTCTTGTCCTTCTTCTTCGCAAGCGAGAGCAGGAGCGCCCCATGGTGAAGTGCTACAATGAACCTTGTCATTAGCTCTGTGGCCCGGACTCACCGAGGTTCACTACTGACTTCAACCGGTACCATCTATGCGGAGTCATAGAGATGGGTGAAGTACAGGTGTAACTCGATACCGAAGTCTACATTCCTATGTGGAGGTAGTCTAGGTAGCTCATCCCGGAAAAAACATCCATACTCTCAAACCACTCGGGAGTAGGTCTAAGTGCAGTCTCTGAATCCTCCTAGAGGTAAAGGCTCGCTAGCCAACATGATGTCCACATTTGGACTCGTATGCGCGGGGCCAAATATCATGTTTGTCCCCACAAAATACCACACAGTCTGAGATCTGCGTGGCGAGTAACCCTCCTACGCTCACACCGATCGATAACGATACGTAGTACGTCGGCGATCCATTTCAGGGATGACATTGAACTCGACATGTCCATGATTCTCGGGTCCTTTATTAGTAGAGTCCACGAGATCTCAACTTCATAACCGACATATCATACCTATTCTCGCCCTAATCCTAGGGGAGAACTCACATACAAAGGCTCCTCTAAGGTCAACCTCTAGGTGATCGATCTGGCGATGCAGCCGATGAAGAATCACGAGAAGCACCAGAATCAAAATAACCTCTAGCCCGTAGGCGAGATAGCAAACGTGCAGCAGTATATGGCGGGTGTCTGCTAACTCAGCACTGTGGTGTGTGACCCGTAGACATGCCCTTGGACCCTTGATGTGTCACACTTTTGTGGGCCTCGTCCTCTGCCTCTACCCATACTCTTGCCTCGGGCACACTTTTGTGAAATGTCCCATTATTGAAGGATTTACGCGGTGGCTCCACTGGCGAGGCGGCCCTGGCCTATCTGCAGTGTTGTGTGGAGGAACATCTTGTATCCTCGTCCTACTGCCCGATTGGGGTTGTGTTGTCCCAAAACCATGGGATCCACGTCTGCGGGGCGATCACGTCTCATGTGTCGGTACAGCGTGATGGTAGCACACCATTTGTCAGCTTGACTGGAAACTACTCCTACGTCTGCACGACCCGACAACTCTTATTTGTCCTTGGCCCGGATGGCCGTGACTCTAAGATCCTCGTGAACTAGAGGCCCTCTGCCTCTTCCTGTGAGGAGAAGTGGCGTCCTTCTGCTTGCCCTTAACACTCGCATCGAGTGCTCAGAACATCACTCCCCCATCTCTCTATGGTCGAGCTGTCCCGCCCGTAAGTCCATATCCGATGAAGCAAGTCCTGGTCGGCGAATGGACAACTTGGTCATTCTCGAATCTCTCTTTGGCGGTCGGTGTACGCGTAATCATCGGCAAGTCGGGTTAACTTTGTGAATCCCAGCCCACGTAGTCCATCACGGTCATGCACAGCCCCGGCTCTAGGAACTCCCCCAGGCCTTCGCATGCCTCGCCGGTCTCTGGGAAAATACTTGCCATGAACAACTCCACAAAGCTACGCCCATGTCTGTAACCTCTAAGTCTCTCTGAAAGTCTAACCATCTCCACCATGCAGGGCCTCGCCACTATTTAAAATCTGGCTAACCCGATTCTAAGTCATATCGGGTGATTTTCACAGCCTCGGTGATCTCGATCTGCATAAACCAATGGTCCGCCACCATCGGATCTCCTCCCCCTATGAATGTAGGAGGATGATGTGCCATCCTGAACCTCTGGAGGTTACTAGGACCTTCGACTACTCTTCTGTTGCTTTGTGCGATAGCGACCGCCCGTAACCTGCCGTACTCAGCTGAGCATCTTGATCAAACGTAGGCTGTGTTGAATGTCGGTGGTGCACATGACCCGATTGCCCGATGAGCGTCCTCATCTCGTCCTCTACTAGCCATACCTGATTAACATGGTAGTTAAATCTCTCATCTGATATCTCACAAGGCATAAACACGGCCTAGAGACACTAATCATACCGTAAATCGGTCTGTATACACATTGTCCTTGCATTTTCAGGTAATGCAAGGCAATCAATTTTTGCATGTAAAATATTGTTTTCAACAAAAATTTATTTGCGAAAATTTCATTTTTTGAAAATTGTTTTTTTTATTTTTTTGTTTTTTGAAAATTTTATCTAATTGCGAGTTTAAAATTCAATGAAGTATCTCGAGACACAAACCTGACCTCGAGATACTATTCACATCGGAAGAAAATTCACACTACGTCGATGCATTTATAGTAAATGCGTATGAATATCTCATATATTAAATCACCCACAGAAAATTTTAAAATTTTGTACTCTTTTTTAACCCACCTTGAGAGCAGTGTTCGTGAGCAGTGTCCATGAGGCCGATGTCAAAGCGGTGACCCTAAACGGTGCTGCTTTGTCACAAAATTGGGTTGGGTGCACGGTCGCGCACGAAAACCCGGTCGCGGCACGCTGGCGCGGTGCTATGTCGTGGGGCACGCTCACGGCGCGACAAGCTGGTCGCGGCGCGTAATACCAGCCTGCGGCCGGCTCCCGGTCTAGCTTCGAGTGGCGGTCGCGCCCTGGCGCCAGTGCGATGGGCGTGTCGCACGACGCCCTCCCTTCTTGCGACCCGGGCGGTGCGACATGTCGTTTCCGGTCGCGTATCACAGAAACTAGCCCGTATGGCGACATCAAATTGGTGTCGCGACACCACTCGAGCGATCCAGTGCGTGACCTCGGGGCGGGAGTCGCGACCGCGCTCTCTGCCCGCACGGCGCCCGTAACCGGCGACATCAAATTGATGGCGACATCAGTGATGTCGCGACATCAAGCCTAGCCTAACCCTTTGCCGTAGTATGGCGACCTCTGTGATGTGGCGACATCCCTTTGCTGACCACTACCACCCATGTCACGACGTAAACTACCTTCGGCCCCATCTTTGTTACGTCGCGACGCCATGTCACGACATCAAGCACGCTTTCGACCCTATCTTTGTTCGTCGCTGACCTTAAATGGTGTCGCGACCTCGCCTGTCGGCCCGAGGTGGCGTCGTTGCCAGGTCGTGGCGCGGCGTTGGCGCGTCGTCGCGTCTTCGCGTCTTGTGGCCTCCTGCCACTCAGCACACACTTGTCATGACCCCCCGAATCTAGGTCGCGACGATGAGCTTAAAAGTCATCTATTTTTCAGTCCATTTTCGATTAATTTTTACATAAAAAAAGCGATTTATATGATGGAATGCGGAATAAACTTCACCCGGAATTTACGTGCGGCGGGAAATCCCAGAAAGAAAGCGAGGTGCAATAAAGGGCGAATGTGGCAAAGCGGGCCCGATATAACTGGGATGAAGCGAGGTGGCGGCAAGAGCGACTGGGATGAAAGGACCAAATGTTGCTAAGCGACAATCAAAATGCGTATTCGGGTTACATCAGGTGGAGACTCAGTCGCAAATGAAGCAATTGAAAACAAAATGGTAGGAGTAAAGAAACTCAAAGTTAAACAACCAGGAATTGAAGAAGAAGAAGACACAATGTCGCAACGTCTGGATGCAGTCGCGACATCAACCTTTGCGAGCCGAAGCGTTCGCGACACGGTTCCTGAGGAGAAAGTTGTCGACAACAATTCCCACCGAAGATAAGGTCGCGACAACACGGTTGTCGCGACATCAGCTCTGAACTTGGTGGCGATAACGCATTGGAGTTGTCAGCGGCGACGAATATCTTGAATGGAAGTGGCGACAACACGGTTGTCAGCGACATCAGTTCACATGGACGAGGAAAGGTCGGCGTCGATGGCGTCGGCGGCGTGAGGTTCCCGATGAGAAAGTGCGCGGCCAGATCAAGGCTGTCGCGACACCGCTCACTTAAGACATGTTGCAACCACATAGAGCCTCCTGCGACAAGGACTGCGACAAGAACAGAGGTCGCGACAAGAGCTCGATGTCGCGGCGGTATCAACCTCTTTGGGCGGTAAATAAAGTCAAAGAAATGCACTTCGAAAGTGGGCCAAACTTGAGGAACCCTATAATCTGAAGATTTGCTACCAAAAGAAATCTGGAGCTCTTAGCGACTGAAGAATCTGGGTTCTTGAAGGCTCTGTATTTTATTTTTCTTTTCTTTTCTTTTTCTTTTCTTTTGTTTCGTTTTCTTTTTCCATTTTATTTTTATATTAGATTAGTTTGTATTCGTTCTAATTTGGATTTGAACGTTAGTTGTAAAGGATTTAGCTGAATGCAGATTTATATTTCTTAAAATTACTGTCTGGTTGTTTGAATTCCAGACAAATTTTGGATTTCGAACACCCAGTTTCCGATTTACAGTGGTTTTCTTGATCAGCAAGCCAATGTATGGTATAATCAGTAATTTAGAAACCCAGCTTCCATTGAATTGGCGTTATTGTCGAAATTATCTTTCTGCGGTATTTTTATTCATTATGGGCTGAACCGGATGTTAAATCGACTTCTTGGTTTGCTTGTTTCTTGGAATTGATCCCAAATGTTGGTCTCTGTACCCATAGCGAGGTTGTTTAAGCTGATTTCGGGAGGCCCTCACGGGTGACACGAGCATTCTGAGAGTAAGGAACAATTTCGGGAGTATTTGAACACGATATTCTTGATCTAATGCACTCACGTATATTTAAATCAACATCCTCTTTTCACTTGTAACCGAGAATGAGTTGGTGAGTTATTAATTTAAAGTATACAGAGAGTTCCTCAGTCGAATAGTCGGTCGATCGGAGTGTTATGAGGATCTAATCAAGGAAAGAGTAAGGCTGTTCTAATTTTGAGGATGAGGAACCGGTATAATTACCAGGAAACCTGCAGTAGCTAAATTGAAGGAGCTCGGGTTTGCGTCCATGTGTTTATGGAGTATGAAGTATTGAGAAAGAAAAATGCGAACAAGGCTACTAGATTTAAAAGTAGTCATCACCCCTTGTGTTAAAGAAAGCAGTTAAGGTGAAATGATGAGCGGTGTGGTTTGGAGAGATCGGTCACACTATCCTAATCCTTGGACTAGTTTTAAAAATCTGTAGTTCAGAAAGCAAAAGTTACAGTACAGACTGTAGGAATTGATTCTTCACAATAGCTGATTATTCAATGTTTTCTTTAGAGATAATTGTTCAATCTAAATTTGCTATTTTAATATTTCAATATTCAATTCATTTGTTATTCATTCATTTTTCTTTTACATCATTCTTTTCAAGCTTTCAAAGAAAAATCTCATTATCGTATTATCGTCCAAATAGTATGGAGCTTAAGTAGTTGGGGTAGTTGATTGAAAAATTCTTGAGATCTCTGTGGGATCGATATCTGGACTTAAATCCAATTTACTACTTGTTCGATCTGTGCACTTGCAGTATACTGGATCAAAACCACAAAGAAAATGGTTTACTCTTTATGAAATATCTTTTAATCAACACTATAGATAAAGAAACCCACACTCAAGTTTTATGGTTTATTCTGAGGACTAGATATAATAATCCTTGGGTAATAAGTCATAAGAATTTGAGACCAAGAGTGTTTTGATCCATAACAATTTATAAGATGTAGTCAACAAGTTTTTATGTGGTTTTAGAGTTAGATAATAGTCATTTGATAAGTCATATAAATTTGTATACATCAAATGGTCCTGATCAACAAGTTTATAGGCGGATTCTTGCAGGGATCGAAAGAATTTAGTAGATCGATATTATGATGAAAGAAGGAAATGCTAATTTGGACATTTAAAAGAAAAAAACAAAAATAGTTTTTCAATCCAGTGGTTATTTTTAGCCACTAACTTTTAACAAGCCATGAAAATATTTGTTGGCACGACTAATCCTATTAATGTAAGTGTGTTTTGATTCCGAGGAAAACTTTAATGCATAGAAGCAGTTTCTTGACTGATTCCGTGATCTTGAACTAGAGAGAACACTCGGAAGCTTGAGCGAAAATTCGAAACTCAACCATGGCGAGATGAAAGGCCAGACGGTGAAGGACAGACAACGACGGAAGGCCTCAATCAACGATACAATGGAGGACTTCGGAATGGTATTCAAGATAGATACTGCGCAAATCGAGACGGCTGCGGTTGATGCGGTAATTTTGAGCTGAAGCGAAGCCTTGGTACAATGGTTGACCACTTGCTTGATTTCTTGGTCATCCACAGAAGAAGCCCAGAATAATTTGGGGAAGGTTTCTCAGGATGGCAAACACAGTAAAATTGAATGGGGTGAGACCAGAGGTCATAAAATTGCATTTATTCCCATTTTCTCTGAGAGATACAACAGCCACATGGTATGAATCTCTACCATATGGTTATGTTGATACTTGGGAGGAGCTTGTAGAAGCTTACTTGGGTAGATTCTTTCCACCTTCACTCACCTCTGAGAGAAGGAGGGAGATAATTGTGTTCCAGCAAGGGGAAGATGAAAGCCTTTACGTAGCTTGGGAAAGATTCAAAAGGTTGCTGAAGAGGTGTCGATGCATGGGATAGACTTGAGGCGGATGGACATAGTGTATCATGCCTTGAATGGTATCTAAAGGCATTATTGATGCTTCATGTTGTGGAGCATTCAAGCGTAAAAATCTTTGAAGAAACGAATCGATTGGACGGCTAAATGCAATATAGAGCTCCACATCGAGTTTTCAAGTAATTAGCGAGAGGAAGAGGAGTCGATGAAGCGAATGACGACCATGGAGGCAAAGCTAAGATGCTATCATGCATAGAATGGACAAGAGAGGAAGATGCACCTTTGTTCATGAAATAGGAGCGATTGAGAGGAACTATTGAGAGGAAGTCTTTGAGGTACTGCGAAGAGCGTTTTTATGATCTTTGAGGGTCAAGTACTTGGGAGAGCGAAAGTTATAACTCAAACCAAATCCTAACCTACCGACACACTATCATCCAACGAGGGGACCATGAAAATTTTTTCATATGGTGGAGGGCCCCTCCGCAGGCGAAAGGCATAGACAACATCCTCGGCAAGGATGCTCCAGCCCGGCCACGAGGTTCCAAACAACGGCTGACAAGGAGGAGGAAGAGCGAGAAATGAATATCGGGGGTCGGAGGAGAGCTCCACCATTTGAGAAGATCCAATTACTTTGCAATTCATGGGGGCGACAAGAAGGTATTAAACCTCCATGAACAAAAGTTTGCGAAATTGGAAGCCTCAGAATGCCAATTCTCAAATTTTGGAAGACCACTAATGCTTCTCAGAGGCACGGAAGAGACACGGATAGGGCAGGCGGCTAAACACCTGCAAATCGGATGAAAGATGCCTTTCCAGTGACCTGAAAAGAAAAATCCAAAAGAGTTGTATGGGTGCGGCTCGAAGTGGGAAAAGACTTGGAGAAGAGACAGAGAGAAAAAGATGAAAGCAACCGGGGAGAGAAGGCCCGAAATTCTTGAAACTTTGGAAGGAAAAAGAAGGAAGGAATATTTGTCGGGAAGAAGGAAGCAAAAAGAGCAGGAACAATCAGCTGCGATCCCGCTTCCTGATTTGCGAATCAAATAGAGGAAGCAGGTTTGCAAGGTTCTTAAAGACCTTTCGGAAAATTTGGAGATCGGTATGCCTTTCACAAAAAGTGGTTACTCGGATGCCACTTTATGCAAAATTTTGAAAGACTATCTTGAACCCAAAGAAGGAAAGATTCTTTGAAGAAGGAATTGTGAATTTAGTACCCAACTTCTGTGTGATCAAGAGAGGCTTACCGGAAAAGATATGAAGGGATCGGGGAGCTTTACCATTCCACACCATTGGAGAGTTTGAGTTCCATAAAGCTCTACGTGACTCAGTGCCGATTATAAATTTAATGCCTTATTACGTTGCGAAGTTAAGTTTGGGAGATTACTCCTGAATCTTGTCACCCTCAAATGGCGAGATAGAACCTTGGCAAAACACAGAGGCATCATAGAAGATGTCTTTGGCCAAAAAGGTGGGGGAACTTTGTTTTCCGAGTAGACTTCATCGTCTTTGGATATGAAGAAGATCGCAAGTCCCTCTTGTTCTTTGGGAAGGCCATTCTTAGCAGGCTGAACTGACTCTAATCGATATGCGAAGGGAATTCTCTGCCCTTCAGTTGGAGAAAGAGGCAGTGACTTCAATTTACTCAGAAGTTTGAAGAATTTAGATATAGAAAGGGATGATATCAAGTCAGTAGAAGATGTGTCTATGTCAACAACTACGATTTTACCTATGATTGTAATGACCCGACTTTGATCAATGAAAAAAGAGATGAATTTCAGTATCCACGAAGGTTTGATTCATATTTACTACACATCAGGTACATTATTTGAAAAGGTGATGAGTCTTGAACAAAAATGGGATAAAACAAAAGAGACAAAAATGAAGAAAGGAATTTTATCGAAACCGGTGAAGAAGGGCTAGTTTTAAAGAGTTGCCGGGTCATTTAAAGTATGCTTACTGGGCGCAAAGAACAAACCCGATAATAATTTCGGCGGACTTAGTGATCTTTGAGGAACAAAGTTCTTTGAAATTTTAAAGGAAACATAAAGGAGTCCTATGGCATGGTCTATTGAAGATTTAAAGGTATCGATCCCGTGATATGCATGCACAAAATGCTTACAGAAGAGAGTGCAGACAGCTGTTGAACATCAAAGGAGGGTGAATCCGATCATGAAGGAGGTAGTCGAGGAAGGTATAAATGGTTAAATGTTGGTTTTATATGCAATTTCGAGACGGTCTTGGAATTTAGCCGATCCATGCAGTTCCAAAGAAAGATTAGTTCTTTATGTCCATGATAGCGAGAAATGAATTGATTCCAACAAGAACGTGTGAGGATGGAGAATATGCATTGATTACGAGGCGAACCGCGGCAACGGGAAGATCATTTTCCCTTACCTTTCATTGATCAGATGCTAGACAGGCTAGCAGGACATCATCATTTTTGTTTGGATGGATCGTCAGGCTCTGACAGTTGCGATTGCACACGAGGACCCGAAGACCACATTCACATGTCCTATGGCACCTTTTCCTTCGAAGGATGCCATTTGGGCGCTATACAGCCTTTGCTACTTTCCGGGAGATGTATATGATGTCGATGTTCTCCCGGATTTGGTTGAGAAGTCATGGATTTTTATGGATGACTTCCGCAGTGTATGAGTCCGAGTTTTGAGCGATTAATCGAGCACTTTGGAAAGCGATTACTTCAAAGATGCAGGACAAGCAAGCTAGCATTGAATTTGGGAAAAATGCCATTTCATGGTGTGAAGGTATTGTTCTTGGTCATAAAATTTCACTAAAGGAAATTTAGAAGTGGACCCGATCAAGATTTCCATTATCAAAACCCAACCTCCACCGCGTAAAGGGATACAGGGGTTTCTTGGGACATCTTTGGATTTTATAGGAGATTCATCAAAAGATTTCTCAAGGATAGCTATAGACCACTAATAAATTCTTGGAAAGGACACAAAGTTTAAGTTTGATGATTCTGTAAATTTGCCTTTGAAGAAATCAGATCCAGTTAGTTCGAGAAGCACCTATAAATGATTGCGCGAGAATGGGATCAGGGATTCGAAGTAATGTGTGATGCCAGTGACTTCGCAATGGGGGTTGTATTGGGGCAAAGGAAGGAGAAAATATTCAGAGCCATATATTATTCTAGCAGAACCTTCAATGAAGCACAAGAAAACTATTCCACAACTGAAAAAGAGATGCTAGGCATAGTGTTTGCTTCTGCGAGAGAAATTCGGGGCATATTTTGGGATCCCGTGTTGCGTTCATCTTACGACCATGCAACCCATCAAATGCTCGATGTCAAGAAGGAAGCTAAGCGAAAGGCCCGTGTATGATGGGTGCTACTCTTACAAGTTTGATATGGAAATTAAGGATAAAAAAGGTTGTGATAATGTGATAGCTGATCACTTGTCCAAAGTAGAACAGAATGAAACAGAAAAAGAGGAGACAAAATTAAAAGAGAACTTCCTAGATGAACAACTGTTTAAGGTATCATTCCAAATGCCATGGTAGCTCTTGATATTGTGAAGATTGCCCCAGCTTGTGGAGTAGTTCCTTCTGAATTCAATAACAACGAGAAAGAAACAGGTGACGGCGGTATTATATACGGGATGACCAGCACTTTTGTTTAAGAGGGGTCTTGATATGATTATAAGAAGATGTGTGCAGGAGGGTCTGAACAAAGCGAGAATTATGAGATAGATGCCATGCATCACCATATGGGGGAGCATTTTTAAGAGAAGAACAACACATAAAATACTCAAATCGAGTTTTATTATTGGCCATTTTCGAGGATACATCTTGAATGGAATTAGTGTGATAGATGCGAGATTGGAAATATCGGCGGCGAAATGAAATGCCCCCTACGAGGCATATTGGTGGTGTAAATTTTTGATGTATGGGGATAGATTTTTATGGGACCCCTTTCCACAATCATTTGGAAACACATTAATATCTTTGCTATGATGGATTATGTTTCTAAATGGGTGAAACCATAGCTTACTTGAAAATGATATTGTATACGAGTTGTGAGTTTCCTGCAAAAGAACATATTGAGTAGATTTGGAACACCCAGAACTATCATCAATGATGGGGGAAGCCACTTTGCAAACAAAATTTTTGCAAAGCTCATGAGCATATATGGGATCAAACATATAATGAGCGGCATATACAGAGCTAATAGGCGACGAGAAATTTCTAAGCAGGAGGCTAAAGAAAGTTGGATTTTTTGGTTGATTCAAGCAGGAGGATTCTTGATTCTTCCCAAACTTGATGATGCACTTTGGGCCTCTGAGTGCATTCAAAACTCCCATTGGGATGTCCCCATATGGGCGAGGTATTTGGCAAGCCATGTGCACTCCCTTTTGAATTAGAATACAAAGCTATGTGGGCCATCGAAGGCCGAATTTAGATTTCAAATTGGCAGAAGAGATTACTTCAGTGAATGGCGGAAGAAGCGAGAAGCGTAAAGCCTATGTGTACTAAGATCTACAAAAGGTAAGACAAAGAAATGACATGATCAAAGGATTCTTAGGAAAGAGTTCGAGAGAAGAGGGGATAGGAGTTGCATATTTAACTCGATTAAGATTGTTTCCGGAAAATTGAAATCAAGGTGGAGTGGACCATATACGATGGTGTCAAGCACTACTTTCGGGCGGTAACACTCAAGGCGATCTTTGGGGGGAGGAATTTAAAGTCAATGGACGAAGGCGAAGCATTATCAAAGCCGGGGAAGAAAGAAAGAAGAGCTGTGTGGTTCATTGAGAAAAAGAAAATCAAAGCAGCGAGTCATTGGGACTCAAAAATTGGCTGGTGATGGAGGCAACCCATAGAGACTTTAATTTATGTTTTTACTTTTAGACTGTGAATATTTTTTAGAATTCAATAGTGATTAGTTAGTAATATGGAAGTTAATTTTTGTTTAATTAAATCCTTTACGCTAAATGTTCTGCGAAGGCGTGTGCAAAAAAGGCAAGGAAGGAGAAGGAGACAATTCGGGGACAACTCCGGCAATTCACGAGGAAGGAGCTTTTGAAAAAAAAAGGAGCATTCTTTCCCTATACAAATTACGTGAAAAGTGGGAATATAATATATGTTTGAATTCTTTGTGTGGAATTGATTTAGTTTGATACTGAGAATTTTAAGAGTTGATAAAGAATGAAAAGCTCTGTTCCTTAAATTTAAAAACAAAATGCGAGACTAGGTCGCGACAAAACCCAATCGCGACAGCTGATGTCGCAGCAGTTGATGTTGTGACTTAGTCGAGTGAAGGAAGAAAAATAGGGTTGATTGTTGCGACAAAACACTTATGTCGCGACGAAGGCAGATTCCCTTCAAAAGGAGTGATGGTGTGAGCATTTTAAACAGAAACTTACTGTAGATCGCAATCAGAGGATGACTTGTCCTCCAGTGGGGTTCTTTGTTGTCGCGACAAGCTTGATGGATTGTCGCGAAAAAAGAGGAGAATTTACCCGGTGGGCGGTTTCCTAATTTTCCCTAAATTAATGAAAGTACATTCGGCTGAAGTTTAGAGCGAGAAGAGCGCGATTGAACGGGTAATAAATAGTTATTAGTCGCGGCTTAATTCAAATTCCTATTGAACCAATGTATTTAATACACTCAATTTCGAGGGAATAATCGGAGGATTAATGAGTTTGAGGAAAACGTTCAAAATCCTATATCAAAAACAACGAACCGCTGTTGGAAACACCAGAAGAGCAAGGTTCGAGGATTCTCATTTAATCCATTCAAAAAAAAAATAAAATAATAATAAATGGTTGTTCTTCCCTAGAAACGAAATTCACTATAAAAAGATGGGAGAACGACGGGAAGAAAACGAACAAAGAGAATGGAGAGAAGGGGGAATGAGAGAAAAGAAGAGCTCCAAGGGTTTGAACACAAGTTTTATGGAATGAATGGAGTCGGAAGAAATAGTCCATTCTTTACATTCCACTTACAAGCGTTGTGTAATAAAAGAATGGTTGATGGAAGGGGAATATGGATTAGTTAGAATCATCAACCAAAAACTCAAAGAAAAAGGGAGAACTGGCCCAGTTGTTTGCACAACCTTGTTAACGGTAGAATCTCACTCTTGAAGGAGCTCAAGATACAGTGAACAAAATTTTGAAGCGTTTTAACTTCTGAAGAAGATATGAGGATTTGGATGCGAGAAATAAGGGTTTTTCTCGAACTTAGATACGAGTGTAGCGTAAGAAAGCAGTTGTAAATCGAAATGTTTGATATTTGAATAGATTTCCTTCTGATTTGTAAATTGGTTGTTCATGATATCTGAATTTTATTTCTGTTTCATTTTAGTTTCTGATTTTGGGAATCAATTGAATAATTCTACAATGCAGAATAAGAGCAATGTGAGAATGATTTAATTGAAGCATAAATTGCGATTTAGTTTGAATTTTGCTAATAAGTCCAGGATAAGGAAGGTTATACAATTGAAGGAACAAAACAAAATTTTTGAGTTTGTGGTAGTAACAGTGAGTCAAGGAACCTGTAGGAAATAAAATCATCTAAATTCTCATCCCGCCCGTGTGAGTCGAGAAAATCCTCGAGGGTTAGTCACGGTTAATCCAGCGGAATTCTAGAACTTGTTAGATTATTGATCGAGCGAAATCACAGGTGATACAACCAAGCAAGAAATGATACGAGGGCCATCCTTGGAAAGTTTGAGCTGATTCGGTGCCACGATAGGCTGAGCTAAAATCAACAAAATTTATATACACCTAAGTTCCTACTCTTCATAGTAGTCAAACTCTTCTTGGTACTCAGTGGTCTAAATTCGAACATGGGGATGAGTTTTCATCCTAAGAATGATTTGCATAAGTGTAAAAAGGTAAGACTTTCTATTTGGACTTTTTGGATTTGTTTCAAAGCCGGTGGAAGTAGTTTAAGCTGGCGAGAAATTGTAAAAGTGAAAGTGAAGTGTGAAAAAAGTTAACTTTGAAGATTTAGGTCCACTAACTTGGTAAGTTAGGAGCGAGACAAGTGTCCTCGGGTTTTTATCGCCAGCGTTATGACAAGCAACCTATAGTCCTGGCATAGCAGGATCTGTGTTTAACAAACAAACCTCACCTAACAACAACTCCTATTTGAGTCAACACGGGTAGCATGTTTATGGTCGCTTTAGGTTGAAACCACAACATTCAATATCATCAGTGGCTCGTAAGACCATCTAAAAACCACGGTGCATCTAGCATTAAGTATGCCTTGTATCCTAAAGCATGGAAGTATTGGCCAAATCAATAACGCATTAGTACTATTCAACCTGCCCTAATTTGAGAAGATGAGGGCCATAAATACAGTGCACAGTAGCTTTTAACACAAGAGGACAACATGCATATGCTTGGCTACCAAGCTAGCTTCCTTTGCTCTTCAAGAAAGAGCAGCCAAGCATCTCTAGAGTTGTGCATCCTCAAGAGGGTGTTTGGTAGCCTAGAAAGTAAAGGAAGAGGAGAAGAGAGGAAAATAAAACCACAACTAAAATCTGAGACTTTATTTACAAAAATGGCTTACAAAAATTCTTCTCTCCCCAATTATTATAGCCCAAAAATTCTATGTGATTACAAGAGGGGTTTATATAGGCCACCTCAATACATGAAAATACCAAAAGCCTACAAATTTGGCTAAGTTAAGGACAAGAGTAATACACCAAATTTGGAGTCGGTTATCATTAAATACAAAAACATGACGAGGCAGTGAATTTAGCTAGGAGTGAAGAATTTCGCTAGGTAGCGAAATCACAAGGCATAGCGAAAATAGGAAATTTCGCTAAGGCTTGGCAATTTCGCTGGCTAAGCGAGTTGACCAGCTAGCCTGTTTATTAACAAAGAAATTTTTCGGTGAGTAGCGAGAAATCATGAAATTTCGTAGGAGCAGTCACCTAGTAACCACGGTGTCTGGCGAAATCCACAATTTCGGTTGAACTTGCGAAAATTTTAACTAAGGTTGCGAAAATTTTACGCAATCCCGTGAAATTTTGCAATCTTAACGAAAATTCTGGGATTTGTGTCTTCCACTGCTTTGCCTCCTGTCTTCCTCGCGAATCGATTTTCTTCACTTTTGCCTTGAGTTTTCATTGATTCTTGGGGTGGTTGATGGCGACACTTGAGTTCAAACTTCATGATTCATCCTTTGCCCATCCGATATTAAGAGTCTTGTAACACAAGCGACTATCTTTTTTCTCTAAATGGCATAAGTGCTACTAAGAGAACTTGAACACTTCAATTGGTATAAATGACATGATTAATACGCAAAAAAGCACTCAAAACCTATCTAATATAGGGTTCAAAATTGCACTTTTGGGCGATAATCCCACCAACCGAAAAAGTTGATAGTCCTTATGATACAAAAACAAAAGGAATGCATGTAGTGATTTCAAAAGTTTATGGGTTTATGTATATATAAATAAAGACCTTAAACCGAAAATGGACACCAAGTTTCGAAACTAATATGAAAGAGCCAAACCATACAAGAATAATTTCAAAGTCAATATTGGTTCCATGATTCTCAACTTGAATTTCCACCTAAGTCTAATGGTTCTTTATATAACCAGATTACGCTAATAAATTGCAAAATTTGTCCCCTCCCCCCAACCTAGCACTGACATGGCCTTAAGCTGTTGAACAACCTAGATAAGGATAGTTACGCACTTCTTTCTTTATTCAACTACACTGTAGGATGCAATGCTTAAAATTCGACTTCACCAAAGTCCGTAACGGGGATTCACCGAAGGACTCCCAACCAATTAAGGCTTTAGTGGCATCAAGCCAAAAGGATCACTCACCACAAGCCGATGAGGCTCCCCAAGACGATCGAATCACTGGGGCGTCGATGAACTGTGGCTCACTGGCTGCAACTGAAAACAGCTCTGGACTAGCTAAACAAGGCTCGATAACTGATCAAATGCTGGGACAGGGCACCAAAAGCTGAACCAAAGGCACGGCAGTCCTGAACTGGCAATGGAGGCTCACTGAAGGCTCTAGCCGACTACTTGTCCGTTGATCGGTTGCAGTGGGCGCGCGCGTGGTGGATGCTCAACGTGGCCTACCACCGCCGTACAGAGGTGTAGGTAAGGGCAGTGATGCACAGGGCAGAGGCTGGCGGCTATGAAGGCTCAATCGTGCAGTCGCAACCCAAGAAGGGCAATGACTCCGCGCGGACTGGGGTCGGAAAGCCTGCAGTGGAAAGGCAAGAGCAAAGTGATGCTACGGCCAGAAGCCGAGACGGTGGTTTTCGGGCAGAGAGCTCGCTTAGGGAGGGAAATATGAAGTGACTATTCGCTATCCCCCTCCTGTGTTTATAGAACCAACACGGGCAACCGAAGGGTCTTCCCGCCTAATTTTTGCTATTTTTAGCGAATTTTGGGCTCAAACTGAAAATACTACCCGCATTTCAAAATTTTAGATTGGGGGCCATTGATATTTTAAGAAACATTATAAGTAAAATTATTATATAAACTATACTAAAATTTAATATACAATACTATAATATACAAACTAAATTATCGAAAGTGAAACTCGCAAGTTAAAATTTTTAAAATAACCGAAATTAACTAAATTAACTAAATTAAGACAGAAAAGTAAAATTGTGGAACCGCAATTCCGGCTTTGAAAACACCGAACCGCTCAATCTCAAATTACTCAAGGGGGTCAAGGAGAATAATCTCCCGAACCCCGCAAGAGCCCTGGCCGATTCCATGGTGTCATGACCACCGCTGGCAGCCTTACACGGCTTCGAATTGATCAATCGGGCATGCAAATGGGTGTCGATGGCAAAGACCAAAATTCTTCATCTCTCGTCGACACTCCTTGCAATTCTCGACACTGTGTTTCCCGCATACCGACCATTTGAAACAAGTTCATCAGCTTATTTGATTTTATTTTCTGAAGAACTCCGCGTATGTTGTTCAAATGAAAGATGTTCTAACTCCAAGGTCACGCAATACCAAAGGTTAGTTGCATGACTCCATTCCCAAGAATTTATTATTGCATCAATGTGGGCCGTAAATGGTCTTCCTGGGATGATTGGTACATGATTGGGTCTTACTGCAATTGGCTCAAGAAAGTCAAGCACCACAAAATCTATCTGCAGTAGAATTTGTCTATTTTCACTAAGACATCCTCAACTATCCCCTCAGATTTTCACCGATCTATCTACCAATGATAGCAGGATGTTGGTAGGTTTAAGTTCACCTGAACCTAACTGCTTGCATACTGAAAGTACCTTACATTAGATTCTACACTGGCTCCCTAAATCCAATGACTTATTCATGCAATTCCCGTGAGGTAACAATTTCAATACACGAACAAATCGGTGGAGATCCTCGGATCCTCAGATTTAATGTGGTATTTGTTTGATTACGGCACCGACTGTTCAAAGGAGGAAATGCCTTTTCTCAATGCCTAACTCCTTCCTTGATTGTGCAAAGATCTTTCAAAATTTTGCATGTTGTGGACTTGTTTAATTATGTCTAATGAGGTATGTTAACTTCACTGGGCTTTTGGGCACTCTAAATGCCCGTCACAGACGCCTTCTTCTTACCTCTAAGTTGCTTGTGGAACGGAGGTGGTAATATGTATTTCATCAATCTTCCTTTAGGAGAATATGCTCAAGCCGCAATTCTTCCCCGCTTGATTCTTCAACAGTTTCGCATAGTCGACTGAATCTCTTTCCACCGTCGTAATTATACTTAACTTCATCCATTTCCAATTGTTTGATTTAATCCCACCTCATGAATTCCCTGGGATTTGAAGTGTTTGTGATGGAAACTCCTCTCTCTTGTACTCCTCTAGCAACTTGTTGATCTTGGTGATTGAATACTCGTAGGTTGTCAATTTTCTTCGTTCAAAGGTTTCCTAATCCATCTATTTCGTTTAGTGTACTTCTACAAGATTTAACTTTTCAGGTGCTGGCCAGACATTGATTCCTTTTGTTCTCAACAAAGTTGCCCACCACCTTACCTTAAATTCAATATGGCTTGCTCTAATCGGGAGAAGAGGATGATGGTTGTCATGGATCGGTGGAGGGGAAACCAACCGAGATTCGGGCACCGGGGTACATAGGGCAGTGGGGGTTGGGTCTCCATGAGAGGTTAAAGATTCCTCCACCGAATCAGAGGTGGCTACCATATGGAGCAATGGATTGTTGTGGCTTGTATTGTCCCATAGTGTTTGCACATTTGACATCAAATCCTTTCACTGTTGTGGGCCATAAGACATGGTTCTACTCGGGTGCACAGGATTGAACAGCAAGGATCGGACTGCGTAGATTTTCAAATACCGTACACCTCTCGAGTCAAGCACTTCAAGCTCCCTCCACTTTCCTAGCTAGGCTGAAATCCCAAATCCATCTCTATTTCTTATGGCAAGGCATACATCCCACCCTCAAGTTAACTCGTGGATTTCAACCTTCCACCTCTGTGGTTGTGCTCATCCCAACCCTAGGAAGTTTCAGCCACGTAATTTAAAAATCCATGGCTTCACCCCGATGCTTACTTAGAAAGTCTCCTCCACACATGGTTTCCAAAAGCTGCCTCAGGAGACATACCACCATAGAAGTGGTTCACCAACATCCAAGTATCAAACCCATGATGTGGGCATGCACTAATGGTCTCCATAAATCTTTCCCAACACTAGTAAAACCTCTCAACATCCTGAGCTGCAAAAGTGTAAATTTGTCTTTTCAAATTATTGGTCTTATGAGCACTGAAAACTTCTTCGTGAATTCAGCCCATGCTCTCACCCAGTAAATTTCTAATGGTTCTAGCCTCAAGAGTTTAGCCAAACTTTCGCCTGGCCCTTAAGGGTCAATGGAAATGCTTTTAGCTTCAAAGAAATCCATGTCCATCATACCTTCCTCAAGGTAGTGCAAACTCTCAAAATCCTTAATATGAGTGTATGATTTTCATTTTCCATACCATGATATGGGAGTAGGGTACTAAATACGCCTCACCGAAGTACATCTAAGCAGAGGAATGATACAGATGGGGCACTAACTCTGTGAGGGTGGATGTGATCCCTCATGGTTCTACAGCCGCCGATTCATCGGGGTTCCAGCCGACTCGTTGCTCTTCGTGCAAAGGGATCCATGGCACGCAGAAGACCGAATTTCCACCGACCGGGTCAGTCAGGTAATCGATTCTATGCAAGCCTTCCCGAAGTTCCTCCGTCTCCAAAGATCGCATACAATAACCGTTACACAACCGAGACACAACAAAGAGGACAAACTAACTTGCAAAAGGTTAAAATTAACCAACAAAAATTAAAACTAACTCGAATGAAAATCAACAAAGGTAAGCACGCAGCAATAAAACTCGCGCCTCGCAATCGAAGCATAAAAGAGGTAAAGGTTACCTCTTCACTTGTGATGTCGACTACAAGTACACGCCAACTTATCATTCGTAGTTTGGCACCATCCCCAACGGCGCCATTTGATCTGCAAGCACAAGAGTCGAGCTAAAATCAACAAAATTTATATACAATTTGTGAGCCTCTTACTACCTAGCGTAGTCAAGCTAATGCAAAGATAGTGGTTCAGTATTCTAACACCCGGATGGGTTTTCATCCTAGGAATGATTTGCATAAAGTGCAAGAAGCTGTGCGCTTATTCGACTTTTCGATTATTTCAAAACAAGGGAAGTAGTTTAATCACAGAAATTGTAAAACCGAAAGGAAGTGTGAAAGTTAACTTTGAAGATTTGTGTCACTAACTTGGTAAGTTGGGGTGGCAAACAAGGTCCCTGGTGTTTTATCCCCGCTATGACAAGCAACCTATAGTCCCCGGCATAACCCCGGATCTATGTTTAACAAGCAAACTCACCCTAACAACAACTCCTATTCGAGTCAACACAGCATGCGCCTATGGTCCTTTTTCGCCTCAAACCCTAACATCCACATCATCTCGGGCTCAGAAGACCATCTAAACCACAAAGGCATCTAGCATTAAGTATGCACTGTATCCTAAAGCATGGAGAGTATTGGCCAAATCAATAACATTAAATGCTATTCAACCCTAATTTGAGAAGAGGGCCATAAATACAGTACCTGTAGCTTTTAACACAAGAGGACAACATGCATATGCCCCACTGCTACCTTCCTTCCTCTCAAAGAAAAGAGGTTTAGCCAAGCATCTCTTGAGTCATTAACTCTCAAGAGGGTGTCTGTAGCCTAGAAAGTAAAGGAAAGAGGAGAGAGAAGAAAGGAAAATAAAACCCTAACTAAAATACGAGACTTTATTTACAAAAATGAAAACTTACAAAAATTCTTCTCTCTCCCAAATTGTTGCTTCCCCCAAAAATTCTATATTGATTACAAAAACAGAGGGGTTTATATAGGCCACCTCAATACATGAAAATACCAAAAGCCTAAATTCGCTGCTAAAGACAAGAGAGTACACCAAATTTGAGTTTGCTAGCACAAATACAAAAACATGACGTGAATTCCGCCAGTAGCGAACACAGCGCATAGCGAAAATAGGAAATTTCGCTAAGGCTTGGCAATTTCGCTAGCTAGCGAAATTTCGCTAGCTTAGCAAAATTTTCGTGAGTAGTGAAATCATGAAATTTCGCTTAGAACAAAGGCCTAGCGAAAACCCCGTGTCTACCGAACCATTACTTCGGCCGAACTTAAGCGAAATTTTCGCTAAGGTTGCGAATTTCAATCCCAAATAAATTTTCGCAATCTTAGCTAAATTCCCCGATTTGCCGAATTCACCGCTTGCCTCCCGTCTTCTATCGCGCATCAATTTTCTTCACTTCGTCAGCTTTTCATTGATTCGCCGGTTTCGATGGTCGACACTTGAGTCTAAACTTCATGATTCATCATACATCCCGATATTGAACTTCTAAAGTGCGTAAAAAACCCGTGAAACAGCCAAAATACTCTCTAAATGGCATAAGTGCTACTAAGAAGACTTGAACACTTCCAATTGGTATAAATGACATGATTAACGCCAAGAAAAGCACTCAAACCCATTCAATATGTGGTTCAAATTCACCCTTTGGGAATTAATCACAGCCATTCTCGCCATCCCTATTCATATGCTGATGCATATACTTTAGTTCCAGAAATTGAGCCAAAACAAGCCTTATTTTCAAAATAAGCCAATAAAGACCCCCAACCCATCCTAAGGAATCAATCTTCCAAATAACTCAGGATTACCAAAGAACTCAAAAGAAAAAGAAGAATGCCTGGGGAGTGTAAATTGTTTTGGAATTCAAAGAGAAAATATAGAAAAAGGGAATGAGGAGAAAAAGATTTACATTAGAAAATACAGTGGAAAAGAAAGCTCAAGGGAATAGGTTTTGTCTTCGTGGCCTCGACTCTCAACAATTAAGTTCTGTGGGTGTTTCAACACCTAGTACCCCTAATGTGCCATCCGGTATGGGAGCACAACCCAAAGTTCGCTAAGAGTGTTAGAAAGCCTAAGAAGACAAAACATTGTATTATTCCCGAATGGCGTTAGAAAAGAAAATTCCCAGCTTTGAATTGTGGAACGAAATGGGAACATACAGCTTTTGAATAGAAGAAAATCATCGTGGTATCCCAAACATGAAGCCTGGGGAGTTTATTCAAGAAACTACAAGGGAGAAAAGGGCAATATGTGAGTGAAAAGGAAAAAGGAGTATTGGTAATCTTAACCTAAAAATCCCATCCATCCACCCTTACGCAGTTTCCAACATTACAGCCCAAGCACTGACGATTCAAGGTCAGAATAACTTATATTAGTGGGAGATCAATATGAACAACAAGCCCATGGAATTTGGAAAATCGTGAAAGATCAAAACTAAGGAACATCCTCTAAGGGTTAATTGACTCATTAAGGAAATGAGAAAGGAAACCAACTTACTTTAGCAGATCAATCACCTTACCGTTTATAAAACAAATTCAACAATTTCATATGTACACCGATCGAGTAGAAACTAATTCGATCCGACTTGAAGTCGTCACACGTAAAAGAATGCAATTTCTAGTCTTCAATTAAATTAAGGTAACCGGCAAAATAGAATGTAAAATGTCCTTGTTCGAGGACAAACAAATCTTTTTCTTTCGCTAGTGGACAAGCAAAATTTTAAGTTTTTGGGAGTTTGACGAGCTGCAAGTCATCTATTTTCGGCCCATTTTTCTGACACTTTCTTACATAAAAACTCGATTTATATGTGAATCTGAATAAACTTCACCAAATTTCAAATAGAAATCCCCAAAGAAAACAAGAATTGCAATAAAAGTGCGTAATGTGGCGTGAGCTGGAATTGATATAATGGGATGAAGCAAAGTGGCAAGAAGAACGACGCATAAGGATGAAAGTGACCAAATGTCAAAGTAAGCTTCGACAAAGAATCAAAATGCGTATTCGTGTTACATCGAACTCCAATGCGAATGAAGCTTTTAATTGAAAACAAAATGAGTTTTGAGTAAAAGAACTAAAGTTAAACAACCAAGAATCAAGAAGAAGAAGACACAATGTCGCGACATCAACACCGCATCGGGGCGCGACACTAGCTTATTAAGGAGAAAGTTGTCGCACAACAATCCATAAGATAAGGTCGCGATAACACTCCGTTGTCGCATATCACCACGAAGACTCGAGGTCGTGATAACACGTCACGCGACAACAATCGGCATCAATGGAAGTCTAGACAACACCGCATCGCCGCGACATCGCTGCATGACGGCGTCGCGACGCCGCGAAGTCGTCAGCGACGCCGAAGTTTCAATGAGAAGCAGGTCGCCACAAGACTAAGCTGTCGCCACACCACTTTCACTTAAGACATGTCGCGAACCATTACGTAGCCTCCCGCTTTAATAAGGACCGCGACAGAACAGAGGTCACGACAAGAGCCTGTGATGTCGCGACAAGATCAGCCATCGGGCCAAATAAATAAAGTCCAAAAAAGAAATGCATCGAAATTAGCCCAACTTCGTAACCCTATAAATACTAAGTCATACTAAAAGAAATGCAAATTTTCGCTAATTAAAGAGAGATCTGGAGGGCCAGGCTCCTGTATTTTTTTATTTTTCTTTTCTTTTCTTTTCTTTTGTTTTCGTTTTCTTTCCATTTTATTTTAGATTAGATTAGTTTGTATTTCGTTCTAATTTGGATTTGAACGTTAGCTGTAAAAGATTTAGCTGAATGCAGATTTATATTTTAAAATTCACTGCCCTGGCTGTTTGAATTCCTGCATACCTGATTTCAATCACCCAATTTCCGATTTATGGGTTTTCTTGATCGCCAGCCAAATGTATGGTATAATCGCACTTAGAAACCCAACTCTCCATTGAATTGACGTTATTGTCGAAATTATCTTTCCTGTTAAGATTTTATTCATTACACAACTTCGATGTTAAATCGACTGGCCGGTTTTGCTTGTTTCTTGAATCGATCCCAATGTCGGCCTCCCGTACCCATAATGAGGTCAAGTTAAGCTCGATTTCCAGGAGGCCCCTCCGAGTGACACAGAGAAGGCATTCCCGAGGAGTAAGGAACAATTTCTGGAAGGTATTTGAACCCGATATCGCTGATCTAATGCGCCCGTATATTTAAATCAATACATCCTCTTTTCACTTGTAACCGAGAATGAGTTGAGTGAGTTATTAATTTAAGTATACAGAGAGTTCACCTCAATTCGAATAGTGAATTCGATCCCGTGTTAGCAAGGATCTAATCAAGGAAAGAGTAAGTTGTTCTAATTTTGAGGATGAGGAACCAGTATAGTGCAAACCTCTGCAATGACTATATTGAAGGAGCCAGTTTGAAATTCATGTTTGGTGGGTATGAAGTATTGAGAAAGAAAAATACCCAGAACAAGGCTACTAGATTTAAAAGTAGTCATCTCACCCATTGTGTTCGAGAGAAATAGTTAAGGTGAAATGATGAATGGTGTGGTTTGGAGAGATCCAGTCACACTATCTTAACTGACTAGTTTTAAAACTGTGAGTTCGTAAAGCAAAGTTACAGCGACAGATCAGAGGGAATTGATTCTTCACAATAGCTGATTATTCAATGTTTTCTTTAGAGATAACTGTTCAATCTAAATTTTCTATTTTAATATTTCAATATTCAATTCATTTGTTATTCATTCATTTTTCTTTTACATCATTCCTTTCAAGCTTTCAAAGCAAAATCCCAATATCGTATTATCATCCAAATAGTATGGAGCTAAGTAGTCAAGAAGTTGATCAAAATTCTCGGTGATCTCTCGCGGGATCGATATTCGACTTAAATCCAATTTACTACTGCTCGGACCAGGCACTTGCAAGATACCGGATCAAACCACAAAGAAAATGGTTTACTTTATGAAATATCTTTTAATCAACACTATAGATAAAGAAACTCACACTCAAGTTTGCGGTTTATTTATCGAGGACTAGATAATAACTCGGGTAATAAGTCATAAATTTGAATAGGCGTTTGATCTGGTAACAATTTATAGATGTAGTCAACAAGTTTTATGGGCGCTGCTTTTTCCGGATTAGATAATAGTCCTTCGTGATAACGTCATAAATTTGTATACATCAAACGGGTCTCAAACTAACACGACATTAAAGATTGGAATTCGGGCAAAGAGGCCATTCTGGGCCGCCGCACGATTTTTTTCAAAGTCCTCCTCAAGAGCCCCGCTATCGCTAGATGCAAATTTCAACCCACTGTTATTTACCCACTCAAAATTTATGAGTTAAACTTTAATCCTTTTTTTTTTCCAGTTTTGTACACTGTACCACTCAAAATATTTTCTAAAATATTTCCTAACACATCCATGTGCTAATCACCAAGCACACATAAAATTTCAACACATAAAACATGTCACACACACCAAACACACAATAATTCACCAAATCACACAAAACACGTGCATTTAGTGTCCTAGTTTTGTCCTGTGATTTTCCTAGGTAATCTCATACCTAAACTCAACATCGAACCACACCTAGTGGTGATGGATACCCAAACCCGAAATTCTTAGATATCCTCAGATACCTAGGCTCGATACCAAGCTTGACGCACTCACCCGTCAACTCCGCGAATACAAGCTGGTCGGTTTGCACCCGATGCCACTTTAGACAACGGCAGAGTTCCTTCAGACGGAGCTCTACCCAAATACATCACCCGCATGAAACCCGTCCTGCGCCTAATATAATTACAACATGAGTAAAACTAGCCACTGGAGCCCATAAACACTACCTATAAATACATACCAACTATGAATCCAACTATATCCAATAGTTCTAAGAGTTCACTCTTATTTTATACAACATATATTAAAAATCTAAAATTTTAATACATGTAGTATATCACAAAATCAAAGCCACAACTCCGCTTCTTCTAAAGCTGCCTCTATGATGAGCCGTCTCCCGCGCTGCCCCCACTTGAAATAATAAATTTACTGACTGTGGTAGCCATCGTCGCAGTGGAATCGCTCCTAAGTGGGGTACTTCCACCTAAGCAGTGCAATGTCTAAAATAAACACACATTCAAGCAAATGCATGATCCTACTTGAATGTCTCATACGATCAACTCAACCCCGAGTCCTGCCCACTTCCTCACACTCGCCAAGCCTCGTATGAGAATTATAGTTTTGTTAGCTCATGGGGCAACCCCACCGATGTGTATATATATCAATCGGGCCATCCGACGATTGATATATTATTTATTTTTGTGGACTACCCCTCCGATGAATATCAATTGGGTCATCCGACGATTGATATTTTTAATTTGGACTACCCTCCGATAATTAACATTTTTAGACAACCCTCCGAACCATTTTCTCTAGACTCAACTCATGCACTTACTCTTATAATCCTAGGATGTTCCAGTGCATATGAAATGCATGTATGTCAATTCCAATACAGTCTAATTCACATGCAAATATATACATGAATATATTCACATAAAAATTAAATCACACAATCATGTTATGTAATTATCATCTCAAGCATCAAAATTAGCTCACTTGGGCTAATGATCAAACACAAGCAATTCGATTTGAATTACTTGACCAAACCCATATTTTCACAAATTATATATAGTTTTTTGAAATTATTGTTTCAGAACAAGAAACCCTGCCATCGCCTCCTATCAAACATTAAATCACTCCGCTCACTTTGCGGAACTCGTATTTCTGCCATTTCCTACTCAATCAAACCAATACATGATTTGGCGGAACCATTCATCACACATTTAACCCAAACAGTCAGAATCGATACCTGACCGCTCGCGGGGTCTCAACCAAACATTTCTGCCCAAGATTCGAATCGATCAAACTACTGCTCAAGGCCTCAACTAACCGAAACAATTACATGGTACTTAAACAAAGGATAAAACCTAAGTAGGGAGAAACCCCTACCTCTTGGAGTTTGTCAAAAACTCACAAACCGGCACTCCACGCTAAGCCTCCGCGTGAGCGCTTCCTCCTTGCCTCGAAAGGTCGCCGACCTGGGCCTATCTCCCGCGCAAATCTAAAGAGAAGTTACAATCTCTCTCTCTAAAACCAAAAAATCTAACCTCCTGTAAGTTCTCCCTTTTCCTTTTCTTCCTCCCCACGTTTTCTCCCTTTTTGATAAAGGAAGAGGACAACTGTCCACTATTTTGTCATTTTCTTCATTTAAATCAATTTCTATAATGACATCTATGTCCTTCTTTTCCCAGTTTTGACATTCGGCTCTATCTCGGCCGTCCATTTTCATCATTTCTCTACTCATACCACTTATGGCATGTGAGTACGTGTTATATGTGACATTCGTCGCATTGAAAATCAATTTATGGCACTCGAACCGCGATGCCTCGTAAAATGTGCCAACTCCTACTGTCTCGGAATTCTACGAAATTTTTCGTGCTAGCTAGATTTCGCGAGACGATTCCAATGGTGCAATCCGTTTTGTCATCTGAGATCTAGAGAATAAATTACGGATTTTTAACCGAAATTACAATGTTGTAATCGAATTACTTATTTTGCCCTTTTCCAAAAAATCGGAATTTCGCTCTTAAGCACATGCTATGGCAAGAGGAAATAGGTATAAATTTTGTTGATTCAGTACACCTCAAACTGACGCGAATCAACTCTCTATGTCGTGACATACGAAATGTCGCACAGACTACGCCATTCGCTGAATAATGTCACGACAGTAATACAATGTCGTGACAAAAGTTCTCAGCTCTCTCGATTCACCATGTTGCAACATTCACTATTTTTTTGTTGCAACATTTATCATTAAGTTCTTCTCATATTATGTCGTGACAAAGTTGTGAAATGTCGCGACAATCTTCACTTCTAACTGAGTTCATCTCTTCTCGTCGCGACATAAATTTCTCCTCGCTCGATTATCTTGAAATTATGTTTGCGGATATCTCAAATTATGTCATGGCATTTTTGCCTTAGCCAATTTTTTCTTTTCTTTTCTTTATTGATTCGCTTCTCTTGCATTCAAAACTTGCAAAACACAAATTTTCCTCGAACGCTCCATAATTTAGCATTAAAATGAATCATAAACTTCTAAGAATATGCCAAAAAAATGGACTAAAATAGATGAGCTTGTGACTCATCAAATCCCTAAACTTAAAGTTTCATTTGTCCCCAAGCCAAGAAAAGAAATTTTGTTTGTCCTAAACAATTTAGCTTTTATTTTAAGGACATTTTTCTGCTCTTCCTGTACATCTTTTCTCTCAATCCACAATTTAGCAGAAAGATAAGTTAGTCAAGCAAATCATACTAACAAGTTTCCCATCCGTAACAAGGAAGATTTTCAGTAAGTTCACTAAATGTGCAAATAATTCCAATAGTATAAACACCAATTATTTAACCCTGATTTGTGAGTGTGTGATGGTATTCTCTCTTTCATCGGGCAGATTAGTTAATCTTCGAGACAATACTCATAATACTCTCTCGATTTTTTCTAAATCCCATATGCTTGTTTGTCATATTAATCTCCACTAACGTAGGCATATACCACCTTCAAGATCAATTAGGTCTTTTAGGGCTTGTAAGGTTCGACTTGAGTACTTCGCATGAAATGGACAATTTAAGGCTCAATTTTACCCAGATTTCACTTACAACTCAAAACCTATTGGTCATTTTTGATCCTTTGATCCTTTCCTATCGATGTCAACTTTCAACAGACCCAAACTTACCTGCGCATCTTTTGCATACTCTATCGTGGTAGGCTTTTTCTGACCACTTTCACTTGTAAACTGGCCTTAGATTAGTTTCCTTACTTTCATTTTATGTCAAGGTTTATGGAATAGTGCAATGTTTTGTCTTTTTAAGCTTTCTTCCACTCTTAATGACCTTTGGGTTAGTAACTCCCATACCCGTTGGCATTAGGGCATTAGGTATTGAAACACCCCGAATAACTTAATTGTTCAAGGGAGGAAGACTATAAGAGAACTCATTCCTCCTTGATACTTTGAATTTTCACAGCTTCTTTTCTTCCTTCTTTTTCCTCATTCCTTATCTCAATTGGTTTTCCTTTCTCAACCTTTCTTTTTATCCTCCTTGCATTTTGCAACAATATTCCCCCAAACTATTACTTATTATTACGTAATTTGTCATGCAACTGGGCAAACAAGGGCTCTTTTTTTTTTAGTAGAATTAGATTTAAGGAAGGATTTGTGCTTTTCATTCATATTGATGATGAAATTGACTATTGGCCTGGGCCAAGGGAACTAAGGTATATCCATATGCATATCATAAGGGTAAGCTTTGAAAGGTTCAAACTTCCAAGAATGGCCTATATCATTTCTTGTTAGTGCTATTACCTAGGATTTCACCTTTACTAAGAATCTAACAAGTTCTAGGACTTTAGAGAGATTAAACTGTGATGGATATCAGAAGATGTCCCTAATCTTAGCACAATTTGTTTCAGAGGTACTTTTGACCATGTGCATTGTTTTTCGTGGATCTACATAACTAGAACTGCTACAAAAATTGTAATTATAAGTCCCATTGTTCCATCATTTGTTTAAATCTTCGACCTAAGTTCAACTTATTCTATCGATAATATTACAACTCTCTTTCAATCTTACTTCATCCTAATTCACTTTCATCTATCACTTTGTTTCGTTTCGAACATGTTAAGTATGTTACGCACAACTCAACATCTTAAATAGATCAAGCCATTCAATTCATAAAAATTTAACATAACACAAACTAGTCAATTCAATCATCATTTAATTTCCACCAAACAATCTACAAATATACTCAAGAAATAAAACCTAGGAAAACGGCTTTCCCATTATTCAACAAAGCTATACAACTAAAAAGTCATCATTCTTTATTTATCAAGACTAATGAAAAAGAAAATAAACAAGAAAATGCAAGAGAAAAAATGGACACAAATGTTTCTGCACCGATTTTTTCATTTAACTCTTTATAAGTGGACTTAGTTACAAAGATAGAAATAAGGAAGCGGATAACAACGTAGTCATTTCTTTTCTATCATACTTATCGATGGTTCAAATTGATCGGTTCAAACTTATAAACTGTGCCAGATGAAGGAGAGAAGTCGTGGAACTCGGATCGGTGGTCTTCACTTGCCATTCTCTTTGTTACGCGCACCACTCCATCGACAGAGCTGGCCATTAATAAGATCATCTCGTCTCTCGCCTAATGGAATTTGTGGTCTCAAAACTCACTTTGGGCAGAATACATATTGATCAAATTATTGTTAACCATATCTAAGCTCTAAGTCCATAACTTTTCCCTGTACTTGAGGGTTGCCTCCATATCCTTGTTCCTCTTCTCTATCAGTAGCTTAATTTCCTTCTGATGCTCCTTATAAAAAACATTTGCCTTTTGCATTAGATTTTTCTCCATTGCATCCTCTATCTCTTTCATTATCTTCAGCAGCTCACTGTCCATTTTCAGCTGGTCTGAAATGAAACTTTTCTCCCTTGCCCTGAGTTCTCCACTCAATTATTTTTCTTTTTTTTTCCAGTTTTCTCTTCCACTCATCATCTCTCTGTTGGAGTGCATCCTCCAAATTTTGATCTCTTCTTCTCAGCTCTGCATCCATGCACTCATATCTCAATTGAAGTTGGACTTTAATTGTCCGTCCTCTCTTGCATCTCTCGCTTCATGACTCGCCCATCACTTCTACATTGTTGCTTGGCTGCCTCTAAGCTCTCTACCGGCTCCCGATGCATTTCTTACTCGGGATACAATCAAGACGGGGCCTGCCGCCTCTGACGCTCAATCAGCTTCAAACCGCACTTGCTTAATGTCTCTATCATCCCTTACCTTTTCACCTTCTACTTCTCTTTCCTTACCTCTGTCATTCTTTAGTCACTCCAGCTTAATGTCGTATATAAGCCTTTGGGGCATGTTTCTTCTTCTTCCCAATCTCCTTCCACATCTCCAAGGATACATAGTCTGGTGATTAGTGCTAGATGGGGTACTAATCCTCTATAGCTGCCTTTATAGTAACTCAAAATAAAGTTCTTTATTATCTTCCTAATATCTAAATTAGATTCCTTCGTGATAGCATATAAGAGTACAACTTCCTTCTCTCTTACAGTATTGAGGTGTTTGGATGGTAAAATGATTGAGCAAATGAAATAGAACCAAACCTTAGCCTCTTCAGTCAACGAGCCTCTTGCAATAGACTCATGGGGATTCTTTCTTGTGGAATTCCATCTCCCCTTCCTATCTGTCGACAAATCCAACTATCTTATTACGGTGATGGCTCTTTCGCTCTCTTAAACTTTGAACCATTCTTTCTCTTGTTCAGATTGAAAGTTTCATCGATCTTCTCCTGTTGAGCAGATATCCTCTGCATTCTATGTAAACAAGTTTTGTCTATTTTGTCTATAATCTGTGGAGGTGAAGAGGTGCATTCCATCTTAGATTTATTCTTTTGTTTATTTTGTCATGTCTATTGGAGGTGAAGAGGTGCATTCCATATTAGATTTTTGGAATTGATGGCCTCTAGGTAAAGGGTGCCCCCTTTCCCTTTTGCTTTGTTTTGCCCCTTTTCCACCTACATTGTTTTGGTTGCCAATCATGTGCCCTGTATTCTATGCAGTTGTTTTGTTCTGCTCATTTTTTTGGTCAATATATATTACCCTTTATTGATTAAAAAAGAAGAAGACAATATGTGACTCTGAATACACGTTCCCATTCCTACTTGGATGGTCCAACCCTCACTTCTTCTTATAAATAGCAGGGCAAAGTTGCACCTCTTCCTCCTATAGATCCCTTTGAAGCGCACCTCTTGTCTCTTCATATGGCATCGCCAATGAGACAGACACTGTATCAGTACGAGTCCTTCCTTACTTCCTTTTACTCTCTTTCTCTCTCTTTCATAACTTTGAAGATATCTAGTGGATTTTAGGGAACACCGCCCAACAGACGGTCTCATTCTTCTACCATTAATTCATTCATTTTTGGAAGGGTGCCTCTTGGATTAATATATTTGTCCCACTCATGAAATGTACAATAATTATCGAGCCATTAGATTAAAGCTTCATATATATATGCAAATTATTCATCACTTGTAGAGCTAGTAAAGGCTAGGGGGGCAAATTTTGCCCCACTCTTGAAATGTATAATAATTGTTGAGCCATTAGATTAAAGCTTCATATATATATATATGTAAATTATGCATCACTTAAGGAGCTAGTAAAGGCTAGGGGGGGCAAATTTTGTCCCACTCTTGAAATGTAGAACAATTGCCGAGCCATTAGATTAAAGCTTCATATATATATATATATATATATATATATATATATATATGCAAATTATGCATCACTTAGTAGCCTAGTAAAGGCTAGGGGGGGGGTGGGGGGTGGGGGGTGGATTTTTCCCCACCCTTGAAATGTACAATAATTGATGAGCCATTAGATTAAAGCTTCAGTATTATTATTTTTTGCAAAACTTCTTAAATTAGGCACCATTTGCAACAAGGAATGAGTAAGGAAAAAAAGAAAAATACTAAAATGATTTTTCTCATATTTGGTTTGATTATGAAAAAATATAAAAACTAAATATATTCAATTTTTTTTAAAATTTTACATATTAATCCTAATTAAGAAATGATTGGAAAAAGACAACGACGTACTATAAGTTTTGATCCACCTAATCCATTTAGTTAAAATGGGTCATGATTTTCATGCCTAATGATTCATGCCACAGTAGGGTGATCCGGAATCAACAAAATTTGTTTCCTATTTTCCTTCTCTTTGCGTGATCAATTCACTGTGACATAGGAGTACGATCGAACAGGGATGGGTTTTCATCCCACAAATGATTCGTATCATGATTCAAAATGGTGAGGCTTTCATTTGGATTTCTGGATTTGAGTAAAAACAGGGGAGATTGGTTGTTCATTGGGTAACTGAAGTAGTTTAAATTAAAATGTGAAATGGTGACCTTGAAGGCTTGGGCTACTAGCTTGATAAAATGGGGTTATAAAGGTGTCCTCGGGTTATTTCCTCGCATTAGGGCAAATGACTTATAGTCATAGCCAAAACCGGATCTTTGTTTGGCTTTAAAACTAACCCTTAAAACACTCCTTTTTGAGTCAAAACATGTACTGAGCATTTAATGTTCCAACAGTTTGAAAACCTAGCATTTAACCTCATTTCAGTGGCTTGTAAATGACATCTAAAGAATGTCAGTAAATACCATTAAGAAGGTACGTGAACCTAAAGCATGACAAGTATTAGCCCGAAAAACACATTAAATGGCTTTAAACCCTAGTTTGAAAAGTTTGGAACAATAAATACGTGCACATTTCATTTAAAAGCTGAGGACCACACACTGAAGCCACCATTAACCAACCTAGAAACCCTCCCTCTTCAAGTTTTGAAGCAGCCAAGCATCCTTGATTGTCATCCTCAAGAGTGGTATTTGGCAGCCAAGAAAATGAGAAAGAAGAGAGAGAAAGAGAAAATTGTAAACCCTAAAACAAAATGCTGCATGAATGAATGTTTAAATGAAAAAGTTAGGATTCTGAAGTTATAGGTGGCTTATATAGCCATACAAGATGTGTGAAATACCAAAAATACCTAAAATATGTGATTCGTAAAGGACAAAATGGGAATTACACAAAAGCGAGGTCGTTTGGAACAAAAACAGAACAATTTATTATGCATAGTGGTGCTATCATAGCGAAATTTATTATCATAAGCGAAAATACAAACATAGCGAAATTCAAATTTTCTCTGTCGCAAGTAACTTCGCTATGATGGCAATTTTAAGCTATCATAGCGAAAAGCGGCGCATAGCGGAAATTTCGCTAGGATTGTGAAATTTTCGCTATGGTTGTGAAATTTTCGCAATCCTTGCGAGGAATTTATGATACATAACGAAAAGTCACACTCTCACCATCCTCTTGCATTCGGTTAAATACTCCATTCTTCAATTCCACTTGACATTTCTTCAACTCGTGATGAAATCGTGAAATTCAGACATAGCATCATCGGCACCAACTCAAAGCCAAGCTTAGAATGATGTTTGAGGCTCACAAACCACCTGCAAAATTACAAAAACAAACTCAAAACAAAATGTTGATGTTTAGAACGGACTTGCACATGTCCAATTGGCTTAATTCATATGATTAATCTGCCAACCTCAAAACTATCTTAAATAGGACTCAAAATAGCACTTTTTGGGTACTAATCACCTAATGACATAACAAATTAATTTTGAAAATCTTAAGGAATTGATATTGATATTGTTTTCAAATATTTATTAAATAATAGGTAAACCAACTCTTTACACACACTATTATGAATCGTGCAACAATAGTGATACGAATCAAAGAAGAAAAACAAGAAGAATACACACAGGTTTTTTATGTGGTTCGGTAGTGTGCCTACATCCATGGGAACGGTGGCTTGAGTTTTTCACTATCACTGAAATAGGGTTAACATGTTTGCTGCTTTCTTAGAAGTATGAATCTTCTCAAGCAATAACTCATTAGAAGAGAACAACTCCCTAATCTTATGAAATCTCACATCTATGTGTTTGGTCCTTGCATGATACACCTAGTTCTTTGCCAAAAAGATGGCACTCTAACTATCATGATGCAACTAAACTTCACCTTCTTTGAGAATATTGACTCATTGACAATCACATAAGCCCTGATACTTCATGGCGATTCAACTACTTCCATATACTCTAACTCAGTAGTAGATAATGCAACTAGGGGCTGTACCATAGACTTCACAACAAGATCCTTCGCCAAGGTGAACATGACCCATGGTAGACTATCCTGTCATCCGTCCATGCGATTATCGCGTCTACATATCCCACAATTAAGGAACACTCTGTCTTTGTCTAGTAAGTTTGATGCCATGTCACGAGTCCCTCACCAAGTATTTGAAGATCTAGCGATTGCATCGATGTGATGGAATCTGGATTAGATAGAAACTTTCTTCTGCACTAACGACACCTTGACAAATATAGTGTTGTACAAACCATAGTATACATTAAGCACCCCACTGCACATATGGGACCTTTGACATTTCCTATACATCATCATCTGTCTTTGGGCACTGTGTAGTAGACAATCTGAAATGGTTTGCAAAAGGTATATTTATTTGTTTTGCATTCTCCATGCTGAACCTCTCCAACACCTTCCTAACATAGCCACTTTGAGAAAACCATAATCTCCCTAGAGCTCTTTGTTTGCGAATCTTCATCCCAAGAATCTTCTTGGCCACACCCAAATCCTTCATGTCAAATTCTTTGCTTAACAAGATCTTTAATTTGTTGACCTCACTCATACTCTTTGCAGCAATCAACATATCATCCACTTAAAGTAACAGAAAAATAGATGAACCATCATCAAGACTCTTCACATAAACATAATAGTCATACTCACATATTTTGTAGCCAATTCAGATCATATAGGAGTCGAATCTCTTGTACCATTGTGTTGGGGACTACTTCAATCCAGTGATTTCTTCAATTTACAGACCAAGTGTTCATGTCCATGTTGAGTGAACCCTTCTCTGGTTATACCATGTAGACAGTCTCCTCTAACTTACCATGAAGAAAAGTTGTCTTTACATCCATATGCTCCAACTCCATATCAAAATACGCTACCAAACTCAACATTGTCCTGATAGAGGTATGTCTGACCACGGGAGAAAAAATCTCATCATAGTCAACCCCATGCTTCTGTGAATAGCCCTTTGCTACTAGGCGAGCCTTGAACTTTTCACCCTCATTTTCTGAAACCGCTTCTTTCTTCTTGTACACCCACTTGCACCCTATAGCCCTTTTCCCTTTAGGAAGTTCCACAAACTCCCACGTTTGGTTCTTATGTAGAGATTGCATCTCCTCTTCCATAGCACCCATCCAACTACCTTTCTCTTGGCTATGTACTGCCTCTTGAAAGTTAGTAGGATCCCCACTACTACTGATTAGTGCATAAGAAACCAAATCTTGAAAACCATACTACCTGATGGCGGCTTGATAGTACGCTTATCTCTTAACTCATTAGTGCTATATTGCTTAAGGGCCGGCGATCTTGCAGACAGCTCTCTACATTAAAGTATCATCCTTTAAGTTATGAGTCTTTAGCTCCACCTGTACCACATACTCATCACTATAATGATTTTTTAGAGCCTACATCTCATCTTTCTGAGTATTCTGCAACATGGCTTTCTCATCAAAAATCACATCTCTACCGATTAGCACCTTGTTTGCCTTCGAATCCCACAACTTAAAGTCTTTTATGCCTTTTTGATATACCAAAAAAATGCACTGTCTAGACTTAGCATCAAGCTTCAATCTCTCATCTCCAACAATGTGTGCATAGGCTGGACATCTTAACACTTTTAACCTCGAGTAGTCTACTTCATTACCTGTCTATACCTCATTCGCAAGTTTCCCATATAATGCTACCCTTGGTGACCAATTGATCAAGTAGCATGCCGTACTCATTGCCTCTGCCCAGAACTTCTTTTCTAGCCACGCATTGATTTGATACAGTTCTTTCGCTATAAGATCTATTCTCTCTTTGCCACACTATTATGTTGTGGTGTCTTCCGGACTATGAAGTGCCTCTTAATCCCATGCTCCTTACACAACTTTGTGAATCTTGAGTTTGTGTACTCTATGCCATTATCTAACCTGAGGCATTTGATCTTCCTCCCTGTTTGGTTTTCCACTTCAATTTTCCCTGAGTGGATTTTTTCAAATGTTATGACTAGTGTGCATGAAGTACACAAAATTTTCGTGAGTAGTCATCAATAAAACTCAAAAAATATACATTGCCTCCCAATGATGTTGTCTGTACTAGGCTCCACACGTTTGTATGAACATAATAAAGAATCTCTTTTGTCTTGTGTGTGGCTGTTTTGAACTGCACCTTATTTTGTTTCCCAAAAACAAAATATTTGCAGAACTCAAGCTTGCATGTTTTGATAACCTTCAATAGATTTCTCTTATGAAGCTCCATCATCCTACGCCCACCCATATACCCTAACGCATGTGCCACAAGGCTGTATTGTCTAACTCAGGCTCTGGTGCGGCTCCACCTACAATTGTGGTACCCATCAATTTGTAGATATTACCTGCCAACTTTTACCTTTTCATCATTGTCAAGACACCTTTTCTCACCTTCATTACTCCATTGGAAGATTCGTAATTAAAACCATTATCGTCTAGAGTTCCCAATGAAATCAGATTTTTCCTCAAGTCAGGAACATGTCTAACATCACACAACGTTCTAATGACATCATTAAACATCTTAACCCATCAATCTGCGGAATGCTTGTGGATATCGTGTAACTCGATACCACACTGTTGTGTCCCATTTACCGAGATCCGAAATTTAACAAAATCGAACAGAGTCTCCTTTGTACGGAGAGCTATATCCAAAACCCAACCTGTAAAATATACAATAACATGACCCAACCGAGGCCCAATATAACACAATGACCGCACCGGGTCCATTGAAGAGTAAAAATTGACCACATCGGGTCAATTTATCCACATTCATGTAAAAACATGCAAGGCTATTTTAAAAATAGTCCATATGAGTTCAATTACAACTCTTTTACATAAAAATACATGCCAAAACTAGTTTGCTCAAAAAAATATTACAAAAAGAATTATAAAAGCCATAAGTCGGCTTTCTTCACCCTTGCGGCCCTAGATGAGAGCCGTCCACCGGCGTATATCCCGCACCTGAAATGTTTTCCCTATATAGGGTGAGCCATGCCCAGTAGAGTAATTCCTATACAGGCAACTCCCCATCTAAGTGCATATGCAATGTTCACATTCGACAATTTGTATTCACATCAACATTCTAAGTAAGAATATGCAGATTCTAGGTTGGAATTCTACATGCCATGCTATGAAATGAGATGAGACTCCTTCATGCACCCTATCCTGAGTCTTTACCAACTCCCATCACACAACGCAATGCCAATGTTTAATAAAATCCGTCATTGGTGAATTTCATCAAATGACAACTTTATAAACAAAATCCATGTGTCTTTGTGGGTAGCGGATTTTGGAATCGCACCGCCGACTTAGCATACTTATCTACACTTTTTGGATTTTCATCGTCGGAGTGTATGAACTAGTAACCGGGTCTTTCACCCGAGGTAGTGTTTAGCCCTTCTTGCTATTACCCGACACAAGTTTTCCATGTTATGCGACCGTGCGAGTCTATTGAACATCGTCCAACGGTACTGAGCCCACTTATCAATCACCAAATGTGGTGTTTGATCTCAATCATGCACTCACACCCATGAAATGCGATGTCCTCGTGCATATGCAATGTAATCTGACATTGCATATCCACGTATGTAATAAGATACCCACATGGACAATTTAAATTACACAATTCATCATGTATCATGGACAATCATATCATATGCATATAATTTCCAAATATTGCACTTATCAATTAAATTAGTCTCAGTTTAAGTTCAAATTATTTTACATGGACTTTAATTAAATTATTTTCCAACTTTCAAATTTTTTCTTAAAAATCTCGTTTTTGGGGGTCATCGGACGGCGAAAAACGTGAAAAATCTGACTATCTCGGAATCCGACGAATCTGAGTAACTAGATTTCACGAGACAAATCCAACAGTGAGGTCCATTTCATCATCTGAGATCTATAAAGTGTCAAGTTTGCAATCCGTACCGTAGTGGCAATTTACCCTTTTTGCATTTTTTTTCGGAAAAGTTCAAATTTACACGGGTTTTACAAGGTATTTATAATAACTCGGGATATTATCAAGTTGAAAAAATACCCCTATAACCTAAATATATTGTACCGTACCATGGGGGCTTCACCGCCGCACCTCTAACCTATTATTTCGCCCCCTCAACAATCTCAAAATGAGCCATTTTTACTCTCAAAATGAGCCACATGCCATAACATATATATACATACATATATATATATATATATATATATATATTAATTAGTGCACAAAACATTACAATATAATTAATTAATAACAACTTGGTAACAATATAATTGCTAAACGAGTACTATAAATTTTTTCTTATCCACATTCAATCTTATTCATGCATTGATAGAGCAATGATTTGAAGAGGACAATGACGTTCCATCATATTTAGTATTGACAGAACAAATCAATTTTGAAAATCTAAGCATTGATATCAAAATATTTATTAAAGAATATAGAGTATAATTTAGGGTCTCCTAGCGGTCGAGTAGGACAAATGAGACCCATGGCTCTCAAACCCAGGAGAGCTTATAGGCAGATGGCCAGATCAACGAGTGCAGGCCAAGACAGCCTTGGAATCTGAGGAGTGGGCTTGACAGGCGAGCTGATGGGCCCAGAGTGTGAGCTTAATAAACTAATAATTAAAATCATATATATATATATATATATATATATATATATATATATATATATATATATATATTTAAACTATTTAACCTCCTTCCCTCTTGTAAAATTTAATACACCAACTAAATTGTACATATATTTTACTTATATAATAAACTTTTAACAAAATACATATTATAAATAGAGTTACATAATGTATTTACAAAGAATAATATAGGAATAAGGGGTGGGCCTATGAGGGGGGTCCTAAAAGGCGAGCTTAAGGACGGGCCTATGGAATGGCTTATGGGTGGGCCTGCAGGCGGGGTTATAAGTGGGCCTCGTCACGGGTTTAGGCGACTGAAGCTACGAGGTTGGAGCTGGGCCACAAAATGAAGGCACAGGCTGGCCCTTCTAAAAGCGAGTTTGGGCTTGGCCGGCTTCGGCAGGCGGGTTGGGCCAAGCTCGAAGCGGCCTCAAGCCCCGGGCTTTTTGAAGACCCCTAGTTGAAACTCTTTGCCATAACATCTGTTGGATTAACCCACCTGGATTTTCTTTTATTTTCTTTTGCTCTTATTTGTTGGTTCTTTTGGTTCATTTTCTTTACTGTGGGCTAGATTTTTATTCTTGTGTTCTAAAGATTTTCTTTTTAGTGTGTGCTCCCATTCTTTGGCTCTTGAAACACCCTCGAGCAGTTCTTCCATAAAGACATTATTACTCGATAGGATTTAAAAAATGAACTATGATGATAATGAAAATGAAAGAAGTGAGCCACTTAGCATGCCTAGGCTCTCGATCTGGCCCAAATCGAAGGCCCAAGGGCCAGGTCAAGGACAATCTTTGAATGAATTGGAAGCACATCCTACAAAATTAGATTTGTGTATCGGCTCATATAGAAAATAGAATAACCCCTAGCAATATATTATTCTTAGATCAATGACCTTATCGATAAGAAGAAAATAATAACGAGATCTCATCGCCGGTTGGATCTCCCCAATAAGGAGGATTATTTCAAACAAATGGCTCCTTCTATCACAGCTACCAAATCCGATGGACTAAAATAAGAAATATCCCGTCAATGGGAAGGACTCTAACCACCATCTAGCTGGTTGAACATCTACTATAAATCACAGAATACCCCTCGAATTGAAGATGCGCAAAAAGCCAACACCAATTCTAACAGTAACTTCGTTAGCCTTCTAAGCGGCTTCTCTTTTCTCGAGAAAGAGCGGCTTAGGCATCGGACGACCACAGGCTTGACCTCACGAGCCCCCTTCTTCCTTGTTTTGCGGAGGGTGCTGCGTCGAGCCTCGGATCAGCGGCCCCACACGATCACCTCAGCCTGGAAGCGATCCGGACTCCTGCATCCCAGCCCACAAACAATTAGTCCGACCCGGCATTCCCCACCTCGGCCAGTTCCGGTTGAAAAAAAAGCATCATCATGATTAGGCGCGTAGTGTGAGCAGCCGGTTCCTTTATAAATATAAATGATCACCATGATGCGATGGTATCAACAAGGAACACGAAGAAATAACATTAATGTAAGGATGCGGGATCCACCGAGCGATATAGGCGAGACCCCCTGGGGCGGAGCGAGTGCAATAGCACAAGCGAAGTGGAAACGCCCGCCTCGTCGATCGGCGCCTAGTAGAAGGTGGAACAACTTACCGGGCCGATTCTGACATCCGCGGAATACGGCCCAGGTCCGAGAAGGCCATAATATTCCTCCCCGCGAGAACCTTTGATCCACGACATACCCCAGGAGTCGAAACCGACGGTCGGTCGGTCCAGAGGCCACGGACCCAGTGCTTGACCAGAGGGGAAAAGCGGCGATACTCGGGGCGCGTCGCGAGCGAAGCACTGCATCACCTCGGCCCGAGGCAGGGAGCGGACATGGGGCTGAGAGGGATTCGGGAGTCTTCAGCGGGAGCTTCGACCGTGTGAAGGAGCGGAGTTAAAGGGACGCGTCCAGGACACTATGGATACCTTGGTACAACAAACTTAATCTCCTTCACGGTAGGGTGCTACACTTCCCCATGACTGAAGTTCGAATGCGCAAATAGAAGCGTTCGATGGAGTCAAGGGGATCCGTCGATCACCTTATGCCACAAAAAATCAGATGGAGCTACGCCGGGTATCGGGATACGTGCGATGGGGCGTCGCCACTACGCTAAAGGGCCGGCCTTGGCACGGTTCGATAAGATCCCCATCATCCATCGTCATTCGAGGGCCCATCCATTTCGTTCGTCTCCCACTTCATCGAGCCCGAGCGTCTGTGAAAACTGAGTTACCATCGTTGACGTCAACGGGGTTTCTAGGAAGTTAAATCATACGTGCAAAGATTCGGCTGTGAATTCCCTAAAATAGACATGCAGGTGAAGTTCGCCATCACAGCATTCATTGCGGGGTTAGAATGCAATCCCGAAAGACTTGATATTTTCCATCTCGAAGAACCACTTAAGCAAGCATGGCGAAGTACTTTTCGCCAAAGCGAAGAAATACATAAATGAGGCCTAATATCAAAGAAAGAGTTCTTCCTTGATAAAGAAAAGTGCAGCCGAATGACAGCGGGGCGAAGTCCTAAAACGAAACTGACAGGACAAATCCCGAAAAGATCAAAACGATGCCCCAAAGGAGGAAATCAGGGCCGTGCGGGCCACCACAATGCGAGGCGGCGGTATTTTCTGGCGCTGCGCTAAATGACCTCGATTATCGCGAGGTCCTGCATGAGGTCTTGGCGGCGGATCTTAAGGATAAGCCTTCGGATGAAATCGAATCCGCCCTGAGGACGCTCAAATAATGCGAGTTCCATAGGGATTAGCATGGGCATCGCCGCGGACAGTTGTATCTGGCCCGAAAGAGAGATAGATAACATGCAACCGGATATCTCGGCGTTTCTTATCTACGAGGAACGAGCCCGAGTCGGGCTACGAGGCGGAGCTGAAATCGAGAGCCGGTGACTCAACAACGGCCACTGTGGCTTACGACTCAACATCGTAACCCCTCAAAAATCCGCGTGATCACCGGGAGGTTGCGAGGAGAAGAATCTGAATTATGCTCGGAAGGCCCACTTGCGTAGCATCAGATCAACAGGGATGGGAGAAATACAAGCAGTATCTAAGTTACGTGACTTGACACCATCATTCTCACGACTCAGGACACGGAAGAGTTACCGGTATCCCCATGGCAGCCAGTGGTGGTTAAAGCAGGATCGTAGCCAACCGCAATGACGATCCATCGGGTTTTAATTGTGCGGGGTTGGTGACATCATCTTCGCGCGGCCTTGACAAAATGGGCATTGGGAGAAAAGCAGATCCGTCCAACACACACATCTGCGGGGTTTCGGGGAGAGAAGGTATTGCCATTGGGCTCAAATTCAATGATCTTAACCACAGGAGAGCCATGCCTGACGACGACGGCCGAGGTTCTAATTGTAGACGCCGTCGACTTATAACATGTTCGAGACCCTCCTCAACACAATAAGCCATCCCCTCCCGCGTATCACATGATGTCAAATTTCCAACCATACATGGTGTAGGAATGGTCCGAGGAGATCAGCGAGTGGCCAGGGAATGCTACACCGCCTCCATGAAACAAAGGGCGGAGTTGGCCGGCGTGAATGTGACGAGCTTGACATGCGCGATGAGATACTCACAGGCCAGGGCCCTCGGAGGAACTAGAACCAGGTATGTTGGATGTGACCGAAACATCGCCTATATCGGCTCTAGACTAACGGGAGACCTCAAAAACCTCCTCACTCAATTTTTAAGATAGAATAGAGACATTTTCGCTTGGAAACAGGCGGACATGGGAGGAATCGATCCTACGATAATCACTCACAGGTTGAACACCAACCCATCCTTCAAACCAGTCAAACAAAAACGCAGGAGCTTCGCGCCAGAGAGGCAGAAAGCCATAAACGAGGAAATCGGCAAGCTCCTCAAAGCAGGAGCGATCAGGGAGGTAGAATATCCCGAGTGGTTGGCTAACGTTGTCCTCGTTAAAAAAGCAAATGGCAAGTGGCGACTCTGTATCGACTTCACTGACATAAACAAGGCATGCCCGAAGGACAGCTTTCCTTTGCCAAGGATCGACCTCATCGTGGGCCTTCCCTTTGTGGAGCCACGAACTTCTCGATTTTATGGACACATTTCATTGCAATCAGATTAGCATGGACCGGATGACCCGGGAAAATACCTCTTCGTCCGGCTCGGGGGACTTCTTGCTGTCAGTGATCACCGGTCGGGCTGAAGCAGCGGGAGCGACACATTAGAGGCTAGTAGCCGAATGTTCCAAGCGGATAGAGGCGCAGCTATGGGGTATCGTGGGCGACATGCTTGTAAAATCTACTACAACCAATCTCCATCCCTCACCTCTCGGAGGCGTTCCCGGATCCTAAGGAATTACAACATGAGTGAACCCGGTAAATGCGCCTTCGAGTGTCAGTCGGAAAATTTACAGGCTTCATAGTTAACCCGCGAGGAATTGAGGCGAGCCGGATAAAATAAAGGCTGTTATCGGCATCGCGTCGCCATCGAATAAAAGGAAGTCCAACGGCGGCGGGAGGATTAAACCCTACGCCAATTTGTATCGGGCGGTGACAAGTGCCCCGACCAGCTTCTTCAAAGTTACGAAGAGGGCCTTCAATGGGATCTTGAAGTGCGAAAAGCATTTACTACATTACAAAGCGTGCTTGAGTTCTCCACTTTGTTAGTAAGTCACGTCGAGGAGAACTCCTCGCTCTGTGCCAGCGTGTCAGGGCTTCTCGACCCGGCGCAGTACTCGTCGAGACAAAGAGCAGTACGACACCAGGTCTGTGCCGGTCGAGCTGCGAGAGGTGGAGGAGAGAGGTGCCGAGAATGAAAAACTAATACTAGCGCTGGTAACCCACGGCTCAGCTCAGTCCCTGTTACCGGAGGCTCACACCATGAGAGTCCCAGACGGAGATATCCGATGAAGCAAGTATTGCACAAACCGAGAAGCCTCAGGGAGGGCGTGGGTGAGCCATAAACTAGCGAGTTCGGCATCGAGATGCAAACCAAAAACAGCCATAAAAGCACAGGTCCTAGCCGACTTCGTCATGGAATTCACTCCGACAGAACTTGATAAGACCACTCACGAAAAGAACGACCTCCCAATCTGGAAGCTCTCTGTAGATGGAGCCTCAAATGCTCAAGGAAGCGGGGCGGGTCTAATTCTAACCTCACCAGAAGGGATAGACATTGAATATGCACTTTCAGTTTGGGTTCCATGCTTCTGGCTCAACGGCCAGAGTATGAGGCGGGTGATAGCCGAGCCTCGACCTCGCCCATTCATTAGAGAATTAGACCAGGTTAAGAGGTATCTGGTGACTCCCGGTGGTGGTTAGACAAATAAAAGAGACCTCTGAAGCCAAAAAGTGAAGCGATGATTCTATACCTCAAAGGTCATGATCTATTAAAGAAATTTGTGTTGGTTCAAGTCGAGCATGTCCCCGGAACAACGAAAGAATTCGACGGACGCCTTGGCGAAGTTAGCCCGACCTCACAAGAAGACCGCCGGTCGATGCCCGGATTAGTAGGCGGAACCCTACAGCCGATCCTTATGGCATGGCGGTTGCCCGATAAGTCGAGCAGTTGGATGGACCCTATTTGGAACTATATAATGAATGAGCTACTTGGCGACGAAAAACTGACGAAAATAAGGCGAGAGTCGGCCGGGTTGCTAATCATAAGGAAGTCTCTACAAGCGAGGATTTTCACTCCCCTTTCTTAAATGCATCGCGAGAGAGGACATCAAGTACATGCGAAGGTACACGGTGTATCACGGGGAATCATGTCGGGCACGGGCATTAGCGAGGAAGGATTTTAAGGCAAGGATACTACTAGCCAACCATACTCAAGGATGCGACCGATCTAGTCAAGAAATGCAGGATCTGCCAGGAGCACGCCAAGATCTCACGCCTCTCGTCGGAACCCTTAACATCAATCACCAAGTCACGGCCTTTCCATGATGGGGTTTTGGATATGTGGGACCCTTGCCGTGGTAAGGGCGGTCACACAGGGTCATAATCGTCGCCGACGGTTACTGCCAAGTGAAATGAAGCCGAGACAACTAGCCACAATTACGGAGAGCAAAATGCCTTGGTGCTCGTGTAGCGAGCCGTATATGCGCTTTGGCATTCGAAACCTTGAAGTATCGACCAGCGGAAAACGATTCGTATTGTGCAAATTCAAGGATTTTATCTTAGAAACTCGAGTAAAAACTATTACTCGTCCCGAAGCATCGCAATCAAATATAAGACGGGCCGAAGTCACTATTAGAACCCTCGAAAGCGCGGAGCTAAATTAGAAGATCTTAAAGGGCCCGGGTAGAATACCTCCCAGGAGTACTATGGGCCCTCTGAGGGCGACACGAAGTCGACAACTTAGGAAACCCCATTTGCCTGGCCTTTAGTACGACGATAACCCCGTTGGTCGAATAAAGTCTCCAAGAGTCGAGTTAGCATCAGAGGAGCATAATGCCGAGGCCCTTCGTCTAAACTTAGAGTTCCTAGATAAAAAACGCGAGCAGGTTCAAAGGCGTACGGAGGAATATCAAAGGAAGACAGCGAGGTATTATAATAAAAAAGTCAACCTCAGGAGCTACGTGCCAGGCGACTTAGTCTTAAAGAAGCTCCTGCCAGCAAGGAAGAATCCGGCACACGGGAAACTAGGCCCCAACTGGGAAGGCCCATACATCATATCTGAGTCAGCCAGACCGGGCAATTATGAACTTCAGAAAGAGGAAAAATCTTGCGACATACGTGGAATGCGGAACATCTTGTGTTTCTACGGTAAGCATCAGTATGTAATGTTAAATAATGCCTTATCGGATCTCATGTGACGGATGGAACGTTCATTGACCATTTGGTTAGGCATCTCAAGCGGTTCATATATGTAAAGATCTGAGAAAAAGGCAAAATAAGAAGATACGTCGACACCAAAAGCAAAAGTGTCTCTTTATTTCAATTGAATTAGATTCAGTTACAATGGAGTGGTGTCCTCGATTACATCTTGAGTAATATTCCGGTACAAGCGGTTCCTCAAAAAAACAAAAAAAAAAAAAGGGAGGGGGGGGGGTTGTGATAGGGAGAAAAAGAAAGAAAGTGGAAAAGGAAGAAGAAAAGAAAAAGGGTATAAAGAGTTCGAGACGGAAGGAAAAAAGAGACAAAGGAGAAGAACGAGAATGAAAAATTTGGAGAGAAGAAAGGGGGTGATAGGGAGAAAGAAAGAGGTGATAGGGAGAAAGAGAGGAGTAGAGGAGGAAGAGAAGAACAAAAGCGAGAGAAGCGGCGCAAGATCGCCACCTCTCACGGATGCATTCCCTAGTACGGAGCTAAGGAATAACATGGCTCCCGCCAAAGGGAGACTAGGAAAAACACAACTCCCACATGTAGAAGAACAGCAGCGGCCCGACTCCGGATCTTGGAAGAATCTCGGCTGGCGATGATCAAACTTGACTCTTCATCTCACGCGATTCGGTTGTGCATTATACAAAGAACAAGCCTCCTTGACGATGAAACGATATTTATAGAATCAGTATTCGGATTAAATTACTGTCGATCAAATTCTCCATAAATCGCATTAAAGGCGCGCTACCGCTCTTTCCAAGAATTGAAAATTAACTAGCAACGCGAAGCGTTTCAACATATCAAATTCTTCAGCTACGAGCCCGCGTGCGAACCTGTACTCACTTTGACAAAAGCTCACCTACTCACTTGAGGCCACGCTACCTCGGGAGTCGAGACCGGCTCGGGCTACATGCCACTCGGCCTTAGGCGCTGAATACGTGCTCACTTTGACGAGCTCACCTACTCGCCCGCGAGGCCACGGCGCCTCAGGTCGAGGCTAGCGCTTTCGGGCTACATAGCCACTCGGCCTCAGCACCCGGAGCCACGCTGCTCACTTTGACTAGCTCACCTACTCCCGCCGAGGCCCGCGTTTGCCTCGGGGTCGGGCCGGCTGTTTTATCGCAACTAGGCCTTAGCGCTGAGCCCGCCAGTTGCTCACTTTGACGAGCTCACCTGCCGCCTGGTCCTGTTGCCTTAGGAGTCGGACCATTTCCGGGCTACGTCGCCACTCGGCCTTAGCGCCGAACCACGCCGCTCACTTTGTGAGCCACCTACTCGCGCGAGGCTCTGTTGCCTCGAGTCGAGGCCGACTCGGGCTACATCGCCACTCGGCCTTAGCGCCTGACCCGCGGCGCTCCACTTTGGCCAGGCTCACCTACTCCGCCTGAGCCACCTTGCCTCGGGGTCAGGCGGCTCGGGCTACATCGCCTCGACCTTGCGTGCCGGAGCTGCAGGCCCGCTCACTTTGGCCAGGCTCACACTTTCGCGCGGGGCCCGCACGTTGCCTCGAGGTCGAGGCAAGCTGGGGCTACATGCCACTCGGCCTTAGCGCCGAGCCCGCAGCTGCTCCCTTTGTGAGCTCACCTACTCCCTGGGCCACGGCCTCGGGGGAGTCGGGACCCCGGCTCAGGAGCTACATCGCCACTCGGCCTTAGGGCCGGGCTACGGCTACTCACTTTGGCAGAGCTCACCTACTCCATCTGAGCCACGGCCTGCCTCGAGTCGAGACCCATTTCGGGCTACATCGCCACTCGACCTTGCGCCGAGCCACGGCGCTCACTTGGGTGAGCTCCTCCTCGATTATTCATTCGTGAGCTCTTCCCATCACTCAACATGGGCCAGGCTCTTTTTCTCATTACGGCTGAGCTCATCCATCACTCAGCATGGACGAGCTCTACTTTACTATTCATCTGTGAGCTCATCCCATCTAAAACTGACATGGGCAGGCTCTACTTTACAATTCGCCACTGACAAGGCTCATCCCATCACTCGGCGCAAACTGAGATCTACTTTACTATTCATCTTGTGAGCTCATCCCTTCGTCAACATGGACGAGCTACACTTTACAAATCGCCACTGACGAGCTCGTCCATCACTCAACATGGGCAGAGCTCTACTTTACTACTCATTGGACGAGCTCATCCCATCGCTCGGTATAGACTGACTCTACTTTTACTATTCATTAAACGAGCTCATCCCATTACTACGACATGAATGAACTCTACTTTACTATTCATCCTGACGAGCTCATCCCATTACTCGACATGGTGAGCTCTACTTTACAAATCGCCACGACCAGGCTCGTCCCGTCACTCGACATGGGCCGAGCTACGCTCGCGCTCAATCTCACGGCGAGCTCATCCCATCCTCAGCATGGGCGAGCTCTACTTTATATTCATTACGACGAGAGCTCATCCCATCACTCAACATGGAGCCAGCTCTACTTTACTACTCATTCGGACGAGCTCATCCCATCGCACTCGGCATGGGCCAGGCTCTACTTTACTGTCATTACGGCGAGCTCATCCCGTAACTTCGGCATGGGCCAGGCTCTACTTTCTTATTCATCTTGGCAGGCTCATCCATCACTCGGCATGGAGCGAGCTCTATTTATAAATCGCCTTGGCGAGCTGCGTCCCATCACTCAACATGGGCGAGCTCTATTTCCTTCTTTCAATCCCGGCGAGCTCATCCCGTCGCTCAACATGGACGAGATCTACTTTCTTGCTCATTACGAAGAACTCATCCCATCCTCAACATGGGCGAGAGCTACACTTTACTATTCATCTGACGAGCTCATCCCATCCTCCAACATGGGCGAGCTCTACTTTACTATTCATTAAACCAGGCTCTTCCCGGCCGCTTTCGGCATGGGCGAGCTCGCGCTAATTCGTTTTGGCGAGCTCTCCCCATCCTCAGCATGGATGAGCTCTTGCAACAATTCACATCGGCCAAGCTCTTTCCTGAAGCTGCATGCCCAACCGTCGACATCGGCCAGTCCTTCATGATTAACTAAATCCAAGTCGGTGACTCCTGCAAGCGCAGCGACTAAGTTTAATGACTTATTCATCTCTCTGATCCTCCAATGCAGGCCATTCAAATCATGGAAGATAAGTGACGATGCTACAATGAAAACGCGGATGATATATAAAAAAAAAAAAAAAAAGAAAGTATTATATGTAAATATGTTAGGAAGGAAATTCTGCGTATCTCGGGCCCCGGTCGGAAGCCAAAGAAAATGTATATATAGATAAACGAATAAAGCCAGTGTCAGGCAAACATAAGCATAGGAGATCAGATGTCAGCAGGAGGAACGGACGACGAAGAGGGGGAATTGGCCACGGCGGGAGTACCAGGCTCTTGAGAATGGATTAGTGAAAAAGATTCCTCTTGCATGTCTTACGTCATTGGGGGAGGTCGAGTCAAAGTCCGAGATCATTATGTAAGCGGCTTTCCGTTGAAGGCGAGCCACCCGAAGCCCAGCGAGCGGCACGGTCCCTCTCGGTGCCTAATGACCTCATCCCTACGAGCCATTAAGCTAACTCGGTGAAGATCTGCGCGCAATCACGACATTCCTTGTTCGGTTGTTACGCTTTGCGGCTTTAGAAGATTCGCGGTAAAAGTCTCTACTTGGCGCCGCACCGGAAGCTTAGCGACGAGCCGCCGAGTGCGCTTGCCCATCATTTTAGATCACGTTAGCGCACGTAATTCGCTTGAAGATCCGCGGCTCGCCGGGAGGTAATGAGCTCCTCCTAACCACCGAGCTCACTTTCTCGGCGGACTTCCAGCCCTCACGGAAGCGCGCTCGAAATCACTTTGTGAAGCATGGACCACTTCGAACCTCCGAGAAACCTTAACGCCTTGATTACCATTCATGAGCTACTTGAACCTCGTCTTTACTTTACGCGAGCACGGCCAGGCCAGTATGCTTTACCATCCGGACTTAAGTGCTCACTTACCTTAGTCATATCTGCTTCCTTCACTTATGGCTTTCGGTTCGTTGGAGAAAGTGAAGAGAGGCCACCGCCGGCTTTATAAATTCGGGCAATTCTTACGTGCTTCTCATTTTAGTTTGGCCTTCGGCCGGGCCTTTCGAATGAAGTGGCTGCATATCAAACGGAAGATAGCGGCTCGACACGGGACATGGAGAAAACCTGATTATATGAACTAGGGGCAGCCTGAAGGGATAAAGCCAAAGCCTCGTCAACAAGCATCACCTTCGACCTCCCAAGGTCGGAGTCCTTGAGGATGGAGGAGACATCACCTGCCGCGAGTTCGGTGTTAGAAAGCAAAGAGTCCGGGTTTTCGTCGACTTTTGCTTTCGGTTTCTTTCTCTTCAGTTCTGTCGCCTTTCGAGGAGGCGATTTGACTTCTTCCAAAGGCGGATTCCAGACGGTTATAGGCATAACCACCAACGATTGCTCGGCGGCCGCACTCAAAGGGTCTTTAGCCCTTCCGTCGGGCTTAGGGGAAATTGGGGGGCTGAAATCCACCGCAGGAGCCTCGCACAAAGGCGAGCCGCCCCTCTCTGAACCTCGAGGCGGTGGGAGCGCTCCCAGCCACGAACTTTGTTCGAAACCGGCCGCTCCTCCTCAATGGAGCTCGGTTTTTCAGCACTACACTTTCCAGAGGCTTCGAGACTCCGCCCCCAAATGAACGAAATCTCTCCCACTGGTAGGAGGCGCCGTGATAAGCCTGCGGGAGGGACCCAGGAATGTGGCATGTGCAAAGACCTCGGCGCAGGAACGTGGCAAAACCGATTGGATGGACTAGGAATGTCCGACCTTATCAATTCTGCGTAAGGACGAGCAGGATATTCCGCCAACGCTAGGGCTATGACGTTATCTTCAGCGCTAAGTTCAAGACGAGCCTCTAGGAAATAAACAGATAGTACAAAATCAGAAACATCCAACCACCTTCAGACAAGTCATACCAAAAACAACACAAATACTCACGAATGTTATCCGGAGCGCCCCAGGCCATGGGAACACCCAGGGTGTCATCCTTGTCAGAAGGATTGTATTCCTAATTGAAACCACGATTTAAGAAATAAAGGCCCTTCCATGACCTATGCGAAGATGGAAGGTCGCAGATCATCGCAGGAGCCCCGAACGCCCGGGAAAACAAAGAGCCCTGTGGTCTCATTCGCGAAAAAGATGAAGAAACAGCTGCTTAGGGATGCCGAGCCCTTTATCCCTAAAGGAAGCCAAGACAGACTAAAATGCTGCCCCAACCGGCTGGGAGCGAGCCGAGGGGCAAATGTTGAAATGTTGCAAGACCCTTTCATGAGCGCAGAGAAAGCAAGGCCATTGTCAAAGGCCACCCCCAAAAACAAACCATCCCAGCACGAAGGCCGCAAAGGTTAAAGAAAGACATCAGGACCCATACTCGATACGCGGGGAGGTCGAGCAACGATCGCCAAAGGTACTCCCATACTATATCGACCTTGCTAAACTCCACATTCACAAAGATGCCGAATACAGATTTAAAGGTAATTCCCACCCCCAGATACGTGATTAGGCTATTTTCTCTTGCCCTACCAACGGAAGAGGAGGCGCTTCAAAGAATCGCTCTGCCCTGATATAGCCAACGGCCGAGGCATCTCCGTACTCAGATAAAGGCCGATAACAACCGAGAGCCATCACCAATCCGCAAGAAGAAAAGAGTGACCTTGACCCATGATGGAGACAAGCTACAAGAAATAAAAGCCAATCTAAAACCCCAAGAGCTGGCCGCACTAATCAAAATGATACTGACACAATGTAATCTAGAAATACACGAAGAAAGGTCGCGCAAAAAGGTATAAATTGTGAGGTCGAGAAAGAAAGGGTCCCGGCTGCATGCATACAAGACAAAAGATATCCACCAGAAATATGAAATCGGAGGAAATGGGAGAAATAAGCGCGAAACCCGGCCACACATTACAAGACTTATGACTGAGACAAGGCTTTAATCGTCTAACCCCGAACACATCGAGAATCCGCAACCGACACGAGAAGGATAACAACCTCGTCTCACGCCACGCACACAAGGGTCAAAATTGATAGGGTTTAAAAAATAGGCTTGCAGGCCCACTGACCAAGCCCAAAGAAGTGGTACGCCCAACGCAATACCCAGCTCCTCAGTACCGGCCCAAATCGAAGGCCCAAGGGGCCAGGTCCAAAGGACAATACCGAATGAATTGGAAGCCCCATATCCGATAAATCGATTGTATCGCTTCATACGTAAAATAGAATAACCCCTAGCAATATATTATCCTGCCGATCCAACCAAACCTTATCAATAAGGAAGGAAATAATAACATCATCGCACTGATCTCCCCAATAAGGAAGGAGGATTATTTCAAACAAACAGCTCCTTCTATATCCTGTACCAAATCCGATATGGACTAAAATAAGAAATATCCCGTCCAATGGGAAGGACTCCTAACCACCATCCAACTTGTTGAACATCTACTATAAATACAAGACCACCCCTCGATGAAAGGTACGCAAAAAACCAACACCAATTCTAACACGATAACTCGTTCGCCTTCTAAGCAGCTTCTCTTTTCTCTCAGAAAGAAACTGACTTAGGCATCGGAGCGGCCACGGAGCACCCGACCCCCTTCTTCCTTGTTCAGAGAGGAGTAAGCAGGTCCCAGCCCGCAGATCAACACCCCACACGCATCCCGCCCCTCAACCTAGACGATCCGCACGCCGCATCCCAAACACAAACAACTGCCGGTCCACCCACACCCCACACACCCACCCGCCCGATTGAAAAAGCATCATCAACTCCTTTTTTTTTGAAAGGTATAATTTATTATTGGTCTTTCTAAACTTTAATATGCAGTTAATGAGGTTTGACGGATATGGGGAAGGAACTTCGAATTTTCATAGAAATAGAATACTACAAAGTCGGAATACAAAATGAATAGAAATAAAAAACCTTACATTTAAGAGCTTCTAAAGTATGATCATGAAGGCAATTAAGCAGAGAGAGAGAAAGAGAGAGAGATGCTTCTCACCAACTCATGATTTTAGTTTTGTTTATTTCTAATTAATTAATTATTCCTTTGGTCAGTCCAACTCAAAAAAGATACTCTCCAAACCACATATTTATGGGAAACTTGAATTCCATGGTCTCAAGGTGATGGGCATTCCCGGGTTTGAAAGGCAATCGATAGTGGTTTGAAAAATGGGCTCGCAGGCCCACTCGCCAAACCCAAAGGAGAGGCGTGCCTTACTGGAAAATGATTCAGCTCGATGCCGTACCTCCAAAAATGAAGGCCCAAATTGGCCAAATTTAAAGGATCTAAGTATGGGTAATCGAGAAAGCCTACATTTATGCAAGTAAATTAAACTAAATCCCATCGATAAGGGAAATAGAATAATCCCTAATAACATATTATTCCTCGCGAACCAACTAAATCTCACCAAGAAGGAAAATAAGATAATTCGCGATATAACAGCCATCCCGCGATCAAACCGATCCCACCAATGATAAGAAAGATAATTTAAATAAATCGCTTCTTCAATATCCTTAATCAAACTGAACCGATAAAAGGTGAAATATCCACCCAATGGAAAGAATCCTAATCACCATCCAACTGGAAAAACATATATTATAAATACCAGGCCACCCCATCGGTGAAAGGTACGCAACACATTCGCCCTCTAAGCAGTCTATATTTTCTCCCATCGAGGAACTGACTTAGGCATCGGAGCGGCCACTAGCGAAGCCCCCGCCGACCCTTCTTCTTTCTTGTTTTTGCAGAGGAGAGCAACGATCCAGAGCCTTCAGACTAGTCCACAACAGCCCAGTCCTACCAACGACTCACGCTCTAAATTTCTCACCAGCTTGAAAAAATGCATCATTAGTTGGCGCCGTCTGTGGGAACGACAGTTCCTTTACAAATATAACTGATTTCTCAGTTATTGATGGTATCAACCCGAAACACAAGCAGGGGCAACGCCAATCCACCAAGGATGCGTAGTGATCCGCCAAAGATTTGCATGCACAGACCTCCCGCACTGGGGCAATGCAAGCCAACACGAACGAGGTAGAGGCGCTTCTCCTCACCAACCAACGCCTGATAAGAGAGTTAGAGCAACTCACCAGGCAGATGCAATGCCCACAGGAGGCGCGATAAGCTCAGGAAGGTCACAACTTTCCTCCTCATGAAGGGCAACACAATCTCGACATTCCCGAGGTCAAAACAAAAGGTAGTCCAGCCGAGCCAGGGGGCATGGACCGCAATTGGCCCCTGGAGAGGAGGGCAACGAAGCAACACTCGGAGGGCATGTCGGGAACGAAGAACTACGCCACCCTTAGCAAGGAGCAGGAGAGCAATCATGGGAGCAGAGGTTCAAGAGCCTCTGGGAAGAAGCGCCAAATTGCAGGAAGAGGTGGTAAGAGGACGCGGCCTGCACACTACGACATCTGGTACAACAGACCGAGTCACCCTTCACTACGAGGTGCTTCACTCTCTTCCAAAGAAATTCAGATGCCACATGAAGCATTCAATGGTGTCGTAGATCCGGGCCGATCATCTCAACACTTACAAACCAAACGGAGTTGTACGCGTATCAAGCACCCGTGCAACGCAGAGCCAAGTATCACATTAAAAGGCCCAGCCTGCCTCGTCTAACAAAGCTCCGCCTTCATTAATCTCTCTGTCCAAGGTAGAGTTATATCCATTGCGTTCGTCTCTCACTTCATTGGAGCCAAAACGTATAGAAAGCCAAGTTACCATTTATTGACCATCAAGCAGAGCTCACAGGAGAGCCTGAGGTCCTATGTCCAAAGGTTCAACGTAGAGTCTCTAAAGGTAGATATACCTGACGAAAAGTTTGCGATCACCGCATTTCTCTTTCATTGCCGGGTTTGGGTGCAAATGAAAGACTCGATGTTTCCATCTCTAAAAAATCCTCGCTGGGGCACGGCTCAGGTGCCCGCAAAAGCGCAGAGAAGACATTAACGCGAAGAAGCTCTCATATCCAAGAAAGGAGCCCTCCACCCATAAAGAAAGAGGACAGCATGTCGACGAGGACGGAGCCCCCAAAATACAGTTTTTCTAATCGAGAGGTCTCCAAAGAAAGATGGAGAACTAGTCCCCGGTAAAGGCGCGTGAAACCCTCAGATCATTCCCAAGCCAATTTTTCAACCTCGAGACGACAACGTTATTCACTTCACGGCTCACCTCCTTAATGTACCCCAGATCACAGTCTCAAGGCGGAAGTGCGAACCACAGCTCCTGAGGTGGCTAACTCAAATGAAGTCAGACCCCGCCACAAGAGACAACACTGTGTATCATGAAGTTCCATGTGTGGACTCACGGGCACCCACCTGATGATCGTGACAACCCAAGAAGGAAATAGAGTACTTAATACTGGGCTGGTATCTCTCGACGCTCATAGCCCCCCCCAAAATCGTGCTCGAATCGCCTCAACCGTGCTCCACCAACAACCACCACTACCTCGACAGACAACAACTCAGCACCAACAGCCTTTGGGGGAAATCCACGTGATCTTGGGAGGATTTGCGGGAGGAGGCGAATCCAACTCAGCTCGGAAGGCCCATCTGCGCAGCATCAGGTCAACAGAGGTAGTGGAAGTACAAGCAGGTCCAACCGTTTCTGACATCCATAACATTCTCTTAACTATGATCCGATATGCCAAAGACTCCCCATGATGACCCTTGGTAATTCGAAAGCAACAGAGCTAACAAAACTGGCCCATCTGGGTCCTAGTTGACAATGGGAGTTCAACCGACATCATCTTCGCCTCGACCTTCATAAGATGGGCATCTAAGGAGAGAATGGAACCCACAAGACCCATTCGCTGAGGATCCCAGAAAAGTATTACCTCGGGCTCACTACAACTAAGACTACCTTGGGAGATCCCCATGCCAGTAACGACGACAAATGTAGATTCCTCGTTGTAGACGCCCCATTTGCTTATAATATGCTGTTAGGAAGACCCTCTCAATGTAGAATAAATTCATTCCCTCCGCTTACCACATGACGACATCAAGTTTCTTTACCGTAGTTATAGAGTAGGAATGGTTCGAGGAGACCAACGAGTGGGCCGGAATGCTACGCATCCATGAAGCAAAAGCGGTCGATAACATATATTTGGACGAGGTTGATATGAGCGACGAGGTGTCACCCCACCCGAGTCTCTCGTAAGAGCCGGAACCTATATCGCATGACGACTCAACACCTCACCTACATCGGCTCCAAGCTAGCAGAGGACCTCAAAAGCCCTCTCACCCATTTTTTGAGACAGAACAAAGATGTCTTCGCATGGAAGCAAAGTGCATACGGAGGATTGACTTTATAATAATCACACATAGGCTGAACGTTAGCCTATCCTTCAAGCCAGTCAAACAAAAGAGGAGGAGCTTCGCACTAGAAAGGCAAAAAGCGATCAACGAGGAGGTCGGCAAACTCCTCCAAACAGAGCACCGTGAGAGGTAATATCCTCGAATGGTTTGCCAACGCCAGATGGTCAAAAGAATGGCAAGTGGCGACTTTGTATCGACTTCACTGACGTCAACAAAGCATGCCCAAAAGACAGTTTCCCTTTACCGCGAATCAACCTCATCGTGGATGCCATCACACCCATGAACTCCTCGCTTTATGGCCTCGCCACAACCGCATCAATACGTATCTGTGCGACTGCCAAGAAAAGACCTCGCTCTCGTCATAGCGCAGGAACCTATTGTTATCGTGGTGATGCCATTTGCTCAAGAACGCCAGGAGCTACCTATCAGCATCGGGGTGAACAGGATGTCTGTGAAGAAGATAGGAACAACTATGGAGGTGTGTACATAGATGATATGTCAGAATCCCCTTTACCGTGAAAGTCGCATATACTTTATCTGTCTGCGCGTTCCGCATCCCCGAGAGACAACATGAAGCTGAATCCAACCAAGTGCGCCTTCGGAGTATCAGTCGAAAAATTCCTAGGTTTTATAGTCAACAACCGAGGAATTGAGGCAAATCCAGACAAAATAAAGGTCGTGCTCGACATGCCATCGCCCTCATGCATAAAGGAGGTCCAACGCTTGATGTGAAGGATCACGCTTAAGCCGATTCGCATCTGGCATAGTGATAAGGCTGTACTTTCTTCCAAGTTTTAAAGAAGGCCTTTCAATGGGATACGAAGTGCGAAGAAGCATTCTCACAGAAGCTCTGCCCTTAGTAATCGTAGCTTGGAAGCTCCGCCCTTACTTTAAGGTTCATACCATAGAAGTTCCAACAGAATATACGATGAAGCAAGTGTTACATAAGCCAGAGACCTCAGGAAGGTTGATGAAGTGGGCCATAGAGCTAAGCGAGTTCGACATCAGATATAAACCGAAAACTGTAATAAAAGGGCAGGTCTTAGCAGACTTCGTCATGGAATTCATCTCAGCAGCCTGCCAAGAATGCTCAAACGTCGACCGACCTCCCCATCTGGAAACTCTCTGTAGATGGGGCCACAAACGCACAAGGAAGCGGAGCCGGTCTAATCCTAACCTCCCCAGAAGGAATAGATATTGAGTACGCGCTCAGATTCAAATTCCAAGCCTCCAACAACGAGGTCGTCATAGCAGGCCTCAACCTCGCCCATTCACTGGAAATTGACCAAATTTTGAGGTCTACAAACATCTCACCGGTAGTAAGACAAATAGAAGATACCTACGAGGCCAAAAGTGAAAGAATGATCCTATACCTCAAAAAGGTACGGGATTTAATAAAAAGTCTGTTTCGTCCAGTCGACATATCCCGTAACGTATGAACTCCCAGCCATGCCTCAAGTGAAACTAGCGACAACCTTTTTTATTTTACAGAAGACTCGCCATGTCAACGCCTGTCGAATACCTTGCAAAGCCTTCTATAGATCTCTGTGGCGTGGAAGTTGCCCCATGATGAGTCCAAAAACTCATTAATCCATTTTTCTGAGTTTATTATGAGAATAATGTTGAATTGTTTGCAGAAAAGTGATAATTGACTCAAATTCCAATTTGCAGGAAAATACAGCAGAAACTCAAATTTTATCAAAAATCAGAAGAAATCAGCCTGCAGCAGAATTGAGGTCACAATTGAGAAATTAAGTCGCGACAGGAAGCTCAGTTTCCAGCAATTCCAAGTCACGACATCAACAAATTTGGCTTTAAAGAAGAAACTGAAACATGAACAAGTGAAGTCGTGACTTGAAAAAAGGAGGTTGCGACAAAGAAAACGTGGTCAAGACTAAAGGAAAAAAATCAAGAGAAGAAATTCATGTCGTAACATCATCTTGATGTCGCGACACCAAAAGGGTATGAATGATGTCGCGACACCACTGAGGTCGCACCAGATTCGCTTTAATGAAGCCACAAGAGAAGTTCCTTGGTAAAAGAAAAAAGAGGTTGCAACTAGTTTTTAATACTAGGTTCCATTTCATGTCGCGACATCAACTTGATGTCGCGACATAAAAACATGAGTGTTCAAAGTGCAACTAAAAACATAGTTTCAAAAGAAGTCGCAACCTGTGGCCAGATAGAAGCACTTGCCAAGGAACTGAACTTGCGACCTTTTAAAAAGTCAAGGGTCAGAAATGATGTCGCGACCACTCATTCAGGTCGCGACCTAAAGAAGAGCTGAGCAGAAGAAAAGGAGGTCGCGACATCACTTTGATGTCGCGACCTGGAAAATAGTTGGGAAGAAAGAAATCAGTTGCAACGTGGAACTGAGGTTGCAACCTGAAGAAAAGAAATGGAAAGAAGAAGAGGTCGTGACATCACCATGAGGTCGCGACATAAATTTGAAAGTTATGAAGACAAGAAAACCACCAACAAAATTGCGACCAAGAAATCAAAGTCACAACATGAAGTCGCTCTTACGCAGTTAAAGTGGTCGCAACCTAAAACTGGCGTCGTGAACACGTATGCCGAAGAATAGAAGACAATGATGTCGCGACATCTAATCGAGGTCGCGGATCGATCATGAGCAATCAAGATAGGCGTTCATGTCGCGACATCAACTTGAGGTCGCGATACATAGGACAAAGGAGTCGGGCTTTTTCTTTCGATTTCCATCCGGAGCATTTCAGTATTCGTCCGCATTCTTTTTACAGTATAAATAGAGAGCTTTCAAAGAGTAAAGTGGTTTTTTCTCCTTCTTGACTACCCATCAAAGGGAAAAGAAGAGGAACTCAGTGTATTTTTTAGAATAGATTTTTAATTTTTTAATTTTTTTAGTTTTATTTTTTGGTTTTGAATCGCGAATCGTGCGTAGACAGTGTTTTGATTGTTAGTTATGTTATTTTTTCTCTTCGTGATATCGTTGGAAATTTATGAAATCTTAGACAAATTTCTAGAATTCATTTCTCGCTTTTATTGCAATTACAAAGTGGTTGTGCGTGATCGACACTCCATTTCTGACTAAGAATGCAAAGGATCGAGCGTTAAATTTGTACCGGGATTTGGATTTACATTTAGTTACAAATTTTTCAGATAAATTGGCGAGAATTAATTGGGGTTCGATTTACTTAATCGGTGTCGCTTTTTTAATGGATAAGTTCCCAATAGAGTACCTAGTACTCAATGAGTGGAATGTATCTTACTCCGATATCCGTGATGCCCTCTCGTGACACAGAGACTGAGATTCCGAGAGTCGAGAAACATTCTTTCTCTGGCATGTTCGACTACCATTGACTTGAACCTGCTGAGCTCGAGAGTTCATTTCGACAACCCCATTCTCATAATTGGCATTGAGGTGCATTTAATAATACACAACGTAGAGTTCTACCTTAATCTGCACAAGAACCTTCGATCCCCCAAATAGTTAGCTTAAATCTAATCAAGGAAAGGATAAACCCATAGATCCGGGAGGTCGGGAGCCACCCATTAAGTAAAGAGAAACTTAGCCAAAAACTCGAGAAGGTAAAGTAAAGTTCTGGCCAACGTGAAATGGGTGTGAAGCATTGAGAAAGAAAAATACCCGTATCTTCGCAAGAACGCGTGGAATACCGTAGTCGGTTTGATCTTGTCTTCGAGAGTAAGGATATTAAATCGTTGAAAACTGCGAGAAATCCAATCTAACAATTAGAAATCTCGACAAAAATCAGATCCATACATAGAACGCAGTACCATATTATAGCCGGGAATCGACCGCTCCATCAGATTTCATCGATAGCTTTGTTTCACGCAAACCGATTCAATCCATCTCTTTATGTACAATTCTATTTTTTTAGTCATTCACTTTTTGTTTTGGGCTTAATTCGGCATATTCAATAGTATAGGATTTAATTTTTGTCGTTTTGATAAAACTTTCAATATGAGTTTTGAGTCCAAATAGTATGAAATTTTAGTAGCGTAGTTTAATTGCACTGCCATCAATCTCCTCGTGGGAATGATACCCGGACTTACATATCTCGGACATTACTTGTATTTAATTCGTGCACTTGTAAAGGTCGTGAGACTAAACCCTTATTTTTAATCCTGAACATTAAGAGAAATTTATTTTAGCAAGCCAACTTATCTAAAGTGACATGGGTATAAGAGAATTGTAAGGCTCTTGTAGCTATGTTAGTTTGAGGGGTTTTAAATTTATTTTAAATTGGAAGGCAATCCACACCCGCTTATTTAAATTTTTTCTGCTCCATTTAAGGCCAAAGTTTAAAATTTTTAATAGATTCTTTGTAATTGTATTCATTATGATTTAATATATTAAATATTTTTTTAGTTTTATTGCAATGAAGATTGTGCAAAAGGAGAGCATCTAGAATCAAACTTCAATCAGCATAAGAGACCAAAAAGGGGCAGTTTTTTTTCTTTCTTTCTTCTTCTTGATTTGAATTTTTAAATTTGTCTTTGATATAGCATGATTGTGCAAGTTTAGGGGAATTTTTATCTTGTTTGATGCTTAATCGTTGAATGTGATATGATAGAAGTCGCTAAATTTGAAATGATACGATAAGTTGAGTTGTAGTTGTTTTGAATGGAAGTGAATAAATTGAAATTGCCGTGGAAATCAATGTTTATGTTTTCTGGGTCGCAACATTAATTCAAAGTGGCAAAATCCCAAGAGTGCTGGATGTGAAAAATTAAAAGTGGAAAAGAAAGTCAAAATAATGAAATTGAGGTCACAACCGAAATAAAAGAGGGAAAGAACATTTTTATGTTGCAACACAATTTTCCCCTCTGTCAGACTTGAACTTTTAGGTCACGACATAAAATTCCTCAAGTCGTGACCTTAAAAACTTTAAAAGTAAAACCAATTTTGTGGGGCGTCCAGCAAGAAAATTATTATTATTTTTTATTGAAAACTGGCTAATTTAGTGGCTAAATAGTTAATGCGTCTTCGATCCCAAAGCGCCGGCTATGACATTAAACCTTGTCAGCCTATTCCTAATTCAAAATTCCAAAGAACTCAGAATCAACCCAACCTTTCCAGCCCACATCCACTTTTGAAATCTTGAAACCCTAGAACTGTGAAGTTCAACACATTCTCAAACCTTCAATCATGGCAGTAAACCAAGATGAAGTTAACAATCTCAACAAAATGATCGACGAAATCATGTTCGATAATGTTGAAGCAAGAGAATAAAGCCTTACCTCGAGACTAACCCGGCTAGCCAGCGGTAAATCGAAAAAGAAAACTAGCCGAGGAGGAGGAGCAACCCGAGAGAAAAACAGTAAGAAGAAAAAGACTTATTTCTCGCTAGCCAAAGAATTGTGAACAAGGTGATGTTTGATAAAGACTTTGTTTAGAAAGAGGCTTTGCAAACACTTCACTTCAAGTAATAACAAAGAGGTCAGAGTTCTTATGAAAGCACAAAGCACCGTGGTTTTCACTCTCTTCCAAGGGAATTCCTATAAACATGGTAGGAATGAAGGATTCTCGCTGTGAGGTGCTCGGGGTGCCCTTCGACGATAGAAGCATACAAATGAAGTGTTTAAACTGAGAGATTGGCAAGCATGGGTCGAAATACAAGAAATCATTGAAAGCCCAAACTATAAAACAGTGAACCTTCGACCGGGAGGGAGAAGGAAACAGCGACGAAGAAGAATCCCCATCATGCCATCAAAAGGGGAGCTCTCACAGAAGAGGCAAGGGTTTGGTTTTATTTTATATGTTCTGTAATAGTACCTACCAGACACCTTTGTATAGTCAGAGAGAAGGAAGCTATCCTGTTGTATGCCTTTTTGAAAGGATACAAAATAAACATGGGAATGCTAATTGAAGAATCAATCAAAGGGTACCATCATAGCAATAAAGAGGATCGACATTCCTCACTCCCCCGCCACTATTACTAGACTCGTTCCGGCAGGTGAAAGGAACCGGAGGAAGAAGTAAGATGTCCTCGGGTCCCTCCTCTAACCCTTACAGGAGTGACAAGGGGGCCTAAAGGAAAGAAGCAGAAGGAAGTGATGGTATTAGAAGAAGAAAAAGGGCAGGAGATAGATACAGAAACTAGATAGAAGAGAAGTGGAGAGATGCTGCACAACATCCTTCCGTAAGGTAAGAAGAACTCTAGTTAAGCCCAAACATATCCTTTATCTCCGTATACGTGAGTAGGTACTAGCCTGCGTAAACCTCCAGGAGCATAGAAGGAAATGCTGAGATAATGGAAATGCTGAAAACAATGAAAAAGGAAATGGAGGAAAGAGAACTAAAATGAGAAAAGCAACAAAGGATTAGAGAAGAATTCATAGAGGCTACAGCCAGAAGGAAGGAGCAATTATGGGAAGAAAATTGGAGAATAAGAGAAAAAGAACACAAAGAAGAGTTGAAAAAACAAGAAGAGAAGATGATGGGCAGAATGCAGACATGCATGCAAGCTTTCTACAATAATCTGGGCCTAAAAGAGATGTCAATTGCTGAACATCAGTGAAGGAGAAGGAGAAAGAAATGGAAAAAATTAACATCCCAAAGAGATCCATTAACCAAACACACATAGGCACATGAACCAACCAAACAGTTTGAGAATAGATAGCCTGCTTAAAGAGATCAAGAATTGAAAATGATGACAGAGGAGTGATGAAAAACATGGTTAAAAGTATGGACTTAATTTGAACCAGACTATCCATGTCATTAATGCATTCAAGCAGATGAACAAATTTAAATCTCATGGAGAGGCAAGGATACGCTTTATTCCGTGAAAAATAAGTAATAAATATCGCAAAGGCAGAAGGAATTTCCCCCGCTTTTAGAAAAAGCAAATAAATAAATTCTTAGTTTGATCCTAGCTTTATTGGATGCACTCCAAACATAATACCTAAAAGGGCATACAAGAGAAGAAAGGGAAATCAAGGTTTGTGATGTTATAAATATATACATTCCCAAAAATTTTAATGGAAACTGACGGGTTCATCCTTCATGTCCCTTTGTTTGATTTAATTTCGTTTATAAGTATTCTTTTGCTTGTTGGGATGGTTTCTCACTTGTTTAATGAAAATATTGTTGTGGATAAATAGATGTTATTTGATTGATGTTAATGATATCTGAATTTTGTTTCTGTGTCATTTTATTTTCTGTTCAAGAATCAAATAAATAATTATGTTTTTTTTTTCTTTTTCCAAGAACAGAAATTTGGAAAGAATCAGGGCCTGAATAATTAAAACTGGAAATTAGGAGCACGCTTTGTTTAAATTCGCTTTAGTTGCAAAATTATAAATTGGTTATCGATGGAACAAAAATACTTAGTTGAAATAATGTAAGTAAACAGTAAATAAATACAAGTCTTGAAGAAATAATACACATTGGTCAACAAAACTTATGAAACTTTGACAGGAATTAGGAACATCTTCGAGATTTGTGGATTTAGGTCCATAGTCCTAGAACTTTGTTTGATTATTGATTGAGGCGAAATCCTAGGTGAAAAAAGCCAACAAAAAATGATAGAGGCCATCCTCGTGCCTTGAGCTTTTAAGCCTACCTCAAAATATACTTAAGCATATTCTCTCGGTTCCTTGATTCGTTTTCAAATAAGTTTTATTTTCCAATAAACAAAGAATCGGAACCGAAATTCCCTTCCTTGCAATAAACCCGTAGTAAAGAGCCCAAATTATCCAGTTTCCAGTTCAGAAAAAGTTTAGTATAAAGGAAGAAACAAATTTGGGGGAATAATATTTCAAAATTTTGACAATGAAGGAGTCGCTAAGTAAAGAAGCAGGTTAGTAAACAAGAATAAGTTTTGTCTTAGGCCTATTTCCCTTGAACAATTAAGCTCGTAGGGTGTTTTAACACCTAAAGATCCTAATGCCAATCGGTACTGGAGTCGCTAGCCCAAAGTTCTCTAAGAGTAATAGAAAGCCTAAGAGGACAAAACATTGCACTATTCCAAATCTTAGAAAAATAAAAACAAAGGAGTTAAAGAACAAAGGAAACGCTCTGAATCAAGTATATATGGAAATTGAAATTCCATAAAAAAAATTCAAAAGATGAATCAAAGTTAAGATTGGAGGAGAATCATGAAGAACAAAGAAGAAAAAGTGTGAAAGTTGAGGCAACAAGGTAGAGAAAAGATGGAAACTCGGGTAATTTACAACTTAAATTCTTTTCATTATCTACCCACTCACGGCTTCCAACATTACAAGCCCGAAAGACCTCATTGATTTTGAAGGTTGAATTTAATTTCCACATTAGTGGAGATCAATATGAAAACAAGCCTATGGGATTTGACACAAAGCTTAAGAAAACTCCTGTAAGATTAACTAAATCAACATGAAGATGAAAAGGATTGATGACTCGCACACACACACGTAACAAGACTTGTAAAATAAACTGCTTAAATACATTAGTTTATCAAGAATTTTGCATAGAAGTATACCATGCCTGCTCTGTATCAAACTAAATTTGAAATAATATTGGTATCTCTTACCCGCATCAGAAAGGTGGAATGAGAAAGACTGTGGTATGAATCAGAAAAATGTCCTTAAAAATTTTTCTAAGCTTATTTGTTTAAGGACAAACAATTCTTTCTCTTCTTTGCTTGGGGACAAGCAAAATTTTAAGTTTGGGGGAATTTGATGAGTCCAAAAACTCATTAGATTTTTAATCCATTTTTCTGAGTTTATTATGAGAATAATATTGAATTGTTTGCAGAAAAGTGATAATTGACTCAAATTCCAATTTGCAGGAAAATACAGCAGAAACTCAAATTTTAGCAAAAATCAGAAGAAATCAGCCTACAACAGAATTGAGGTCACAACTGAGAAATTAAGTTGCGATAAGAAGCCCAGTTTCCAGCAATTCCAAGTCACGACATCAACAAATTTGGCTTTGAAGAAGAAACTGAAACATGAACAAGTGAAGTCGTGACTTGAAAAAAGGAGGTTGCGACAAAGAAAACGTGAAATTAGTAAAGGGAAAAAAATCAAGAGAAGAAATTCATGTCGTAACATCATCTTGATGTCGCGACACCAAAAGGGTATGAATGGTGTTGCGACACCACTCTGAGGTCGCGACCAGGATTCGTTTAATGAAGCCACAAGAGAAGTCTTTGCAAAAGAAAAGAGGTTGCAACTAGTTTTAATACTAAGGTTCCATTTCATGTCGCTGACATCAACTTGATGTCGCGTATCGCAACTATGTTCAAAGTGCAACTAAAAACATAGTTTCAAAAGAAGTCGCAACCTGTGGCCAGATAGAAGCACTTGCCAAGGAACTGAACTTGCGACCTTTTAAAAAGTCAAGGGTCGGAAATGATGTCGCGACCACTCATTCAGGTCGCGACCTAAAGAAGAGCTGAGTAGAAGAAAGGAGAATTCGACATCGGCTGATGTCGCATTTTGGAAAATAGTTGGGAAGAAAGAAATTAGTACAGCGTGGGCGGGTGCAGCTTTGAAGAAAGAAATGGAAGAGAGGTGCGAACATCACCATGAGGTCGCGACATAAATTGAAAGTTATGAAGACAGAAAACCACCAACAAAATTAGGCCAAGAAATCAAAGTCACTGACATGAAGAAGTGCTGCAAGCGGCAAAGTGGTGCTAGCCTAAAGTGATATCGCCTTGGATCTTTTGGAAGAATAGGAAGACAATGATGTCGCGACATCTAACTGAGGTCGTGACTGATCATGAGCAATCAAGACAAGTTCATGTCGCGACATCAACTTGAGGTCGCAACATAGGACAGTGAGCTGGGCTTTTTCTTTGGATTTCCACCTGGAGCATTTTGGAGATTCGGCCCAGATTCTTTTTACAGTATAAATAGAGAGCTTTCAAAGAGTAAAGTGGTTTTTTCTCCTTCTTGACTACCCATCAAAGGGAAAAGAAGAGGAACTCAGTGTATTTTAAGATAGATTTTAATTTTTTAATTTTTTAGTTTTATTTTTGGTTTGAATCTGTGACGTGCGAGAGGCAGTGAAGTGGATTGAGGAAATTTAGTTATGTTATTTTCTTGATGTGCTTGCGGAAATTTATGAAATCTAGACAAATTTCTAGAATTCATTTCTTCTCAGTTTTATTGCAATTACAGTGGTTGTGCGTGATCGACACTCCATTTCTTGATTCGCAATGCAGTGATCGAGGCCCATGACTTCGGTGGATTTGATTTTTGTTGAATTCTGATCTTTCACGCACAATTTACGGAGAATTAATTTGGGTTCGATTTTACTTAATCGGTGTCGTTTTAATGGATAAGTTCCCAATAGTAGTACCTAGTACCAGTTGAGGGAATGTATCTTACTCCTGATATCCAGGATGCCCTTTGCGTGACACGAGAGACGGAGTGCAGAGTTAGGGAACATTCTTTTAAGGTATGTTCGGCTACCATTGACTGTTGAGCTACGAGAGTTCATTTTGATAAATCCCATTCGCTCATAATTGAAGTTGGAGGTGTATTTAAAACAATATTAATAATAAGAGAGTTCACCTTAATCACAGTGCGTTTCCGATCCAGGTGAGTAGCTTAGATACAATCGAGGGAAGGGACCAAACCATAGATCTGGGGTTGAGCCACCCATTAAGTAGTAGAAACTTAGCTAAAATCCACGAAGGTAAAGTAAAGTTAAGCATCGGGGAAATGGGTGTGAAGTATTGAGAAAGAAAATACCCAGATCTTGCAAGAGAATGTGGAATCTGAGTATTGGTTTGATCATGTCTTCGAGAAACGGGATATTCATCCGGTGACAGAAAATCAATTCCAATAATTAGGAAATCTTGGACAAAAATCAGATCCATACATAGAACAAGTAACGGACATAGTGCTTGAATTGACTGTTCCATTGTATTTCATTGATAGTTTTTGTTTCTCCACGATGAAAGTAGAGTTGATCCATTCTTTTAATGTACAATTTATTTTTATTCATTCACTTTTGTTTTAGTTTAATTTGAGCATATTCAATAGTATAGGAGTTTTAATTTTTGTCGTTTTGATAAAATTTTCACTATGAGTTTTGAGTCCAAATAGTATGAAATTTTAGTAGTTGGGGTAGTTGACCTGTAATTCGCTATCAATCTCTGTGGGAATGATACCTGGACTTACATTCAGATTTACTACTTGTGTGACCTGTGCACTTGTAGTGTCATGGAGCTAAACCATATTGCAATCTGAACATTAAGAGAATTTTATTTTAGCAAGCCAACTTATCCAAAGTGACATTGGTATAAGAGAATTGTAAGGCTCTTGTAGATATGTTAGTTTGAGGGGTTTTAATCTATATAGAAAAAGGCGAACACCCCAATCGGGTCCGAACCGAGTTGGATGGACTCCATTTGGGATTACATAAAAGACGGACGTCTACCCGACGACCCAAAAGAGGCATCTAAAATTAGAACAAGGTCGGCCAGATTCACTAATCATAAGGGAAGCCTTTACAAGCGAGGTTTCTTCACACCCATCCTTAAGTGCATTGCGGGAAAAGACATTGACTATGTGCTAAGGGAAGTACATGAGGTGTCACGGAAATCATATCAGACTCGGGCATTAGCGAGGGGGAAGGTCTTAAGGCGGGGATACCTGCGTGGCCTGATACTTTCGAGAGGCAGCAGTAGGCCTAGTTAGGATCTGAGATGCGGGAGCATGCGAGATCTCGCCTCCCATATGAACCCTTGACATCAGTCCACAAGCCCACATGATCCCTTCCAGCGATTGGGGTTTGGACATGCTAGGACCTCGCACAGGAAGGGCCAATGCAAATTCATCGTCGTTGCGGTAAGATTACTTCACCAAGTGAAATTTGGCCGAACCTTTAGCCCAAATCAAGAGCAAGAATCGCAATTTTATTGTGGCGAGCCATAATATCACGGGGTTTGGTATCCCAGGAATACGGTATCGGACAAGAAAGCAATTTGACAAGTAGCGAGATCGAGGATTTTTGCGCGAGCTTCCGGAATTAAATTATTACTCATCTCGGCACATCGCGATCTAATAGTCAAGCGAAGTCACCATGAGAACCCTTAAAGAATTTGCATTGTTCGAAGACCAAATTAGAAGACCTTAAAGGCAAATGGGTAGCATACCTCCCAGTGTTATGGGCTACGAGGACCTAGCGCAAGTCGGCTGACCCGGGGAAACCCCATTCTCCTAGCCTTTGAATGCTGACGTTAGCCTGGCAGTCGGGTTAAAATCCCGAGGATCGAGTTAGTAACAGTGGAACCTGATAGCGAGGCTCGCCTAAATTTGGATCTCTTAGATGAAAGCGTGAGCGAGTCCTAAAGGCATGAAAGATTGCAAAGGGAAGGCGAGTATTACAGCCAAAAAGTCAAACCCGGGAGCTACATGTCGAACGACATAGTCTTGAAGAAGCTCCGACCGACGAGAATCCAGCGCATGGAAGGCTAGGCCCCAGCCCGGGAAGGCCCACTATATCATATCGTGATCATCGAGCCAGGAGCAATTATGAGCTCCAGACAAAGGAGGGAAAAATTCTACATCATGCTTGGAATGCGGAACCCCTTAAGCGTTTTTATCAGTAGACCTCGGTTTGTAATCTTAAATGAAGCATTATAAATTTTCAGATGACAATTTGAGCGTTTACTGGTTATTTTATTAGACATCTCAAACAGCTCAGGACATGAATGCTTCGGAAAAATTACTGTGAGTCTTCCATTCTTTAGAAAGTTCCAGTCAAAAAAAGGAAAAGTCTCTCTTTATTCCAATCAAATTACATTCAATTACAATCAGTAGTGTCATCTATTACACCTCGGAAGTACACAGTACAAGCGGTTCCCTCAAAAAAAAAAAAAAACCCTCAAGAAGGAAAGAGGAAAGGAAAACGAGATGAAAATAAAGAGAAAAAGAGCAGGCGGAAAGAGGAAGAAGAATGAAGGTGGAAAGAGGAGAAGAAGCAGAGAGAGGTGGAAAAGAGAGGAGAAAGAGAAAAGGGATGGAAGAGTTTGTGCGAAAGGAAGGAAAAGGGAGAATGAGATGTGGAAGAAAGAAGAAAGGAAGGAAGAGAGAATGAAAGAGAAGAAAGAAAGAAGAAAGGAGAGGAAGTGAAAGAAGAATAGAAAATAGAGCGGCACAAGAAATGTCTTTGCCCTCTCTGGATGCACTCCTCGACATGAAGCTAGGGGAAAAACCTGACTCAGCGACGGAGGTCGGCAAAGGCGAACCAAAATCACCGGTAGGATCCGGAGAAGATGATCAAGCTTAGCTTCATTTCAGCGCGGATCACCGATTCACGCACGGAAGAGGCGAGAATATCCGTATAAACTCCGCCTTAATGAAGCGCCATTTGCAGAAGGCGGCTTGCGCTGGAAATTAGCGCCCGATCGCTCGATTCTCCGTGAACCCGGCATTAAAGACACTCGCATCTTTCCAAAAAATTAGAAGTCGAATGGGCGCGCACTTAGCGGCCGGTTGGCGGGCTCAGCTACTGCGCCGCGGGCCATGCGGCCTAAAATTGGTCGGCTTCAGTGTCGACCCTGAGCCTCAGCGCCCGAGCCCGACGGCTTCGGTTTTGGCGAGAGCTCGACTACTCTTGCACGAGACCATGCGACTAAGAGTGAAACGGTCGGGCTATTCAGCCCACAGGCCTCGGCGCCGGAGCCCGACTCGGTTGTGAGCTGACTACTCTGCGCAAGCCATGCGGCCTAAAGATCATATTTCGGTATACAGCCCATGAGCCTCGGCGGCCGAGCCAGCGCCGGTTGGCGAGCTTGACTACTGCGCACATGCCATGCGGCCTAAGAGAGTCAAATCCAGCTCGGGCTATTACGACCCTCGAGGCGCGATGGGTGTGTTTGGTTTGGCGAGCTCGACTACTACGAGCCCGTACGGCTAGAGTCGGTCGGCTCGGGCTATTCATTACAAGGCAATAGCATGACCCGATAACGGTTGTGAGGCTCGACTACTCTACCGCAGGCCATGCGGCCTAAGAGTCCGTCGGCTCGGGCTATTGACCCACAAGGCCACCTGGCGCGGGCCATTTCGGTTGTGAGCTCAGCCCCCTCTGCAGACCATGCGACTAAAGAGTGGATCGACTCGGGCTGTCGACCCTGAGGCCTTAGCGCGGGCCCTAAGCGGCTCAATTTGACGAGCTCGATTACTCTACATAGGCCATGCAGCCTAAGAGTCAGATCAGCTTAGACTATTGACCCGTAAGGCCCTCGCGCACGGAGGCAGCGGCTCGGTTGCGAGCTTCGACTACTGCACCGCGAGCCATGCGGCCTAAAGTGGTCGGCTCGAATATTGACCCACAGGTATAGGCCGGGCCCGACGCTTCGGTTGGCGAGCTTCGACGCTACTCTTGCACAAGCCATGCGGCTTAAGAGTCCGTCGACTCGGGCTATTCGACCCACAAAGGCCACGGCGCCGGAGCCCGTGCTTCCGGTTTGGCGAGCTCGACTATACGCATAGGCCATGCGGCCAGTCAGAATCGGCTGGCCTATTCAGCCCACAAGGCCTCGGCGGAGCCATTTCGGTTGTGAGCTCGACCACTCTGCCTGATGAGTGCGGCCTAAAGTCGGATATTTCAGGCTATTAAATTTAATAAGGCCTCGACGCCGGGGAGCGAAGCCCGGTTTCGATTTGAGAGCTGTTGCTCAACTCTGCCATCTGACCCCGGGGCGCTCCAGCTCGGGCCGGCTCGGCTCGAGTGATGGCGAGGGAGTGGTCGGTTCATGTGCGAGCCGTAGCCGAAATGCATAAGTAGAGACAAAGTGGTAAAAAGAGCATTTGTGGAAAAGGCTACATATGTCACGGGTCCTAGGCGTGAAAAATAAATAAAACAAAAACCGACGTCGATATGCGCCGCGATCGAGTATCGAAGGAGGCAGGAGGGTGAAGAAGGGGAGTGGGCCTGTGGGGTGTCAGGGTTCTCGAATAGTCGGGAGAGGATTCCTCGATATCCTGTCTCTAGGGATGTCAAAGTTGAAGTCCAGGTCGGGGTAGGCATTAGTAGTTTTCCTCGAGGGCCAGCCACCTAGAAACATTTAGTCTGGGCTTCATCCACCGATCTTTCTATAACTTCATCTTCTTTGACAACGAGTGTTGTTGATGAAGGTCCCCACGCAGCCTGTGACACTCCTCAGTCAGGCGTTCCACGAGTTTGCGGCCTCGGGCTCACGAGACGAGCCCGAATCCGATGGTGCGGAGTCTTATCGCGCGAGTTCATCTTTGAGCGCATGTAGCCTCTTCCCTTAGACTCCAGTAACGCCTGGGATGTAAAAGCTCATCCTAATGTCGAAGCTCATCTTGGCGAGGTATGGCTCGTCCCTTGCCTCTGCAAGTCATTTTGTCGCGACCATGACTCATCCGAACCTCCGGCTTCGCCGGCGGCTCTCAAGCTATTTGGGCCTCGTCTTCTCTGCTCGGCTTTGAGCGCTATGAAGCGTGGTATGCTTCAAATCGATTTAAGCGGCTTGCCTCCTCGGTCATGCACGTTGCACCCGAGCCGTGGTCCGGTCGCTCGGATCTGGGAAGCCACCCTCTGTAAACGGAAGGCTGACTTTGGCATGACCTTCGTTTAGTTCGGCCTTTTGGCTAAACTCTTCAAATGGTAGCCACCATATCAGCGTAAAATCGGTATCGGCCTAAAATTCGACCTCAACTTAGAATGAAATCGGAGACACGAAAAGATGTAGAGACTTCGAGGCGACCCCTGGAGGATAGAGCGAAGCCTCATCGGAGTATACGCTCGACCTCTTGTTGAATCATAGAATGGACAAGATCGCGCCCATTGCCGAGTTCGACATTGAGAAGCGAGTTGCCATCTCTGCCCGGTTCGAGGAGTCCTTCCTCTCTTCAATTCTTAGCCCTTTCGGAAGGTGGCCTAGCACTCTTCGCGGGCGGTTCCGGGCCCGGTGATAGCGAGGCCTTGGCTGGCCTTTCAGTGGCCTGCAGGGACCTTTTGCCTTCACAGAAGACCCAGAACGGGGTTGTGAAATCAAGACTTTAGGAGCCTCAGCAGGAGGCGACATCGCCTGCTCCGGCTTTCGGACATGGGTAGACGGAGAAGAGGAAGACGCCCCCAATTTCGGAACCTTGACCAAAGGCAGCGTCTTTCCAGCGGAGTCGAGGGATTTCAGTTTCACGCTCCGGCAGCCAGACGGCGTCTCAATCGGAAACCGAAAGCCCTCCTTTGGTGGGTTTTAGCGTGAGAGGAGCCGATGGGTTGAAAGCGTGAGGAGCGAAGGCCTCAGCAATGACCGGGGCTGACCTCGAGCTCGAAGTGGAATATCGGAAGCTTGATCGACTCCGTGGGCGTGGGAACTTTTCGACAACGCCAGCGTATGACATTATCTTGGTGAGATCGGGTCGAGCTTTGGCGGCACGTGAGCGGTACCATTGAGATATCCGACCTCGTACAATTTATGCAACAGCGACACTCATGCGGATTCTCGGGGTGGTCAGCGGCCGGGAAATGCGCAGTGTAGATCCTTGTCAAGAAGGGTTATATTCCCGATTGCGGCCCGGTAACAAAGTAGCGTTCCTTCAAGCACGTGGGAAGAGGAGATCGAAATCACGAGAGGAGCGCCCGATCGCTGGAAAATAAGAGAAGCCCTCGGCGGTCCTTCGCACTAAAGATAAAGTAAAGCTATAATAGGAACACTGAGCCCCTGTCACTAAAGAAAACCTGATAGACCAACTAAAATACCCGGCCGTTAGGTGAAAGTTGAGAAGAATGAGGCTTGAAGTCTTTGCCGAAGCCCGCACTATGAAGGGATGCGGAGAGCGACCATTATCGAAGCTAGCGAAGAAGCGCCATCTTAGTGCGGAAGCCACAGGAGGTCGAAAACATTAGGGGACCAGACTCGGACCCCAAAGGAGGTCGGTAACGCCTAGTGAAAGTGGCCCATCTGAGGACCCGAGCCTTAGCCCAGGCCACAGTAACATCTTGAGGCAGTTGTAGGTATTATGACCCCACTAGAATGCTTAATGCGGTCTACTCTCCTTACCCTTACAATAAAGGAAAGATTGCACACTGGGCATCTCGAGGTCGACCGTCGGAAACGGTCGGAGGCCGCGATTCACCGAGCCGGCGATGGCAGAAGAGTTACCTCAATCACGTAGAAAAATGACCCGGACCCATGGTGATAAGGAGTAATGAGAAGCAGCAGTGGCCTAACCCTGGCTCCTCAGCGTGTAGCTAGAAAAAGACACGAAAGAAAGACACCGCGGTCCCAGGAATAAAACGGAAAAATCTATCTTAGGAAGGCGCCGAAAGGACTACAAGTTGTGGATGACCAGAAAAGTCAGAACTAGTTAAAAAAGAAAGGAAAAAGTTTCAAGATCAGGGGCGCATAAGACAAAGGATGTATGGGAAAGAAATAGAAGGAAACTAAAGAAATTGGGAGTAGCAGCCAGAAGAGTCATCATTATCGCAAGGCGATATGTGATGACAAGCCTTAACTAACCCGGCCCAGGCGGACATGTGGAAATTGCATCGTCTGGCGATTACGGCCCTTGTCCACGCCTGCAGTACGAGGGTTGAAGCCAGCGATAGGAGTTTGAAAAATAGGCTCGCGAGCCCTCGCAAACGAGAGCGTGCCGTTAAACAATGAGGCCTTTGCGCCTGACCCAAAATGAAACTGTCGCTTTCGGCCCAAGGATGGTTATGGGTAATTGAAAGCCTACATTCATGAATTAAACTAAATCCATCGATAAGGGAAATAGAATAATCCCGATAAAAATATTATCCTTGCCAAATCAACTAGATCTCACCGGCCAAGGAAAATAAGGTAATTCACGATATATATGGCTAAATCCTGCAGTCAATAGAGATCCCTTAATGAGGAAGAAAAGATAATTACAAATATTTGCTCTTCAAATATCCTTAATCAAATCGTCTGGAGTAAAAAAGCGAGGAAATATCTAAGATCGATAGGAAAAGTCTAATCACCATCAAGCGGGAAAACATATCACATAAATACCAAACCACCCCATCGGTGAAAGGTACGCAACACATTCGTTCTCTAAGCAGTCTATCTTTTCTCCCAGCGAGGAACTGACTTAGGCATCGGAGGCGAGGCGGCGAGAAACCTCGTAGGCCCTTCTTCTTTCTTGTTTTGCGAGGAGGAGCGACGATCGAGACCTTGGACCGGTCCATGCAGTCAGTCCCGACCCAGCTGACCCACACGCTCTAGCCCGGTCAGATTGAAAAGCGTCATCAGTATAATCGCTAATTAAGTCGGTCACCAGATCTTTTTATGATCGTTGAATCCCAACCCTCTGATCATTCTTGATTTGTCTTTGTTTAGTGTTGCTGATGAGTAGCGTGTAGAAGTTTATGTGAATTTTCAATACCCTAAAGGCTTTTGAATTAAGAATTTGTCTCACTCATTCAGGATTCATCAGTGGTCCAATTCCTAATCTTCATTTTTTTAAAGAAAGAAAAAAAAAATCTTAAATCAAGCATTTAACTTGTCGGTGTTTTCAAATTTCACTACTTATGCTCTAGAATAATTTTCCTTGAATAAGGATACTCCGTAAAAAGATTTAATATATGTTCTTCTTAAAAATTAAGAACTAAAAAATATCAACAAACAAAGAAAATGCTAAAAAAGAGAAAGGGATTGATGTGCGAAATGACACAATCTTTACTTTGGTAATTGGTAATTGGATTACAAAGTTTGAAGTTTCCCATCATTTTGCATTTTGAGCCTTCGATGTTAAGGTGTGAAATGATAAACATATCTTTGGATCGGATTTCGAAAAGTGACAAAAATAATTAAAAAAGTATATTTAAATAAATATAAATAAATGTATAAAAAATAATTTGTGAATATTAAATCTATTTTTAAATAGTCTCTCTTTCTTTTCTTTCTGGTTGCAAACATAACTTAAAAACTTAAGGTGTTGCCACACGACACCATTGGTGTAAAAAAAATATTTAATCATAATTTTATAAGGATAGTAATTTTTAAATAGGTTATAAGGGAGGAAAGAAAATGGGTAATGAGTATTTATGACATTTAACTTTTACACTTTCCCAATTTATCCTTAAAAACCTTATATTTTTTAAAATAGTGTCTTGTGTTCCCAAGCATTTTCCAAAAACTTAATCAGTTGACCCTTTCTCCAATTATTTTTATTCCCCAATACTGTTAGTTGATGACAACAGGAGATTCGCCTGCAAAGAGAAAAAAGAAAAGATAAAAAGTCAACACAAAGAAATACAATTAAGAGGGTGATGGGGTTGGTAATAGATTCTATTCATGCTTGCACATCCACTAATTCAATGGTTTCTTTGGGTTGCATCTTATTGAGGATGATATTGGTGACATATAAACTTGACTTCTTATTCTTTAATCTTCATATAAAGTTGACTTCTTGTTCTTTAATCCTTTATCTGTCCCAAATTATTAATCAATTAAATAAGAAAATAAAAACTAAATTAAATTGTCATTTACCGTATTTTGATAGTTCGATTGTTATAGACTTTCCATGTAGATAGAGAATTAAAAGGTGGAAGTAGTTATCTGTAAAATGATTTTGATGATACTTTTTCAATGTCGAATTGGGGTACAGACGATGTGAGGGTCGTCGAGTGGGACTGGGTGTGTGAATTTGGGATGCGAGCTCTTAGTTAGTAAGGTGAGTAGGATCGGCTGCACTATTGATCTATGACTGATGAAAGCTCTTCTGCAGCCCAGAAAAAAAAGGGGGTCGGCGGGCTTTGCGGAGTAGCGCTCCGATATCTTAGTCAGTTCTTCCTTGAGAGAAGAATGCTTAGATTGCTTAGTATTGGCATGCGGATAGGCGTACCTTTCAGATGGGGTGGCTTGGCATTTTATTTATAGAGTGGATGATCATGACAACTTTCTAATTGGATTGCAATCTTGATTAGTATGTTTCCTAATTGGATGATGACCTTTGAATGATATGTTTCCTAGTTGAGGATGATATAATATACTCTCATTAGGTAGAAATTTTATTTCCTTATTGTAAACAAATTAATAAGGGATAATTAAAAATTGGTAATATCTTTCCTTATTGATAAGATTTGGTTTGATTCTGGGATAAGTAGTTATTGAGAATTATCCTACTTTCCTCATTGGTGAGATTTAGTCTGATTTGCAGGATAAGCAGTTATTGAGAATTATCCTACTTTCCTTATTGGCGAGATTTAGTATGATTTGCAGGATGTGGGCCTTCCCAATTATCCATACCATCGGCCTTTAGGGGCGAGTGGGTGCAGGCTTTCGTTTTTGAGTAGGCCCCAGGGGCAGAGTGTTTTATAGGGCATGCCTCTCCTTTGGGCCTGAGTGAGTGAGCTGCTTTTCTTTTTCAAACCTCATCGGTTGCTAGCCCTTGTGCCTGCACGCGGTGTGCGTGGTAGAGGTTATATCGTTCTTGTGCTCCCGGGTTTGATTTCCATGTGTATTTCCCGAAATTTGGATTAGTTAGGGTTTTGTCGTAGATCTTATGTCGGTGATGATGACTTTTCGGTTCTCCACGCCCATTTCTTCATTAAATATCCTCATTAGTTCATCTTGCGTTACATGATCAGGAAGCTTTTTCTTTGCTTTTTAGTAGTTCGGTGGGGACTTCTCTTTCCCTCATTATTCCATGCGAGACATACGTGTAGAGTCCTTTTCGACGTCCCCCTTGAGATAGCTTTTTTTTTTTTTGTGGGACCCAGGACATATTTAGCCTTTTCCTTAATGCATATTCATTTTTACCTCACCACTTTCGCCTCTGCGGCCATCGCCGCGATGTTACGCATGATAAATGGCTAAATTGAGCGTACGAGTTGAAGCAGTTAGGCCTCTTAATGCGGCGTTGAGGCTCCATGGGGTGACACTTTGGCGAATTGATTCGTTAGGTTGTGGCTGAATTGAGTAGTTGAGCCCCTTGGCCCAGAACACTTGTGCTCGTCGGGTGATTTGAGTTGAACTTGATATGATTCCTGGATTCCATGACTTGTTTTTGGTGGAGCTCGTCAATTCGAGCTACTAATCTCCATTGGCTGACTTGCATGAGTTGTGCTGATTCATGGCCCCTGCAGGCTGATTTCGTTGGTCGTCAAGCGAGTGGGTTGGTGAGATCATCCTTGCGAGCTAAATGGGAGGACTCGTCAAGAAAGCTAATGGCAAATGGCGACTGTCGACTTCACGACATAAGCAAGCATGCGAAGGGCTGACTTCCCTACGCCCGGGATCGACCTGCCGTCGTGGATGCCGCTGCGGAGCCACGAACTCCTTAGTTTCATGGATGCATTTCAGGCTGTCGGTCGGCCATGGACCAGGGGACGAGAAGAACTTCATTCGATCAGCGAGGAACTGCGTTATCGGGGTAATGCGGGTTTGGACTCGAAAGAATGCAGGAAGCGACCTGCAGAGACTAGTAAGCCGGATGTTCAAAAGCGAATCGGTACAACAATGGAAGTATACATAGGCGACATCTTTGGTAAGTCCACTAAGTCAGATCTCCATATCACCCATCTCTCTGAGGCATTAGGATCACGAGGAATTATAACGCGTGAAGTGAACCGGTAAATGCCGACATGTCGGTAGGAAAATTTCGGGTTTCATAGTTAACCACGGGGGATTGGGCTGAATCCAGACAAAATAAAAGCATTGCTCGACATGCCATCGCCTTCAGGAATAAAGGAGGTCCAGCGGCTGACAGGAAGGGTTGTAGCTTTAAGCGGGTTTCGTATCGGAGGCGAGTGATAAATGCTGGCCTTTCTTCAGTGCGAAGAAAGCCTTTCAGTGGGACGAAAAATGTGAAGAAGCATTCACGGCATTAAAAACATACCTAAGTTCTTCTCCCATTCTAGTAAGTCTCGTTGAAGGAGAACTCCTCACTTGCTTGCGGTATGATTTCTCAGCCCCGGTGCGGTACTCGTCGAGGCAGCGAATCAGGCACCAGGTTTACCTCTTTGCGGTCGAACCTTGAGAGGAGCGGAGGAGAGTGCAAAATGGAAGAGTTGATACTAGCCACGGTATTTGCTGACCAGAAAGCAGCCCCTGTTCAGGCTCCTGCAATAGAAGTCCCATTTGAATACCAGTAGGCCAGTATTACACAAGCCCAGGAGGTCTCAGGAGAGGCGATGAAGTGGGCCATAAATTGCGGTTAGGCGTCGAGTGGTAGCGCTATAAAGGGACGGGTCTGTGGGCTTTGTCATGGAATTACTCGGGCAAAGCTGGCTGAGCCGGCTCGTTCGAAGGGCGACCTCCCCATATGGAAATTCTGCGTAGACGGGCCTCAGGAAGTGCACGGGGCGGACGGGCTTAGTGATCTCACGAGAAGGATAGACGTGAATCTGCTCGGGTTTGGGTTTCATGCTTCGACAACGAAGTAGGGTATGGGGCGGGTCATAGCGGGCCTCGGCCTCGCCCATTCGTGGGGTCGATCGGCTAGGAGTCCTGATGACTCGGCTGGTGGTCGAACGGTCGAAGATACACTCTGAGGTAAAGGAGTGAGACGATGGCTCTATATCTCCAAAAGTCGAAGTGATTTATTAAAAAAGTTCGTGTTGGTTCGGGTCAGTACGTCCCGAACGAGAGAATTCCCGGCGGACGCCACGGCAAACAGCCCGCGGCCTTGCGAGGAAGATATCGGCGGGTGGCGCTTTGTCGAATACCTGGCATAACCTTCTATTGACCTTTCTGACATGATGGTCGCCCAGAGTGGGATCGTCTTATTGGATGGACCACATTGGGATTATATTAATGACGGAACCATACCCCGGGCGGACCGGAAGGAGGCGGTTAAGATAAAGTGAGTCCTCACAGGGTTTGCAATCACGAGGGTAGCAGCTACAGCGGGATTCTTCCGTGGTGTTGCTCGCGCCAGGTGGGTGTGGGCCACCACTGCTCTTTGACGTGGCAGGCCTTCCCTTTGAGTAGGCCGGCGGGCTCCCTCGGCTATGTACATTTGGCAGGCCCTTCCTTCATGGGGTGCGGCAGGCGGGGCTCGCTTCCTGAAATCTATTGGCGGGCTCTCCCTCGGCAGGATGGGACGAGGCTCCTACTGTGTCTTGCGGCAGGCCTTCCACTTTGTATCTCAAACGAGATGGGCTCCTTATTCTGTTACATTGACGAGCCCTTCTTGCACTTAAGGACCAGACGGGCTCCCTCCTATATTTACATTGTAGGCCCTTTCTTTGGACTTGAACAAGCGAACTCCCTCCTACTTGTTACATTGGCGAGCCCTTCCGCGGACCGAGCATACGGGCTCCTTCTACTATTTACATTGGCGAGCCGCGGCTGCCCCGCTAGCCGACGGGCTCCTTCTCGCTATTTTACATTGGCGAGCCGCTACGCCGCGGCGAGCGGGCTCCCTCTATTACATTGGCGAGCCCTTGGCTGGACTTGAAACGAGGCGAACCCTTCTCTGTTATTGAGCCCTTAACGCTCAGGACAAGGAAGCCTTACTTGCAATTCATATTGGCCAGAGGCTCATCCCTCGGATGGGCGAGCCCCTGATATAAATTAGCCGAACTCTTCCCATGGCTACACTTGACGAGCTCCTATTATCTACACGGTGAGGCTCTTACACTTGATCTTCTGGCGAGCTCTTCCCAGCGGCTCTCTTAGCCCGAGCTCCTGTATCTACATGGGCGGTTCTTGCTGATGCACTGGCGAGCTCTTCAGCGACTCGCCCAGCGAGCTCTGGCCATATGGGCGAGCTCTTCTGGCGATCTACGGCGAGCTCTTCCAGCGGCTACCGCAGCCAGCTCATTATCTACGGGCGAGCTCTTACAGCAACGGTCTTCTGGCGAGCTGCTGACAACTCTACTTGGCGAGCTCTTATTATTTACATGGACGAGCTCTTACAACTTGATGCCACTGGCGAGCTCTTCCCAACGGTATACTTGGCGAGCTCTGGCTATCTACGGACGAAACTACGAACCAGCTATTCCTCAGCGAGCTCCTCCCTCGATTAACATGGGCCGACTCTGCCGACAATTCACTTGGCGAGCTCTTCCTTAGTTCGCATGGGCGAGGCTGCACCAGCTGATTCTCTTTAACGAGTTCTTGCCGGTTCACATGGGCGAGCTACGCTCGATAATTCACTTTGTGAGCCCTTCCCTCGGTTCACATGGGCGAGCTCTGCTGTTATTCCTCGGCGAATCTTTGCTCCCGGTTCACTTGGGCCGAGCTCTGCACCGATTGTTCCCACGAGGCGGCGTCGGCCCGATGATGCCTTTTGGCCGGGCGAGTGTTTGGAGCGTGTCGGGTCGTTGGGTTGGACGAGACCGGCGGCGGCGGAGATCTTGGGGCTGGATTTGGGGGTACGGGGGTGGGTTCTTCTGCGATCTTTGGTTTACAGGGATCCGGGCGCGGCGCCCTCCTGAGAAGGGCCGGGAAGAGGAAGAAGGCGGCGTGGGCCACGCCCGTGGCGACTCAGATGCAAGTCGGATTCTTCCTCCCCGGGAAAGAAAGAAGGTGTAGGTTGTTTAGTATTGGCGTACCTTTCGGTGGTGGAGCGGCTCGTATTTGTAGTGGATATTGGTCCCGGTTGGACGGTGACTCGAGGTCTTTCCATTGGAAGTGTGTTTCCTGCATAGTCGACCTTAGATTTATGATAAGGATTGTCGAGTTCATTTGGTATAATCCTCCTTCTTTATTAGAATGTCGACTGATGATCTTTATTGATTTTTCTTCCCTTTATAGCCTGGGACTTGATTGGGCGAGTAGGATATCTTTTAAGGAATATTCTATCTTACATTGTGTAAGGGTATGGGTTGATGGTAAAGTGTATGGGCTTCTATTTTCCCGAAATCATTTTGGGCTTAATGAGCAAGACCTCTGTTTGAGGCATGGAAGGACATGGGTGGGCGAGGCCCCCAACTTTGCTCTATCGGGCGTGAGTGGGATACTTAGTCAATTCTCAATCCTATCCCGGTTGCCCCGACCGCGTATGCAGTTTAACGTGGGCGGTACATGATTAATCCTACGGCGGTTGTTATTTCCGGGTATGCCTTCGGATGTGGATTGATTAACTGCTGCGGAATCATACGTGGTGCGTTAATGATGGCTCTTCGAGTTTCGCGCTTGTTTCTTATACTCCCTTTGTTTTCCCTTGCATCTTGTGCGACCTTCCCACAGTTTTGAATTCCTGCGGCCTTATAACTTCCCACTTTGTCTTCCTATTTCTTGCAGTGCTGTATTTCGTTCGGATTTTCCTCATGCGACAGTGTTGGGTCCTTTTAAAGGCGTTTTTCCCTCTTTCCCCTCATTCACAGGCCGTTGTGTCCCAGCCTCTTAGTACTCTTTTAGGTTGGTACGGCCCGAGGCTCTAGGAACTGATCGTGCAGATTTCATTTATCTTTGTTTGCTTATGTCGTAGATTAGAGTCGTTCTTAACTTGCTTTGCGTATCTGCGATGAGTTCTTCTGGCGGCTGAATTAAGACGAGGCTAGGGATGTTCGGATTAGTTCAATCCCCATGGGACCTCGAAAATGCTCTGAGGCACCTCCGCTTCTTTTGGAGTAAGGGGAAAAGAAAATCATCGATTAAGTGTCGAAGGGGTCGGATTACCTCAGGTCTGCTGTCAGGCATGCTGTGAATGTGGGACCTAGTAAGGTTGGTCCTTCGTACGAGTTTATTTTCGCTGAACGATATCGGGCTCCCCCTGGTGTCCAAATATGGTCCCCTGATGTTTTGACTTTTTATGTCGCCTCTGTGCCTGGTATGGTCTGCTTTTTTGAAGTTGCTTTTAATAACGACCTTCGCTTTCCTTTGCATCCCTTCATAAAAGAGGTTCTTCAACACTTGACATACGCCGCTTCGATTGGCTCCCAGTGGTTTGGGAGTATTTTAGTTGGTTTATTGGTCTTTTTAAGGACGGAGGGTTTTGGCATCCCGATGTGGCTCTGTTCCTCCATCTTTTCGATCCAGATGGCTCTGCTACGAGAGGAGTTTATTTATTTCTCGGGCGTTACGGGTCTCCTTTGGTGATCTGGGACTTTCCTTCTTCACACAGTCATGGAAAGGACGAGGTATTTCTTGTTAGTGGCTCAATGGGAGTATGACTCTCTTGATAGGGATGACACCACAGGTGTGCCCGGGGCGTGGAGCGCCCACGATAACCTTATTGAGTGTTTGCATTACTTTGGTTTGATTTATTAAAGAGCGATCGAATAACCGACCTTAGGCTTTCCTTGTAGCTTCGGATGTTCGTCTGACCTTATGACCGAAGATCTTCTTTGTGGCTCTAAGCGTTGGAGGAATGTTAAATCGTTCTCTGTGGCGATAAAGTCGAACATTCTAGTTCCTGGTTGTTGCTGCACGTTCCTCTTTGTTTTGAGATCTCAGCCTCCTTTCGCCACAGGGTTCTTTCCTTTGGGCCCCTCTTCTTTCTTGCTCCACCGGGAGAGATTTTTAGTTCATTTGGGGAGACATCTGAAGCCGGTGCAAGGAAAAAACCAGCTCCTCACGAGAAGAAGTAGGCGATTCGGCGAGATTCAGAAGTGAAATTATCTCACTCCTTACTCTGATGAAGCAGGGCTTGAGCCGCGCCCACTGGTGATGCTTTCGAGTCGGGTCGCGTCCTCCTTTTCACGCCCCGGGGGTACGGGCGGCGTCGCCACCTAATTGAGGTTCGGGGTGGGGGCATCACCTCCTTCTCTGCGGCCCAGGACGGGCGTCGTCACCCCAGTTTTGACCTTCTTGTCTTCTCTAGCTTTGTCGTCAAGGCGAAAAAGGTCTTTGAAGTCTGTAAATCGCCTCATGCATTGACGACTCTGCTATAGCGTGTGAGATCGCGCTGATAATGCTGATCACTCCTCGGGGGGATGACGGGCCCGTGAAAATCGAAGCAAAAAGCTGGTGCGTCGGGGCTTCTTTACCTGCAGTGCGGGAGCTGCGGCGGGTGCCATCTCGTCACATCCTCTGGGTCGATGTTGGGAGTTCGAAAGAGTTGTCGGTTGATGGAGAGGCTTTTGGCGTTATCTTCGAGATGGTTTCGGTAAGTTTGTAATCGTGTTTGCTTCCATGCTTGTTACGTCTTTGGTATTATTTACGTGTCGCTTTGCGGTACGCCACCCATTTGAAGGGCTGGCGGAAGTAAGGCCAACTGAATGAAACATGTGAAGATTGCTTTCGGATTTATAAAGCGGCGGCTTCTCTTACTCCCGAGAGAGTAGCTGCGAGGAAACAGCGCGACTTATAGGCGAAGAAGCTGACGACTTAAGTACGATCTTAAGCACCCCACTTCCGCCCAAAGCTCGTACTCGGGCAGAGCGTAAAGAAGGTGAGGCTCGGAGTAGCTTGACTATGGCTGAGAGCGAGCTTCGGGAGGTTCGGGGCGAGCTTCAGGTTGCGCAGAATGACTTGGTTGAGACTCATGGGCGGTCATGAGTGAGCTTGATTGGTCGGGAGGAACTCATCACCTCCGGTGGCGGCGAAAGCGGGATCTTGGTAATTCTGTGGCAGTTCTTGGTGGTTTTGAACGAAATGGAGAAACAAATAGAACTTTCCCGTCGCGAAGTTTTGGAAGGCAAGGTGTTCTTGGAAGCTGCTTTCGTCGTGAGTCCTCACGGAAGAACACGTAAGAAATTTATCGGACGACAAAACATCAGTGAACTGACGCGATTGCCGGATGGATAGGGTTATCGAGACAATTGCGGGATCAAGCTGGTGCTCAGTGGGCTTCTGGGTGGCTTCCTTTTCAACGGAAGGCTATCACGCACCAGACACAGTTTCCGTTTTGACGCCCGGTGATGAAGGCGGAGGGATCTTACGGTTCAGAGGCACATTACTCTGCAGGGATCCCTTCTCATTCTCGTCGTGGAGTTCACACGAGATTCAGGGACTCGTCACCTTTCTTGATAACCGACCTCTTTTCTTTTGTTGGAAGCCTTGGGGCACGATGCCGTCTTAGCCACTCCTTCGATAAACATTTTGGAAATTTGTGTTAGTTGGGTTTTTTTTTTGACTTGTATAGCTGGTCCCGGCCAATTTAGATTGTGTTACTGAAATTTTGTATGCTATTTCGTTTAAACTGGCTTGGTTCTCAAATCGAGTGGTTGGAATGGGTGGAGCTTGTCGGATTGGGCCCATGGCCTTCGTCGTCTGACTTGCGGGTGTTGACCTGATTCTTCAGCTGCGCGTCCTGCTTGTGAATGATGTTGTCAATGCTAGAAGGCAAGTAGGGGTGTCTTTGGGGGTTGTCGGCGTGTGCGGTTAGTAGAGCTCGTAGCGTGTATAAGGAGGGCTTATTAGGTAGAGCTGTCTGAGAGAGCTCGTCGGGTAGAGCTGTTTGAAAAAGCTCGTCAATGTAAATAGTAGGAAGGAGCTCGTCTGTTTGAAGTCCAGTGAAGGGCTCGTCCCCGTGAATAGTAGGGGCTCGTCCATCTGAGTTGAGGGATGAGCCTGTCGGCTATGAATTGTAGAGGGCAGATGCATGCGGGTGCGGCGAGGGCTCGTCATATGAATAATAGAGACTCGTCATCTGAGACCCGGATATTCGTCGATATGAGTATGAGAAGGCTCGTCACAGCTCTGGAAGTCTTTGGCGAAGGGCTGGAATCATATGAAAATAATGAGGGCTCGTCCTTACGAGTTGAGGATGAGCCTGCGTCGATATGAGCTTTGTAGGAAGAAGCGGATGCAATGCAGATCGGCGAAGAAGACTCTTCCTTGTGAATGAAGTAGGGGCTCGTACACATCGGAGTTGAGGGATGAGCCTGCGCCCGACATGGTCCTGCGAAGGAGCCGGTAAATGCGGGTCGACGAAGGGGCCTCGTCATTGTAAATAGTTGGGGCTCGTCCATCGGAGTTGAGAGAGGAGCCTCGTCAGTATGAATTGTAAGAATGAGCGTTTATGCAGGTCGTGAAGGGCTACCGTCCTTGTAATTAGTAGGGGCTCGTCATACGAGTTGAGGGATGAGCCTCGTGATATGAATTTGTAGGAAGGGCGGGCAGTGCGTGCGGGTGCGTGAGGGCTCGTCGGTGTGAATGGTTGAGGCTCGTCCATTGGGTTGAGGAGGGCCTTGTCGATTATGAATTGTAAGAATGGGCGGGTGCGTGCGGGTGCGGCGAAGGGCTCGTCCTTGTGAAATAGTAAGGAACAGGTCATACGAGGAGTTGAGGGGATGAGCCTCGTCGACAGCCTCAGATATGCGAAGGGCTGCAGAGTATGTGCACGGAGTCGCGTTGAAGAGTGCCGTCGTTCAATGAATAGTAGGGGCTCGTCGTACGGAGTTGAGGGATGAGCCTCGCCGGCATAATTAATGCGAAAGACGATGCATCTGGGTCTGCGGCGAAGGCTGGATTGATTCAATGCCAAAGTCACGATTTTGAACCCTATATTAGATAGGTTTGGGTGCTTTTGCGCGTGTGCGTATCATTCTCCAATTGAAGTGATTACAAATGTGCCAGTAGCGCTTATGCCATTTTAGAGGGTATTTTTGGTTGTTTTGCGGAGTATTTGGCCTCTTGGAGTTCAATTTTATTACAAAGGATGAATCATGAGTTGGAATTCCAAGTCTGCATTGTCAGACATTGAGATCAATGAGAAAAGCAGGCAAAGTGAAGAAAATTCGATCACCGATTGAAGGCGGGATGAAGCGTTGAAGGATCAGCGATGCGGGTTTCGCTAGAGTTGCGAAAATTTTCGCTAGGATTACGAAAAAATTTCGCAACCTTAAGCCCAATTGCAACCTAAACGAAAATGCTAAATTGCTGGGCCATCAAATTTCGCTAGCACTATTCCTTAGCGAAAATAATTGATTCAGCTTCTCTGAAATTTCTCTAGCTTAAGCGAAATTTCGCTAGCTAAGCGAATTGCCCACCCTTAAGCGAATTTCTTGTTTAGCTAGACACGATTTCGTAATTAGCGAAATTCTTGATCGAAAATTGATGCCTCGATCATGCTTTGTAATTAATGCGACGCCTCAGGCGGTGTACTTAATTGTCACATAGCAGCCAATTTCATAGGTTTTGGTATTTTCATGCCTTGAGGTGAAAAGCTATCATCGCCCCTCTTGTTTGTAACCTAAATGTAATTCAAGGAACAATTTGGGGAGAGAAGATATTTTTCTAAGTTTTCATTTTGTAAATAAAGTCTTTTATTTTAATTAGGTTTTGCTTTTCTCTCTTCTCTCCCTCTTTCTCTCCACTTTCAGTACTTGAAACACATCTATAGGATAATGACTGAGATGCTTGGCTAAGCCTCCTTTCTTTGAAGGAAGGCTAGCTTGGTGAGTGGGGCATATGCATGTTATCCTCTTGTACTAAAAGCTACATGTAGTGTATTTATGGAGCCTTATATTCTCAAAGCATGGTTGCATAACATTGAATGTCATTAATTTGGCCAATACTCTCCATGCTTTAGAATCCAGAGTGCATATTCGGTGAGAGAATCTTGTGATTCTTTAGATGGTCTTCTGAGCCTCTAAAATGATATTTATATGTTAGGTTTCTCAAATTAGGGTTGCATAGCATTTAATGTTATTGATTTGGCCAATACTCTCCATGCTTTAGGACTGTGATTCTTTAGATGGTCTTTACGAGCCTCTGAGATGATATTAAATGTTAGGGTTTTAAACAGTAAAGGGGCATAGCGCATGCCTGTATTGACTCGAATAGGGTTGTTTCATGGGTGAGGTTTGCTAGTTAAACATAGGTCACGGTTATGCCGGGGGTTATGGTTGCTTGTCATAGCAGCGAGGATAAAACAGAGGACCTTGTTTGCACAACTTGCGAGGATTAGTGACACAATTCTTGAAGTTAACTTTTTCACCTTTTTACTTTAGGTTTTACAATTATCGGTTGCTAAAACCATTCCCATTTTTTGAAACCCGATTCGAAAGTCGAATAGAAAGCCTTACCTTGTACTTATGACTCATTTCTGGGGATGAAAACCCGTCCGAGTGTTAGACTACTGAACCCATTTTATCTTGCAGCATTAGCTTGACTGCGATGGTAGGAACAGAGTGTATATAAATTTTGTTGATTTTAACCGACTCTTGTAGCACGAATCAAATCGGCGCTGCGTTGCGGGGATGGTACCAAACTACTAATGGTAAGTTGAAGAGTACTTGTGATCCCGTCCGCAGTGAAGTGGCACTAACACACCTAACTGTGTAGTTGCGGGAGGCGCGGAGTTTGCTTCACTTTGCGATAAGCGCCTTTGTTTGATTACCAGTTGATTTGGTTTTCATTCGGTCGAGTTTATTGTTGTGGTGTTCAATCTTTTGCAAAGTTGTTGTGCTCTTTGTTGTCTCTAAATTATGCTGTGGTGTTTATCTGTGAGTGGGATAGAACACATCAGGTGGTGCATAGGATAAGTACCTGACTTGACACAGCTAGTGAGGTTAGTCTTCCGTGATACCATGGATCCAATACACGGGAACAATTAAGAACCCCGTGAATCGAATGCTGTATGGAGCAGCGAGGGATCATATCCACCCTCAGAGAGTTGGTACGTCTGTATCATTCCTCCTAGCCCGAATGTAGCAGTGAGGCCTTGTACAGTACCTACACTCCCCACGTATCATGGTATGGAAAATAGAAAATCCCATACGCTCCTTATTGAGATTTGAGAGGTTTTTGCTAGGAAGGTATGAAGTGGACATGGATTTGCTGAAGCTAAAGGCATTTCCGGTGACTCACAAGAGACGAGGACGAGTGCTGGCTCCCGGCTCTGTTGAGGCTAGAACCATTAGAAATTGGGTTTGGTGCAAAGTGAATTCTGAAGAAGTTTTTCGGTGCTCATAAGACCCGATAATTTGAAAAAGACAGAATTTATACCTTTGCATTTCGGGATGGTGAGAGATTTTATCGGTGTTAGGAAGATTTATGGAAACCATCGATTGCATGCCCGCATCATGGGTTTGACACTTGGATGTTGGTGAACCACTTGTGGTGGTATGTGACACACCGCCGTGGGCGTCTGGCAGCATCCACGTAAATCCACCCCAGTTGTTACCTCAACATTTAGAAATCGCAATGAAATGACGTATTCTTAACTAGCACTCATATAAAAATTTTCTTTTAATTTATAACTTAGGATTTGGAAAAATCTTAAGCGGTAGGCGGAAAAATTTCGACATGACGGTACATAGTCTAGAATTCCAAATCCTATATACATCGATTTGCATATCAATATGGCAGCCGACGTACCAACACATTCCCATGAAAACCTTTCTGTGTACATACATATGTTCCATTACAAATTCAAAGTATGTTCTTACAAATATAATTAATACCACCCGACACTTAAGCGATGTAGGGACCCGATCTATTGTGCTCCGGCGTCTTGGCATTACATGCACAGGAAAATAGTTTTAAAATGGAAATGACGAATAAACGAGCTCGATGAGTGTATACTTTTATAAAAGGTTTGCTTTAGGAAAACATCTTAAAATGTAAAACTCTCTTTAAATTATTTTCGAGAAGCCTTTCTTTGCTTTGCTTGCTTTAAAGTTTTCAAAACTTTCTTTGCTTGCTTTATTTGCGTTTCTTTAAAAGCTTGTAAAACTCTTATTTCTTGCTTGTAGAAGTTTATAAAACTTCTCATGCACTCTTTTCTTGCTTTTTATCTTGTTGAAAAGTCTCTTAAAACCTTTCACAAACCTTTGTTTAAAGTTTCTCAAAACTTTTTCTCGCGAGGAGCAGCTGTATGCTAAATAAAACCCACGGGGCTTGGCTCCATGATCGTTTAAAATCTACGGAGACTTGGCTCGGCCAGTTTTCTTTAAACTCTCAGGAAGCCTTGGCGGCCAGGGAACCAATAGTTGATTTTCAAAATAAGCGTATCATGTATAAAACAATAACCAATGGAGGCTATTTTGCTTATCATGCCTGCTAGTGAACCGCGAGGAACCTATGCTTCCCACCATCTTGCGATTGGAAGGACCTGTCAGCGTCACCTTTTTCATTTTAGGTGAATATGGTGGAATTGACCTCGTGTCGCCGTCCACCATGCCAGTTAGGCTCATAGCCTTATATGCCCGCATGCGTGCCATTTTTTTTTTGGTCTCCCATTAATGTGATGTATGTCCTAAGTTTGAGCCGAGGCAAAACTACAAGCATGTATGAACTCCTAACACCAGTGCATGTACGGGATACCTCGACCGGTTGCTTGCTTAAGCTAAGGAAGGCCTTGTTTTCTAAACTTTCATTGCTTACCTTGCTTACTTGCTCTTTGTAAAATGGTTTTACACTTTGAAACCATTTTACAGCGCTACTTAGCAGAAAAATGGTTTAAGTATTCCAAAACCATTTTGCTTAGTTGCTTGCTTGCTTCCAAAAAATGGTTTAACTTTTCAAAACCATTTGCTTACTTGCCCTTGCTTAATTATGGTTTCTGATTTAAAACCAATGCTTGCTTTTCAAAAATGGTTTAGCTTCAGAAACCATTTGCCTTTATCATTACTTGCTTCTTGAAAATGGTTGCATTAGAAAACCGCAAAATACCGGTGTAAGCTAATTTGTAATAAAACAATAATAATAATACACTAGTATTTGGAAAAATGAGTTTAGAACACTCACCTCTTTGCTTGCTTAGCAGACGCAGGTTCCACACTTGCTCCCGCCTTTACTTTAACTCTTATTTCAAGCGAATGCGACGACAAGTGTCGCATAACCGCGTACTTCTAGACTTAGTCACATTCTTCATACTCTTTTAAAGCTAAGGTGCTAAGGGTTCTATTCAAGCCCCGGAATCACCCGATTCGAACGCAGAAACTCTGGATACGTCCCGAAACAACCGGACTACTCTATGTCCAAAGCTGATGCAGGAATTTTTCTTGCACATAGCCCCACTTTGAGTGAATTTTTGGGCCACTTAGGATAAGAATTAGACGATTCATACTTCTTAATTTTTGTTCTCCTTGAAGTCTATTTTATGTAGCCACTTGAATCACTCAAATCGGATAAGAAATAGAGGAAGTTATGGCGAGAAATCACGAAAACTGGTCGAAACGGGAAAACCCCGGAACAAGTCACACCAGTGGGACTTAACTTCTCGGGTGGGACTTGGCCAAAAAATGACCAGAAGCAAGAAGTTCTACGGTAGGACTTCCTATTACCCAGTGGGACTTACAGAAATGCCCAGATTTTGTTATTTCTCCCACTTTGATGCCAATTCACTCCTTATAGCTTCTATAATTCATAATATAGTAACTTGGAAATCATCACAAACAACTCCTGACATGTGAATTGGTGTTTGGAAACTCAAACAAAACCAAGTTGAAAAATCCAAGAACACTACCTAAGGTCCGCAATTCTTTAAACATCATGTAATTTGATGATTCCAAGTTTCTTTTACATCAATTGGGGTTTACTCACATAACTGACAAGAAAGAGCTTCATGTGCTCTTTTGCACAAAACCTAAGATCAAGGAGAATAAATCATCTCCATACCCGAGCCACTAGAAATCTAATACACTTGATTCTAAGACAAAGGCATACCTTAATCTTTGGACCTCTCTTCTTCCTTCTTCTTCCTTCTCTCTTCCTCTTGCTCTTGGTTCTCTTCTCCTCTCACCAAATCGTGAAGCCCTAGCCAAAGTGTGAGACAAAATGAATCATTTTGTTTGTCTCCCACATTTAGCCTCATATTTTTGCCTTAATTGCAATTAACCCTCTTCTTTAATTATTGCAATTGTAACCTTCTTTATTTCTCTTTATGGCCCATCTCACCCTTAAATTTTGATTTTCTGTTTCTTTTGCTAATACCATTTTACCCTTGGTTTAATACCACAAATCAGGGTTCTATAATTTCTCATTTCATGTTTTAGTCTCCAAAATATTTCAATTGACACTTGGTACTCTTATACACCCCTAAGTGTCATGTCTCTTGTGGAGACTCTCTCGGAGACGAAGTGTTACAAAATCCTCCTCCTTAGGAACATTTCGTCTCGAAATGAAACTAAACTCGAATAAAGGGAAGGAACATACCTCATCAGGAGAATAAGTGAAGTCTTGTGGCGCATCAGGCCTGCGGCTCCAGTAGGCGCACCCTCTCATGATTCTTCCATAAGACTTTAACTAATGGAATCACTTTGCTTCTCGACACACATTCCTTGCGATCTCTGATACATGCAGGTGTTTCTTCATAGGTGAGTCTCCTTTAGCTATGATAGGCGCTCTCAATACATGAAGGATCGGGATATATTTCCTCGACATCGATACATGGAATATTATCATGAATCCTTGACAACTGCGGGGGTAACTTCAATACGTAAGCTCACGTTACCCACCTCCGCGATCTCACTTGGGATCAGTATACCTCGGATTTAAGCTTTGCCTCGTTCCACAATCTCGACACACCTTTCCAAGGTGAAATCTTCAAAAAAACTTTATCACCTAATATTTCAAAATTTGCAGAATCTCTCTGACGTTGTATACCAAGCTTTACGTCTATCTCTTGCTATCTTTAAGTTATCATGAACAACTTTCACTTTCTCTGAAGTGATTTGTACTAGTTCAGGGCTTACTAGTCTTCTCGCCCAGCCTCGTCCCGGCACAACTTTGAGTCTGCATTTCACGCCATACGATTACCTCCAGAATGGAGCCGTATCTATGCGACAGTAGGTTATTGTTGTGGCTGAGCTCCATTAATCTTGAGGTGAATCTGACCTCCTTTGGATTCCATCGCACAGGCTCGGCATATCTCCTAACGTCTGAATAGTCCTGCGATGGCGTGATGGGGATGGAAATCTTTGATAACTAAAATGTAGAGCGAGTCCACTAGCATTGTTTGTAAACTAGAGCCCCGAAACACAGATCTTGAACTGAGGTCTCGATCGACAACATCGACTTTGGAACCCCACCAGAGTCTTCTTATCTCATGACATACGACTTGGCCCGACTTTCTAAGAATCTTATTGTGTGGTAGGAAATGAGCAAACTTTGTCGTCGATCTACTATCACCCATATCGCATCATGTTGCCTCGAGTCGTGGAAGACACATCCCGCAAATCCATAGTAATCTTTTCCCGTTTCCACGGCTGGAATAGGAGTAAGCGTATCTTCCTGCGGGCCTCGATCTTCTGCGCTTCCACTGCGATAGGTTAGGCACAGGAAAAGCGGCTTCGTATCTGCTCTTCATCCCGTTCCGCGATAATGTTCTTTCAAAGTTACGTACATCTTGATGCTTGCACGGATGCATAGCATCTGTGAATAAATGTGCTTCTTCCATAATGTCTCTTTTCGATTCGCCATACTCGGCACACACGTTTCTACGACCTTTCAGCATGCCATTATCTACAATTTGAAACTACGCTTTCTTTCATTTTCTATCTCTTAACAAAGCAATCATCGTGGATCACGTGGCGCCTGGCTGATCACGGTCCACTTCAGGAATGATAACATGAAATGTAGCTAACAAGACTCAGAATCCTCGACCTCGATATCACCTGGCTCTCGGATCCGCAGTAATTGGAAGATAGCACGATCTCATATGGGAGCCAAAGGAGCTCTGATCGCCTACTGAAGCATCACCTTTCTGACGTTAGCTTTTCTGGATGGTACTCGATAGTACACTTTCGTAGTCCTTAATCGACTCGAGCCGTCTTCTTTGCCTCGGGTTGCTTCTTTTTGGGTGAAAATATATTGAAGACTTTTATGATGCGTAAAAGATCCTCTGAGGAACACCATATAAATAATGTCTCCATATTTTCGGTCTGAAACCACATTTGCTATGACTCTAAGTCGTGTGTCGGGTAATTATCCTCATTACTTCTTTATGTTATGCAGGGGCATGTCGTCCACCACATCGTGCAACGTCAAAGCCTATGACCCGAGGCACTTTTTGGAAGCATCATAAACCACAGAATTTATCTCTTCATTGGGTAAAGCTAGAAGCTGGAAATTTGAAGTCAATCTATCTTTCAACTCCTCGAAACTCTGTTGACGGGCTTCACACGATCATACTTAACATCTTTTCTTGTCGGCAGTCGATTAGGTACGCTATCACAGAGAACCCCTCGGCAAACTTCCTACGTAATACCGCATGACGAGGAAGCTTCGACCTCGACATTCTTTGGTGGTTTCCGATTTACCATACATTTACGGGGATCCCACGCTCCACCTGAAATTACATGACGAATGCCACGCGTCGAGCCCAGCGAGCACGCTCGACTTGGCGCCTCTTTGTCTCTCCCTTAGAGTGCATAATACAATCCTCGGGTGCTCTGAATGTTCCTGCGAACTACTGAATGCGCTAAGATATCATCGTAAAGTGCGCGAACATCCAAATAAAATTTTAGATCTTTCGGTTCATCAAATCCATAAATGTGATGGGGCGTGGAAGTCGAACCAAATGGCATCACGAAAACTCATAATGCACGTGGCATTGTCTGCTGAATGCTGTCTTGGGTACATCCTCTCACGAACTCTCAAGCGATGATACCTGGGCCTCGAGTCTATCTTGGGTATACCGAGATCCTTGGAGTTGATCAAAATAACTCTTCAATTCTAGAAATTGGATATTGATTGCGGATGGTAACTGCAGTTCATTGCCTGTAATCTATACCTGACCTTGGCTCCCATCTTCTTTTCACGAAGAGAGCGGAGCTCCCATGGGGATATGCTCGATCCCTAATAAATCCTGCTGACAATTCTTCTAAGCGAGCTTTAAGCCCTTAACTCTGCGGGAGCCATCTATGGGAGGAATGGAAATGGGCTGATCCACGGAATCAAATCAATGGTGAACTCAGCTCTCTTTACGGTAATCCGCGATATCATCAGGGGTACATCACGGGAACTCTCTGTCTTGAAATCATCGATATAGTCCCTCCTTCCTTGTCTCCACCGCAAACTGAATGGCCCGACAGCCTTTCTGTGACATTTTACGTCTTTGTCATGTGGGAGATCATCTGAAGATAACTCTCTACGTCAAATCTCTGAGACTTTACCTCCGATTTCCAGCTGTTGACTTGCTTATTTTTATAACAATGTTGTGGCTCACATGGCGAGATCTGCTTGATCCATGCGAGAACCACATCAAAGTCCACGTATCTAAGCTCTGAATCCGTAGGAATCTGTCCTCCAATCGTAACTCTACTATCTCCGATCACTGCCCGCGAGTAATGGATCTCCAATGGAAGTGGAAACCTCATACGAATTTAATGGTTGGGTCTCTATCCGACACGATCTAAGAATGGCTTCGATGCAATGAATGCGTAGCCTCCCGGGTCTACTAAGGTATATGCATCATGCCTAAGAATAGAAATAATACCCGCGGACTACATCGGGAGTCGATCCGCATCTTGTCGTAGTCACAACATATACTCCGTCCGAAAGTGGCTCACTTGTATCCCCTCGCAATCGTCTCTACTTCTACCACTAGCCACCCCACTCCATACCGTGGCCGGGCCCCTCCGCTCTCGGGAAGCCTCCCGTCGACTTTGTGTGCTCATCTCCTGCACCGGGTAGCTAGATCACACCGATGTCCTCCGCACTAATCACCAGGACACTCCCTAATAAAAATGGCCTTCGCCACGTGGAAACACTCAGATCGAACTCATGCACTCCCCATGGTGTCGCTTCTGACACATATGACAAACGGGAGGAATACTCTGGGTGCCACTGCTAGCAACCGGGGCTCCCACTCCGATCCTCGACTAGAGATAGCTCGACCGCACCTCGGCCTCGTAATCCTCGCCCTTGTTCTTCTTTCTCGCTATAATTGGTCCCGAAGCTTTGTCGGGAAGTGCCTCGTGCACTCTCTTACTTTACTTTCCGCCTACTCGATACATCACTGCAGTGCTTTGCTCAACTCTCAGCGGCCTCAACTCAAGTCCCCAACCTATTCTCGCTGACCACCGATAAATGCACTCGATTCTCGTCGTAGTCCTCGATAAAAACCTCGTATTTCGTAGACTTCATCCGCTGAACGTAGGAACCACCCAATCCAGCTTCCGAGAATTTCTTCATACTGATACTCGACATGTTCTTCTGCTCTAACTTGAAGAACTCTCACTTTGAATCCTTATGACTTCGAGGAAAGAATCGGGTCGTTGAATTCTTGTTTGAATTGGTCCCATGTTATGCCATCGGATACCTCCCTCTCTAACGGCATCCCACCACCTTTACCCCGTCTTCCATCATAAACCGGGTACAAGACCCTTGCTCATCCGTGCCCATAACTCCATAAATCTTGCTTACTCGGTCTAACCACAACCAGGCTGCTTCTGGATCACCACCCATCATACGGCTCGCGCCCAGCCTCGTACTCTCTATCGACCTCCCTGGCTCTTCCACAACCCCACGTGGCGGTGCGGAGGCTGGCGATCGCCGACGTGTCGCCATGGCTACTATCCTGCAACTGGCGGCCACTCTGCTCACTGCAAACATTCCCGGCACTTGAGCGCTCATACGGTGGCGCGGATGGTCCCGGCGACCTTCTTCTTCGGAGGCGATTCATAGATGCGGTAGTGGAACCTACTACGTGCTCGTCCCTCAGCGGGTACATCGGGGCCAGCTCAGCGTTGGAACTTCTCTCTAGGGCTTACGTCCTCTTCGACATAATCTTTGTAATTACCAAAAATATCAACTGTTTAATACTTTGAATCACTTGATATGTATGTACTCTAAGTTGGAACATGCTTGGTTGCCATAACTTATGCTCTGATACCACCTTGCGTGGTATCAGATTTCATAAGATCTGGGTTATTATATACGACGCTCACGTGCCACCACGACACCCAGCTTGTGGTGTGGGCATCTTGTAGGCCACTCCCCTGAAATCCTTTAGTTGTTACCTCCCCAACGACTAGAAATCCTGTGAATCGGCCGTGTGCTTAAACCTCCTATAGAATTTTCTTTTTTAATTTATAATAACTTAGGATTTGGAAAAATCTTAGCGTGGAAAAAATTGTGACATGTGATGCACATAGTCTAAATTCCAAATCTGTAATAAATCGATTTACACTATATCAAAATATGGCAACCGACATACCAACACACATTCCCATAAAACTACTCTATGTACATACATATATGTTTAAATTACAAATTCAAAGTATGTTCTTACAAAATATAATTAATACGACACTTAAAGCGATGTAAAGGGACCGTCCTATTGTGCTCCGGCGTCTTTAGCGTGCACATTACTGGAAAATAGTTTTAAAATGAAACTAATGAGCTAAGCGAGCTCGGTGAGGTGTATCACTTTTATAAAGGTTTTGCTTTAGGAAAACATCTTAAAAATGTAAAACTCTCTTTAATTATTTTCAGGAAGCCTTTCTTTGCTTTGCTTGCTTTAAAGTTTCAAAACTTTTCTTTGCTTGCTTTATTTTGCTTTTCTTTAAAAGCTTGTAAAACTCTTTATTTCTTGCCTTAGAAGTTTATAAAACTTCTCATACTTTCTTTCTTGCTTGCTTTATCTTGTTTGAAAGAATATACTTAAAACCTTTCCACAAACCTTTGTTTAAAAGTTTCTCAAAACTTTTTCATAAGCAGGAGCTTGGCTCAGCCGCATGCTTTGAAAATAAAACCCACGGGAGCTTGGCTCGACGATCGTTTGAAATCTAAGCGGGCTTGGCGCCCGACGCCGTTTGCTTTAAAACTCAGGAAACCTTGGCGACCAGGGAACCAATGGTTGATTTTTCAAAGCGGCGTATCATGCTTATAAAACATCAACGATGGAGGCTATTTTTTGTATCATGCCTAGTGAACCACGGGAACCTATGCTCCACCGATGTAGGTGGAAGGACCTTTGTCGCGTCACCTTTTCATTTTAGGTGAATATGGTGGAATTGACCTCGGCATACATCACCATACTTAGTTAGAGCTCATAACCTTATATACCCTTGTACGTGCCACGGTCTCCTTTAAATGCATGATGTATGTCCTAAGTTTGCCGACCAGGAAAAACTACAATGCATGTATGAAATCCTAACACCACGGAGTGCATGTGCGCGGGATCACCTCGACCGGTTTGCTTGCTTAAACGCTAGGGAAGGCCTTGTTTTCTAAACTTTCATTGCTTGCTTGCTTGCTTGCTCTTTGTAAAATGGTTTACACTTTGAAACCATTTGCTTGCTTGCTTGCTTGAAAAATGGTTTAATTATTCAAAACCATTTGCTTAGTTGCTTGCTTGCTTCAAAAAATGGTTTAACTTTTCAAAAACCATTTGCCTTGCTTGCTTGCTTAATTATGGTTTACAATTTAAAACCAATGCTTCCTTTTCAAAAATGGTTTAACTGCTTAGGAAACCATTTGCTTTATCTCATTGCTTGCTTCTTGAAAATGGTTTGCATTCAAAACCGCCCAAAATACCCGGTCTTAAAGCTATTGTAATAATAATAATAATACACTAGTATTTGGAAAAATGAGTTTAGAACACTCACCTCTTTGCTTAGCAGGCACGAGTTCCACACTTATCCATGCTTTACTTTAACCTCATTTCAGGCAAGATACACGACGACAAATTAATCGCATAACTTAACGTACTTCCCTAGACTTAGTCACATTCTTCATACTCTTTTAAAGCTAAGGTGCTAAGGGTTCTATTCCAACTGGAATCACCCAATTCGGAGCACCGAAACTCTAGTTACGTCCGAAACAACCCGGACTACTCTATGTCCAAAGCTGATGCAGGAATTTTTCTTGCACATGGCCCCACTTTGAGTGAATTTTTGGGCCACTTCGGATAAGAATTAGACGATTCATAATTCTTAAGTTTTGTTCTCCTTGAAGTCTATTTTATGTAGCCACTTGAATCACTCAAATCGGATAAGAAATGAGGAAGTTATGGCCGAAATACAAAAACTGGTCGAAACAGGAAAACCAGAACAAGTCCTACCGGTAGGACTTAACTTCTACCGGTAGGACTTGGCCAAAAATGACCGGAAGCAAGTTCTACCGGTGGGACTTCTGTACCAGTAGGACTTGCAGAAATGCTTAGATTTTGTTATTTCTCCCACTTTTGATGTAATTCACTCCATATAACTTCTATAGTGTAATACCTCAAAAACTAACTTGGAAATCATCTAAAAACAACTCCCATGACATGTGGTGGTGTTTTGGAAACTCAAAACCAAAACCTTAGGTGAAAAAATCCAAGAACACTACCTAAGGTCCACCAATTCTTTTTAAACATCATGTAATTTGATGATTCCAAGTTTCTTTTTACATCAATTGGGGTTTTACTCATAACTGACCATTCAAAGGCTTCATGTGCTCTTTGCACAAAACCTAGATCAAAGGAGAACTAATCTCCATACCCAAGCCCTAGAAATCTAATACACTTGATTCTAAGACAAAGGCTTACCTTAATCTTTGGACCTCTCTTCTTCGCTACTTCTTCCTTCTACTCTCTTCCTCTTGCTCTTGAGTTATATATGCTCCTCACCAAATCGTGAAGCCCTAGCCAAAGTGTGAGACAAAATGAATCATTTTGTTTGTCTCCCACATTTAGCCTCATATTTTTGCCTTAATTGCAATTAACCCTCTTCTTTTAATTATTGCAATTGTAACTTATGTTATTTCTACTATGGCCCATCTCTACACTTAAATTTTGATTTTTCATATTCTTTTTGCTAATGACCATTTCACCCTTGGTTTAATACCACAAATTCGGGTTCTATAATTTCTCATTTCATATTTTAGTCTCCAAAATATTTCAGTGTGACACTTGGTACTCTTATACACCCCTACAGTGTCATGTACTGTAGACTCTCTCGGGACGGGGTGTTACAGTATGTCCCCTGCCATGAGGCAACTTTTGGAAACTATGTGTGGGGGAGACTTTCTAAGTAAGCATCCTGATGAAGCCATGGATTTTTTAAATTACGTCAATTTGAAACTTCTAGGAGTTGGGATAGGCCTAATCTAAATTGGATAAAGATGAGACCACCAGTCAACCAAAGGGGAGGGATGTATGCACTGCCTGAAGAAATAGAGATGAGAGCTAGGATTTAGCCCTAGCTAGGAAAGTAGAGGAGCTTGAGGCAAGCGGCTCGAAGGTGCATGCGGTGGCCGAAAATCTTGCCGAGTCAATCCTTGTACCAATTTGTCCACACGCAGAAACGGTGTCCTATGGCCCACTGCGGTGAAGGATTTGATGTCGAGAATGTCGCGAAACAACGTAGGACAATACAGGCCTGACAATCAATGCTCCATATGGTAGCCTACAATTCCAATTGGAGGAATCACCTGTCTTGCATGGAGACCCAATCCCCCTCCTTATGTACCCCCAGGTGCCAAACCTCAGTTTGGTTTCCCTCACCTGATCACAACAACCACCATCCTCTTCTCCGATGGAACAAGCCATTTTGAATTGGGCGAGTAAGGTGGTGTGACTTTGTTGAGGAACAAAAGGAATCAATCTTGCTTGGCCCAGCCTCAAGTTGATGCGTGAAGTACGAATAAAGAATAGATGGGCTTGAGAGCAATCTTAACCAGAAAATTGACAACCTACAGTATTCAATCACAGATCGACAAGTTGCTAGAGGTGCGAGAAAGGGAGGTTTCCATCCTGGCTTGATTCCAAATCTAAGGAATTCATGAGGTGATTATCGACAATTCGGGAATGGATGAGGTTAAGGCCATAATCATACGAGAAGTGGAAAGAGGTTGATCAGCATGCCAAAGCTTTGTTGAAGAATCGGGCGGGAGAAGAATTACTTGATCGAGGCATATTCTCTGAGGAGAATTCAATGTCTGGTATACCCTCCGTTTCCTGACACTTAGAGGAAAGAAGAAGAAGCGACTCAACCAGCGAGCATTCTTGAGGTTTTTAAAGGCAAGTGAAGGTTAACATACCTTTGCTGGACCTAATCAAGTAATCCCACCTTATGCAAAATTTTGAAAGATCTTTGCACAATCAAAAAGGGATTAGGCATGGAGAAAAAGGCATTTCTCACTGAACAAGTCAGTGCCATAATTCAAAGTAAATATCCTGTCAAATACAAAGATCCAGGATCTCCCACAATTTCAGTCAATATTGGTGGGGTACATAGAAAGATCTTGCTTGATTTAGGAGCGGTGTGAACTGTGCGGGTATTCGAGTATACAAGCGGAGTTAGGTCTAGGTGAACTTAAACCTACCAGCTTATCCACACTCGTGGCCGATAGATCAGTGAAAATCCCTAAGGGGATAGTTGAGGATGTCTTAGTAAAAATAGACAAATTCTACTACCCAGTAGATTTTGTGGTACTTGACAACGAACAGTGCTAGTGAACCCGATCATGTGCCGTCATCTTAGGAAGATATTTGCGTGCTGCAGTGCAATAATAAATTCATAGGAATGGAGTCATGCAATTAACCTTTGGTAACATGACCATGGAGTTGAACATCTTTCATTTGAACAACAAACATGAGTTGCTGAAACTGAAAATCAAATTTGATGAAAGTGTTCAATTGGTCGGTGTGCGGGGAAAACAAAGTGCCCGAGGTGCGGGGAGTGATCGGTCACGGGGAGATGAAGAAGATTTGGTCTTGCAATGACACCAGCGCAAGTCAATTGATCAATTCCAAAGCCATCAGCAAGGACCACATCAACAATTGATTACCCCGAAAACCATGGGCCAGCCCGTCTTTGCGAGGGTTGAGAGATCATTCTCCTTGACCCCCCCTTGAGTAATTCGAAGTGAGCGGTTGGTGTTTTCAAAAACCGGGTGCGAGTTCTACATTTATTTTACGTTTTTAAAGTTAATTAATTTTGTTAGTTTTAGTTAGTTTTAAATTTTAACTTAGCAGGTTTTCATTTACGGTAGCTTAGTTTATATGTATAGTACTTTATTTTGAATTTTTAATATTAGCTTCATATATTAAATTTTCTAACAATAATTTTTATTTCTATAATTTTATTAATTAATTTAAATTCATGATTCCGGGGAAGTCAGTAGGCCAAATTCGCTAAGTATAGCGAAAATTTGGCGAGAATGATTCCCTTCCATTTTAGTTACGGCTTATATAAACGGGGAGGTTGGTTTAGAATGCCACTTTACATTCTCCCCTCGGTCGTGCCTGACTCCAGCGAAGCCACGAGTCGATCCTATGTGGCCAAACATCCTTTACCGCCGCCCGACCGCTCTGAGCTCCCTTTGCCGAGTTCGTGTCTGCGAAAAGCTGGCCCCGCCGGCCCACTGCACCCGAATACGCACGGCGGAGGTTTCGTACACGGGTCACCGATTCGCGCCGCGCACCGAATACATTCGAGCCTTGGTCGAGCCTCCACCTTTGCGAGCCACGATTATTCCGCGCCTCCATTTGAGCCTTCCTTTGCCCGGGATGCAGGTGCCCTCGGTTCCTTCTTGTTGCCTTGTCAGCGGTGTCGATTCGCCGAGCCTTGTTTGGTTATTTGGGCCGTTTATTCACGATCGGTGACACAGTTCCGGTTGCTTAGCCGGGGTGGTTCGGTAGCCCATGAAACTACAGTTCAGTCTGATCTGGCGGTTATATTTTCTGTGAGTCGAGCTTTCTTCCGGAGTATTAGTCATATTTGAGTATGGTTCGTACTCGGGGTGGGTCCCATCTTCGGCCTCGAGTGAGATTGACACGCACGAAAGAGTGAAGCTCGATTGACTCTGTGTCGCGGTCAGGGGTAGTATGAGAGCCTCGAGGGATCGGCGTTATCGAACCACGGATGGGACCTGGGCTATCGCTGTATACCACGGAGGAGAAGTTAGGAGGCAGGCCCTCGAGCGGGCGCCCGCATCGGGCTGGCGAGTCATCTTCCTCCAGGCTCCCACCATCTCCAGTTACTTGATTCTTGATACTTCATCACCTCGGTATTTGACATCGAGGATCGAGGCCCCTTATTAGTAGGAACCCCATTGGGGGGAATGTGCGACTCACCGCCAGTTTCATCGAGAGTCATTTATGACATCCAGCGACAGTGACCCTGCAGGAGTCTTTGAGATTGATCGAGGAGTATTCACTCCTACCTTTTATGACTCCCCGACAGTATTATTATCCGAGAGTGGTGTTACAGTTCTACCACTCCATGACATCCAGGGAGACAGACGGTCCACTAGAGATTCAGTTCAGTATAGATGACCGCCCTGGTGTACTCAGACCAGCCGATATTTCGCGGCGACTGGTTGCGCATACGCCCTTGACTTCAGAGGGTTCTGAGGCTTGGGCCCACCGCCTCACGGGGAGATGGTCAGAGCGGCGAGACACCTTGTTGGTCCCGGTATTCCTACGGAGCGGCTCAGCCTCGAATCTTTGCTCATCGACCATCTTCCTACGTATCGACTTGTTCCTGCAACGGCGTGTAATGCTGAGAGGAGAACCTCTGGAGGCACTGGGATCTCGGGATTTTGGTTCGGCCCCTACGGTACGGTGATGGCTTCCACATTTGCGAGTTTGAGGAGAAGGTCCATCGGAAGGACACGGCACGCGGCGGAGAGCATCCGCTGCGTGCAGGAGACTCTGTATGTTCTCGGGGCGCAGATGGGTTCCCGAGAGGGCCCGAGGCTAGAGATGAGAGCCAGATGCCTACATGTAGTGTCGGTGAAGCTAGGGTTATGACTATGCAGTCTCATTCCATATGACTCCTGAGGACCGGGGAGGAGTGCAGGGTGGGGAGGGTGAGACCTGTCTGGATGATATACGCCTGGCGAGTGCGAGGACTCCATTCCAAATCGTTCACCTCCATCCGCCGTAGACTACATCCCGGCTGACTACGGTGATACTTTCGTGGCCATCATATTGACACATCGTGCGAATGTCTGATCGCCTTAAGCTTTCGAGAGAGATAGGCTGGTGTGATGGATGCTATATCTTTCGCTTGCAGCTACGCAGGCAGCCCGAAGTCGGAAAGTTGGCAGTGCCGTTCTATGCTTGATACAGTTATGACCCGCGGGTCTTCCTCGTGATCTGCCGGAGAGAGGAGCCACCGCGTCTGGCTTCATTGGATGTTAAATTGCGGCGGCGCGATCTGAGACCCACCACCGCGCGGCGATGAGGTGAGGATTTGGGTTTCTTTTGATTTTTGTATGTTACTAGCTTTATCAGCGCCTACTAATTTTGATTAGAATTTTTGTATTAGCCATAGTAGGCAGTGATATTTTTGTTCTTAGCTTGATATTCATGTATTAGCCACTTTGGCTATATCAAAATGTCCCGGTTATATATATCTGACTTTTGTTCATATCATGTTTGTGCCTTTACTAAGGTGTAAATGTTTTCTTTTCGATTAGACAGTGAATTGCTTCAATTAGACCAATTGAATTGCTTCATGTTGGAAAATTGAATCACTTTGTTTGTCACGCCACATGTTAGAGCAATTCATGCTTGAATTAAATTTTGGTGGAGTTAAAGTTCTGCATGCTCGACTTGAAATTTGCCCTTTTGCTAATTCACACCTTGCACTCCGGATTATTCCAATAAGTTTGTGAATTTGTTCGCCTCCTTTCACTTTGCATAAGCGGGCCTTAAGCATGTTGGCAACCTAGGATGGGTTTGTGTTACCCGTATGAGACCCGATGTTGTCTTCCGAAAAGAAAAGAAAAGAAAAAAGCAAAAGAAAGAAAAGAAAAAGAAGAAAAAGAAAAATAAAAGTCATGAAGCTTTTGTCTTGAAAAAGCAGAAACACGGTCAGGGGTATATGGCGAAAGCCTTTAAAGCCCGGTGCCCTAAACCTTCACTGGTTGGGAGTCATCGATTTAGTGTTCGTTACATGGGTGGATAGGTGAAGTTTAATGACTTGTGGATGCTTAATTTTCGAAGTCATTCGGAGTCCGGGGTGAAGCCTTTAGAGTTAGTGGTCAAGTGATCCTTTTGGCTTGATGCCATAAACCTTAATTGGTTGGGAGTCATCGGTGGACCCCCGTTACACGGACTTTGGTGAAGTCGGTTTAAGCATTGCACCTACGATGTAGATGAATAAAGAAAGAAAAGTGTAACTAGCCTATCTGGGTTGTTCAACAAGGTATATGATTAACTAGGTTGGGGGGAGGTGGCAATTTTGCAGTTTATTAGCTTAATCTGGTTACATAAAGAATCATTAGACTTGGGTAAAAATTCAAGTTGAGAATTATGGATCCAATATTGATCTAGAATTGTTCTTGTATGGTTTTGATTCTTTTATATCGGTTTACAACTTTGATTTCAATTTCTCCGTTTAAGGTAATGTTTATATGTATATACCACCTTTTGAATCATAACCTTTTTAAAAAATCACCACATGCATCTTCTTTTTGTTTGCATTGCTTGGGACTAGCAGCGTTTAGGTTGGGGGTGTGATTAATGCCCCAGTGCAATTTTGAACCCTATATTAGATAGGTTTTGAGTGCTTTTTGCGCATTAATCATGTCATTTATACCAATTGAAGTGTTCCTAGTCTTCTTGAAGTAGCACACTATGCCATTTAGAATTTTTGGTTGTTTTGCGGAGGTATTTGTGCACTCTTGGAGTTCAATTTCAATACAAGGATGAATCATGAAGTTGGAATTCAAGTCACCGACCATCAACCAGCCCGAGAATCAATGAGAAAACAAAGGCAAAGTGAAGAAAATTCGATGCGATTGAAGGCGGGATGGCAGTGAAGGATCAACAATGCGAATTTTTATTTAGAGTTGCGAAAATTTTCGCTAGAGTAACGAAAATTTCGCAACCTTAAGCGAAAAAATTTACTTAACTTGAAATGCCAAATTTCGCTGAACCACTCAAATTTCGCTAGCCTTGTTTCCTTAGCGAAAATAATTGATTCGCTTCTCACAAGAATTTCGCTAGCTTAGCGAAATTTATTATACTTGAGTACCCACCACTGCGAATTTCTTGTTTCGCTAGACACGATTGATTTCGCTAATTAGGCGAAATTCTTGATAAGCGAAAATTGATGCCTCGTCATGCTTTGTAATTAATACTTGAACCGCCTCCAGGCTGGTGTATTACTTAGTGTCCTATAACTTAGCCAATTTCATAGGTTTTTGGTATTTTCATGCCAGGTGGCACATATGAGCCCTCTTGTTTTATGGCAGTAGCGAATTCAGGAACAATTTGGGGAGAGAAGATATTTTGTAAGTTTTTCATTTTGTAAATAAAGTCTTTTATTTTAATTAGGTTTTACTTTTCTCTCTTTCTCTCTCCTCTTTCTCTCGCTCTCGAGGTACCCAGCACACTCTTGATGACAACTCGAGATGTAGCTAAGCCTCCTTTCTTTGAAGGAAGGAAGCTGGCAGCTTGGTGGTGGAGCATATGCATGTTGTCTCTTGTACTAAAAGCTACATGTAGTGTATTTATGGGCCTTATATTCTCAAAACATGGTTGCATAACATTGAATGTCATTAATTTGGCCAATACTCTCCATGCTTTAGAGTCCAGTGCATATTCAGTGAGAGAGGTACTGTGATTCTTTAGATGGTCTTTACGAGCCTCTAAAATGATATTTATATGTTAGGTTTCTCAAATTAGGGTTGCATGGCATTTAATGTTATTGATTTGGCCAATACTCCCCATGCTTTAGGGCGTGATGCTAGATGGTCTTTACGAGCCTACGAGATGATATTAAATGTTAGGGTTTTAAGCGATAAAGGGGCCATAGCGCATGCTACGTATTGACTCAAATAGGAGTTGTTTCATGGGTGAGGTTTGCTAGTTAAACATAGATCGGAGTTATGCCGGGGACTATAGGTTGCTTGTCATGGCAGAGGATAAAACCCGAGGACACTTGTTTGCCCCAACTTGCCAAGTTAGTGACCCTAATTCTTCAAAGTTAACTTTTTCGCACACTTTCGGTTTTACAGTGCTCGGTTTTCAAGCCATTCCCCCTTTGTTTTTGAAACCTTCCAAGGGTCAAATAGAAAGCCTTACCTTCGTGCACTTATGCAAACCATTTCTAGGATGAAAACCCATCCCGAGTGTTCAGATACAGACCCTTTATCTTGCGTTAGCTTGACTACGGCAGTAGTAGGAACTTAGGTGTATATAAATTTTGTTGATTTTAGCTCAGCCTATTATGGCACGAATCACTCGTCATTGTGAATAGTAGGGGCTCGATCATGAGGTTGAGGGATGAGCCTACGTCGACATGAATTAATGCGAAGGAGCCCCGTGCGTACGGAGTCCGGCGAGGCTGCGTCATTGTGAATAGTAGGGGGCTCGTCCTTACGGCGAGGATGAGCCTCGCCTTGACTATGGGTAATATGCGGAAAGGGCGTGCATGCGAATGCGGCGAAGGGCTTCGTCATTGTGAATAGTTGGGGCTCGTTCCATCGAGGTTGAGGGAGGAGCCTGCCGTTAGTATGGTGTAGAATGAGCGAGTGCATGCGGAGTGCGCGAAGGGCTGCGATCACTTTGTGTGAGCAGGGGCTCGATCCTTCGAGACGAGGATGAGCCTCGTCGACCTTGAATTTGTGCGAAGGAGCCGGTGCGTGCGGAGTGCGGCCCGAAGGGCTCGTCATTGTGAATAGTTGGGGCTCGTCCATCGGAGTTGAGGGAGGAGCCTCGTCGATATAATTGTAGAATGAGCGTATGCGGAGTGCAGAAGGGCTGCGTCCTTTGTGGAATAGTAGGGAGGCTCGTCCTTGAGGTTGAGGATGAGCCTGCGTCGGTATGAATTTTATGCGAAGGAGCTGGGTATGCGGAGTGCGGCGAAGGGCTCGTCATTGTTGTGAATGGTAGGGCTCGATCCTTACGGTTGAGGGATGAGCCTCGTCAGCATGAATTGTACGAGGCCGTATACGGAGTGCGGCCAGAGGGGCTGGGTCATTGTGAAGATAGTAGGGGCTCGTCATACGAGTTGAGGGATGAGCCTCGTCGGCATGGTGTCTGAAGGAGCGGGTCGTGCGGGTGCGGCGGGGGCTCGTCATTGTGAATAGTAAGGGGCTCGTCCTTACGAGGTTGAGGGATGAGCCTCGTCGATATGAAGTGTAGGAAGGGCCCGGAGTGCGTAAGGTGCGTGAAGGGCTCGATCCTTATGAATAGTAGGGGCTCGTCCATCTGAGTTGTCGGATGAGCCTCGTCAATATGAATTGTAGAAGGGAGCAGTTTGTTTTTTGGAGTGCGCGAAGGGCTCGTCAAAGAGTGGCGGGCTCTGACGTGGCGCAGGTAGGCGTTCAAAGCGGAATGGTGATGTAACTTTGGTGGTCGACTCTTGAGGCGAGTGGCACGTGCGAGTAGAGGGCTCGTCAAGAGTGACAGCGGACTCTGGCGTAGTGCTGGTGGCGTTCAAGCCCAGATGGCGATGTAACTTTGGTTGGTGACTCTTGAGCCCGACGTGGCTGCTTGTAGTAGGAGCTCGTCAAAGTGACTCGCGGGCTCCACAGCGTGGCCGCAGTGGCGTTGAAGCAGAATGGCGATGTAACTTTGGCTAGTCGACTCTTGAGCGGCGTGGCTGTAGTAGAGGAGCTCGTCCAAGAGTGAACAGCCCCGGGCTCTGTTTGTGTGAGGTGGCGTTCAAGCCAGAATGGCGATGTAACTGGTGGTCGACTCTTGAGGGCGGCGTGGCTGCTTGCCAGTGGGGAGCTGGGTGAGAGTGAACAGCGGCGGGCTCTGGCGTGTGTAGTGGCGTTCAAGCCGAGATAGCGTGTAGCTGAGGGCGGTCGGGCTCTTGAGGGCAGCGTGGCTCTTGTGAGTAGAGGAGCTCGATCAAAGTGAGCAGCGGGCTCACGACGTGGCCTTGGTGGCGTTGGCCGGGAATGGCGATGGCAACTGGTAGTCGACTCTTGAGGCGGCGTGGCTGCTTGAGTAAGAAGAGGCTTCGTCAAAGTGGCTGCGCGGGCTCTGTGGCCCTTAGTGGCGTTCAGCGGGAATGGCGATGTAACTGGTGATGCGACTCTTGAGCGGCGTGGCTGTAGTGGGAGCTCGTCAAAGTGAGCAGCTGGGCTCCTGTGGCTGCCAGTGGCGTTCAAGCCCAGAATGGCGATGTAACTTTGGCCCCAGTACGACTCTTGAGCGAGTGGCACGTCTTGAGTAGGGAGCTAGATCCTTTGTGAATGGTAGGGGCTCGTCATACGAGGAGTTGAGGATGAGCCTCGTCAATGAGTGTAGGAAAGAACCCGTGCATGCGGAGTGCGGCCAGAGGGCTCGTCCAGCATGGTCGTGGGGGCTCGTCCATCTGAGTTGTCGGATGAGCCTCGTCAATTTGAATTGTAAGAAGGGCGATGCAGATGCGGGTGTAGCGGGCTTTGGTAGAGCGAAGCGCCTCGCATGATTTTCAGTATGTGAAGAGCTTTGGTGAACTGAAACGCCTCGTATGTCCTCAAAAAGGGGGTGAACCGTCATTAATGCTGATTTATGGAGAATTTGGAACGATTGCATGAATTTCCAAACGCTTTGGCCTCCTTATAAATGGTGGTTATGTTGCCTCTGTATCTTTTGCTTTTGGAGATTCTTCTTTTCACAGTGGGTGGATGAAGTTCGCCTGGGATGGATGCTCGATGTTGTTTGCCTTATTTGGGTTCCTCGGACGCCTTTGGATCAGCCTTTCTGGGTCTTCATGTGTGGGAGTTGTGTTTTTCCCTAGTCTCCCCTTTATGGGAGTCATGTTATTCCCTAGCTTTTGGCTAGGGAGTGCGTCCGGAGGGGGTGGTGCATCTTTTGCGCTGCTCTCTCTGTTTTTCTCTTTATCTCCTTCCTCCTCCTTTCTACCTCTCCTCCCCTCTTTTCTTTTCTCCATTTTTTCTTCTTCCACATCTTTCTCATCTGCTTCTTTTTCCTTTTTTCTGTCTTTCTCCTCTGTCCCCATCTTTTTTATTCTCTTTTCTTTACCCTTTATCCACGCCCCCTCTTTATTCTGTCTTTCTCTTTGTCTCCCACTCTTTTTTTTTTTTTTTTTTTTGGGCAATTGCTTGTCTTGAGTGCTTTTTTAAATGTAATCAAGGACACCGCGATTGCATAGAATATGATTCATTTAGAATAAAGGGAGACTTTTATGTTTATGAATTTTCTTATTGCGTATGTTTCTTCATATATCAGGACATTTGAAGAGATCTTAAATAACAGTGTGTGCGAACTCGTCATAAGAATCGATAAGGTTTATTACAATAGGTGCCTCTTGGTAAAGCAGCTTCCGGGCCCAGCCGTTCCGTGTATGTTGTAAGATTTTTCCACCTCGTTTGGGCTTCATGGTACTGATCGGCGACTCGGGTTATTATGTAGGACCTTCCCAATTGGGCTAGTTTCCCGTGCGTTGGATTCTTCGCCTTCTTTGGCGAAGCTTTTAAAGACCGGATCCCAGACATGTAACCACGGGCTTGACTCGGTTGTAGTGCACGAGTTGTCTTCCTACGATACTCAGCATGCAGTGTAGAACTTGGTCACGCTTTTCGTCCAGGAGTTCTAAGTTCAGACGTAGAGCCTCGCCATTCCACTCTTCAGAAGCTAACTCGACTCTAGGAGACTTTATTCCAACCTCGGCGAGTCTGCTTTGCCGTGCGGTGAGGCGAATGGGTCTCACGGTTGTTGATTTACGTGAGTCACGGCCAGGCGTAGTACCTCGGGGAGGTATTCTACCCAACTTCCTTTTAGATCTTCCAACTTGGTTTTCAATGCAGCTTTAAGGGTTCTGATGGTGACTTCGGCCTGTCCGTTTGATTGTGGATACGCTGGTGACGAGTAATAATTTTTAATTCCGAGCTCGGCATAAAAATCCCTGAATTTGGTGTTGTCGAACTGTTTTCCATTATCTGATACTAGGGCTCTTGGGATACCGAATCTGCATATGATGGCTCGCCACACAAAGTTACGTATCTTCTGTTCTGTAATTGTGGCTAAGGGCTCGGCCTCGGCCCACTTGGTGAAATAATCTATGCGGCTGATTATGAATTTACGTGGCCGCACGATGGGCAAGGCAATATGTCGACCCCAGCTGGAAGGGCGGTGGTGATTGATAATCGGGGCGCTCTGACGGGAGCGTGATATTTTGGCGTGTTCTGGCGGATCGCATCTCTTGACTGGAGTCGGTCGCATCTTTAAGTATTGTAGGCGGTGGTATCCACCTTGCCGAACTTTTCTGTAGTGTTAGAGCTCCCGATATGATTCCGCATATGCCTTCGTGTACTTCCCTTAGCACATACTCAGTGTCTTCTCCCTATGCATTTCAGGAAAGGTGTGAAGAATCCTCGCTTGTAAAGGCTACCTGCCCAATGATTGGTAGCTGGAGGACCTCACTCTTATCTTAGGCGGCTCTTTCGGGTGGAATGCGGTAGGGTTCGTCGTTAATATAATCCCAAATGGGGTCCATCCCGGCTAGGCACGGATCCCCTCTTTTGAGGCGATCATCATCTTTGTAAAGGTCGATAAAGCGGTGTTCGACGGCGTTAACCGTGGAAATATCTTCTGAGGCCGTGGCTAGTTTCGCCAGGGCGTCCGCTCGGGAATTCTACGTGGGGCGTGCTTGACTGGGCAACCACGAACTTTTAATAAATCCGCAGGACTTTTTGGAGATATAGAACCATCGTCTCACTTTTGGCTCGTATGTATCTTGATGCATCGACTGCGATTAGAATCCTTTGGACCTCGTGATCGACCTGTAGATGGGCGGTGAGGCTGCTATAAGCGGCCTCATACTCGGCGTTGTTGGAAGCATGGAAACTAAACTGCAGGTGCGTATTGATGTCTATTCCTTACGGTGAGGTGAGTCGCACCTTTCGCTTCCACTGTGCATTTGAGGCTCAGTTTAAGTTCATATGGGGGAAGTCGATCCTTTGAGCAGTGGGCTCGTGAAGCTTTGTCGGGCTAATTCCATGACAATGTTAGAGCTTGTCACTTTATAGCGAGTTTTGGCTTGTACCTAATGTCAGGCTTCGCTTAGCTCTATGGCCCTTAATTAAACCTTAGGAGACTTAGGTTTGTATGCGCCATTGGGTATTCGATTGGGACTTATGGTGTGAGCACGGAAATAGGCGAAGCTTCAGGACTGGTCACCCGGAGCTAGTATCAACTTTTCCATTTCGAATTACCTCTCTCAGCTCCTCTCGAGCTCCATTGCGAGTAGTAAATTAGGTCTTGGACTCGCTCTTTGTCTCTGGCCGTCTTGCCTTGGTTGAAAATCACAATCACGGCTAAAGTATAAAGTGAGGAGTTCTCATGGCCAGGACTCTTAGAATGGGAGGAACTTAGGTATGTTTTTTAAATCTAGTGAATGCTTCTTCACATTTTCGTCGCGAGGCTTTCTTGAACTTGGAAGAAGGTGGCATTTATCACTTTCGCTCTGGATCTGAAAGCGGCAAAGGCTGCGACCCTTCTGTCAGTAAATTTGGACCTCGGCGCTTTATTCCTGAAGGCGATGGCATGTCGGAAAATGCTTTTATTTTATGCGGATTCGCCCAGTTCCCATGTGGTTAACTATGAAACCCGAAATTTTAGAACGTCACGGCAGAGCTGACGGCCAGGTTCGGCTCATGTTATAATTCCTCGGGATGCGGAATGCCCTCAGGAGAGATGGGTGATATGGAGATCGGACTTAGTGGACTTTACCAGCATGTCGTCTATGTATACCTCCATTGTTGTACCTATCTGCCTTTGGAACATCCGGTTTACTAGTCTCTGGTAGGTCGCTCCTGCATTCTTGAGTCCAAACGGCATTACCACGATGCTTGATGGGTTCGCGTGCGGTGACGAATGAAGTCTTTTCTTGGTCCCCGGGGTCCATGCTGATCTGATTGTAGCCGAAAAATGCATCCATGAAACTAAAGAGTTCGTGCCCTGCAGTGGCATCCACGATGAGGTCGATCACGGGCGGAGGAAGCGTCGCCCGGGCATGCTTTGTTTATGTCGATGAAATTCGATCACGAGTCTCCATTTTCCATTAGCTTTCTTGACGAGTACAACGTTAGCTAGCCACTCAGGGTATTCCACCTCTCTTATCGCTCCTGCTTGGAGGAGCTTGTCGACCTCCTCATTGATGGCCTTCTGCCTTTCTGGAGCGAAACTTATTTTGCTCCAGGTTTAAGGAGGGTTGGTGTTCGTCATTAATTGATCATTGGCCAAGTCGATTCACTCCCGTGTACATTTCTTTGATACGAAAACATCTACATTTTGTCGGCGGGTGAGGAGGCTTTTGAGATCTTCGCTAATTTAGTCCGATGTAAGCGAGATGTTAAATTCGTCGTCAAGCGATGTGGTTCAAATTCCTGCGAGGGTTGGTGGGTGTGATGCACCTCGTCCGCGTGTCGGCTTCGTCCCTGAAGCTTCATTATCGATCGCTCTTTGTTTGTGGAGAATTTGTGTAGCATTCCACACAGCTACCGTGATCTCCTCGGACCATCCCGACCCCATTCACTGTTGGGAATTTGATTATCATGTGGTATGCCGAGGGGATGGCTTTTATGGCGTTGAGGAGGGTCTTCTAGCGGCATATTATAGAATTTGTGGGCGTCATTTATAAGAACCTTCACGCGTCGTCGTTGCACAGGGAGTTCCCAGGTGGATACAGTTAGATCGAGCCCAGCGGTGTACCTTCTCTCCACGAAAATCCGTAGATGTGTCTTGGCGAGTGCAGCTTTCTCTTCGATACCACGTTACATCGAAGAGGCGATGCGAAGATGATGTCGAACTCAGATTATGATTAAAACCCAGGTGATAGTTGTATTGGCCACAATTGCGCGAACTACCAGTAGGTCGTCATGGGGGTGCTGGCACCCTTCCAGATCTGAGTCGGAAGGCATTGATGAAGGTAGTGTCGATCAGCGGTAATTTAGATCTTGCTTGTATTTCCCAGAAAGTAGTGGTAGTCGCATGCTACGTAGGTGGGCCTTTGGTAGAACTACGATTCTCTCCTCCTGAAATCCTCCAGGGATCACATGGATTTCTCGAGTTCAACTGTGTGAGCAGGTTACTGTAGAGGTGGCGGAGTTCTTTGAGTCGGGGTCGAGTTATGGTTTTGGGCCTGGATTGCGGACGTTGGGACGGTTCCTACGTGCAGCCATGATCATCCCCATGTCCCATGTCAAAAATAATTTCTATTTCTCTTCTTTGGGTGTGTCTGGGTTATCCGGTGTTGTCATGGGTGTTTAGTGATTCGATATGACGTCGTGGACCGTTTCATTCAGGTGGTAAATACAGGTATCGTTGAGCTCGTGGGTCACTGTCTGGGCGTTAGTCGAGTCGTAGCCGAGGTAAATGGTGCCGAGACGGCGATTCGGAACCTCGCGCACACCAGTCGTGCAAATCCACAGTGTTTCTCTGGTGATCTGTGCCGGACCGCCGGTCCGATCTGTCAGATCATCTTTAGCTGATATCACTACCCCGAGATCTCGCCCGGTTTATGCTACCTTTGGCGGGGACCTCGGCCATTGCTAGCTTGAGGTTCTTCGGATGAGGGTGTCGGGTCCTTTGGTTATGCGCCGGTAGGAGGGGGAGGAGGCCACGATGAAGGCGTGACGGTAGTGCGTCGGGCCGTCCAATCTTCGGGGACTACGGCATTGAATCTTTGTACATATGATTTCCAAACTTTCCTGCGATCCTTGTTTGATGGTCGATGAATGGTAGCTCGGCTTTTAATGCGTCCTGGCTCAGATGAAGTGGGAGGCCAGACGCAGCAACTAGTTCCACTGAATGACGAGATAGATGAAGGGAATTACATTGAACCGGGCGAGGCGCCCTTTGAGCGTAGTGGCGAAAGCCTGCATCACGAAGTCTGTCTGTCTGACTCCATATGATTTTGTAATTATTAAGGTGATCGGCGATCTTGATAAATCGAATGTTTCTACGAGGCGTTAATTTATTTGGAAGGGGAAGTGTAGCACCTCGAGCGTGAAGGGAGATTAGTTTCTTGCACAATTATCCATAGTATCAGGAACAGTCCTTCACCCTTCCTTAGCGCGGATGAGCTCTTGTTGAAGGTTTTTAAGACCTCTGCTCCGTAGTTGTTCCGCATACAGTTGAGGGGTGATTGGGCGTTTAGGTTCACGAGCGTCTCCACAGGTATAGCTTGGTTCCCCCTCGTGGGACGAGCGGTGGTCCATGCCCCCAGCCAGTGGACTCAGCCTGGCGATGCCTCGGGGAATGTCTCGACCAGGTTGTTCCTCGTGGGAGAGGAGGTTATGGCCTTCCTGGGTTTGCCTTGTCTCCTGTTGATGTTGTATCTGCACGGTGGTTGCTCCGATTCTTGATGGTGGTTGGCCAGCGACTTCCGCCGTTCTTGATGGCTTGCATCGTTTCCGACCCGAGTCTGGCGTTCATATCGCACAGTGGATCGCATCCCGGTGGATTATTTACTCCTGGCTTTGTAATTCTTATTGAGTCTACATCGATGGCGAGTATCGGTTATGTTTATGGAGGAAGCTGTCGTTCCACTGAGCGGTATGCGTGATGATGCTTTCAGCCGGGCCCGAATTTGGAGCGTGTAGGGGTTGTCGGCGGACACAGAATTCTTTGGCGGTGGGATGCGGAGCTCTTAGTTGTCCTAGGCTGGTGGGATCATTTGCCTTGTTGATCTGAAGACCCCAGTGATGCTTCTGCAAAAGCAGAAAAAGGGGTCGTGAGGGCTTTGCCGAATGGCGAAGCTCAGATGCGAAGTCGATTCTTCCTTGAGAGAAAAGAGAGAATGCTTAGATTGCTTAGTATTGGCGTCTGAATGAGCGTACCTTTCACCGATGGGGTGACCTTGTATTTATAGTGGATGATCATGACAACTTTCCTAATTGGATTGCCAATCTTGCAGTTAGTATGTTTCCTAATTGGATGACCTTGGTCTTATGTTTCCTAGTTGGGGGATGATATAATATTACTCTCATTGGGTAGGAGATTTTATTTCCTTATTGTAAACCAATTAATAAGGGATAATTGAGGGGTGGTAATATCTTACTTTCCTTATTGATAAGATTTGGTTTGATTTACAGGATAAGTAGTTATTGAGAATTATCCTACTTTCCTCATTGGCGAGATTTAGTCTGATTTGCAGGATAAGCAGTTATTGAGAATTATCCTACTTTCCTTATTGGCGAGATTTAGTCTGATTTGCAGGATGTGGGCCTTCCCAATTATCCATACCATCGGCCTTTGGGGCAAGTGGACTGGGCTTTCGTTTTGGGCCGACGCTAGGGGCTTGGGTGTTTTATAGGGCCTGCCTCTCCTTTGGGCTGAGTGGTGGGCCTGTTTTTATTTTGAGCCTCATCAGATTTCATTATAAATTTGTAATTTCCAAAACTTTAGAAAATGCCTATTCATGAGACATTTTTAGTTTAAATTCATAAATTTTGAAGTTTTAGAAAATGTCTTTTCAAGAAACACTTTCAGTTATAATTATAATTTATGAAACTTTATAAAGTGTTTTTTCAAAAGACACTTAGGTAAAATGTAAGATTTTCAAAATTTGAAAAAGTTAATCTTCAAGACACTTTCAATGGGGCAAAAAGTACATTCGATTTATGATTATTTCTCAACCTTTTATATTGGAGGAGTTTTTATTATTTTTTGGACTAGATGTCGGAAAAACCCACTCTTTAGACTTCTATTCGAACCATAACATATATATGCAATTATGCATGAACGTTACTTGGATTTTGGCTATAAATTAAACTGCATATTTGGTTTTATATGAAAAATATGAAAAAACAAAAACAATCAAAATTTTACATATTTAACTTTTTTTTTTTTGAAATACATATTTTAAACTTTCTTAGTTCTTATATAATAGAGAAATAAATGAAATGAGTTAGAATAAATATATAGATTTAATTTATTAAGTTTAAACTGTTATAAATGTGAATGACCACATACATGGAAAATAGTTATGAACTTAATAGGTTTATTAATGAATCATGTAGATTCATCAATGAATCTCATTAATAAGGTTCATGTATCTTATCATCTGAGAAGCCTATAAAAGGGTCTTCACCCTTTGTTGAAAGAGATTATCAGAAATAAGAATTCTCTCATCTTACGCCTCTGTCTCATGTCTGACTTTCTCTCGTTTCCTACTTTCTTGACTTTCTCAAACATTGGAATCATTTGGTTTCTGACACGTTATCGACCACGACACTACATGTTGCTACGATTGCATCGGTCTCTTTTTAAGGTAAAGGTTTCTTATCTCTATATTACATATTAAAAACTTAAAGATCTTTTCATTAATTTATTCATCCTTTGTTTTGATGGCGAATTTGGAAAATCTTGAGTTTGTGGCATTAGACATCCTTTGGAAAAAAATTATTTATCATGGATACTTGATCTTTGAAATCCATCCTAAGCTAATGCCCTTGGAGAAAGCAATTAAAGATGGTAATAATGCATCAATCGAGGACAAAGCAAAAACAATGATTTTCTTCGGCACCACCTTCATGAAATTTGAAAGCGAATATTAACAATAAAGTCCTCTTGTCCTTTGGAATAACCTCGAAATTATGATCACCAAAAGGCGGTCATTCTCCCCGGCTTCGTTATGATTGGGATGCACTTACGTCTTCAAGATTATAAGACGGTAAGTGAATATAATTAGCTATGTTTCGCGTAGCTCCCGAGTTGAGAGTATGTGGGGAAAGGGTTGTGGTGAGGTCTGTTTGGAAAAGACTTTTCTACTTTTCACTTGTCGAATTTGCTCATACGACGATATCGTGAAAAGGGTTTTAAAAATACTCTCATTGATCTCCTTTGTCTTCGTGGTGAGCAGATAATGAACTTCTAATGAAAAATCATAAACCGCGTCAAGCGGATTTACCTTTCCGTTCCCGAAGTGAATGTGATTATATCAGCCTCATCATCGAATCTGGCCGGAATTGATGGTTGTGGTCGTGGGCGTGGTCGGTCGTTCATGTCGTTTTGGTGTCATTAGTGGTCATTCCAAAAATCCATCTCGCCTTTTTGGAAATTAGGAAAGAAATGAGAAAAAGGATCGAGGGACTGAATCTAAATTCGTTGATAATGTATGCTATCGTTGTGGAATGAAGGGCCATTGGTCGCGTGCACGTCATCTGTCGTACGCCGAAACATTTTGTTGATCTCTATAAGGAGTCATTGAAGCGGAATGAAAGGAGTGGAAACAAATTTCATCGCGGTGTATTGCCAGGTAGTTTGATGATTTTACTAATCTGAATCTAATGATTTCTTTATTCGACGAGGAAGACAATATTCTTTAGTTTAATCGATAGAAAAAGTGCCTAAGGATGATCATATTATCTTCGTAGAGATAAATGTTTATATTATCAATAACTACATATTTAATGTTTATGAATGCATGCTTAAGTAATTATTATAATAAATACCTTTTCATCATTTGTGCGTTTTTTTTATGTTTATCTTTATATTTATTTATTTTTGTTTTGACACATGTCGACTTCTCAATGAAGAATATGAAATTATCACTAAAGAAGCGATTTCTTTGATGATGCAAGCTGTTTGCCTCATAGATAGTCTGGCATTTTTGTATACTTAAAATTTGACATATTTCTCTTACTTAAAGGCGAACAACAAGTGTTAAAGTAAATTTTATGTCTGAAACTAATTGAAGGCTGCAGGAAGAGCTCATATCATATTGCCTAAAGGAGCAAGCTTGTGATTGAAGAAGCCTTATATTATGAAAGTCTCAACGAAATGCGAGTTTCAAAAAGATATTCGCAAGAATGGATATCATATTGAGACTACAAACGAAGGCAATGTCGAATATTTGTGCATTACGACTATTGTTTATGGAAAGAAAAGTGTGTTGGAAAGATTATCAGCATTTTGTTCTGGCCTATACTACACTAATATTAGCAGTATTGAGGCACATGCAATAGTTAACCGAGTTAACTAATTATAGTAGATTTATAATTTGGCATATCGGTTAGGTCATCCGGTTCCATTATGATCACGAAGGATTATAGAGAATTCATATGGGCATTCATTGAAAAATAAAAAGATATTACTTGAATGAATTCTCATGTGTTGCTTGCTCTCGAGCAAATTAATCATTAGGCCATCCTGGCTGAATTGGGATTGAATCCCTATATTTAGGCATTATACATGAAAGCGATATTTGTGAGACTATACAACCATCCTAGTGGACCATTTTAAATACTTTATGGTTTTAATTGATGCCGACTAGATGGTCACACGTTTTCTATTATCGGCTTCGTAACTTGGCATTTGCGAGATTACTAAGCTCGACTAATTGAGCCCTACGAGCTCAATTTCGGACAATCCCATTAAAACTATAAGACTTGACAATCTTTGGTGAATTCACTTCTCAAGCATTCGTGATTATTAATTGCCGTGAAATAATCATTGAACATCTATAACACATGTTCATACTCAAATGGTGCTTGCATAATCATTTATAAAAAAGCGAATTCAATTAATTGAGACCATTACTTATGAGAGCAAACTTCCTATATATCTACATGGGGGCATGCTATCTTACATGCATGTGCGGTCGCATAAGGCCCATAAGTTATCATGAATTCTCCCCATTACAATTGGTTCATGGTGGGAACCAAATATTTCTATCTCACAATTTTTGGATGTGCGGTTTATATTCCAATTACCCACCACATACTTTGAGATGGGACCTGAGAGTTAGGAATATTTATGGGTATGAATCTCCATCTATTATTAAATATCTTGAACCATCTACGGAGATTTATTTACGGCTTGCGCTTTCTTGGGTGTCATTTGATGAAAAACTTTGACATTAGGGAGAAACTAGCGGTAGTAGTGCTTGGAATGAATTATCATTGTCCCACTTTATGATCTCGAGAATGAAACAATGTGACGGGAAGTTCAAAGATAATTCATTTACAAAACTTAGTAAGTCAAGCGCGGACGCATTTGCTGATCAAAGAGTACACCAACCGCAAATGCTCTATTCGATTGTTGTTCTGAAGGACAACTTATTACGCTAATGAGATAAAGGGACTGACTCAGCCTTGATGAGCACAATCGGTTCCGAAGATACAAATCCTAAATGAAATGAAAAGGAGCAAGGGATACAAATGACCAAGTTGAGGGTAAATAATGACCAAGAAATTTCCCGATAAAACTCCGGATGAGTCGGTTTCAAGAGAATAAGGTACTAGATTGATGGAAATGAAGAGATCTCTATTAATTATGTTATGACTGGGAAACGATGGAACCTAAATGAAATAATCGTCGACGATATTTTTGCATATCATGTTGCGCAAAATGTTGCAAATGAAAATGAGGATCTGGAACCAATGTCTATGGAAGAATGTAGACATCGAAGATTAGCCCCGAATGGAAGAATATAGATTGTAATTAAAATCGCTAGCTAGCATAAAGTTTTTGGACACATTGTCTGACGCCTTATGGTATAAAACTGTAGGATATAAATGGGTTTCGTGCAGCGAAATGAGAATCATGAAGTTGTTAGGTATAAGCACGATTAGTTTGCCCGAGGGTTCTACGAACCAGGTGTTGATTATGAGAAGACATATTCTCTGTGGTGGATACCCACGACTTTTCGATTACTAATTAGTGGTTTGTGAAAAACTTGAAATCGCGTCTCATGGATGTAATCACCAGCCTACTTAATAAGGCTCACTTGATAATGACATTTATATGAAAATCGGAAAGTTACGAGTTGCACGACAGGTATGATAACCCGAGAGGCTTTATTCAATAAAGCGCAAGGTCTCTATGGCTTAAAGCAAGCGGGGCCATTATGTGGTATAATCGCTTAGCGAATACTTGTTGAAACAAGGTTATAATAATGACCTATTAGTCAGTGTCTGTTTTATAAAAGATATCAGTCACAATTTGCTTGATAATTGCGGAGTATATGTTGATGATTTAAACATCATCGGAACTCTGAAAAGAGCTTAGCTGCAAATTACTAAATTAGAATTTGAAATGAAGACCTTGAGAGGAAACGAATTTTGTCTTGGCTTGCAGGTCAGACATCTCAAGGATATTTTATCCACTAATCTACTTATATATCAAAGATCCTTAAAGGGCACATATGGATAAGACACACACCGTTAAATTGCTCCGGAATTAGTTTGTGAGATCACTTGAAACTATTAGGATCTTTTCGACCCTAAGGAAATGATGAAGCGCGGTCTGAGTACCATATCTGAGTGCCATGGAATTTTTAATGTATCTTGCTAGTCACACTCGACCCCGATATATCATTCTTGCATTAAATCTATTAACAAGATAGTTCTTCCTCTGAGAAGACATTGGACGGGGTTAAACATATTTAGATATCTTAGAGCCTGATGGATGTATGGGTTTATATTATTCTCTTTCGTCCAGTCGCGGATTGGTAGGTTATGCAGTCTGGGGGTTTTTGTCCGTCCCTCATAATGGACGATCACAAGCCAGGTTATGTCTTCCTATATGGTGCTTGCTATATCTTGGCGTTCCACCAAGCAAGCAATTCTGACCCACATCATCCAAACCATGCGAAATCCTAACAATTCATGACAAGCGAGAATTGTTTGGCTTAGGTCGATAATCAATCATATCCATAAACATAGGTTGTCTTATCAAAGAGTACCAACAATTTTGTATAGAGATATTATAGCATCGTAAGCGCAATTGGTGGGATATATCAAAGGTGATAGAGCGTAGCACATATCCCAAAGTGTCTTTACGCATGATATTCAAGAGCGTGGTGTTATGGAGTATTCAACAAGTTCGATCTAGTGATAGCAGGCGATATATTTACAAAACACGCCTACAAAGAAATTGAGAAGAACTAGTATCCCGAAAATTATTTCTGACGGCTCAGCGGTCTTAGAGATGAGAGATGTAGACAAAGGGAGCGAAGCATTGTACACTCTTTGGCGATAATCTTCTTCTCTCATTGATTCCTTTCTTTCTTTTCTTCTTCTTGACAATGTATTTCCCCCGAATAACGGGATAAAATTATGTACTCTTTTTCCTCCGCTAGGGTTTTCCACGGGGTTTTTACTGTAGGTTTTAATGAGGCATATTCTTCGCTAATGGTCATTCGGCCCAGAGTGTTATAAATGTGAATGACCACATGCATATGGAAAATAGTTATGAACTTAGCCAGGTTTATTAATGAATCCACAGATTCATGTCACAACAATGAATCCTGTAGATTCGTATTGAATCATTAATAAGGTTAATGTATCTTATCATTTGAGAAGCCTATAAAAGGGTCTTCACCCTTTGTTGAAAGAGATCATCAGAAATAAGAATTCTCTCATCTTCTGCCTCTCACTCTCATGTGCTGACTTTCTCTCATTCCCTCACTAACTTCAACTTTCTCAAACATTGGGATCATTTGGTTTACAACATAAACATTTTTTTCTCTAATTTTTTTCTTCCGTTTTTTTTAGTAACAAAAATAGAGACTTAAAGTTTGCCCCTCTCACCCACTTAATTATGCTTACTTCGATTTTGGCTATAAATTAAACTGCATACTATTTTCCCACCTACGAAAACAAAGATTGTAAACGGAGAAATTACGAAGCCTAGCCTCTTGGTAATCTCAAGAACTTCTAAGAAAAATTCATCCAGGATCGTAGATGAGCAGTGAAACACAGCCCCTTGAGAGGGTGAGCGGTGCGGAGTCATCTCCTTGGTCGACGCGATCTCTTGGTAAAGGAAATCCACAAGGCTTGTAGCGAGTGGGGAGTTTTCCTTCTCAAGGATCATGGTATATCTTTTGGATAGATAGAAAGTTCTGACCAGGTTGGGATGGAATTGCTGCGTAACCTCAGGAGGAGAAGGAGAAGTATGCAAATGACCCTTCAATTGGTAAGTTTGAAGGGTATGGAACCAAGATGACTAAGAACCTTGATGAGAAGGTAGAGTGGGTTGATTTTTTTTTCCATATCATGTCTCCACCTTCTAAGGTGGACTATCAGATATATTGAATCTCTGTTGTCTCACGTAAATCAATCCCCATGCAGGGTTGCATGTTTTTGCTTAATTTTATCCATTTTCATATCTATGTTGGAAACCAGGCCTCACAACATCAGTATTTTGTTCCGTATCCATCCATTTCCGTTGCCGGAACCATTTGGTGAAAGGGCTTCAATCACAAGTTGAACTGTTTTTCCAAAAACACTTTTTTATTTTATAAAATTAACAATATTTTATATGCTTTCTTAAGTGGTAGAAGAATTAATATATTTGAAGTTTGCTAGCATCACGTTCAACTATTACCGATCATAATTATAATATATTCTTATCATTATGACCGAATCATGTTACTAACAATCTTCCTATTATCATAACTTAGCTTTAGGCTCCTTTGGAACCCGAATCATAACATGCTTTAAGGCCCTTTGAACTGCCTGCTTTATCTTGAAAATTATAAAAGAAAATTAAATATAATCAAAATTTTACAAAATTTTAAATTTCTTAGTTTTTATGTAATAGAGAACCAAATAAAATGATTTTGAATAAACATATACAATTAATTTATCAAGTTTAAATCTATTTTTATTTTCCAAATTTTATTTCTTCAACTTTTTTCCTCTTTTGTTTTCTTTCTTTAGTACTTTATAGATTTAAACTGAGCCTTATATTTATTTGGTTCCATTAAATCAGTTATGTTTTTCGTAACAAAAATAATGGGAAAAATAATGAGAACATTCAGAACCAAAGGTGTATCCTGTGTTTGATTGTTTTCCTTGCTTTTCGTAAAAGAAGCAAGCTAAAAATGTAACCAATTACTAATCTTCTCAGTGAAAAAGGTGAGGTAGAGGTGAGATGGTATTTCACAATAAATTGTTTATCAAAAAGATCGATGTTTAATTTAAATTATATATATATAAATATAAATATGACTAGTACTTTGAAGAGTGAGTAGATATATAGTTAGAAGTTCCACTGGACGCTTCTGTGGAAGTCACGTAAGAATACAAGAGGAAAGTAACAGAGTAGGTCATTGAGCCGTCTCGTAGGGGCTTTGCCTGGGGCAAGGTCCCAAATCATATGGGCGGTGATGTGAACTTGAACTTGAAATGAAGATCAATATGTATCCGCCATTCCCATACCGAATCGTTTCGAGCTCGAACTCACACGCATGTCCGCTCTCACCCTACTGGCCCCCAATGATACTCCCAAGCCCCGGCATGGAAAGACAATAACCGGGCTGTTGTTGATTATTTCAAAATGCTCTTCTTTGTCCATGTAGGAGATCAAATTGAGGTAAAAACGTAATTGATTTTTGAAAATTGGTCAGAACGCTCGTTGACGCCTCAAACCCAGAGTCCCACACCACCGTCAACCTACGGAAACTTGTGAGTCTCATATCATGAGACCCATACATTATAAAATGACCCAATAAAACATCATCCATACTGCCCATACAAGCTACAAACCATACATTTCTATAGATCCAAGAGTTATTATATCACTTTAATACAAACATATATTAAAACCGGTCTGCTCTAATATATACACAAGACATGAATCAAGGCCACAAATCCGCCCGCTTCACAATCCCTACGAAGGAGCTGGCCCGCCCATACCGTCCCGTACCAAAGTGGGTCCCAGATCTGGTGAACTAACGCCCAAGAGATAAATCCTGCGGCTACTTCCCACCTAGGTGCACACAAATGATCATTTCAATAAATAAACCAACAACCAATCCTGCACATATAAGATCCTATCCCCGAAAAAAACTACATGCATGTATGAGACAACACTCTACATGCCCCATGTACCGGGTCAACCTCCACCCACCACTCAAATGCAAGCTAATGGGAATCAACACAGAGTCGGGCCCCGACTCTCATCTCACAACCTATGGCCATGTGGATATAGTTATATTTAATCGCTTTCACGCCTTCGGGCAATGTAATCCTTCTCCCGGTTCTCACCGCGGGTCTCTTACAAACTCCAACATTTTTGGGCTTTCACCGATGGATACGCTGTCTAACCAGGTTTTCAGGCTTTTCACCTGAGGGGGGTGTCTATCCCCTACTTGCTACACCTGACATTATTCGTTATCAATTTTCATTTAACACTCGTGAATCCAATCGATTCTGGTCCATCTAAAGTTTCACACGATTCAAGACCAAACGCAAAGGTCGAATCAAGACTATGTACACACACCCATGTAATGGGGTGTTGCCGCACACCAATGCAATGCAATTTGTGCCATTGCACTCAAACCCATGACCAATGTATGAAGACCTCTACATGGACATTCTACACCGTACACTATGTGTGTGCTATGAACACTCATGTCTAATGCACACAACATTTCACATATTTAGTTCAACATCAACATACATGCAGTCATGTTAATATTCCCACACACCAAATCGCGATGCATCACATAAGCATGCACTACATCTTTTCTATCATTCAGTACATTCATGTCAACACATCATTCAAGCATGTATTAACATAATTCCAACCATTACTTAGGCAAGTAATTCCATAATTCATATTCCCTGCCGAGGACATAGTATGTCACTATACAACCCAATGCATATAATTATTTCCATCTTTATCCCACATAATTTCACATATTCAGCATGTTATTCAATTTATGGCAAGAACACACATTAGCCATTCCCGACCATAAATCCGGCCATGCTTGGCCTCAAAAATAATCTGGACTTAGTTCAAAAAGTCCAGTTTTTGTAAATACCATACAAAACATCCAACACGCACTCGTCGCACTACACGCAATTTACATTTTACGACAAACCCGATTCCAAAATAGAAGTTCCAAACCGTAACGGACCGCTCTCAATCGTCTCGTGACCTGTACTCCCAATGCAACAAATTTCACGCTTTGACTAAGAACTTTATTCTATTAAATTTTGGACTCAACGAGATTTCTGTAGAGTCCAAGAACTTGCAAATTAGAGTTCGGAAGGGAAAGTTATGGCCGTCCGAAGTTGATGCGACCGACTCACAAGGGTGTGCGGAAATTTGGGCACACCCCCATTTGTCATTATGCTTGGGATTTTTGTTGTCCCGGAACACAATGTTTGGTTTTGGACAGTCCCGAAACCTCATGAAACCAGCCTTTGACCATCACACAATCACAACCGAACCACACACATCTTAAATTCACCCTGAAATAGGGCGAAACCGTTAGGCCATTACGTTGCCCCTTGGCATAAAATAACCAAAGTAGGAGGAAAACTACCTTTTGTAGTGCAGTTCCGAGTTCTTTGCTGTCTGGGTCTGCTCACTACGTGATACTCCTTCCTTTTCCTCTTTCTTTTTCCTCTCTTCCTCTTTTTTCTTCTCCTCTTTTCTTCTTCCCTTTTCTTTTATTTTCCTTTATTTCTCTTCTCCTTTCCTCCCTTTCTCTTTTCCTTTCCTCCCTTTCTCTTTTCCCTTCCTCCTCCTTCTCCCTACGGCTTCACTAACCGACCGGGAGCCCCATGTCGCCCGACACACCTCGTTGCCCCGAAATACGCGGGAAATTCCAACTATCTCGTATCCAACCGAAATTCGACCGGCAGCTAGATTATGCGTGGACGCATTTCACGAGTAACTGTGGTCGCCATCCGAGATCTAGAAAAATCCCAAATTTTCACCGGACTATTTTTGATAAATTACCATTTTGCCCCCCTTTTTTTTTTGAAACATTTAAATTTAAAATTTTCACGGGTTTTACACTCTCCCCCCCTTAAAATAATTTCGTCCCGAAATTTTCGCATACATACCCATTCAAACACATGCATATGCAACAGTCATTTGAAACATTAATGACTAGAAAACGCACCTTCCCCATTGAACAAGAAGGGATAGTTGGCGCGCACGGTGTCCTCGCGCTCCCATGTCGCCTCCTCGACTCCTTAGTGCTGCCACAACACCTTTACAAGCCTCACGGTCTTCCCACGCAAAACCTGCTCCCGGGCTATCGACATGATACGCACCGTCCCTCCGAAGGTCCCATCCGCATCAACAACAAGCTCGCCCAATCCACTATATGAGCTGGATTCGGAGCCGCACTTCCGCAGCATATGTATGAAACACCTCATGAACTCTCTAAAACTTGGCGGCAACGCCAACCAATACAAAGAATCGCGCCACCTCTCGAGTACTTCGAATGGTCCAACGTACCAAATACGCCTTCCCTCGCTTTGTCGAACTGATCACTCTCCTTAGGCATCACTCAAGAATACATGATCACCCACCCGAACTCTAGAGGTCGCCGCCGTATATCGTAACTCTTCCGCCGGCTCCGAGCCAAGGAGATCGCCCGATCATACCCACCTTCTCCGAGGTGTGCTCCAATCAAATTCCGTAATTGACGGAGCTCTTTCCACCTCCGTCCAACATATCGGGTGATCGACTGTGGCCTCCCATTGAGAGCCTCATAGGCGCCATCCGAATACTGCTCGATAACCGCATCGTAGTGAATCTCTACCAAGGGAAAGTGCTCCTCCCAAATATAATTCTGAGATCCAGACGATGCTCGCAAAGATGTCCTCTATAATCTGAATAGTCCACTCTAATTGACCATCCATCAGACGATGAAAAGAGGTACTCATCGATAGCTGTGTCCCCATGGCCTTCTGGAAACTCTTCCAGAACTGAGCCATAAACCGAGGATCTCGATCCAATACTATGGAGACTGGTACTCCATGCAACAGTACTATCTCCTATATATACAACATGCAGAATTCCTCCAGTGTGAAGGTCATATGCACGGCCAGAAAATGTGCCGACTTGGTGAGTTGGTATACTATAACCCACACCGCATCATACTTCCGCGATGTCATTGGCAAGTGAGTCACAAAGTCCATCGTGATGTGCTCCCACTTCCACTCTACCATCTCCAATGGCTGGAGTAGCCTTGCTGGCCTCTGGTGCTCAGCTCAATTCGCCAGACGTGAGATACCGTCGGACAAAATCCCCGACATGCTTCTTCATCCCCGCTCCAGAATATCGGGGCGACAGGTCACTTATACATCTTCGTACACTGATGCATAGCGACCAGAGCAATGGAACTCCCCGAGGATCTCCTCCTAAAATCCGCCGACCGGGGGACTACAACTCATCCCCTATAATCGAAGACTACCATACGTGAATGGCCCAGCCGTCCGTCGACCGATCAGACTCGGTCCTTGATGGACACTAGCTCAGCTCGCCTCGGGACTTATCACTGCCGCAGAGGCCAGCAGCCATCGTGACCGCAAGGTACCTTGAGCCTGCTCATCGTACTGTAATCTGAACTACCCCACTGTCTCGAGCATCCGCCACTCCCGAGAAGCTATACTAGCCAGCACTCCCCGTGACTTCTGGCTGAGTGCATCAGCCACCACATTTGCCTTACCGGGATGGTAATCGTAATCCTCCAAAAACTCCATCCACCTACGCTGCCTCATGTTGAGTTCTCGCTGCGTGAAGATGTATTTAAGACTTTTGTATTCAAAACATTCGAACTCGCCACCATACGTATACCGACGCCAAGCCTTCAAGGAAAAGACAATGGCCGCTAACTCCATATCGTGTGTAGGGTAATTTTGCTTGTGATTCTTCAACTGCCGAGAACCATAGTTACAACTTTCCTGACCGCATTAGAAAATGATCTCAAATCTCGTCCTTCGAAGCATCAGAGTACATTGAGTACCTCTGTCCCCTTTCTGGGACTATTAGAATAAGAGTCAAGTGTTTCTTCAATTCCCGAACGCTCGTCACATGAGTCATCCCACACACAAACTCACCTCCTTCCGGCCTGAATCTCGCCAAAAGAGCTACTAACCGGAGAAATCCTCTATAAACCTCCTCAGACACTCCTACCAATCCCAAGAAACTGTGTATCTCAAAGACTGACTTCGGTCTCTTCCAATTCATCACAGCCTTAACCTTCCCAGGGTCCACTGACATGCCTGAAGATGACACCATGTGTCCCAAGAAACCCACCTCAACAAGCCAAAACTCGCACTTACTGAACTTGGCATACAACTGATGATCTCTCAAAAGTCGTAGTACGATTCTCAAGTGATCCTCATGCTCCACCTCCGACTGGGAGTAGATCAAGATGTCATCAACAAAGACCACCACAAACTGATCTAAATAGGGCTAGAACACCCTATTCATGAGATCCATGAATGCTGCCAGTGCATTAGTCAATCCAAAGGGCATCACTGTAAACTCAAAGTGCCCATACCGTGTCCTGAACCCTGTTTTAGGGATGTCTGCCTCCTTAACTCTTAATTGATGGTAACCAATGAGAAGGTCTATCTTGGAGTAGACTCGCGCCTCTCACTGGACAAACAAGTCATCAATCCCTGTGAATGGATACCGATTTTGATTAACCCTATTCAATCGTCTTATAATCGATGCATAGTCAAGACCATCCTTCTTCTTCGCAGAATAACCGAGCGCCATGGCGGCTTACTCGTCTAATGAAACCCTTGCCCAAGTAGCCCCGATCTGTGACCTTGAGCCCTCGCAATTCAACCGACGCCATTCTATGCGGAAGTTCACATCCCCGCGGAGGTAAGCCCTGTGAGCTCGTCGAAAACATCCGTACTAGCAAACCACCCGAGGTAGACTCATCTTATCCCACTGGGCCTGCAGGTTAGCTAGCTAACCCACAACTACACGTTACTCCGTGAATCGTATTGGCGCATGGTGAAGCATCATGCCTATTCTCGAAACACAACACAAATACCGCCCGTGTGTGTTAAAAGAACTCTCATACCTGGGCCAATCTATGACAACCCAATGTGCCTTCAACTAGTCTATCCAGAGGATGACCTAACTCGATATGTTCATGACCTCAAGATCCACCGTGAGTGTAATCCCTGAGACCCTAACTCACATCCCGACATATTCCCATAAATTCTCGCCTTGAACTCAGGGGAGAAATCACATGCAGTGGCTCGTCTAAGGTCTCAACCTCTAAGCCTAATACTCTCACACAAGATGCAGCAATAAAGGATTGCGATGCACCTGAGTCAAATACCACCCTTGCCCATATGCGAAAGAGTAGAAACGTACCCTGAATCACTGACTGATATATTGCCTCGGGCCAGGAGTAACCTATTGTGAAAAAGCCCCGAGTCCCCCGGGGGCACTAACCAGGCCCCGTCCCCCGCCTCGACCCATAACCCGCATCTCTAGCTTGTCCGTGCAAGAGGAGGTGCTCGCACAACACTGGGACTGACACTCGCTTCTATGACCCGCACCGAGGGCAAGAGGAATAACCGTGTCCGCGCCGTCCTATTGGATGACCGGCACCCGCTGCAGGCCGAACCCCGGGATCCTTGGCTCTAGGGCAATCCCTTCATATGTCTAGGCCGATGGCGTAATAACAAACCCGTTCCGCTTGATCGGGAGCCTTAGCCCGAATCTTACCCCTATGGTCGCGGCCTCAAGCCTGGGCTTCTTTCCGAATCCAGAAGCAGACCGACTCCTCCTTGCCACCGCCACATTCGCATCTTGATGCCTGCGGCGTCCCCTATCTCTCGCTCAATGATCGTGCCGGTGACCGACCATCGAGTCCATATCTTGTAGGTTATGTCCTACAATCTTGCACCGAATGGACAACTTCAGCCCATCCTTGAACTTCCTGACCTTGACCGCATTAGTGGCCTCATAATCATCCCCAAAACGTGCCAACTTTGTGAATCCAAGAGACGAGCACATTCATCGTCCCTCGTCTTCGCCAAGGAACTTTTCAGCCTTCGCATGTCTAGCGTAGCTTCCAAAGTACTTCCCCATGAATAGTCCGTTAGCAAATCATCCCATGCTATAGTCTCCAAGTCCCCCGAAGTCGTGGACCCACTCCCACCGTGACTGGGACTCACCTCAAGATGGAATGAAGCCAGAACCAGAGTAGTATCCTCGGTGTGATATCCATAGCCCTAGAACACCTCCCATCCGACGCAACCCATGGCTCCGCTCACCGGGTCCTCCTCCTCGGTGAACGCCGAGGATGAAGTGACTCTCCCTGAACCCTGTGAGGTTACTGGCACCTCCCTGACCTCTAGCTACATTAGCCTATGCATGAGTGGTTATTGCAGCACCCATGGCCTCTATGGCGCCCGTTGATAAAAAATGTGTGGCGGTCACCACGCCCCGACGTACCCCACGCCCTCGCCCCTACTTGCCATCTACACAAGTCAAACAACAAGTTTAGAATCATTTTAGTGTCCTAATATTACCAAGACATGTCGAATTAATAGTGTGACTCCAATATCTCAACCATCCGTTCGCTTCCCAAACTCCCTAAGGTTACGCTTTTCAACCCTAGTGTTCTGCAGATTTCCTACATACATCCTACCACGTATATAATTCACATAATTTGTAACACATAATCACGCACATACAATCAAAGCATATACAAGAAAACACACAATGCATGATGTGATTCAGACCGCCCAGGCTCCTGTGCAACCTCCTACCTGTAATCTTCATAACAAACTATGATTAGGATATCAATTTCCCAAGCACTAGGTAATTCTAACCCAAGCTTCGACACCAAGTTATACCAAGCTGTGATGCTCTTATACCTTAATGACCATGGCCTAAGCCTAAGTCCCTAAAGCCCTAGGTACTCGTGTACCTATGCTCTGATAACAAGCTTTGATGCCCCAAAACCTGGGGGTCCTATTGACCACCGACAACCTGAGGAAACCTGTGTGTCTCATATCATGAGACCCATACATGAGTAAAATGACCCAATAGGGTCCATCATCCATACTCGTACATACAGTTACAAAACTATACATTTCTATAGATCCAAGAGTTATTACATCACTCTTAGTACAAAACATATATTAAAACTGGTTCGTTCTAATATATACACAAAACATGAATCAAGGTCATAGTCCGGCATGCTTCAGGTAATCCCTACTTAAGGAGCACGCTTGTCTGCACTGTCTCCGTAATTGGCCCCAGACTGAGCGGGGGTCCCACGACGGGGTGAGCTAACGCCCCAATAGAGATAAATCCCACAAGGGCTACTCTCCCACCCAGTAATATGCAAATGATCATTTCACAGTCAAACCAACAACCAATCCGTGCATACATGTTGTCCTATCATGGAAAAAAAAAAACTACATGCATGTATGAGACGACGCTCTACATGCCCCCATGTATCGGGTCAACCTCCGACCACGGGTCTCACCACGGGTCTCTTACACCCTTCGACATTTTTTGGGCTTTCGCCGATGGATACGCTGTTTAACCAGGTTTTCAGGCTTTTCACCTGAGGGGGTGTCTATCCCCTACTTGCTACGCCCGACACTATTTGTTTTCCATTTTCATTTAACACGTTGGAACTCAATTGGACTTCGTCCCATTCCAAAGTCCACACGATTCAGCATCAAACGCAGTGCCAAATCAGTACCATGTACACACACCCATGTAATGCGGCGTTACCGCACACCAATGCAATGCAATTTGTGCCATTGCACTCAAAACCATGACCAATGTATGAAGACCTCTACATGGACATTCTAATAATCGTACATGATGTGTGTGCTATGAACACTCGCGCTAATGCACAATATTTCACATATTTAGTTCAACATCAACATACATGCAGCCATGTTAATATTCCACATTCAAATTCCAGACATCACAAAAGCATGCACTACATCTTTCTATCATTCGGCCTATCTTGTGTCAACACATCATTCAAGCATATTAACATAATTCCAACCATTACTTAGGCAAGTAATTACAATTCATATTCCCTGGCCGAGACACATGATGTCGCCATAAAACCCAATGCATATAATTATTTCCATCTTTATCACACATATATCACATAATTCTCACATATTCAAGATGTTATTCAATTTATGGCAGAATTAACATACATATTCCCTACTATAAATCCCATGCTTAGCTCATAAATAATATGGACTTAGTCCAGAAAGTCCAATTTTTGTAAATACCACACAAAACATCCAACACGCACCCGGCTTCCCACGCTCCCCAAGCATTTCACATAAACCGATTCCAAAAACATAAGTTCCGAAAACCAGAATAGACCATTCCTTAAATGTCCGTGACCCAGACCAATGTTCAGCTCACGTTTTGGCTGAGCACTTTATTCTATTAAATTCTAGACTCAACGAGCTTTCCTTAGAGTTCAAGAACGTGCAAATCGGAGTTCGGACGGGAAAGTTATGGCCGTCCGAAGTTGTTGCGACCGATTCACAAGGGTGTGCGGAAATTTGGGCACACCCCCGTTTTCCATTATGCTCGGGATTTTTGTTGTCCCGGAACACAATGTTCGATTTTGGAAAGTCCCGAAACCTCATGAAACTGGTCTTTGACCATCACACAATCACAACCGAACCACACACATCTTAAGTTCACCCTGAAATAGGGCCAAACCGTTAGGCCATTATGTGGCCCCTAGGCGTAAAATAACCAAAATAGGAGAAAACCTACCTCTTGTAGCACAGTTCTAAGTTCTTTTCCGTCTGGGTCTGCTCACTACGCGACACTCCTTCCTTTTCCTCTTTCTTTTTCCTCTCTTCCTCCTTTTTCTTCTCTTTTTTTCTTCTTCCCTTTTCTTTTCTTTTCCTCCCTTTCTCTTTTCCCTTCCTCCTCCTTCTCCTTACTGCTCTACGAACTGAATTGGAGCTCCCATTTTATAGCCTCTAAAGGTACCATGCATGTTGACACATGGCATGCCATGTGTCACACATGCATGCCTTTACCATGCATTGTGACACATGACTTGCCATGTGTCACTCACATGGCTTGCCATGTAAGACCCGAGAGCAATTTTTCAAAATGGCAAATGATAATTTTGGTAAAAATTCGAAAATTTTCTAGATCTTGGATGATGAAACGGACTTCACCGTTGGAATCGTCTCGCGAAATCTAGCTACCAAGTCGAATTTCGTGGAATTCAAAGACAATTGAAATTTCACGTTTTTCTAGACATCGGGTGTTCGAGTGCCGTAAAACGGCATGTGAGAGACATGTGACATGACAAAAGTCACCTACTACATGTACCCATGTGACACATGTTGCATGATTAGAGAGAGGATGAGATGAATGGCTTAGATTAAGCCATGTGTCGAAAATTAAGACAAAAGGACAAGATGGGAATTAATGGAAAGTTTAATAAGAATAAGACAAGGATGAATAGTTATCTTCTCCACCAATTTGAAGACAAAAAACGTTCAGGGGCTGGAAAGGTGTAGAAAGTTGGGTTTTGAAATTTTAGAGAGAGAGAGCTACTTCTTGTAAGACCCGAGACATTCCACTTCGAAAGGGCAAAATCATAATTTCGCCATAAAATTGTAATTTCGGCAGTAACCGTAATTTATTCTCTTTCTAGGATCTCGGATGATCTAAACGGATTTTACCATTGGAATCATTCGCTAAATCGAAGGCTAGCACGTCGATTCTCGTCGAATTCCGAGACAATGAATTTACATTGCGCCTTCGAGGCATCGTGATTTCGCAAATCGTAGAACGACATGCGACGGAAGTCACATATAACACGTACTCACGTACATAAGTGGCATGAGTGTGAGAAATGACAAAATGACAGCCGAGATAGTGCCGAATGTCAAACTGGAAAAGAAGGGACATAGATGTCATACACAGGAAAAGTTTAAATGATAATATGCCAAAATTGTAATAGTGTCTTCTTCTTTAAAATGAGAAGACCAAAAACGTGAAGGAAACTTAAAAGGTCCAAGAGCGATTTTGCCATTTCTAGAGAGAGAAGTAGATCCTCTCTCTAGAATCGCGGGAGATCCGAGCGCCTGCAGCCTCTGACAAGAAGAAAGCCGCCTCTATGTGGAGAGGGCTTCAGGTGTCGAATTTGGAGGAGTTTTGACAAACTCCGTGAGGTAGGGCTTCTCCCTTACTTGCTTTTATTCTTTATTTAAGTAATGGTTAATTTTTGAGTCGAATGAGGCCGTGAGGGGTTGCTGACGGTCCCAAAACTTGGGACCGAATTGTTGGAATTTTTTTGAGATTTTTTAACTGTCCGTGACAGTCCAGAAATTTAGTGGGCTGCTTGTGTTGAAATTATGCATTAAAATGTATGCTTGATATGAAAAAGGCCGGAATATTATGAAATTGTCTACAAAGTGAACCGACAATTGGTGATTTTTCGGGGAATAAATCTCGAGGGTTTTAATATTCCCGAGAATAGTGTTCACAAAATAATTTTAGTGAAATAATGTGTTTGGTTGAGTAATTCAAATCGAATTGCTCGTGTTTGATCATTAGCCCATGTGAGCTAATTTTGATGTGATGAAATGCATAATTACATAACATGATTGTGTGATTGAATTTTATGTAATATATGCATGTTTATATATTACATGTGACATAGATCAGAATAGGAATTGGCATCATGCATTCCATATGCACTGGAGCACCCTAGGATGATAGGAGTGAGTGCATGAGGTGAGTCTAGAGAAAATGGTTTCGAAGGGTTGTCTAAAACTAAATATGATCGGAGGGTAGTCCATACTAAAGAAAATATCAACCGTCTGAGACTACTCCAATTGATATTACGGAGGGTAGGTCCACAACACATCAATCGGGTCGGAGACGGTCCAATTGATATATACACATCGGAGGGTTGTCCACAAACAAATAAATATAATAATTCTCATACGAGGCTTAGGCGAGTGTGAGGGAGTCCTGTATGACCTGCACGAGATGATCAGTTAGACATTCAAGTAGGATCATGCATTTTCTTAAATGTGTGTTTATTTTGGAGCATTGCATTGCACTTAGGTGGAGAGTAGCCCACTTAGGGTGATTCCACTACTGAGCATTAGCTCACCCTGGTCGTATGATACTATTTACAGGCAGGAGCTATGACTCGCTTCGTCCTATAGACTGAGGGTTTAGAAGAGTTTGGACAGGGTTTGGGTTATGAAGTATTACATATTAGAATTGTTTTGATTTACAGGTTGTAAGAGGCATTTGAATTTTGAATTCATAGCTGGAGAAGTTGGATATATATACATTGTTATGAATATTGGTTTATGGGCCAAAGACCGCTTTAATCATAGATCATTGACTGCTTGGGATGTTTTATGCAAAGTTTTGTATTGGGTGAGCTCCCCTGCATAAAGGGAGAGACTATGCCCGATTTTCGTGAAAATGTCGGGTCGCCCGACATTCACAGTATTTCGCTGGCTGATCGCAGTTAACGGACTCTCGTGTTTTTGGGCTACACTTTCTAGATTTCCCGCCGCTTCGATCGCTTCGCTCGTCGGCTAAGAAGCAGCGTGTTCTACGCGACGAGGGCTACGCGTGGACACCGATTTGGTGGAGTTCCGACAACTCCAAGAGGTAGGGATCTTTTCCTACTTGGTTTATTCTTTGGCTAAGAGCCATTTTATGGATAAGGATTTGTTGAGGCCTGAAGGGCCGTGATATCGGTCTCAAAAGCTTTGAACCGAGTGGAGAAATCTCTAATTGTGTGGCCGTGAACAGTGCCAACCCGAGGGTTTCACTGTTCACGTGAATAGTTATGTGTGACTTTTGTGTTGTTGAGTGATTCAAAATGAATTGATTGTAATTGTTAATTAGCCCATGTGAGCTAATTTTGGTGTTATTGATGTGAATTTAATAATATGAATTGTGTGAATTAATTATGTTAATATATACATGTTTTATATATTAGCATGAGTTGTTGGAATTGGCATAATGCATTCCATATGCATTGGGGCACCCTAGAATATTAGGAGTGAGTGCATGACACGAAAATGAAAGAAAAGGAAAAATGTTTGTGAAAGGAATTTCGACGGAAGATTTTCCGGAGAATTGTGTTAGGAGATTGTCTAACAATTCACGCCCATGAATTGTTTCGGAGGGTTATCCAACAGATTTGCCTCGGAGGGTAGTCCAATGTATTTACCGAATCTCTATAGTAAGTTTTCAAGAACAAAAAGCTTTTGTTTTGAAAACTGGATATTTTACTCGCATTTGGCTTAGGCATGTGAGGGAGTCAGTGAGGACTCGAGACATGGATCAGTATGTAGACATTCAAGTAGGATCATGTATTTACTTGAGTGTGATTGTTTGCCATGACATGTGCACTTAGGTGGGGAGTAACTCACGTAGGAAATTATCACTACTAGGCTTTGCTCACCCTGTCGAGGGATCACTATTTCAGGTACAGGGAGTGTATAGGAGGATGACGCTCACTAGAGGTCGTATTTAGAAGAAAGCCGGTTTGTGGCTTTGGTAGAGACTTTTGTATAACATATATTAAAAATTGTAAATCTTAATATATGTTTGAATTAAGAGTGATTTCTTAACTCTTGAACTATGTTATATAGTTGATATATATATTGTGAGTATTGAGGCATGGGCCCAAGTGGCCATTTTACTACTGGGCGTGGACCCTATGGTGGTCATTGTAAACTGGCTGGGATAGGTTTTCAGACTAAGTGCAGCTCCCCGTACAAAGAGACTCTCGCCCGATTGTGGGCGGTGCTCAAGTTACCCGACATCCACGAGTATTCTGCAGGTTGACGGATTGTCAACGAGACACCCCAGTTTTGGGGCGTCACACCATGTGTCATCCACATGGTTCGCCATGTGTCATCCACATGGCTCGCCATGTGTTGCCCGACACCCGTTGCCTCGAACACATGGCAAACCATGTGTTGCCCGACGCCCGTTGCCTCGAAATACGTGAAATTCTGACTATCTCAAAATTCAACGAAATTTAACTGGGTAGCTAGATTTCGCGAGACGATTCCAACGGAGTAATCCGTTTCGTCATCCGAGATCTAGAAAAATCCCAACTTTTCTTCGGACTACTTTCGATAAATTACCGCTTAGCCTCTCTTTTTTTTTTTTTTGAAAAATTTAAATTTAAAATTTTCACGGGTTTTACAAGTTCACCATTTTGGGGCTTGTTTGTTTATAGTTTTTGTTTTGTCTTTTCCTTGTTTTTCAAAAATTGTAACAAAAAAAGTCCTAAGATTCGGGTAGGGCAAAAAACTGATAAATAATATTTGTAGGTGCTGAGCAATGGGAAGTACAAGAGTGTTCTCCATAGGAGTACAATGAATAAGGAACGAACTCCAGATGTCATGGGTCATGTGCACTACCCCATGATGCCAAGGATTCGCCTCTTCCGGAAATGGTCGGGATGAACAAAACCCATCCAAGTATTCAACCAAAACATATGCTGACTTCTGCTACTGCAAATTTAATAACCTTCCACAATAAGACTAATATATATATATGCTTCTATTATAAGCATGCATTTCTGCATTTGCATCTTTGGATCAGACTTTTGTTCTGTTATTTATTTCATCTGCCATCGCAATTTTTAATTTATTGTATGTTAATCAATAATGCAAATTATGGTTCATATATTGATGAGATAGTGCATTCAACTCTATCCAATTTTGGTTGAGAAGCTAGTCTTCCTCCATGGTGTCTCCCTTGTCTGACTAGTATCCCACGACATATTTAGTCTTTTCCCCCTTTTGAAGTTTTCTTTTTCAACATTGTAGTAATGTAAGCTATCTTGGTCTGAATCAACTTCTATTTCTCCATTATGATAAAGAAGAGGAGTTACACTGACAATGGTGTACACATCATCAAAACCAACCAAGATATCAAACCGGATGTTATATTCTTTAACCCATATTATATTGTTAGCATCCTTCAACATCCATATGTTCATCATTTGAGGAATTGCAAAGTTATCTACCAAGCATAGAAACTTCTCAACCCACAAAAACATGTAGTTTTCTTCATCATATGAATTAGGCTTAGGAAGAAAAATCATCCTAAAGTTTTCTTCTTCCAAATGGAAGGCAAGGATCAGCTCATAAATTGAAGAATTTCCACGTTTATCTGCTCTCGTAAGATAAAACACATTATTGACAAGTAGCACACAATTAGTGACAAGATAAGGGCAACATTGATCAATTACTTTCCGAGGACGAGAACTAGCTTCATCACCATTTGACAAAGTAAGAATTTCACACCCAATGTTATAACTAGAACTCGATGATCATTGCAAGGGGATGATGAACCCTCTACTAAGCTTACAAATTCTTTTGTGGCAGGGTTGTAAAGGTAGAAATAATTCTCAGAGACAAAACATATTAGACCATAGCTAGAAGGCAACTTGTCGATGTATTCTTCATCTATATGTTTTGTCAACTCTTTTCCTACCTTCCTTTCCAAGTCCATGGAGGTTCAATGAATAAATTGCCACTCATTGTCATTGCTCTTAGAGTCATTCATCTGTAGTATTTGAGGATTTTTTTTTCTTGATTTATAATGGTAAAAATCAATAAAAGTAGGATTTGAGATCAAGTTGCACCAATGTTTTGATACACACCTAAACTTGCACACATCTTTCACAAGAAGTCTTGTATAATGTCAAACTTATATCTCGAGGTTGTATATTCTTTCCTATTTTTGCTTTTGATGATTGATATATCACACTAGATTGTTTAATGGAAAGGCTTGACATGTTGTTTAACCTAGTAATGAAGAAAGTAAATGTGAGTTAAGTTAAATAAAATAAAATAAAATAAAAAAGTACGTGCTTATGAAACTTGAAGTATGAGTACCATTAATTGAAGAATAAATACTAGCTAGCTAATAAAAATTAGACTATTTGGATGTGTGCAAAAGCAACTTCACAAAGAAACAATACCTAAAATAACCACTGGGATCATCAAATATTGTTTTTGTAGAATACTAGATAATCGGATCTGCAATATATTATATTAAAAATCCAAATACTAGCTTTATGTTTGGGGTAGTTATGAATTGCAATTAAAGGGAAAAAAATCGTTAACACCGCTCTTTGGCTGTTGATTGCTGTCTCGCCATTGGAAAGTTAGACAAAAGTCATATGATTAATTTATGCATCCATATATTGTCTTATTTGATGTCAGCTAGAATCATTTTTGCTTTCATTTTCTATCAAACTACTTCAGCTATCTAGAAATAGAACATGTGCATAACTTTATCCTTAGTCACCCTTGTTGAGCCTAATTAGCCTATTTCTTTGTCGACTACACACTATCATTACAATAATTCCTCATTTGATAACCTCATATCTATAGTATGAGTGTCATCGATAAAATTATTATGAGCTATGACAAATTGGGGTAGATGGGTGGGGTATGATATAAAAAAAAGAAAAAGAAAGAAAGAAAGGAAAACCAAAAGGAAAATAGAAAACAAAAAAGGAATGTTGAGTAAGTTTGATTCGTGAATCCTCCTAATTTGAGTATCAAGTCCGGCGGGTGTTTTAACACACATAAGATCCTGGGGCAAGTCAATCGATGGAAGCTATTGACTAAACGCTCATTAAGGTTTGGGAGAAAGCTTAAGGAATCAAACATTACACTACTCATATATATAACCTTATATGTTTATATCAGGGATAAAAGGAGCATGGTGGGACAATGTCAAGCATCAAAAGAATAAGTTCGGGGGTGATGAGAAGTATTGGTGGAAGCTCAATGAAATTTAGAAGAAATGATACTATGTGTGAACTTTAGCTAGAAATTTTATTCTTTATTCCCGCCTCTAACTCACATACATTACAAACTTAAAAAGAATCTAATGATCCTAAGCATTTATTCAATCAACTAGCTAAGAGTAATATGAAAATGAGCCTATGGAGCTCTAAACATCCATTATACAGAGATCCATCATAAATAATCGCTTGCATAACTACACGGGTCGCAATGATTAGTTAGGCAAGACTTCAGATATACACATAAAGAGAGAATCAAAGCTAAGACAAATGAACTACGGGGTTAAAATTCACTCACCATGCAACCTTAAATTTTCTCTCCATACTAACAGATTATTCGAGATCTTTATACTATATCTAGCAATTTAAATCAAGTCAATACTCACTCTTTCAATTTCATTTTTATTCCTTCATTTTTATTCACTCTTATTTTCTTTCTTTCTTTTGGTCGAGCACTAGGAAAATATTAAGTTTATGGGTATTTGATAAGTGAATTTTATACTCATTTTATTGATATTCTATACTTGATTTTTGTAGTTCTCAAGGTTTTTTAAAATGTTTTGATGCATTTTATTTGATTTGGTAACTAGATCACCTTGAGAGCAATGACTTAAAGTGAGCAAAGTTGAGGATTGAAGCACATTTCACCGGTGGGTGTGGCAAAAGGGTGGGCAGCGCCTCGGTGCTTGGAATAGTAGCACCCCTGGATTCAATTAGTAGTAAATTCTCGTGCTTGAATCCCTTAGAATGGATAAAGTAAGGTAGTACCCAAGAGGTGAATGTATATTGGTCTAAAGACTTGAACAATGGCACGAAGGCATTGTCACGGATCTCAAGCCTAGAATTTTCTGAATTTGGCCTTTTTAAAGGCCATAAGAGAGGAAACTATAACAAAGCTTTGCTCTCAAAGGGCTTTTGGGTGGCTGACAACCATTGCTCATTTTGAGAGAAACAAAACTAGAGAAGAGAAGATTTCCTAATATATCCCTAGTTCTTTTTCTTTTCTTCATTACGACTCTCTCTACATATGCTTTTATTCAATTTTATGATGTTTTAGATTTTCTTTTCTGTGTACAATGGCGTAGCTAGATCATGAGTGTTTGAATTTTATCTAGTTTTTAATTGATTGATGCTTTAGTCCATATCTATGTTGAGTATTTCATGATTCTATTAATGCTTGTGGGTAATTAGTCACTATTCACATGATTTGTGATTCAATCCGAGATCGAGAAGCAATGATTGAATTAGACCTTGAATGATATATACCATATGATTGTCATGGTGAATAGAGATGTTTATATGATTATATATGCTTAATGAGTTCAGAGATTCATAATTATCATGATAGATGTTGTTAGCTTATCTATTGAATATGTTATCGATGCTGAGAAAGAATAATAATGACATTTGAGAAATTCATCATCAATATATATAGGGAATAAAATTGATTAATTAAACTAGGTGATTGAAATTGGATTGATCTTGGTGAAATCGGTGTCCGCTTTCATATATTGAGTTTTCATCTATTTTTATAACCTAGTGTTTCCATTTATTTTAATCAAATTTATTCAATTCTTCAAATAAAATTGGAGTTAGATTAATTTCGATACTTGATAGAAACCATCTCTATGGGACGATACTCATACTGATCACTATTCTATTCCTTGTTAGACGACACATGCACTTGCACTTGCACTTAGTTTTCACTCATGTGTATGTTACTAACTAGGAAAGTTCCTCAAATGAGTAGGGTCATTTTGCAATTCTTTTATAAAATACATATTTTATATTAAAAATACTTGTTTAGGAATTTATTCACTTCCAAATTATTTTATTTTTTATACAAAAGAGAAAGAATAAGTTAAATTTTTTAAAAATAAATCATTAAATATATTTATTTAGTTACGATACCTGTTTCCTGTTTCCTACTCCACTCATACCATTAAATTTTCCATCTTTCCACATTATAAAAGAACTAAAAGAAAAGGAGATGACAATAAATATTGTATCTTGTTTGGTTGCAACATATATAATAAGCCTCAGAATAAATCCAAAATTTTCCATCACAACAAACAAATAAAAGAACCAACAATATCAACAATGATTAAAAAGATTCATATAGACTTTAAACAAACATCACACCAAATGCATAATCGCTGAATTAGATTCTAAAAAATCTTAACATTAATATTTGTGCTTAAAGTTACGAAAAATCTCACAAGAGCATCGACTTAGGCATTCAAATATACTAAAAAAAACTTTCTAAATCAAATATGATGCTCGATATCAAACTGTTTTGTATTTAACAATTAAGAGAAATATTAAAATCACCAAAGTAACCCAATGTTTGGTTTATAGAAAGTGAAGGAAAGAAAAAAAAATAGTGAAAAATGATTTCTAATGTTTAGTTTCACCATGAAAATTATAAAAGAAGATAAAATAAATTAAAAAATGCTTAAAATTTTGTTCATTTTAAAATTAATCTTATAAATAAAAGAATAACTAAATGATTTTTTGAAGCAACATATAAAAAGAATTTATAAATTTTGAATATATATTTTATTTTCTTTCCTTTTTATTTTCTTTATCTTGCATTTTCTTCCAAAATTTCTAGGAATAAAGAATGGCCTTTATATAAACAAAATTATCGAAAATGGAGCAAGAAACAAATGGCATGAAAACTAATTAGATAAGAATATCTACTGTGACACCCCAAATGCCGAGGGTCTTTTTTTTTTTTTTTTTTTTTCACAGGTAACCTTCAACAAGCTATATAATAATTCCTATTCATGGGATATTCATGTCACTCAATACAGCACTGACATAATAAATTTCCTCTACAAGATTCTAGTACTTCAGTGCACTTAGTGCAAATGATCAACTTTTAGAAACTATGTATAATTCAAATGCCATCCATAGGCATATGGTTAGATTCTACACTCAGAGATTTCCATAGAGTCTAAGAACGCAATAAAACTGGACTTTCGACTCCAGGAAGTTATGGTCATCCGGGGTTGGCGTGTCGAGCCTATTCCCTAAGATCGAGAAAAAAAATCTACTACGGAGGCCAGCTCGGCCGTAAGAGCCTGGCCGCTATATTTGAGCACCAAATGCCATCCACAAGCATGTGGTCAGATTTTAGACTCAAGGATCTTTCCATAGAGTCTAAGAATACCTGAAACGGACTTCGAACGAGAAAGTTATGGTCGTCCGAAGTTGGCACAGCCGAGCTCATCCCGCCGAGCCCACGTAAGAGCCCACCAAAGGAGGCCGCCCTGGGCCACACGTACTCATCCGCCGAGCTCGCCATACAACTCATCCCTACTGAGCTTGACCACGTACAGTCATCCCCTCGCCGAGTCATCCATACACAATTATCCCCACGAGTCTCTACTAAAAGAGCTCGCCACGCAAAGAGGTCGCCGCCAAAGAGTTTAGCTCGTCAAAGAGGTCGCCAACCATAAGAGCTCAACACAAGAAGAGGTCACTACTGTATATTTCGCCAAGTAAAGAGGTCAGCCGGGGCGTAAGAGGCTCAGCTCACGTAAGAGCCCGGCCCGCCAAAGAGGTCAACTCATCCAGAGATTCACCGCCCCAAAGAGGTCGCCTAATCCAACCTAAAGAGGTCAACATCCAGAGAGCTCATCTCTGCCAAGAAAGAGGTCACCGCCACACCATCCTCTCAAACCCTTCTGAGTAAAAAGGCTGCAACTTAGGATATAGAGGTTCCGATTAAGTGATTCGAAAGCCACATCAAGCTACTAATGGGGGCTACAATATGCCGGGAAGGAACAGTGGCCAAATTCCCCTTTACTTCCCAATAAAAATCACTAAATCTCGGCTAATACATAGGATCGAACAGAAATGACTTCCTATGGTTCAGACGCAACCCAACATCCCTTCAAAGCAAGACACAGCCCTTACCAAATTGTATTAAACATATAATCTGAGTTTAATTACAATTTATTTACATCACAAGTACAAAACTTTGACAACATTTTAGTTTAAAACAAAAACTGGGTTTTCTACCCAGAAATTTTACAAAAGAACACAATAAGCCATCTTAGATCTTCCTCTAAACTAAAACCTCATGAAGAGCCTTCTCTTGGTGTACCTCCAGTACCTAAAAATATTTTTCCCACAATGCAAGTGAGCTATTCCCGCAGAGAAAATTCCTATAAGGGCTACTCCCCACCTTATGCACATGCACGACATAATCCACAAAATCATTCACACTCATTCATATAAATATGTACATTCTATATGAATGTCTATGTCATGCCCAAATTCTCACCGACTCTCTCATACATGCAATTTGCCATGTTTTCAGTTTTAAAACAAAAGCTTTTTTTTTTTTTTTTTTTTGAAACCCATTAAACAACCTTTGATATCAGACAACCCTCTGAATATTTTGCACACTTGGACAACCCTCCGAATAGTAAACCACTGGACAACCTCCGAGTATCAACCACCGACCATCTCCGGAACCTCATTGACAACCCTTCGAGCAAAGTTCATCGGACAAAACCTCCGAGCACTTACTGACAACCCTCCGACCACCGGCATCGACAACCCGAATACCCATTTTATTCATGCACCACACCCGACCACGATGACCCTGCACATGCAATGATAATGTCACCGCATAATATTCTCATGTTATAAGTACATGGGAACTACATGCAAACTCATAATACATGCTTTCATTAATTAAGCATCACGTTAATATATAACAAGCATGCATATATTAACATCATTTTCACACAATCAAGATGTTATTAAAACAAGCAATAACACACAAAAATTGGATCTCCAATCTCCCAAACTCAAAAACAAAGATGCACGATACACAACTGGATTGATCCTAAGATCCCTAAACTACAAGACAACAATCGGGCCTAATAACCGCAGCTTCAAACTACACGCACTTAAACCGGTCCCAACCAACAACAATATCTATCGAAATTATTCTTTAAACCAGCCCACTACTCGGGCTAACCGTCATGGCCATTTCATGGCTCTTAAACTAAGACTAACCAAATAGAGAGCAGAACTCCCTACCTTCCTCAAGTGCATCCGTCTATCAATGTAACCCTCTCGTTTATTAATCGTAGAACCGCCGGTTCTCTTTCCTTTCATTATCTTCTTTCTTTCTTTTCTTTTCTCTTTCTCCTCCTCTCTCTTTCTTTTTCCCCTTTCTTCATCTTCCACCGAACAAATTGCTTCAGGTGGTTAATACTTATCCATGTAAAATGTTCTCTTTCTCTCCGCGACACATAGTGCATCCCACATGTCATTCATGCCCACTTTCCCACCACTATCCTCTCATGCAAGATAGAAGTGTGACACTTGGCTTCCACCCAAGTGCCAAGTGTCCTCTCCTCAGGTGCCACATGGCATGCATCTTCATGCCACGTGTCACCCTCTAATTTGTCCTTTTGTCTCGAAATACGTGCAATTCAGAACTTCTCGGAATTCGACTATGCACTTAGATTTCACGAGACGAACTCAACGGTATGTCTCGCATCGTCATTTGAGATCTAAAGAAATTCCCAGGTTTGCAACCTGTGTCTATCATTTTACTTTATCCGGGGTCTCACATCCTTCCCCCCTTAAAAGAATTTCATCCCGAAATTCACACACACATATACATACAATCACATGCATATGTAACAGTCATTTAAATGCCAAATGACTAAACCATATACCTGGTCTCAAGGAGGAAAGGATATCTCGTACGCACAGCGTCCCCTCACGCTCCCATGTTGCCTCCTCCACTTCGTGCCGCCACAACACTTAACTAAATTTCGCGCCTTGTGTCGCAAAACCCGTTCCTATTATCCATACGCACAGTCCCCTCCCCTCGAAGGTCCCATCTGCATCAATAACAAGCCGCCCCACCAATTACATGAGCTGGATCTGAGGTGTACTGATATAAAGACATGGAATACCTCATGGACACCTGATAAAGTCGGCGGTAATGCTAATCGATATGCAACTACCCCCCCTCTCTCGAGTACCTTGAAGGGCCCAATAAACCTCGGCGATAGTTTCCCCTGCTTGCCGAATCTGACCACTCCTCTCTTAGGCATCACCTTTAAGAAGACATGATCACCTGCCTCAAATTCTAGAGGTCGCCATCACATCTCGCGAACTCTTCCTCGCCGGCTCAGTCGAGAAGGGGCTCGTGATCATACCCACTTCTGGTGTCTCGAATCAAGTCGCACCCATATGGAGCTCTCTCCCACCCCCGTCCAACAAATTGGCACGATACCCTGCTATAAGGCCTCATAGGATTCCATTTGTATGCTTACCTGCTAACTATTGTTGTAGGCGAATTCTACCAAGGGCAAATGCTCTTCCCAACTACCCTTGAAATCTAGGATGCATGCTCTGAGTATCCTCAAAACCTCAGATAGTCCTCTTCGATCGACTATCCTGTTCTTAGGATGAAAAGCGGTGCTCATCATCAACTGTGTCCTCATGGCCTTCTGGAAACTCTTCCAAAAGTGTGTCGTGAACCTGGGATCTCTGTCTGATACGATGGATACTGGTACTCCATGTAACCAAACAATCCCTCGTATATACATCCTGCAGAATTCCTCCAATGTAAAGGTCATCCGCAAGGCTAGGAAATGTGTCGACTTAGTGAGCTGGTCCACTATGACCCACACCGCATCATGTTCACGATGTTCAGGTGAGTCACAAAGTCCATTGTGACATGCTCCCACTTCCACTTCGCTACCTCCAATGGCTGGAGTAGCCTAATAGGCCTCTCGTGCTCGGCCTTTACTTGCTGACATGTAAGACACCGTCGAACAAAATCCCCAACATGTCTCTTCATCCCACTCCAATAATATCGGCACAGATTCGGCTATTATCTTCGTACAATTGATGACCACAAACGAGCAATGGAACTCCTGGTGACTTCTCTCAACTTCTATCAACTGGGAACCACAACCCGTCCCTTTGTACCGAAGACCGCCATTAGTGTGATAGCCCAAACCTTCATCACCCATACCCGACCGTACTGATCCCAGCGGACACTACCTCTCGTGTCCTGCTCCCAGACCTTAATCACCCCGCTTCGCAGGAAGCTGAGCCACTAAACTTCCCATAACACCGAGCCTCGGCCGCCGGTATCAGCCCAAATCGTCCCACAATCTCACCATCCGCCACTCCCGGAAGCCGCCAGCTAATGCTCCCGTGACTTCCTAATGAAAGTAATATCAACCACTCACATTTGCCGCTCGCAATGGTACGCAAAGTGAAGCCATCCTCTAGAACTCCATCCACTGTGCCGCTCATATTGAGGTCCCGTTGTGTGAAAATATACTTAAGACTTTTGTGGTCTTAGTACACCTCGACCTCCTCGTCGTATAAGTAGTGGCGCCAAATCTTCAAGGCGAAGACGATGGCCGCCAACTCCATGTCATGTGTAGGGTAATTTTGCTCATGATTCTTCAACTGGCGAGAACCATAAGCCACTACCCTCCCAGACTGCATCAAAACACATCCCGCCCGTCTCTTTTGAAGCATCACAAAGACACCGAGTACTCTGCCCCCTTTCCGACTACCGTAATAGGAGCCGAAGTAAGCCTATTTTCACCTGAATGCCCTCTCACACGAGTCATTCCACTCCAAACTCGACCTCCTTCCGGTCAATCCTGAATATAGTGCTACTAGCCGGGAGAAATCCCCAATGAACTCCTCGCAGAATATCCGGCCAATCCCAAGAAACCGCGTATCTCAAAGATCGACTTCGGTCTGTCCTAACTCATAACAACCTCAACCTTCTCGTGGCTCACCACACACTTGAAGCCGACACGACGCCAGTCTCGCAAATTCATTCGCAGTTTCAAAATCTACACTCGTCGACCTGGGCATACAACTGATGGTCTCTCAGGGTCTCAAGAACAACCCTCAAGTGATCCTCATGATCCTCCTCTGTCTCAGAGTAGATCAAGATATCATCCACGAAAACTACCACAAACCGATCTAAGTAGGGGTGGAAGACCCTATGCATGAGACCCATGAATGTCATTGCATTCGTCAATCCCGGCGGGGGCATCAATTGAACTCGAAATGCCGATACCGTGTTCGAACGTCGTCTTAGGGATATCTCTCTCCCTAACTCTCAACTCGATGGTACCCTGAGGAGATCTATCTAGAGGCACACCCGCGCCCTCTCAACCGATCAAACAAATCATCAATCCGTAAAGGATACCACCTCGATCGCCACTCATTCAACCGTCAGTCAATGCACACCAAGGGTTCATCCTTTCTTAGCAACAGAACCGAGCGCCTGCTGGTGAAGTGCTCAGCCATTTGTCCCTGTCCAATAATCCTTGTATCCGGGACCTTGAGTTCCCAGAATCTCCCAACTCGACGCCATCCTATGCGGAGTCATAGAAATGGGCGACGTACCAAGGTGTAGCTCAATGACAAAGTCTACATCCCTCTGGGGAGGTAATCCAGTAACTCGTCTAGAAAAACATCCTCAAACTCGCATACCACCCGAGGTAGACTCAAACCTTGTCCTGCCTTGTCCTCCAAGGTAAGGCTTACTAGCCAACCTATCAACTGTCCGTGCCACCTAGAGTCATACACGGTCCGAGGTAAAGCATCATGCTTATCCCCTTGAAAGGTAATACGAATACCATCCCGTATGAGAGAACCCTCCCATTTATCACAATCAATGACGCACCGCAGTCACAACCACCCATGCCAAGAATGACATCAAAGTCCGATATGTCCATAACCCGAAGATCCACCGTGAGAAGAATCCTAGAGATCTCTAACTCACAATCCCGACATATCTGATCAATCCTCACCCTAATTCCTAGGGGAGAACTCACATGCAGAGGCTTTTCCAAGGATTCAACCTTTAAGCCTAGAACATTCACACAAGATGCAGCAATAAATGAATGAGATGCACCAGACCAACAATACTCTTGCCCATCTGCAACAAAGAGAAACATACCGTATAACCGACGGATCTATGGCCCGTTTGTAACGGTAACAACCCTCGGGGTCCCCGGGTCCGGCCCGTGGTCCTTGCCTCGACCTCGACCCATGCTCTGGCCTCTCTGGCCTATCTGCGAAACAACCAGTGCCCGTGTCGCACCCTGGGACTGATATCTATTCCCCTGGCCCATGCTAGGGTAAGAAGGAACATACTGTGTCTGAGTGTGTCCTACTGATGACTGGGACTGAGGTGTCCCATGACTCTGGGATCCTACCTTTGGCGGGCAATCCCGCCTCATAGTCCAGCCGATGGCAATGATACCATGTCATCTGGCCCCTGACCGCTAGGAGCCCCGATCTGGGGCCTCGCCCTCGAAGCCGCGCCTCGCCCGAAAAACCTCATAACAGAAGTCCTTTGCTTCTTTCCCGAGCTCGAAGAAGGCTGACCCTCCTTCCGCTTATCACCAGTAGCCGTATCTCGAATGCTCCGGGCATCATCTATCTCTCTGTCTATGGCCAAAGTTGTCCTAACCATAGATAGAATCCATGTCTTACAAGAGAAGTCCCACAATCTTGCCCTGGATGGACAACTTCAATCCATCCTCGAACTTTCTCACCTTGGCCGTGTCTGAGGCCACATAATCATCCCCAAAATGCGTTAACTCATACTCTAGCCATCACTGAGTACCGTCATCGCCCTCGTGTTAACCTCAAGGAACTCCCGTTTTGCATGTCTAGCAGATGCTGGGAAAACTTGCCCATGAAGAGCTCTCTAAACTCCTCCCATGTCATTGCCTCCAAATTTCTTGAGGCTTTAACCCAGTCCCACCATACCTGGGACTCACCCTCTAGCTGAAATGTAGCTAGCCTGATCTTTGTAATGTCGGAGGTAATCTCCATAGCCTCCAAAACTCTCTCAACTTGTCGGAACCAATGGTCCACCACCATCGAGTCCCCTCCTTCCCTAAATGCTGGAGGGTGATGTGCCTAAAAACCTCTAGAGGTTATTCTGTCTCTTCAGCCCCCAACTCGCACTAAATTTTGTGCAATGGCAGCAAACATAAAGCACCCATGGCCCTATAGCGCCTACATCGATAAAAACAGGTGGTGTGCCTCATGGGCGACCCCTGCATCCCCTTCCTTTGTAAGACCCGAGAAATTCCAATTTCTGGAAAAAGGGCAAAATCATAATTTTGATTACAAAATTGTTATTTCGGTTAAAAAAATCCGTAATTTATTCTCTAAATCTCGGATGATGAAATGGATTGCACCGTTGGAATCGTCTCGTGAAATCTAGCTAGCACGTAAAATTTCGTAGAATTCTGAGATAGTCGGAATTTACACGTTTTTCGAGGCATCGCGGTTCGGGTGCCGTAAAACAATTTTTGATGCGACGAAGTCACATATAACAAGTACTCATGTGCCATATGGTATGAGTAGAGAAATAATGAAAATGGACGGCCGTGATAGTGCCGGCACAAACTGGAAATGAAGGGACATAAAGGTCATTTTTGGAAAGTTTAAGTTACTGGAAGACAAAATAGTGTACATGACTTGTCTTCTCCACTTAAACTAAAGAGCAAAACGTGGGAAGCCAAAAAGGGAGATCCAGTAGCTGAAATTTCAAGTTTTAGAGTGAGAGTGTCAAGCTTCTCTCTAAAAATACGGACGATCCGACCGTCGGCAGTCTTCGGGACAAGAAGGAGAACTGCTCTACGCGGAGAGGCTTTACGCAATTCGTATTTAGGAGTTTCTCAAACTCGAGAGGTAGGGGTTCTCCTACTGGGTTTTATTTCTTCGGTTAAGTACCATGTAAATGTTTCGTTGATTTGAGGCTGAACTATCATGCTGATCGGGTCCCAAACTCGACCGAATTGATATTAATTTCAAGTCCAAATGTAGCAACCGTGGATCGCACATGATTTAGGTGGTTGAATGTTGTATTTTTGTGATAAATCATGGATTGATTTGGATGAGGCCAGAAATGGCCGTGAAATGCGGGTTCACAAAGTGAACCGATGAATGGATGTGTGTTTGAACCGTAAAACCTAGGTTTTTATTGTTCATAGGAATAGTGACACAAAAATATATTTTCAGGTGAATACGTGTTCGGGTCGAAAGTGATCTGAATTTGTCACAGATGATCATTAAATTCTGCTGAGCTAATTTTGGATGTATGAATTGATTTATTACATGACATGATTGTGTGATTTTGATATTATGTGGATATGTGCATGTTTACATATTTTGCATGTGATTAGATCAGACAAATTGGCATACATGTATTCCATATGCACTGGAACATCCTAGGACTATAGGAGTTAGTGCATGAGACGAGTCTATAGAAAATGGTTCAAGTGGTAGTTCAAAATATTAATTATCGGAGGGTAGTTCAATGAAAATATCAACTGCCTGAGCTACCCACCTGATATTCATCGGAGGGTAGTCCACAACAACAATATATCAATCGTCTGAGCGGCCCAATTGATATATATTCATCGGAGGGTTGTCCACAAACTAGCAAAACAATAATTCTCATACGAGGCTTTCAGCGAGTGTGAGAGTCGGAGGCCTCTGATCCGGAAGCTGGTCGTAGACATTCAAGTAGGATCATGCATTTGCTTGAATGTATGTTTATTTTGGAACATCAGACCGTACTTGTGTGGAGAGAGGCCCACTTAGGGCGATTCCACTACCGAGCATTAGCTCACCCCGTCGAGATATATTTTACAGTATAGGAGCTATGAGGGACAGCTCGTCCTAGAGACCGAGTGGGATTAGAAGAAAGCTGTCAGGCTTGATATACATGTATTAGAACTTTTAAGTTTAATGTATGTATTGTATAAGAGTAAAATATAGAACTCTAGAACTATTGGATATAGTGGATCTATAGTTGGCATGCTTTATGGATATTGTAGTATGGGCCTAAGAGGCCGCTTTTAATTATATTTCAGATTATTGTATTATATTGACCGTCGGGGACAGTTTCACGCAGGTTGCTATTCAAGAGAGCCTCCCCACAAAGGAGACTCTCGTTTATTTTCAAGTGGCGTCGGGTAACCCGACATCCACTTGTATTCGCAGTTGACGTGTAGTCAACTGACTCTCGGTTTGGGGTACACATCCTTGACTCTGCCATCTACATATATATAAAATAGCAATTTATTTATTTATTTTCCTAACCCTAAGGTTAACTTCTCACCCTAGTGTTCAAATACTTCCTATATACTATTCACTAAGCATAATTCAAATAATATATAGCATAATATCATGCAACACCATCGACGCACAATGGATGCATGATCTAAAAACCCATGCCCATTTAGCCCAAGGTAATCGTGTACCTAAATTTTCCCGACATTTCCTAATCATACCGTTAGCATCGCCGCTTCAACACTAAGTATTTATAAACCTAGGCTCTGATACTAAGCTGTGACACCCCAAATCCCGGGGGTCTTTTTTTTTTCATAGGTAACCTTCAACAAGCTATATAATAGCCTCATTCACGCATATTCATGTGTCACTCAATTATTAAGCAATGACACATAACAACCCCTCTCATTCAAGATTCTAGTAATTAGTGCACTTAGTGAAATGATCAAATTTTCAGAAACTATTTGAGTACCAAATGCCATCCACAGGCATATGGTTAGATTCTAGACTCAGAGAGATTTCCATAGAGTCCAAGAATGCACAAACTGGACTTCGATCTATAAGCTTATTGGCCATCCCCAAGATTGGCTGAAGCTCATTCCCTAGACGAGCCTGCCGCCAAGCGGAGGTCAGCCTGGGCCGCAAGAGGTCGGCTCGGCTATATTTGAGCACCAAATGCCATCCAAAGGCATGTGGTCAGATTCTAGACTCAAGGAGCTTTCCATAGAGTCTAAGAACACCTGAAACGGACTTCGGACGAGAAAGTTATGGTCGTCCAAAGTTGGCACAGCCGAGCTCATTCCCTGCTGAGCTCGGCCAGAAGAGCCCAGCCAAAGGAGGTCAGCTCGGCCTCACACAGCTCATCCTCGCTCGAGTTTCACTGTGGCTCGCCCGCGCAAAGAGGTCAACTCGCCGTAAGAGCTCGCCTTGAGCAAGAGGTCAGCTCGCCGCAGGCTGTCAACGCTAAGAGCTAGCTCGCCCAAAGAGTGTCGCCTCATCCAGAGAGCTCGCCGCGCAAAGAGGCGCTCGCCGCCGTAAGAGCCTGGCCATAGCTCATCCTCTCAAACCCTTCCGAGTAAAAAGGTCATAACTTGGGCTGTAGAGGTCCGATTTGGGTGATTCGAATGCCCACATCAAGATTACTGATGCGGCTAAAATATACCAGAAGGAAACAGGGAAAAATTCACTTTACTTCCCAAAAAACTAATGAAGTTCAAGCAATACATAGGATCGGGAATGTGAGCGACTCTTATGGTTCGACAGAACCCAACATCCCTTCAAAGCAAGACACAGCTCTACCAAATTGTATTAAACATATATCTGGACTTTAATTACAATTTATTTACACTACAAGTACAAATCATTGACAACAATGGTTTAAAACAAAACTCCGGTTTTCACCCGTAAATTTTACAAAAGAACACAATAAGCCATCTTAGATCTTCCTCAACTAAGACCTCATGAAGTGCCTCTCTGTGTACCTCCAAAGATCTAAAATATTTTTCCCACAACGGGGTGAGCTATATTCCCAGTAGAGAAAATCTCCATAAGGGCTACTCCCCACCTAAGTGCACATGCAATGACATAATCCACAAAATCATTAGACTCATTCATATAAAATATGCATATCTCTATATGAATGTCTATGTCATGCCCAGTCCTCACCGACTCTCTCATACATGCAATTTTCCATGTATGAAAACTAGTTTCAAAACAAAAGCTTTTTATTTTTTATTTTTTTGAAACCCATTAAACAACCTTTGATATCAGACAACCCTCTGAATATTTTGCACACTTGGACAACCCTCCGAATAGTAAAACCATCGACAACCTCCGAGTATCGAACCACTGGACCATCTCCGAGAACCCCTTATTGGACAACCCTCCGATAGAGTTCATTGGACAAACCTCCGATATAATTTATTGGACAACCCTCCGAATCACTGTTACTGGACAACCCTCCGAATACCCATTTTATTCATGAACTCACACCCGATTCACGCGATGACCTCTGCACGCGTAATGATAATGTCATCGCATATTCATGTTAAGGCATGATGTGAACTACATGCAACACTCTCATAATACATGTTTCACACTACATCACGTTAATATATAACAAGCATGCATATATTAACATCATTTTCTCACACACCGCATGTTATTAAAACAAGCAATAACACACAAAAATTGGATTTCAATCCCAAACTCTCGAAAAACAAAGACACGATACAATAACCAAGATCATCCTTAAGATCCCAACCACAAAGACAACAATCAGTTCCAAATCAGCTCGAAACTACTGCACTCCAAAACCGGGCCCCAACCAACAATAATTTCTATCGAAATTATTCTTTAAACCAGCCCACTACTCGGGCTAACTGTCATGGCCATTTCATGGCTCTTAAACAAAGACTAACCAAATAGTAGAGAACCCTACTCGGCATCCGCTCACTACTGCAACTCCTCTGCTTGTTAATCAGAGAACTGCTGGTTCTCTTCCTTTCCGTTGTCTTTCTTCTTTCTTTCTTTTTCTTTTCTTTCTTTCTCCTCTTTTCTTTCCCCTTTTCTCTCCTTTCCAATCGAACAAATTTCTTTTAGTGGAGAATACTTATCTAGGTGTAGAACACCTCTTCTTTCCCTCATGACACATAGCATCCCACATGTCATTCATGCCCACTCTTTCCCACCTCACTATCCTCTCATGCAAGATAGAAGTGTGACATTTGCCTGCACCCAAGTGCCAAGTGTTCTTCTTCCTCAAAAAGCCACATGACATGCATCTTCATGCCACGTGTCACCCTCTCATTTGTCCGTTTGTCTCGAAATACGTGCAATTCAGAACTTCTCGAAATTCGACTATGTACTTAGATTTCGCGAGACGAACTCAACGGTATGTCCCGCGTCGTCATCCGAGATCTAGAGAAATTCCCAGGTTTGCAACCCGTGTCTATCATTTTACTTTATCCGGGGTCTCACATCTACAACCAATCAAGGGCTCTCTATGTCTACTACTCGTGAATCAATCAACATCAGACACTTTTAAGGATAATTTTGAAAGATAAAAAAAAAACATGGTTGATGTGACGCCCCGATCCCTGGGGGTCCCGTTGACTACCGTTAACTCCGCTGAAACCCGCAGATTCTTATCATGAGACCCATGAGCACGACCCAATAGTACTTCATTATCCATACTCGTCCATAACGTCACAAAACCATACATTTCTATAACTTCAAGAGTTATTACGTCACTCTTAATACAAAACATATATTAAAACTAAGAATTCCAATACATGTTTTACAAAATCTATATCAAAGCCACATGTTCGCTTTTCTTCTCTCAAAACCAAATTTCTAGTGAGCTCCATCGTCCCGACACTCCTCGCACTGGGCTCGACAGGTGAGCAATGCCCAGTAGTGGAATTATCCTACATGGGTTACTCCCCACCCAAGTTCTCATGCACTGGCAAACCAAACATTCAAGCAAAACATATATGTTCCTACTCAAATGTCTATATGAAATGGATGAGAATGTGACTCACCCTTTCCCATTTCTCAAGCCCTCACTGACTCCCTCACGCATGCCTGCTACTAAGTGTTAGAAAACATCATTTTCAAAACAAAATGTTTTTGTTCTGAAACATAATACCGATTTTCGTAAAATCTATCGACAACCCTACGATCACCTGCCGGATAACCTCAATAATAATTCATGATCCGAGATGATCCGCTGACAACTCTCCAAAGACAATTCCTTCGTAAAACCTTCCCATCAAATTCATTCGACAACCATATTTTTCATGTCATGCACTCACACCCCATACTCCAGGCTCTCAAGCATACGAAATGCAATATGCCATTTTACAACAATTCACAATATATTAAGCATGCATACTAACGTAATTTATATTACACAATCAACATGTTATTCACTCATACATAGCAATAACATAAAATTAGCTCACGGGCTAATATACAATCCGATTAACCATCTGAAATGCCCAAACATCACACAAACAACACACAACATCACGCTATTCAAACATAAAGAACACATGTTCTGGCGAACAAATTCAACACTGCCTGACCGTTGGTGGACAACCCTAGGGATTTCTCACCATTTACCCCATTCGACTGAAAAACACCTACTTTAGGCCTCGTAACATCCCTATCCTTTCGAATGGCTCTAGCCAAGGAATAAACAAGTAGGAGAAACCCCAATTTCCTGGAGCTGTCAAACTCTACAATACATCTGCATTCCACACGTAGCCTCAAAGGTGGTTAACTGGCTTGTCCGTCCCAGAACCGTCATCCGATCATCGAAATTCTGTAGAGACATGACACTCTCTCTACAAAAACTCTACTTCTTTTCTCTCTCTTTGTCCTTCTCCCAAAACCGGTTGGGAGAACTTAGGTCAAGAGGACTTATCCTCTCATGCCACATGTCAAGCCACCATTTGTTGGCTTGGATTTCCTTATCCCCTTATCCCACTACTTTGGGATTTTCATCCAATGGCATCATGCCATTTGTCCACCCATGGCCCACACTTGAGCTCATGTTTGACTAGCTCACAGTTTGACATGTGTCTCCCCTTGGGCTACGCAATGCTCACATGCCCCAGACTATCTTCCACGCCCGAAAAACGCTAAATTTCGACTGCTCTCGACCACGAATTCGACGCAGAATAGATTTTTATGACGATTCAATCCAAGTGAAGTTCGCTTCATCATCCGAGATCTAAAAATTGCGAATTTTGACCAAATTACTATTTTACCATTTTTTAAAATTGTAATTTTCTAGGATTTACAAATGATAGATACTGGTAATTAGATACAATAATATTTATAAAAACATTCATTATGAAAAGATCAAAATTTCCACAAAATAGAAATTTAAATATACTTAAAGAATTAGCACATATGCTTTAAATGTTATACAGCATTCACTTCGTAAAAATACTAATATTTTAAGTCCTAATAGTTTTATAATGAAAATGAATGAAGATTTTCAAAATAATAATTATAAGAAAAACTTATAAAAAATAAAAAAAATTCAATAAAAGGTTATGAACTTTTAATAACTCTATTGCATTCCAAAGGAATAAATAAAAAATAAAAAAATTCAATAAAAGGTTATGAACTTTTAATAACTCTATTGCATTCCAAAGGAATAAAAAAAAAAAAAAATTCAATAATCACTAATTGGTTTAGAGTTTCGTTTTCAAATAATTAGTAGAAGTGGATCTAAAGAATTTAGTCATTTAGTTTTGAATTATCTACGATGTGCAACATAAATTTGTGAAAAAACTAATCATAACTGGTAGTTTATAGTAGTGAATATTTCTTAAAAGATTTTAACTTTAACTAGAGTTTTTTTAGCAGCCGCCCCATCCTCTCATCTCCACTGGAAATCTACTTTTCATTCATTCTTTTTTTCATCCTTGTTATAGCGAGGGGTGGTTTTTTGGCCTTCCTTGGCTTGAAATCACCCCTCCCATTGTTTCGTTTACTCAAATTCGGGCTTTCTCCCTCAATAAAGTGGTTTATTCCACTTGATATGAGTTTTCATTTGATTTTCCTTTGTTTTCTTATGTTTTTGTCATCGACCTATTGTGGCGTGTGGTTGTTCATTGGTTTTTGTGTGAGCATTTCAGATGGCAGTATTGCTTCGATTAGACAAAAAAGTCACATCATATCCTTGTTCATCAATATGCTTCATGAATCTTAGGTGTTCTAGGCATATTAAGATTATATCTTGTGTAGGCCTTGAGTCGTTTCTTAGGTATTCAAGGCTATTAACTTGGATGCTATGTCATCCTCTAATGTTTTTAGCAATTTGATTTCTATGTTTAGATGTAAAGGTACTAGAATCAATGAAATTTCAGTTTTTATTTGTAAAAAAAAAAAAACTATAGTTTTTTTTTTCTTTAAAAGGCATGCTTTTTTATCATTCAAAGGGGAAGGGTGAGGGGTAAGCAATCGCATTGAATCGCATATCCATGCTACATCAGAAAGCATACAAATTAATTAATAAATAGCATACAAAAAATATATGTTTGAGAGCAAATACTTACATATGAATGAAGCTGTAGCCATTAATTGGGAACAATGGATGCAATTTAGTGACAAAAAAAAGGTAAAATTGCCTTAAGAACTAAAACTGAAATAGATCTCCACTATATATATTGAGGATCTTCTTCTGTACGAAATCACAAAACGATACGGAAAAGTAAATGTTATCATAAATGAGGTTATGGTTGATCTAGAGAAAAATGAAATCATGGATAAAAAAAGGAGGAATATCAACGGAATAAGATGATGGACTTAAGTTTTTAGGGTTAAGGTAAGAAAAAGAAGATGCTCAATCTTGGATTCTTGATGCATTTAGGGACTTTAATTTGGCTATTTATCAATGCTTTAAAAACCGGATCAGTTGGTCCGATTGATTGAACTGTCAATCGACTAAGAAACTTGCCTGATTCAATGAAAAAGACTGTTTGACTTCACAGATCAATCGAATGAACCGGTGGCCAAATAGGTGAAGAACTGACCGGTTCTTAGTTAATTGAACGATTCAATTCTCTCTTTTATAAGTTGAAACCTCGCTGCTTGATGCTTTTGCATTGAAGGACACGGCTTTATCTTTGGTGTGCATAAAGTAACAAATTTTGTTTGTCTTCCTATTCGATCCTATCTTGAACTCCTCTCATTATGCTTCTCTATTTCCCATATCCGGTGGTACTCTTCCAACCGACAATAGCATCTTCATCAAGTAAACGACTTTAATGAAAGTATTGAGCATGGTCGACAACCCTAGTTCATATGTCTTGCAAGATGTATTTTCTTAAAGAGATATAAAGATGTAATTTAAAAGATGAGATTTATGTTTTCCATCATGTTGAGATTTATTTTTCTAAAATTTCAAGGGCCATTTATGAAATTGAAAAATTTTAAAAATCAAAGAATCTCGGTTTGATTTGCCATTTCTAAAATGGGAAAATTGGATAGGCTTGGAAAATATTTAAAATAGTAGAAATTCTGATTCTATTTGAAGAATTTAACAAAATTCTATTTGATTTGTATTTATGACACACACACACACACACACACACACACACATATATATATATATCATAAATCTATCTCCAATGGGACTCTAACCCTAGGCCCCTACCGTCCTTATGCCAACTTAAGCTCTTAACCATTTAAGATCTGTCTTATTGGCATGACATAATTATTTTTTATTCGTATTAATGAAATAACTTTATTTGGAAATGCTATTTGACATAACTCTTTTTTTAAGTAAGGTATCGTATTGAATTATTAGGCCACGCCGGCAAAAGCTGCCTCTTCCGGTCCCGCCCAGTGAGGCGCCGTCGCCAAGGCTCGAACCACCCGCCTGTGTGGAGGTGGCCACGCCAGCATGCTTGCAACTGCTTGGGGCTTGTGTTTGTGGCCTGTTTCGGGTGGGTCTCATGGCCCGATTTGCATGTGATTGTGGCTTGCTTCGAGGGCCATTGTGTGACTTGGTTGAGTGTGTCATTGCTTGGTTAAGAGTGACATGGTTGGATGTCAATGTGTGTGCTCCAACATGTTGATATGTGGGGAATTGTTGTGTGCAATGGCCATTACATGGCTTGCTTATGTGTGTGTCATTGGTTGATCGTAGAATGGCATGTTAAATGTGAATGTTGATATATGTTTGCATAATATATTGACATGAATGAAAAGTTGTGTGGAAATTATATGCATATAGATATAATTGTCCATGATGCATTGATGATATGCATGAGTAGAATTGTCCATGTAGCATTCATCGTGCATGTGACATGATATAACATGCAATGGCATCTTGCATTGCATATGCATGGGGACATCACATTAAATGGGTGTGAGTGCATGGTTAGTAACAGACACCGCTTCGTGTTTTATCGTGGGCCTTGCTAAACGGGACAACGTCCAAAAGAGCGTAATTCGCTGAATAAAATGATAAAGAAAATATGTTCGGGTATTAGCAAGAAGGGATAGATCCTCCCTCGGGTGAAAAGCCCGCCAATGATGGCCATACATAGTCTCCAACGGTGAAAGGCCGTAAAAGTGTCTGGGTTTGCGAAGCCTGCGGTGCAACACAAAAAATCTGCTACCCACATAAAGGCGCATGGATTTTGAAAATAAAATGATCATTGTGATGTATCATCTAAAAAGCATTTGGTTTATAAACAAATGAAATTTGTTTCGAAAATGACCATTAGATGTCATCCAGAATGACAGTTTATCACACATGGGCTTAGGCGTTGTGTGAGGGAGTCGATGAGGACTCGAGCGCATGGTACATGGTGAGTCACACCTCATTTCATGGCATGGAATGTGGGATTCCATATAGAATTGTCATTTTCTTGTTGGAATGTGATTGTAAATGTTGAATGAACATTGCATGTGCACTTAGTGGGGTAGCCCTGCAGTGGAGGTATTCCCATCGGGCGTGGCTCACCCCTTTATGGGAAACCCTTACAAGTATTTGTCGACACTCTGTGACAGCGCTCAACGAGGCCTGCACGGAAGAGGGCCGACATGTGGCCTTGATAAATCTTTTTGTAAAAAGTGATTGGGACAAACTAGATCTAGCATGGTTTTTTTTATAAAATAATTGTAATTAAATTCTTTTGCACTATTGCCAATATAGTTGGATATGTAATTATGGTAAGAGGGCCGTGATCAGACTCTTACAGACTGTAATTATGTGTATTAGTCTCATATTTTAACTTCAATATGCATGAATAGGTCCCAGTGAAGGGACGTATCGAGGTGGTGCCGAGTAACTCGGTGTCCATGAGTAAATGGTACCGGTTTGGTACCAAGACTTAGGTGCGCGATGACCTAAGGTAGAAACTTCCGCAGGTTGACGGCTAGTCAACGGGACCCCTGGATTTTGGGGCATCACATTACCATTGGGAAAAAGATGTAATGTCTATCCTTAAAGTCGTATGACAGGACATGTCTACCACTATAAATGTAAATGACAGCTAAGTGGTCTGACAATAAATGCTAACCACTATAATTGTAATCTGCTTTTTAAAGACATCCCTTAGGGACAACTGGAGGATAACAATCAAAGACAAGAAGAGGTGGAAAGAACACGTCACCTAGAAGATAATGCTTACTTTTGAATGATAACAAAGTTGAATATGAAGATAAGATGATAACTCAGCAAGTCAGCAAAAGGATAAGAAGGAATCAAAAAACAGTAGAAGACTCCTCTATAAATTGAGAATGTTTCTCAGTTGAGAGGATATCGGAAAAACTTATCCTATCTTTGTATCCATATTTTGTAATGGCTTTCTAAGCTTTCTTTAGGGAAGCTATCTTTGTAAGATAAGAGTGTTTTAATGAAAGTTTGAATATTTCCTTTCGATCCTTTTTGTATGTGAGAATCTATATAGCGAGTGTCTCTGATACTGCTTATGCTCGGTACTGTTAAACCAGGAGGGAGTCAGGGAAGAAGAGCTGTTTGGTAGTGAGGTGCGAAGGTCGCTGAATTTTTTAATATTAAAGATATTGATTGAAATTAATTCATCATCTTTTATCTCTTATCTGTTTAGATTGCTAACCCTAGTTTCATAAGAATTATCTTCTTTGATCATCTTGTTTACTCCACTGTTTACCCTCTATTAAAATTATATTTGAATTCAATTTTCATAATTCAAATGTCCTAATAATGTTTTTATTGGTCAAGAAACACTTGATTGAACAAAAATTAAAAGTTTAAACATTTGACTGGACAAAAATAAAGTCAAGACATCGAAATAGAAAAAATAAAAAAGTTTATGCACTTGATTGAATAAAAATAAAGTTGAGACGTCAAAATAGAAAAAGTAAAAAAGTTTAGACAATTAAATGAACAAAAATAAAGTTGACACACCAAAATAAAAAAAACACTTAATTGAACAAAAATAAAGTTGAGACACTAAAATAGAAAAAATGGAAATGTTGAGACACCATTTATGTAATTAACCCTTTTTGTGAATGTCACTTCAACATACATAATGAAAATTAGAAAAATGTGCGGTGTGTCGAGAAATTAAATTGTTTCCAAATTAATACTGCACTGAAAATCAAACTTCTGATTAGATGAAAAATTAGTTTCCTTGGTTCACTTGACAGTTTCCCATAATCTAAGTAAAAATGCCACAATAAATAGAATGAAAAAAATAATATGAAAGCTGAAGAAATTGCATGAGAAATTGTTGTATATCACTAGGAAAACTGAAATAACAAAGTACTGCAGAAATAAAATAAGATTGAAAAATTCTAATGGAATGACTAAACTACTAGATAAGATCCATTGTTGTTGATTGATCAGTTGTTGGTCTCTTCCTCGTGAGAGCTCTCATTTTTTTATAGGAGTCCTTGAATAAATGCCTAAGTTCTCCACTTTCTCACTTTTCTCCATTACCCCACTTCCTCAAGTATCTGCCCATGTCTCCTTTAGGGAGGCTTGCTCCCCAAGTTTTCTCTACCACCTCAAATAACTGCCTACATCTTCTAACCATATTTTGACTTTGAGAAAATGTCTCGATTGACTTCAATTTTTTTTTTAAAATTTTCAGAAATACCCCTAGGCCCATCTCTCTTGGATTTTTACTCATGGACTTGGGCTCATGCCTAAATACAATTTATGGATTAGACCAAATTTTAATTTTGGTACAAACATACATCTATAACATTGTCTATCAAGCATAAAAGTTCTACTAACTCCCATCTCGTACAATCCAGAAGCACTTGGCTGCTTTCTCCATAAGTTGTCAATTCATTTCTTGCCTTTCCCCAAGAAGATAGGGCATAAATTGTTCTTCCCATTACTAGTAAGATCTTCAAGAAATGGCAGTAGAAGTTTTTTTCATTATATGTCATGGTAAAAATCAATAAAATTTGCATATGTTCAAAGGAAGCCTCCATCTTGAACTTGAGATCCTTGGACAGACTGCAAATCTTTTTTAGCTAGCAATAAAGAAATAAGGGAAGGTAAATGTAAAAGAGAAAAATAATTAAGAAAAGTGTATAGAGCTAGTCTGGGGGTGGTTGCATTAGGCTTGCAAATAATCCTAAGGGTAGAAATAAATATTAACATCTACTGGTCCAATCTCTCTCTCCAAATGATTTAATTAACATGAAAAATGATCTTATTTTTTCTTTTAGGAGAATGTTTTTATCCCATGATACATAGTTTATATTCAAATTATATGGATAATTATTTTATTTTTTAATATTAAATGCCTTTTCTAATTTCATGGTTCATATTAATTTCAAAGTCAAACTGTACTCTCTAACATTTGCTATGGAATGATCAATGTCATATTTATTTGAAGTTGTATCGTTGTCAATTTGTCATCGAGGTCAAATTTGTGGGTTATTGTGAAGTTTTATATAGGTTGTAATTGGTTCTTGAAAATTTTAAGGGAAAATAAAGGAAAAAAACATAGAGGAAAAGTAGGACACAAAAAATAAAGGAACATAAGAAAATCGTAAAAATGTCAATACATTATTTTTATTTGCCACAATCAAACTTATTGCATTCATTTTAATTCATGAATGTGAAGATTAAATCATGTGAAAATATAAAAATTTCTAACTAATTTTAATTATACTTTATTTTCTTTACAAATTTTCATAAGACAATCAAATGTGGGAAAGTCATTTTCATAAAAAAGTCAATACATTATTTTTATTTGCCACCTTCAAACTTATTGTATTCATTTTTACTCATGAATGCGAAGATTAAATCATGTGAAAATATAAAAATTTCTAACTAATTTTAATTATACTTTACTTTCTTTACAAATTTTCATAAAATAATCAAATGTGGGAAAGTCATTTTTCCTGATATATATATAGTTTTTGAAAACTATTTTTTATTCTAAAAAACAATGAGAACAAAGAAAACACATAAAACACATTTCATTCATTTTTTTTTGTTCTGAAAAACACGAAAAATATAGAAAAACAAAAAACACTAAATTCAGAGGACAAAAACAAGCTTAGAGAACAATTACAATGAGTTTTTTCAGTTTTCAAAATCTGCCTCGCATTGCTAAAATAGTGAATCACCAAGAGCCTCTAGCAATTCTCCTTGCTATCATAGGATTCGCTTCAATGAAATCACAAAATTATATGGAAAAGTAAATGTTATAAGAAATGAGGTGATGATTGATCTAGAAAAAATGAAATAATGGATGAAAAAAAGGAGGAATATCGGCAGAATAAGATGATGGACTTAAGGTAAGCAAAAGAAGATGTTTGATGTTGATGCATTTGGGGACTTTAATTTGGCTATTTATCAATGTTTTAAAAACCGGACTTGCTGGTCCGATAGATCGAATCGTCAACTAGCGAAGAAATCGGTTTGATTCAATGCAAAAAACCACTTGACTTCACGTATCAAGCCGAACGAATCGACGGTCAAACAGGTGAACTGCTTGAACCCACTGATTCTTAATTAAGTAAAAGATTATCTCCTCTTCTTTTTTATAAGTTGAACCGATATCGTTTTAATGCTTTTTGCATCGAAGCGACATCGTTTTATCTTTGGTGTATAAAGTAAAATTTTTTTGCTTGCCTTTATCTTCGATCCCCTCTCGAATCTCCTCTCATCGCCTCATCTCCATTTCCCACATCCGTGGCACTCTTCTAGATTCGGCGATACCAACAACAACTTTACGAGTAATGAGCATCGTCGGCAACCCTCATACATCAATGTATTTTTGTAATGAGATACAAAAGATGTATTTAGAAGATGACATTTATTTTTTCTATCATTTGCTTGAGATTTATTTTTCTACCATTTGCGTCATTTAATTATGAAATAACAAAATAAAAAAAAAAGATATTCTCAGTTTGATTTGTGTTTTTTGAAATGGGAAAATTGGATTTGCTTGGAAAATGGGATTTATTTTTTCTACCATTTGTGTGAGATTTATTTTTCTACCATTTGCATCATTTATGACATTAAAAAATAAAAATAAATCAAAATTTTCCATTCTATCTATTCATGCATTGATAGAGCAAAAATGGAGGATAATCTCAAGTTCAGATACACCTAATTCATTTTAGTAAAAATGTCATGGTGTTCTTCGTGGTATAAAATTGAGCAATGATCGGAAGAAGTCAATGACGTACCATAAGTTTTCATGATTTTCATGCCATCAAATTGAGTACTACATAACAAATCAATTTTGAAAATATTAAGGAATTGATATTAGTTTTCAAATATTTATTTAAGGTAAACCAACCTTTTCACACACACACACACACACACACACATATATATATATATATATATATATATATATATATATATATAGAGATATATATATATAACAAATCAATTTTGAAAATCTTAAGGAATTGATATTGTTTCTTCAAATATTTACAAAGGTAAGCCAACTCTTTCACACACACACACACACACACACACACACACACACACACACATATATATATATATATATATATATATATATATATACGGGTGTGCACTCAAAGTCTTATAATGTTCCACATTAATTAGGAATGAAAAGACTACGGGTATATAAGCCCCGAATAACATCCACTGATATGAGGCCTTTGGGAAAAAGCCCAAAAACAAAACCATGAGCACTTAGACCAAAGTGGACAATATCATACCAAAGTACATGTGAAAAAGTTTCATGAAGGTTCCCAATAAGTGGTATCAGAACCGGGATCAAGCTTAACTGTGTGAGTGGAAGTCGAACAAAATGATGTGGTAGGCTCCGACTGTAACACCCCAAATTCGGGGTCTTTTTTTTTTCTTGGTCCCGTTGGACTGGAAACCAAAATTGGAAAAACCTCGGCGTGGAATAAAGGTCCATGAACAATTGCTCAAACAAAGGTACGCTTAGCCACCGTGGAGAAGTCTGGCCGTGATGAACCTCTCGCTGCGACAAAACAACTCTATCAAGGCGAGCCGTGCTTGTCAAAGTGAATCGCCTATGGCGTGTCCCCGCACGCCCCAAATACCGTCAGACTGGTTACAACTTTATTGCTACAAGCTTGCCGCCTCGCAGTGTCGGGCTTCCCAAGGCGACAATCGATGAACTCAAGCCACGACATGGGATCTTCTTACCAAGGACTGACTTTGTCGCAACCTAAAATTCATTCACTAATCTAAAATTTCTTCGGCGTCGCACCTGGGTTTCCCATAAATTTCAATATCTCTCATCGCTGATAAGTAAAAGTCCACGCGACATAAATTTTCTTGTTGCCTTTATCCTTTGTCGCAACACAGAAGAACTCTGTCACGACATGAGGTTTTCTTTCACGCCCGTTCTTTGTCGCAACTTAAGAGCCTATGTCACGACCGGAAAATCCCCTCGTTTAGACAACCTCTGTCGCAACACAGAAAGTCCTGTTGCAACACTAAACCTTTTGCTGCCTCTTTGCTCTGTCGCAACATGGAATCGCCTAAGCAACAGCTCTTTCTATCGTGACAACACATGCCCTGTCGCGACATAGAATCGCCTTCCTTGGCCAATCCCTGTTGCAACGAGGAACAATCTTGTTGTGGCATAAAAACATATGTCACAACCTAGAAACCTTCAGTCTTGACGATTCTCTATCCCGACCTAGAAATCCCTAGATAAGACCAAACATGTCGCGACATCCTCTGTCAGTGCCTAGGACCTCGTCAAGAACAAAGAGAACCATGTCACACAGCCTCCATTGCTTAAACTCGAGAACTATGTCGCAAGGACAGACCTGAAACTCTGCCATGCATCAGAAACCCCTATCGCGACTCCAAATGATGCATTAGCCTGTTTGTAGGCCTTTACTACACCTCAAACTCTCTCTTAAATACAATAAATTCACTACTGTTGCCTCTATATATATCTATTATATAGGCAGTACTAAATCTGGAAACTTTCCAACACTTTAATGAATAGATCCAAAAATAAGCTTTTTATTACAAAGCTTCTCTTGTACACATACAAAACTGGTTATTCTATCTAGAATATTACAAAACTAGAAAATAAGCCAGGATCTAGCCTCCTTCCTTGCTACTATGGTCTCAGATGAGTTATTTCACCTGATGAACCCCTGAGACGATTCCCCTTCGTGGGACCTCCCAATGCTAATGTGTTCCTCGACTCGCCTCCTCCTCACAGTAAAATTTTGAAAAGTGGGCATATGTGGGTGAGCACGAAGCTCCTAGAAAATCCTCCTAAGCTCAAACAAGATTTGAGTGCATGGAAAACCCAGCCGGTCTCATTTTCTTTAATATAATATGTATACAATTTGACATAAACAAAGGATAATTTCAAATGCATCTTAGGTTTTATGTAAAATAAAACAAAGAGGGGGCAAATGAATAAACGAAAGACCACGTAAAAAGAAATAATAACCGATTTCACCATAACAATTTCCAGCAATTTTTTTGGGCAGGCGGCATACTTAAGGGTAACCTCCACCCCCTCAAGGTATTCTTTGGCCAATAACATACTTAAAAGTAACCTCCACCCCCTCCATGTTATCTTTGTTCCTCAAGCATCCTTACGAGGAACCTCTTTAAAAGGGCATTGAGCATCCTTATAAGGAATCTCTTGAAAAGGGTACTATATCTACAAGGAACCTCTCAAAAGGGAATTACATCCTTACAAGGAACCTTCACCCATCACTAGTTGTTTCCCAAGCATCCTTATCTGGGAACGCCTCAGATCATCGAGCATCCCAGCAAGGAACCTCACCCATGTTCATTCCAACAACCCTACAAGAAAGCATATCCTATCAACAATCATCATCCATAACCAATGATTCCATATAATCCTCACCTCTACAAGCAATTCTTCCAAATATCCACAAAATCCATTATGAGGTAAATTAAATGCCCAATTAGGAAAATACAAGAGATCGTGAACTACGTTATTTTACTACTCAACACAAATCACTATAATTTATAAATCAATCCCAAAGAATTATCTAAAGAAGAAACCATCATTCTCAAATACTAGGATTTTTAAGACAAGAAAGGATTTCCACGGGCATTCAACCCTAACTCTACCCAAGCATGTAATCTTTGCAAAAAGACTAAGAGAAAATGATTTCATATCATAAATATATAACATTGATAGCCCAAAACATATATGTATAAAACACCCTAGCCTCAATGTGGGGTGAATGAGAGAAAATCCCTACCTTAACTCCTTAGTTTGTATGAAGATCTTGAACTTTGATCTCCAATTACCCTTAAATCTCTTGTTTTGCCCTTCCTTTCTTCCTTTCTAATGATTTCTAGGGTTCCAAGAGGTGTGGGGTGGGAGTGGAGTGAAAGAAATGAGGGAAAATTGAGTGAAAATGGGTTTTAAACACAGCAGCCCCGATTTTTACTGTTCATGGGCTGTTTTGGTTTTCTCCAAAATTACGATTTTGCCACTAAAATCTCAAATTTGATCTATATGACTATTCTAAGGTTTTTCGACGTTCCGGATTCATTTTTAATATTATTTTATCCTAAAAACATTCATTTTTATGATTTATTTCAAAACTAAAAATATAAAAAAATAAATTTTATACTTTGTTAAAATACGCCACCAAGGAACACCACAAGATCGATTTTTTGTGACCCACTTAGAATATACTGATTTGACTCAGGTATTTAGTATGTGTGTGACTCCATATGGTTGGAAAGGTAATGAAGCAAGGTTCTAACGTAAATAACGGTGTACATTCGACTTTCCAACAAAGAGTTATGATCAAATCGTGAGAGAGGTAAGCCTGGTCTGACCGCTTGTTTCTTCTATATGTATTATTCTTATAATTTGATTTAAGATGTAAATGGAGACGTTAAATGCAAAACGTAGTTTGAATTAGACGCATTGTTGAGCTGTATATGTGGGGATTTAATCGGCTGCATGGTGCTTCGTAAGATTTTCATTTTATAATGCGCTTATTAATTAAAACTAACCTACTAAGCTGGGTCTAATTAAGTGAGATTATTAGATTCTTAATAAAAACATATATAAATGGTAAGGTGGTCGAAATGCCCGCCCAAGAATGAGGGCCCGTGGTCGAACTCAATATAGAAGGCCCAAGTCCCTCCCAAACCCTAAGGATACGCACAATCATTCTCACATATGATCAGAGAAATATTTCATCCAGAGGACTCACTACTGTTGTCACTGCGGCTACTGAGAAGATCTGAGATCTGAGGTCGCTTTTGGCAGTGTTTTCATCGATTCCGCATCAAGAAGACATCCATGGACCAAAACTGTATTGAGAAGATTCAGACTTCTGATTATAATTATGTTTTCGCACTCAACATGTAATCTTTAAGGTTTACTGAACATCCCATCACAGAGTCAACCGCTGGGATTTAGAATTCAAACATAAGGAATCGGGAGAAATTTTTTTCGTTTCATTCAAATCGGTTATCATTCAGCTTGATTCTACAAATCCAAAAACAATGATTTCTTGGTATTATTTGGAATCCACTGACTAGGATCGACGGCAGGCGGCACGTCGCCTGAGGCGACGGACGCGCTCTCACGCCACCACGCTGCAAGATTGAGACTGACGGCGCGGACTTTGACACGCCGCGATCTGATCCTCTTAACGCTTTGCCGGACGTCATGATGACGCCACCGACCTACAACACCACGGCCAAACCTGATCCCGCCATCCGCTTTTGACCCAGGTCACACGGAGGCCGATGTGGATGATGACGCCATGATGACGCGGATGTCGACGCTTCATGATGACGCCTATCTGGCGATGTGGTTAAGCCCGACCCGCGGAACCCACCCGATCAACGACCCGACCGATGTTCGACCGGATCTCATTAACGACCCGATGTTCACCCAACCCAAATAACGAGACCAATGTTTGACCCGACTGCCGACGACCGGGCCGGCCAACGCCCGACCTGGCCAACAAACCCGTTACAGTTCTCGGGTGACACAAGCCGCCACACGCCCACACGCGCCGAACCTTTCCCGTACGCGAGGGCGCCGCGGTGAGGTATTTTCCGGGCAATCTTGATATCCGCAAACTCAGATTGAAATTCCCTTACAATGTGGTATATTTACTTTGTATGTCTGCTTGTACAGATATGAAAATAGATAGAACCCTAAGTGCACGCCCTGTAAATTAGGTGATTTTTACGTATTTTTGGTATTTCTCTATGGTTTCTCGGAAATACATACCAGCTAACATGTATGTCAACGCATGCTGAATCTGAGAGTCTAAATTCATTGTCTATGAATAAATCGAACAAAGATAATTGCATTTCATATATATATATTGATCGTGATACATAAAGTTTATATCCCCGTATGAGATTTTCAAGGATTTCCACCAAGGACCGCCAAAGTGGCACACTCGAATGGGTTTATAAATATCGCCCCATATCAAAGTGGATGTCTCCCTGCTTTATTACTGGGATCATCCCAAAGGAGGATCTGTTAGTTCATGGAGGGATACATGTATGGTATGCTTGAGAAATGACCGATCTTAGCGGTTCATACACCCAAAGGTGGCGATTTCAAGGATTAGAATATGCCTCGCAGCCGCGTCATGGAGAATGTACAACCGCATGTCATATTTTCTCGCCCAAAGGTGATTATGTGATGATGTATGTAATTCTCGTATGAGTATCTACATGATGTCATCTATTGTTCGTTTATTTTTCGCCAATTTTTCTCGTGAACGCAATTCCATCACCGAGGTCCCATCGATTAAATGCACAAAATGGAAAGAGGACTTTCTACTCCTGAATGGAGCTGGCATGCTCCACATGGCGCTTGCTAAATGGATAAGCCACATATATCAACCACTAGTAATCGGTTTAGAAAACGACTATGCTACCCGAAAGGGAGCAATAGGATTTGCTTATCGACAATGAAGAAATCCATACAAGAACACTAAAGTGGTTTACCAAGACCAGATCGCTAAGAAATGGATATCGTATAGAGGCTAGAAATCGAGTTTCATCCAATGTTTATATTGAACACTTCTTCAAATCTCTTTTGAATAATGGCGTATGATGGTACAAATTGGTTAGGAGATTATGTCCCGAGATGGTAGACCTAAAGACGAAGCCCAAGCTCTGCTACCATTCCTCGATGTCAGACGGTACATCATCCCAAACACCCTTCCACCCGACTTCGGATTATAAAGACAAACCACCCCAAGATGAGACTTGGTCGCTTAATGACTTAATTGCAAGGGTGGTATGTGAAGAAGAGAAACTTAAGAAGGAGAAAGAGCATATGGCCTTATATGCCGTTGGGCTCTATAAAGGAAAATAAGAAGTCTAAAAGTCGAACTCATAAAATATTCTCAAGAAACCACCAATAATCCGACAATATAATCCAAAGAAGACATTTTGAAAAGGATGGTGATCGCTGCTTCTTTTGCAAGAAGAAAGGTCACATGAAGAAGGACTGTGCAAAATTTAAAGCTTGGATGTCCAAGCGTGGGCTTACAGGTAATGATTCTTTAATACTTGTTTGTGAATCCAACCTATCTGAAGCACCATCCAGTTCTTGGTGGCTCGATAGTGGAGCAACTAATCATGTTGCATTTACCATACAGGGATTCATAAACCGGAGGAAGCCAAACAAGGATGAATCAAAGCTCACTGTGGGAAACAACGAGAAGGCTGATGTCATGTTCGTGGGAGATGTAATCTTAGTTTTAGATTCTGGTTTTAAATTGATGTTGAAAGACACATTTTATATACCTTCCCTTTAGACGGAATTAGCTCGTGACGTGTTTGGATTCATATGATTACTCTTTGGAAATTAAAGAGCAAATGTTATTTCAATATTTCTTAATTCAAATAAGGTTTGCGTTGTCATATGTCCAAATCCGATTATACATTAAGCTTTATCTCCAAATGACATATACGTCGCTTATACTAATGTAGTAAAAGGTTGTTTCTAAGAGACCACTACCTAAGGAAGAGTCTTATGCATTATGGCATAAAATAACTTGGCCACATTCTAAGGATAGAGTAGAAAGGTCGACAAAGACTAACATCCCGCCGCCTTAAAACACCCTAGATATGCGTGAACGTTGCAGGTAAATGACCAAGATAAGAAAGAAAATCGCAAACCGTAGTTCCGACTCATTGGAAGTCATTCACACCGATATAAGTGGACCTTATGTGTCAACCTTGTGTAGAAATTTTTATTTCATCACATTTATTGATGATTATTCTCGATATGGTTATTTGTACTTGATTAAAGAAAAGTCTGAGTCTCTTGACAAGTTCAAGATTTTTCTGGATCAAGTCGAAACAAGCTTGGGAAAAGTCATAGCTGGTGTTGTTAGATCTCGACCGAGGTGGAGAGTATTATGGCAAGCATGGCGATGTCGACAGCTTAAGGGGCCATTCGCCAAATACTTGCAGGATCTCCGGGATAGTGGCACGCTTTACTATGCCCTAGAGTCTCGAAAGTAAAATGGTATAGCCGAAAGGCGCAATCGCACTCTTATGGAAATGGTAAGGAGTATGATTAGTGTGGACAAATTTACCCTGGCTTCGTGGGTGAAGCTTTAAAACAGCTTGTACATTTTAATCGTGGTACCTACAAAATGCTCCATCAATTTTGAGTTATGGACTGGCGTAAGCCTAGCTTAAACCATCTCAAGGTTTGGGATGTCCTGTAGAAGCAAGTTATATAATCCAACATTAAGTAAGTCGGGACCCGCAACCACTCGATGTTACTTTGTATCTTACCCTAACATTCGAAGGGGATACTCCGCTCTTAATCCCAACGGAGGCACAAGAATCGTGGAATCAGCTGCATGCCTAAGTTTTTGAGTTTTGATGTGGCTCTAAGAAAGTAGTCGCCACATTATATACTCCGCTCCATTATAATTATGCTTTGTGTTCTAACATGGTAATCTTTGTTGATTGAAATGTATCCTACAGCTTCACTTAAGACGTGTGCTTAAATGCAATGAAGGAAATCCTCATTTAAGGGGAGACTCAATATAGCTTTGTTCAAAGGGAGAATTGTTGGGTGTGCACCCAAAGTCTCACAATGTCTTTCATCGATTAGAAAGAGAAGACTTATGAGTATATAAGCATGAGGACTTAAAGCCCAAAGTGAACAGTATCATATCAATATGGATGGAGATGGGTCCATAGGTTTCCCAACACCAGTCAACACACCCAAATGCACTAGCGCGCAGCATTACGATATAATTAATTAATAACTTGGTAACAATATAATTGCTAAACAAGTACTATAAATTTTTTTCTTATCCCACATTCACATGTTATTATTATTGTTTTTACTACAAGAGGTGTTAACCATTGTTAATTCCACTAAATTATAATCAAGATACTAGTAGGTGGGTAATGAACCCATTCACCCTGACCAATTGTTTGAACCAGTCGTGTGCTAGGAGATGAGCTACATGGCATTGATAGAGCAATGATTTGAAGAAGAGGACGTTCCATCAAATGAAGTATTGATGGAACAAATCAATTTTGAAAATCTAAGCATGGATACCGTGTTCAAATATTTATTAAAGAATATAGGTATAGACAGTAGATTTTGAGAGCAACTTTTAGATTTTCTATAATACAAGTCTTTTTCATAACTTTAAAGATCTCTAATGGATTTTAGGGAACACCACCCAACAGACGGTCTCATTCATCTAGCATTCATTCATTCATTTTTGGAAGGGTGCCTCGTGGATTAATTTTAGGTAAACCAACTCTTCCAGATCACTTCTATTCCACAGTATATATATATATATATATATATATTAGTAAAGGTTAGGGGAGCAAATTTCCCACTCTTGAAATGTACACAATTACAAGATTATATATATATATATATATATATATATATATATATATATATGCAAATTATAATGAGAGCTAGCAGGGCTAGAGGGGAGGCAATGGTCTACTTTAAAATATACGATAATTATTGCCTTGTAAAGTAAACTATCTCCACACTTAAAATGTACACAATTGCTTTGAGCCATTAGATTAAAGTTTTTATATATATATATATATATATATATATATATATATAGAAGAGAAAGTATATATATATATATATATATATATATATATATATATTATAAGGTCACTTAAGGAGCTAGTAAAGGCTTGGGGGGTCCCTATTTTGAAATGTGAATGTCAATAAAAAGAAAATACTAAACCGATTTTCTCACGTTGTTTAGTTGAAAAAATCAAAATTTTACATATTTTTAAGTTTCTGAATCCTTATTAAGAAATGATTAGAAGAAGACAATGACGTACCATAAGTTTTAATACACCTAATCCATTTAGCTAAAATTGGTCATGATGTTCATGCCTAATGACAGAACAAATCAATTTTGAAAATCTTAAGGAATTGATATTGATATTGTTTTCAAATATTATTAAATAATAGGTAAGCCAACTCTTCACACACACTAATGTGAATCATGTAACAATGGTGATACGAATAGGAGAAGAACAACAAGAATACACAGGTTTTTTATGTGGTCTCTAAGCAGTTGAAGGCATCCACTGAACTAAGTGGCTCGAGTTTTTAACTATCACGAAAATAGGTTACATAGAGGGCATTGACACAACCTTAGATATTACTCGTGATTACAAAATACCCCTATAACCTAAATATAAATTGCACGCACCCTCACACCCCAAACCTATTATTTCGGCTCCCCCTAACAATCTCAAAATGAGCCACATGCCCTAACAATCTTCACCTTGGCGAATATTCATCTCTTTTAAGAAAACCAAACATGGCTTGAAAACTCCACTCTGGGGCAATGTGCTCCGGGCATCTCATCTAAAGATCTAGAGATATTAATAAAGTCCAAGCAGTGCTTGAACTTTTCTATGATAACAGACTTTGTCAACATGTCTACTGCATTCTCAAAAGTATGAATCTTCTCAAGCAATAACTCATTAGAAGAGACCAACTCCCTAATCTTATGAAATCTCACATCTATGTGTTTGGTCCTTGCATGAAAAACTTGCTTCTTTGCCAGAAAGATAACACTCTAATTGTTATGATGCAACTAACCCACCTTGTCAATACCCATCCCTCGACCTCAATCATGCAAGGCACAATACTTCCTTGGCAGCTTCAACTATAGCCATATACTGACTTGGGTAAGATAATGCAACTAGTGGACTGTAATTGGCGACTTCAAACAAATAAACCCCGCCAAGAGTGAACTGAATCAGGGTAGACCTCCGCCATCCAAACTCTCGTATAACTGCAGACCACATATCCCACAACTCAAGGAACACTCCGTTCAACGAACATGATGCCATAGTCTCAGAGTCCCCTCAAGTATCCGATGATTCACTTCGATTGCATCCCAATGTGATCGGGCCCTAGATTCAATAGAAACCGCTAATGCACTAACAAATTCGTACAACCGTCCGCAACCATAGCATACATCAAGACCACCGCACTTCAGATACGGGACCCTTTGACATGCCCCCGCTCATCATCATCTTCATCAAGCACTATGTAGTAGACAACTGGAATGGTTCGGGCCAAAGGTGGCTCTAACGGCTTTGTATCTCCATGCTGAACCTCACCAACACCTTCCTAACATAGCCACTTTGAGACAACCAGAATCTCCCTAGAGCTCTTTCTCTACGAATCTCTATCCCAAGAATCTTCTTGGCCATACCCAAATCCTTCATGTCAAATTCTCTACTCAACAAGATCTTCAATTTGTTGACCTCACTCATACTCTTTGGAGCAATCAACATATCATCCACATAAAGTAACAGAAAAATAGATGAACCATAATCTCCCTAACACCTTCCTAACATTGCCACTTTGAGACAACTATAATCTCCCTAGAGCTCTTTCTCTCTGAATCGCCATCCCAAGAATCTTCTTGGCCACACCAAAATCCTTCATGTCAAATTCTCTACTCAACAAGATCTTCAATTTATTGACCTCACTCATACTCTTTGCAGCAATCAACATATCATCCACATAAAGTAACAGAAAAATAGATGAACCATCATCAAGACTCTTCACATAAATAAATAAGCCATACTCACATCTTTTCAGAGCTGGCTCCTGATCATATGGGGAGTCAAATCTCGTACTCATTGTCTCTGGGACCGCCTTCAATCCATATCGTGATTTCTTCAATTTATAGACCAAGTATTCCTGTCCATGTTGATTGAACCCTTTTGGTTATACTATGTAGACAGTCTCCTCTAACTTCTCATGAAGGAAAGATGTCTTTACATCCATCTGCTCCAACTCCATATCAAAATATGTTACCAAACTCAACACTATCCTCATAGAGGGCAGCTCAATTACCTGGGAAAAAATCCTACCGTGAATAACCCTAAGCTTTTGTGAGTAACCCTTTGCTTACCAGGCTTAGCCTTGAATTTTTCACCTCATTTTTGAATTGCTTCTTCTTCAGACACCCACTTGCACCTTATAGCCCTTTTCCCTTAAGGAAGTTCCACCAACTCCCACGTTTGGTTCTTATGTAGAGATTGCATCTCTTCCATTGCACCCATTCATCCACCTTTCTCTTGGCTATGTACTGCTTCCTAAAAGTTAGTAGGATCCCCACTTCTAGTGATTAGTGCATAAGAAACCAAATCTCGAAAACCATACCCGTAGCAAATATAAGGCTACCTTGCCCATGGCTATATCATAGGTCGCTGACTAGACTAATTTCTCTTTGCATTATGAGTATCATCCTTTAAGTTATGAGTCTCTAGCTCCACTTGTACCACACACTTATCACTATAATGATTTTTCGGAGCCTGCATCTCATCCTTATGAGTATTCTACAACATGGCTTTCTCATAAAAAATAACATCTCTATTGATCACCACCTTGTTTGCCTTTGGATCCCACAACTTAATTAAAGCCTTTAACCCCTTTATGATATCCCAAAAAATGAAATGTCTAGACTTAGCATCAAGCTTTGATCTTTCATCTCCAACAATGTGTGCATAGGCTGGACATCCAAACACTTTTAACTCGAGTAGTCTATCGCATTACATGTCCATACCTCCTTCGTAAGTTTCCCATAAATGCTTCCTTTGGTGACCTATTGATCAAGTAGCATGACATACTCACTGCCTCTACCCATAACTTCTTTTCTATCCTTGCATTCAATTTGATACATCGAGCTCTTTCAACTATAGATCTATTCATCCTCTCTGCCACACCATTCTTGGCTTGCAGGCCGCCTTTCTGACTCATGAAGTGCCTCTAATCCCACATGCTCCTTACACAACTCTCGTGAATCTGAGTCTATATGCTCTATGCCATTATCCGGACCCGAGATCATCCTCCCCCGTCTGGGAAAACACTCCCGCTTTCCGCCAACTGAATTTGTCAAATGTTTCTAACTAGTGCCGCATGAAGTACACCCAAACTTTCTATGAGTAGTCATCAACAAAACTCACAAAATATACACTACCTCCCAACGATGTTGCCTGTTCTGGCCCCCAAACATCTGTATGAATCCATTTTGTCTTATGTGTGGCTGTCTTGAACTCCATCTTATCTTTTTTCCCAAAAACACAATATTTGCAGTAACTCAAGCTTCTCGCATGTTCGATATCCTCTACCGATTTCTCCTTTCTTTATGAAGCTCCATCATCCCACGCCACTCCATATGCCATAACCAAGAGACGTGCCAACATATTGATTAAGAATTCAAGCTATGCTAGTTTACTGCAAGCAATCAGGTACGACTGAGGCCCTGTAGATACACCCGGCAGTTTTACCCTTCACACTTGACACCTTGCTCACCTTCATTACCCATTAGCAAGATTTTGTAATTAAATACACGTCTAGAGTTCCCAATGAAATCAGATTCTTCCTCAAGTCAAGAACATGCCTAGAATCACATAACGTTCTAATGACACTACAAGGATTTTGAATTCTTTCTAGTATCTCGCTTTGGTATCAACCCAGATAGAAGCATCACACCATCCGAACACAACTACAGAACTGCATTATAACCCGGTAGGCGCTCTAAACTGTTCTTGGTATTTGAGCCAGAGAGGTAATATGTGCCAAATCCATATTCCAAGAACTGGCCGATGACTCGATCGGATGAAACTGGAAGCATATCACCACTACCGCTCTAAATCTCATTCTTTCAATACATTTGTAGACTTTATCTTCTCTCTGCTTTTTATGTGTTCCCTTTCTTCCATTTTGACATTCTCTTTATGTGACCCTTTTTCCCTACACTTGTAACATCGAATATCCTTTCCCTCAATCATAGATCGATTATGCACAACCTCACCCCGAGACTCTGTTTCTCCCACGCCTGATTACCTTTCACACATGCCCTTTCACCTTGTGGAACTCCCATTACCAGCTTTCTTCCTTGATTGTGTGGAGGAATGGATTCTTCGAATTTCTAAGGTTTCTTTTCCCCACATCAGAGTGGTAACAAGATTGTTGTAAGATTCGGGTAGAGAATTCAGTAAAATCAGTGCCATGTCTTCCTCTTCGAACTTCACATCAACTCGATTTAGATCACTAACGTATCTAATGAAATGAGGATGGTAAGATTTGTATTAATTCTTCATTTCATCAAAAAACATCTTCTTAAGAAGTGCCTTTGTCCGGGCCAGACTGAAGACATACCACTTCCAATTTCTTTCTAACAAGCCGAGCGACATTACCGCGTGACATGGTCACCGCAAGCACATCCCCATAGTCAGTCTCTATTGCGAATCTTTCCACTGCGTCGGCCCGCGTGAAGAAGTTTTGAAGGGCCACTCACCAAACCCTACTTGGCTCGAACACATCTCTAACCTCCTTTGCCACACAAACCAAAGTTCTCGGATCCATCGAATCTTCACTATGCTTTTCCGTAGGGAGATCGCAACCATCATAACCCACGTTGATACGTTGTTGTGAATCGTACAACAATGGTGATATGAATCAAAGAAGAAAAACAAAAAGAATATACATGTGGTTTTTTGGTGGTCTGTCAAGGTGCCTATATCTGGGAGATCCATCATCACTTTTTCAATTATCACCGAAATGTGTTCTTGTTATAGGGGGAAGTAGGGCTCGGGATACGGCCAGGCGTGCTCAGAGTCCTAAATATACCGCACTTCAGTACTACGAGTGGCCCACCCCCACACCAGTAAATCAGGTTTATTATTTCTCACACATCCTCAAAACGCAGTCCTCACATATTTCTCAAATAGATGCCATAACATACAGAGAATATATATATATATATATATATATATATATATATAGGTTATGTGAAGAAAGTTGAGAATGTAAAACACAGGTAACATAATTAATTAATAACAAATTGCTAAACGAGTTCTATAAATTTTTTTCTTATCCCGCATTCAATTCTATTCATGCATTGAGATATAATGATTTGAGAAATATCAATGACGTCCCATCACCCTAGTATTGACAGAACAAATCATTCAGGAAAATCCAGCGATTAGAGAAGGCTGGTGCAGATACAAAGGAGAAGTGTGGATTTGACTTGACAGCCACTTTAGATTTTCAATACCATAATAGTCTTTTAGGTTTTGAAGATCTCAGATCTTTAGATCATTGTTACTTTTGGAAGGGTTGCTCGTGATTATAATTCAGAAACCAAATGTAAAATTTTAGTAGTTAGATTAAAATTGTAGATGACACCGCCTATCCTGCTTCAACAAAGACGATAGACGATCGACAAATTAACAGATTCCACTGCCTCAAATGTAGACGACGATCTCCGTCTCACCTGAGACCATCCAGATCGAATCATCCCAAGCCCCCATTAGAGATCTTAGGACCTAATTATTTCCCGTCTCTAATCAGACGAAAAACTGGCGCTGACAGAGACTAATATTTGTCTCTGAGCTTCGCCTCAGAGAGACGAGGATTGATTTCCGTCCCAAATTTGAGACGTAATGATTCCGTCTTCTATTTATGAGATTTTAAATCAACTGCCTCTCATATAGACTCAAATAGAGACCTAATAATCCGTCCTCCGAATTCCATTTACTTATTGCCTTTTAAAAAAGGGGTAGATTGGGAAAATGAGTACCTTCATCTTCAAAAGTAGTTTTGAAGTATCCCTGGATAAGATATGAGATGAAGAAAACATCCAGGTTTTGAATCTTCGTCATATTTCGTCCTATTCATGTATTTTTTTTCTACTATGCATGAAAAGAACCTAAAAGGGAATTTGTTTAGTAAATAGAAAGTCTATAATCACAACATATACCAGCAGCTGGGTGTAATTGAAAACATATACCCTATATGAACAATAAATTAGAGGTAAATGGTACAAAATTTTTCCATATCATCCAAGGAAAAAAACTCTTGCACATATGCACAAATAGTTCTATAATAATCATTTTAGTTTACTAATAAACAAAGAGAAACATAAATCGTCATTAAATCACGTAGTCAGATGTTTCAAAATTAAAAACAAAAATCTTTTCACACATCAGATGGAGCACAATAATAAAACTTCAAAGATAAAACGCCAAATTTAGAATATATTCTAGAGGCACATTTATAAAAATTAAAAAATCTCATATGATTTATGAGTGCGAGTCTGTTCCACCGCACCCCCACCCCAAGTTGACTCCCCAGCCTTTAACTCACTTGTTAAAAATTTTATTTTAATTTTTAAAATCTACCAATTAAATGTTTATTTTAAATACGGGGTTAGAGTGTTAGGATCACTCATCCCACTCGCACGCCTGGTGCCGAATACAAGTAGAATTTTGGCTTTATAGTAAACACCCAAAAGCTCTTTGTATCAAAATACATCAGTGTCTCCAGCCTTTCGAGGGGCTTAAATGATCCACAATAAATTCGGCTGTCCATATCCCAAATGAACATGCATTATGTGTGAAGTAGACTCGGAAGGAAGAACAGATGTCCTTGGAACTGTCGGTTCGCCGCAGATTAAAGAAAGAAAATAATGACGTATCATCGCTAGTTGATCCCCGTAAGGGTAGAAGGAAGATTATCCTTCACAACCGCTTTTCTAAATCCACTACCAACCGTATTCTCAGGCACAAGAAAATCTCATCCAATGGGGAACCATAATCTCACTCACTATCCACTGGCAATACTCATAAAAATACAGGGCCACCATTTTTGTGAGAGCACTTGATTTAATACTAAAAATCCTTTAAACGCCATTTTCAGAAGAACCGACTCAGCATCTAGATCCACACCTTAAAAAGTGGTTTTGACTTCTCTTTTATTAGAGGAGTGTCACGTCCAAAGCCCATAATCAAGCACGGCAAGAGAAAGAATCCTAGTTCTAAATCAACACTCAGGTATTCCAGAATCAAAGGTTTCAACAATGATCCGCCAGACGTGTGCCCAACGACCCCCTAACACGCCCAACCCGGCCTTCCAGTTAGGGATCATCAAATATAAATAATATGATTCTTATTTTAAATCAACTAACCAAAAACAAAATTCTTATTTTTGTGAACAGGTAATAAACTATCATTATTTTAATTTAAATATATATATAGTTTGGAACAATTGAAAGGAAAGAATATTATTTCATAAAATAAATTATATTTTAATTGTATTTAATAAGTAAATATATTTTATAACAATTAATATATAATAAATAAGAGATAGATTGATTTTGGTAGATATTATTTTAAAAATATTAGTTTGATTTTCTTTAAAAAAAAACTCATCCATTGATTTTTGATCAAAAATTTATATTAACTTAAGACATTAAAATATATTATTTTTAAAAATAAAAATATTAAATATTAAAACTCATATATTGATTTTTTCATTTAGACGAGATTTAAAATAACAAATAATTTTATTTATATTTAAAATAAATTCTTTGAATTTTTACAAGCAGATTTCTCAAAATTAGAAGTTAGTAGGGTATCTGTCTTCTGGTTGAAAACAATGATTTTGAATGGCTCCTGCCATGCAATGCAAATAGAATTTGTATTGAAAAGCAGGCTTCTGAGTTTAGGGTATAGTGAGACATCACATGTCAGGACGTTACCAAACCACCTCTTTCCTAACTCTTATTCAACCTCATTTTCTAACCACCAAAATTCAATGTATATTAAAAACACTTAAAAAATTATTGTAAAATTTTTTATTGAGTTTTCTGAAAGACATATAAAATAATTTTTAGTTTTTTAATAATATATAAATTTCAGGTCTTTAAAATTTTAATTTATTATAACATTGTATTTTGTCTAATGAATGCCTATTAATATATGAAGTATTAAAAACTTTTTAAATTTAGAGGATATATTATAAAAATATTATTAAAATCACTTCTAAAATACTCATAAGAATGATTTTATGTTATTATAGAAGAAAATTGTTTTCGAAAATATTTATATATAAGGCACTATTAATGGATTTTGACACAATCCATAAAATTATATTTATTCATTTTTACATACAAATTATAATTTAGAATTATCTATATACTTTTTTTATCACTTGTCTTCACTTCTTGAGATTTAAGGTTAAAGTGAATTTAATATTTAGTTTTAGAAAATATAATGCTAGATAATAATTCAACAATAGTGAATAATTTCCAAATCAAAATCAATAGAAGTATAAGAGCTTAAAATTTAGAAGAATTAAGAAGCAATAGAAGCAGTTAAGATACTGAGGTCAACGTAGAGAAACGAAAATGGAAAAATGAAGGGAGAGTTAATAAATTAGAAAAATAACACAAAAATTGGCCCACAAATGACATGAACACCAAAAAGAGAGAAAACGGAGAGAGGGAGAGGGACAGAGAAAGAGGGGGAGAGAGAAAACTCGATTTTTATTGGACAGGCTAAATCCCATCTGCTCATTTTCTGATTACAGCAATCCTTTTCTTTCCCCTTTATGTCTATTTAATCGATTTCTTCCTGGAGAGATGTCTCGCCTTAGTGATTTTTAGCTGGCACCGTCAACGATTTGGTCGCCGACGGTAATCGCCCCACCTCAAATGATCGTCGAGATTTTCGCAGTCTCCACTTTCCCTCGATGAAGTTCGGTTTCTTCTTCTATTGAAAGCTGGAAACCCTAGAAGATCCTCAAGGGGCTTCTAAATAAGCTCCTAGAGAAAAGCAGGTTTCCAGGCAATATTGAGATTTATCATGGCGAATTACACAATCCCATTTATCTGTAGGTTTTGGTCTTCCATCCGGGCTTATCTGTTTCGAGCTTGATTTCATCCGGCTTTCCCGGGATTATGCTTTTATTTTCAGGGAATATTGTTTAATAAGTTTATGATTGCACCTGCTATTATCATTTCGCTTGTTTTCTAATGTTTATTCGGGGTTCTGGATTTCACATTGGCGTGGAAGTGGTGGATGTGAGTATAGGAACGCGGCTTTCTAAATGTTCATGAAGGGTTTTTACTTCGCTATCATCTCAATTCTTTTGTCTTTTCCACCTTTTTGTTGGAAAAATTCTTCCCGCTTGGTCAGGTAGGAAAATTAGTTCGCTGGGAATTCCCAAACAGGTTCTTTGTCATTATCATGGTTTTTGGAAGCTTAGTAAGATTTTAGATTTTTTTTTGAGTGTTTTTCAACACCCCCGCCGGGTCTCCTGCACGCATTATGTGGTGCGCTTGTTTGGGTCAAAGATTTTTGCATTCTTTTGCATTCCATACTCTGACTCTGGGTATCCCACAGACACACCTTCTCCTCTCATGTTTTCATCCTTTTCGTAGTAGTAGCAGGTAGCCAGGCAAGACTTTTTGTCATCCACAACCCCCAAAAAAGGTGTCCTAAACTATCATTCTCCATCTAGTAATTCCAACACCACTCTCAATAGTAAATGATTCATCCCATCTCACAAAATGCAAATCCTTCCATTTTAAATTTGGAAATGAAGCTTTAGTCTGGTTGGTTTTTCAAAATCTGAGCAAAAATAAAAGAGAAAAGAAATAAATAAAGGGTGTAGTGAGTGAACTTAGATTAGTATGGACTAGTGAGTAATATAAAGATTACTCAGTTTAAAAATTTAAAGTTTGTACATTTGCTTTATTAAATGTTTTTTTTGAATTTTTTTCATTAAATAATCAAAATATAAGAAAATCATTTTTCTTACATTTTTTTCTAAACACTTTCTATAAGAATGATGTGTTAGGGTTTGGAGAATTAATCTATGAACCAAAACCTTCATTTTACATTAATTCTTGATGGAGAAAGAACGTAATGAGAAACTTTCCGCCATGCTTCATGTTAGGAAATTTGGTATTCTTCTTCACATGGGAAACTACATGGAGAAGGATCTTTACTATTCTTAACTTGAAAATCACCTGAGAGATATCTACCTCTGTGTCAAACAACGGGTAATTTTTCTCCCCATCCTCTTCTCGTTTTCTTGTCTCATTTCCGTGTTTTTCGTCCTTTTTCCTCTCTCTCTTTCAGGAATATTTTGATATAAAAATGTGGGAAGTGAACAAGGGATCCCGATAAATGGGCAGCTCTGGCCTCGTATCGATTCCTACCAACGATAACTTGATTATCAAATAACTACTTACCTTCTCATTTCCTCGTACGACTCCATTCTTTCCTTCCTTCGCATGAGATGAGACCAGAGGTCGGCTTTCTTTCTCTCGCTTGGTTTTGGGGAAGAGTAAATAAACGCATAGAATATTCTTTGCTTTGAACTCTAGGAAAGGCAGGAAATGAGTTCATGCTTCCGGCAGTTATGTGGTGTTGTTAGTCGATGATTTCGGTATAGGCCGCGGCCAGGCTATCAGGCCCACAGAGAAATCGTATTAGTGGAATCAACAAAACATAAGGGTGATGTTCCGCATAAGAGGATGTATTACTTTCCTCTCATTCCTGTGGTTACAGATTGTATGCTTCAAAGCAAATAAATGATATAAGTGCGAGTAAGAGATGATCATGCGACAAGAAGACGTTGTTATCATCCATCCGACTAAGGCTCGGGTCATTCACCGCACGCATCCTTCATCATGAGAGTAGAAATGCCTGCGCATGTATGGATTCAACCGCGTAGTATTGTTTGGGGAAGAGAGATTTGGCAGAAGGAATCATTGGGAACATATAATTTGCCAACGGGATGTGCATGAAAGTATTTCCATATGTTCTTGTCATCCTTTCCTGCATCATAATCTTTATCGCCAAAACCATGAGGTCATTCTTGTTTTCTTAGTGAATTTTATCATCATGTCTTCTCGTGTTTCATCAATTACTTTCTAACCTTTTCAGTTTTATTAAACCATGTACTAGTATGGTCCGTAAAGAAAAGAGAATAGAAGTCATAGATTACTAAAGGACTTTCTGGTTCTGATATAAACTGTTAAAAGAGGATTTTTACATCATGCATCCGGGCCAAAAGGCTTCAAAAGTGTGTTTCATTAAAATTACTATTTGCTCTTTTATCCTATTCAAGCAAGCATATAGAATAAGTAACGATAATAACCCTCTTTTATTACGCATTTGTTTTGTTATATATTTTGCTTTGTTATGTAGGATTATCTTGCTAAATGGAGAGGTGATATATTGTTAACTGAATCATTTCTGAACATCATGCTTTTACAAATGAGATATTTATAGTATGAATTTCATCCTCATTCCATGTAGTGGTTGATTACATAAATGATGTTCCTAATATAGAACTTGGGTGCATGGGTTGCACCTTTTTTTTTTTCTCTTGGCACTGATCAAAATATTCCTATTTGCCTATCAGAAAAATGGAAAATGGGAAAAAGAATACTCTAGAATTTCATCGCACTGTATGTAGTGGTGGCTTGGACCAGAGTATAGAATTGTTACATTGCTCTTGGTATCTATGCAAAATAAAAGAGAATATAATCTAGATATCTCCAAATTGTCCTTGTAAAAAACATCACCTACGCATTATGCTTGAGTAGAAGAATAGCATGCTCAGTGTACATTAGTTAAGTTCTTTTGTGATGCCTAACTGGCCACTCATAAGTTGCAAGCGGCTCTATTAACATTGTCGGTTTTCTTTCTTCTAATTCTTTGTTATTATAAATGTTAAATTTCCTTCTACCTTTACATGTCTGTGTCTCATTTGGAGATTTATTATGCGCATGTGCTTTAATTGACAATCTAGGTCTAAGAGCAATAGTTAAGTTTGTTTTCCTTCTACAATTTCTGCATGATTTAACTATCAAAAATTAATTGAGAAAAATAATGAAGAAGCATTCGAAGTTTGCTTGAATTTTTTCCTAGAAAAAGATAAATTGCAGAATTTACGAAGATATATGTCGATTGCTCATGAGATCTCTCTCCCTTAAAACAATTTGAGCTTGTTTGTGAGATTCTGAGGAAACTTTATAGCCTATCTTCTCCTTAGCACTTTAAAATAACTTTTGAAAAAAAAAATTCGATTATAAAGGTTCATATATGTTTTTAATTGGTTTAGCATAACTAAAGGCATAACAAAAATTTGTCTTTTAAGGTGATAATGGATCAACAGTATCTCCATTGTACTTTTTCTTTGTACTTGTTGCCATTGCCTTCATTAAAAATGCTCATAGAATTACACATTTTCTATAATGGCTTATAATGTAATTAATAAGAAAGTAATTTTCTTATCACAAAGTTGCTACCTCCCATGAAGAATGCTCATAGAAAGCCACCAAGATTTTTAAGGAGCCGATTTCCACATGACGAGTATACTCGGGAAGAACGCTCCCGAGGACACTAAGAATTTGTAGTTTGATTAGTAGTTAATATATTGTATTTGGTACATTTGACATTAATATTACTATTTTATTATCTACGTGTACTATTGATTTTATAATTAATGAAAAATATAGTGGTTCAACTTTTTTAATGACATCTATTAATTTAATTCTTAAATCTAGAACTTTATGATTACATATAATTGAAATATTTCGCCATAATAGGTTCAATTAATAATAAAAGCTAAAACCCGTACGAAAAATTAACTCTAGTGATGTCTCTAATTAGACTAAGGACTTTAAAATTATGTCTCTCGACGGCCTCTCCCGATGAGACGGAGTTCTGAGGCTCAAGCCTCGATCGTGAGATCTGATCGATTCGTCTCTGAACCCGAGATCTGACCGATTCCTGGCCTCCCCGATCGAGACGGACCGGGACCTGGCTCGATCAGAGATCGAACTATCTTGGCCTCCGATCAGATCTTGTCGGAGTCCTGGCCGATCGAGACTTTGTCGATTCCTGGCCTCCGACGTAGATCGAATCGAACCCATTTCATGATCAAAGACGATTTGACCTGGCCTCGATCGCAGACGGAATCAAAACTACCTCTCGATCGTGAGACTGATCAAACTCGCTCTGATCGAGATCTGACCAATCTTGCCTCCGATCGAAAGACTTAATCAATTCCTGGCTCTTAATTAGAGACTAACTGAGACTTTAATACAATTAGATACCAGCGTTTTAAAGACCGAAAATTCCGTCTCTAATCCGTCCGAAATTCCGTTTCCAGACGGATTAGAGACCGAATTGTCCGTCTCTAATTTTGATTTTTCTTGTAGTCTTATAGCGAATTTTAGATAATAATAATAATAATAATAATGGATTAAAAAATAATCTAGTATTCTTCTCATAGACTTTCCACGAAAATTAAAAAAAGCGAAGGCGTTTATTCATAAAAATTTTTTAATATAAATTTGTAATTTCTGAAACTTTATAAAATTTATTCGCGATATATTTTTAGTTTAAATTTATAATTTTTGAAACCTTAAAAAATGTTTTTTCAAGAAACACTTTCAGTTATAATTATAATTTATGAAACTTTATAAATTGTTTTTCCAAAAGATACTTTCAAGTAAAATGTAAGATTTTCAGAATTTTAGAAAGTTTATGTATTAATTTCAATGGGGTAAAAATACATTAGATTTATGATTATTTCTCAACCTTTTATATTGGAGGAGTTTTATTATTTCGACTAAAATGGGAAAACTCACTCTTCATATTTCTATTCCAACCATAACATATATATGCAATTATGCATGAACGTTACTTCGATTTTGGCTATAAATTAAAGTTCATATTAATTTGGTTTTATATGAAAAATATAAAAAAACAAATATAATCAAAATTCATCAAAATTTTACATTTTTTAATTTTTTAATTTTTGAAATACATATTTTAAAATTTATTAGTTTTTGTATAATAGAGAAATAAATGAAATGAGTTAGAATAAATATATAGATTTAATTTATTAAGTTAAATTTTTTTTTCTCTATTTTATTTCCTTATTACTTTTGAATAACAAAAATGGAGACTTAAAAGATTGCCCCCCTCTCTCTCACTTCTAATCATAGCTCTGCCATTGAATTATGCACAAAGGTTACTTGGCTTTTGGCTATAAATTAAATTGCATACTTTTTTCCCACCTACCAAAAACCAAAAAGATGACGACTGAGAGAGGTTCTAGCCTCGTGACCGTAATCTCAAAGAACTTCCAAAATTCATCCGGCCAGTCGATGAACTACGAAACACCAAGCCTCAAGAGGTGACGGCAGTTTAGCCATCTCGACTGAGGCGGCTACTGATCTCTTGGTGAAGGAAATCCACAACGCTTGTAGTGAGTGGGGATTTTTCCTTCTCAAGGATCATGGTTTATCTTTTGGATTGATAGAAAAGTTGCAGCATGTTGGGATGGAATTCTTTAAACAACCTCAGGAGGAGAAGGAGAAGTATGCAAATGACCCTTCAATTGGTAAGTTTGAAGGGTATGGAACCAAAATGACCAAGAACCTTGATGAGAAGGTAGAGTGGGTTGATTATTTTTTCCATATCATGTCTCCACCTTCTCAGGTGGACTATCAGATATGGCCCCAAATCCCTTCATCCTACAGGTATGTAAATCAATCCCCCCATGCATGGTTGCATGTTTTTGCTTAATTTTATCCATTTTCAGATCTATGTTGGAAACCAGGCCTCACAACATCAGTATTTTGTTCCGTATCCATCCATTTCCGTTGCCGGAACCATTTGGTGAAAGGGCTTCAATCACAAGTTGAACTGTTTTTCCAAAAACCACTTTTTTATTTTATAAAATTAACAATATTTTTATATGCTTCTTACGGTAGAAGAATTAATATATTTGAAGCTCTGCCAAAGATCACGTTCAACTATTACCGATCATAATTATAATATATTCTTATCATTATGACCGAATCATGTTACCGACAATCTTCCTATTATCATAACCTAGCTTTAGGCTCCTTTGGAACCCGAATCATAACATAGTCTTCAGGCTCCCTTTTGAACTGGTTTGGTTTTATCTTGAAAAATATAAAAGAAAATTAAATATAATCAAAATTTTACAAAATTTTAAATTTCTTAGTTTTTATGTAATAGAGAAACAAATAAAACATTTTGAATAAACATATACTAAATTAATTTAGACAAGTTTAAATCTATTTTTTATTTTCCTTAAAATTTTATTTCCTTCAACTTTTCTTCTTTGTTTTCTTTCTTTAGTGCTTTACAAATTCCAAACAAAGCCTTGAGGTTTATTTGGTTCCTATTTTTGAGAATCGTTTTGTGTTTTTCAGAACAAAAAAATAATGGGAACATTGAGAACAAAAGGTGTATCCTTTGTTTGATTGTTTGCCTTGTTTTTTTCATAAAAAAAAAACAGTTTAAAAAAACCGTAACCAAATACTAATCTTCTCAATGAAAAAGGCGAGGTAGAGGTGAGATGGTATTTCACAATAAATTATTTATAAAAAAGATCGATATTTAATTTAAATTATATATAGAAATATAAATATGACTAGTACTTTGAAGAGTGAGTAGATATATAGTTAGATGTTCCATCGATTGGCCACAGAAGTCAGCGTGAAGAATACAAGGAGGAAGTAGTGTGAACAATGATAGGCTGCCGAGCTGCCTCGTAGGGGCTTGGCCTGGGAAGCGGAAGGCCCCAAATCACGCCAGCTTGATGAACTTGAACTTGAAATGAAGATCAATATGTATCCGCTATGCCTAATACCGAAATGTTCTCGAGTTGAACCTCACACAGACATGTCCGCTCTCACCCTACTCGTCCCCAATGATGTTCCAGGCCTTCAAGTATGGAAAGACAATAATCGGGTTGTTGCTGATTATTTGCCAAATGCCTTTGTCAATGTGGGGAGATCAAATTGAGGTAAAAATATATATATATATATATATATATATATATATTTATATAATTGGATTTTTGAAAATTGTTCTTGAGAACAGTTCACCATTTTGAGGCTTGTTTGTTTATAGTTTTTGTTCTGTCCTATCCTTGTTTTTCAAAAATTGTAACCAAAAAGCCCTAAGATTCGGGTTGGGAAAAAATCTGATAAATAATATTTGTAGGTGCTGAGCAATGGGAAGTACAAGAGTGTTCTCCCATAGAGTACGCTGGAATAAGGAACTAACCCGCATGTCATAATGCTTTTGTGCACCACCCCATGATGCCATGATCGGCCCTCTTCCGGAGCTGGTTGATGAACAAAACCCATCCAAGTATTCAACTAAAACATATGCCGACTCGCATCGCAAATTTAATAAGCCTACAATAAGATCATTATATATATATATATATATATATATATATATATATATATATATATATATATATATATATATGTTTCTATATGCATGCATTTATGCATTCGCATATTCGATCGACTTTTGTTCCGTTATTTATTTCATCTGCCATCGCAATTTTCAATTTATTGTATGTTAATCAATAATGCAAAATTTATAAGCTCTAAGGCAAGTTGATGAGATAGTGCATTCAACTCTATCCACACTTTTGCCGAGTAGCTTAGTCTTCCTCCATGGTGTTTCCTCATTCGACTAGTATCCCACTGCATATTTAGTCTTTTCCCCCTTTTGAAGTTTTCTTTTTCAACATTGTAGTAATGTAAGCTATTTTTGTCTGAATCAACTTCTACTTCTCCATTATGATAAAGAAGAGGAGTGACACTGACAATGGTGTACACATCATCAAAACCAGCCAAGATATCAAACCTGATGTTGTATTCTTTAGCCCATATTATATTGTTAGCATCCTTCAACATCCATATGTTAATCATTTGAGGAATTGCAAAGTTATCTACCAAGCATAGAAATCCTCTCAACTCCACAAAAAACATGTAGTTTTCTTCATAATATGAATTAGGCTTTCGAAGAAAAATCATCCTAAAGTTTTCTTCTTCCAATTGGAAGGCAAGGATCAGCTCATAATTTGAAGAATTGCCATGTTTATCGGCTCTTGTCCGATAAAACACATTATTGACAAGTAGCGCACAATTAGTGATAGGATAAGGGCAACATTGATCAATTACTTTCCGAGGACGAGAACTAGCTTCATCACCATTTGACAAAGTAAGAATTTCACACCCAATGTTATAACTAGAACCGGGATTCACTTCTGGGAGTGAACATATGTACCAGCTTTATTCTTTGCTGACATAACGTATCCCAAAGCCAACCCATGATCGTAAAGGAACGATGAACCCTACTAAGCTTACAAATCTCTCAGGGCGTGGTCAGAAAGGTAGAATAATTCTCGTGACAGCTTTCATTGGCTGTAATTACAGCTTAAGGTAATCATCGATGCATTCTCCATCTATATGCTTTGTCAACTCTTTCCTACCTTCCTTCCAAGTCCATGGAGGTTCAATGAATAAATTGCCACTAATTGTCATCGCTCTTAGAGTCATTCATCTGTAGTATCTAAGGATTTTTTTTCTTGATTTCTAATGGTAAAAATCAAGAAAAGTAGGATTTGAGATCAAGTTGCACCAATGTTTTGATACACACCTAAACTTGCATAGATCTTTCACAAGAAGTCTTGTATAGTGTGCCAAACTTGATATCTCTTGGGAGGTTGCATATTCTTCTCATTTGTTTCTTTGATGATTGATATATCAAACTAGATTGTTTAATAGAAAGGCTTGACATGTTGTTTAACCTAGTAATGAAGAAAGTAAATGTGAGTTAAGTTAAATAAAATAAAATAAAATAAGTACGTGCTTATGAAACTTGAAGTATGAGTACCATTAATTGAAGAATAAATACTAGCTAGCTAATAAAAATTAGACTATTTGAATGTGTGCAAAAAGCAAACTTCAATAAAGAAACAATACCTAAAATAACTACATCGGGATCATCAAATATTTTTGTAGAATAATTAGCATAACGGATTCCCATATAATATATTAAACCCAAATTCTAGTTTTATGTTTAAAGTTGTGAATTGCAATTAAAGGGAAAAAATCGTTAACAATCGCCTTTACCGTTGATCAAGGGTCCTCGGGCATCAAAGTTAGGACACAAAAGCCGTTATGATTAATTTATGCATCCATATATTGTCTTATTTGATGTCAGCTAGAATCATTTTTGCTTTCATTTTCCAGCAGACTACTTCAGCTATCTAGAAATAGAACATGTGCATAACTTTATCCTTAGTCACCCTTGTTGAGCCTAATTAGCCTATTTCTTTGTCAACTACAATACCTCCTTGTCATTAAATAATTCCCTCATTTTATAACCCTGTTTACCCATAGTATGTGTGTCATCAATAAAATTATTATGAGCTATGACAAATTAGGGTGGATGGGTGGGGTATGATATAAAAAAAAGAAAAAGAAAGAAAGAAAGGAAAACAAAAAGGAAAATAGAAAATAAACAAAGAAAAAGGGAAATGTTGAGTAAGTGTGATTTCGTAGCCTCCTTAATTTGAGTAATCAATCAAGAGGTGTTTTAACAATATAATATCCTAAAGTAAACTGATTTGTGCTATCGACTAAAAGCTCACAAGAATTGGGAGAGAAAGCTTATGGAATCAAACATTACACTACCTATATAACCTTATATGTTTATATCAGGATAAAAGGAGGAATCTGGTGACAATGTCAAGAACAAAAGCAATAAGTTTGGGGGTGATGAGAAGTATTGGTGGAAGCTCAATGAAATTTAGGAAGAATGATGACTATGTGTGAACTTTAGCTAGAAATTTTATTCTTTGCCTCTCGCCTAACTCCGTCATACATTACAAGCTTACAAAAGACCTAATGATCCTAAGCATTGTATTCAATCAACTAGTTAAGAGTAATATGAAAAATGAGCCTATGGAGCTCTAAACATCCATTATATAGAGATCCATCATAAATAACCCAGAAGCAATTCATACGGCCGCTAATGGTTAGCCGGCAAGACTTCACATATACATACAAAGAGAGAGAATCAAAGCTAAGACAAAATGAACTACGGGGTTGAAATTCCACTCAGTCATGCCACCTTAAATTTTCTCCATACTACCAGATTATTTTGATTTTGGTAACTAGATTAATCTTGGAGAGCAATGACTTAAAGTGGAGCAAAGTTGAGGATTGAAGCACACTTCAGCACCAAGGGTAAGGCCTGGTGCTTGAATAGGAAGCACCCTCGGATTCGAATAAAGAGTACCCCTGCTCAATCCCTAGAATGGATAGCAAGGGTAGCACCAAGAGCCGGCGTATCAGGCAAGATTTGGCCCAAATGACTTGAACAATGGCACGGGCTAAGTATCGTTACGACCAAGCCTAGAATTTTCTGAATTTGGCCTTTTTAAAGCCCATAAGAGAGGAAACTATAAATAAATGCTTTTAGGGTTTCAAAAGGGGCTTTTTGGGTGGCTGGACAACCGTTGCTCTATTTTGAGAGAAACAAACTAGAGAAGAGAAGATTTCTACTATATCCCTAGTTCTTTTTCTTTCTCTCATTATGACTCTCTCTACATATATGTTTTTATTCAATTTTATGATGTTTTAGATTTTCTTTCTAGGGCTACGATGTAGCTAGATCATGAATGTTTGAATTTTATCTAGTTTTTAATTGATTGATGTTTTAGTCCATATCTATGTTGAGTATTTCATTATTCTATTAATGCTTGTGGGTAATTAGTCATTATTCACATGATTTGTGATTCAATCCGAGATCAAGAAGCAAGGATTGAATTAGACCTTGAATGATATATACCATATGATTGTCATAGAATAGAAATATTTATGAGATTATATGTGGTTTTATGATTTTTTATGCTTAATGAGTTCTGGAGATTCATAATTATCGCATAGATGTTGTTAGCTTATCTATTGGAATATGTTATTGATGCTTGAGAAAGATTAATAATGACATTTGAGAAATCCATGATCAATATATATAGGGAATAAACATTGATTAATTAAACTAGGTGATTGAAATTGGATTAATCTTGGTGAAATCGGTGTCCGCTTTCATACATTGAGTTTTCATCTATTTTTATAACCTAGTGTTTCCATTAAGTTTAATCAAATTTATTAAATCCTTCATTTTATTTATTCAAATAAAATTGGAGTTAGATTAATTTCAGTACTTGATAGAAACTATCTCTATGGGACGATACACATACTGATCACTATTCTATTCCTTGTTAGATGACGCATGCACCTGCACTTAGTTTTCACTCATGTGTATCTTACTAACTAGGAAACTATTCCCATCATGCATCGCAGCCCCATCCCTCGGTGCCTCAGCAAGTCATTTCAGGTGCACTCAATTTCATCCCGAACCTCCCGAAGCTCGCCTTCGGCCACTCTCAAGTTGTTTCGGGCCTCATCTTCTCTACCCTCGGCCCAAGCACGTGCCGACGTGGTATGCTTCAAATCAGATTTAAGCTTCACTGCCTCCTCGGTCATACGTTGCACCAAACCCCGCAGCCTACCGTCAGATGCGGAAGCCACCCGCCTGTAAACCCGGCAAATTTTCGCACGGCCTTCGTTTAGTTTGGCCTTTTTGGCCAAACTCTTCAAATGAGTAGCCACCTGCCACATCCAACGTAAAATCAATATACAACACAAGATCAACACTCAACTCATAATGAAATCAGACACGACAAGATATGGGAACTTACAGAGGGGCGACCGAGGGATGTAGAGCCAAAGCCTCATCAACGGCAACACGCCGACCTCTGAGGTCAACTTTAAGAACGGATCTAGACCAAGGCCACCCACAAGTCTCGCATTTGGAAGCAAGGAGTCGCCATCTCTCCGCCTGAGTCCTTCCCTTCTTTCACTCCTTCCGCCCCTATAAGCGTGTCTTAACACTCTTCGCAGCGATTCCAGATAAAGGATGGGCATGACTGCCCAACTACCAAGCCAATGGCCTTACCCGAGGGACCTTTTACCTTCACAGCAGACCTAGAACCGGCCAAAACCTCAAGACTTAGGAGCCTCACGAGGCGACAAAGGCTCGTCTCGCTCTGACATGGGTAGATCGAGAAGAGAAAGTTTCACTTTAACCTTGACTAAAGTCGGCGATCTTTCTCAACTGAGTCCGTGGTTTTCCATTTCACGCCCTGGCTTCCGAGACATTGGCCGAACCGAGCCAAGCTCTCCTTGGTGGGGGTTTGAGAAGTGAGGTCTGGCTGAGAGACTTCTACGGTGGAAGGAGGCGAAGGCCTTAAAACAGCAGAGCGAGCTGACCTCGAGCTCGAAGGGCCAAGAATATCCGACTGACTAACTCCGTAGGGACGTGGAGGACACCACTAACGCCAAATAAGTAGGACGTTATTTTCGTGGTCGATCGGGTCAAGCACCTGAGAGGCACGTAGACAATGCAGAATTAGAGATATCCAACAACCTCATACAAGTTATACCAAAAACAAAGCGACACTCACGCAGATTCTCGGGGGTGGTCCAAGCAACCGAAATGCTTCAGTGGTGTCATCCTCATTAAGAGGGTTATATTCCCACTGCCGGCCGCCAACAAAGAAGCAAAGGCTCCATCCAAAGCTTCATGGGAAGAGGGAAGACCTGAATCACCAGAGGAGCTAAAGACGCTCGGAAAAATAGAGGAAGCCTCACGGCTTCCTTCGCACTAAAAAGATAAAGGAGTTAAAGTTATAATCGGGAACACCGAGCCTCCTCATTCCTAAAGAAACCAATAGACCAACTAAAATACCCCCACGATTAAAGTAACGTTGAGAAGGACATTGAAGTGTCAGAAACCCCTTTTATGAAGGGAGCAGGGAAGCGAAGACCATTATCGAAAGCTATCAAAGAAGCATACCATCTTAGGCCTTAAACCACATATAGGAGGTCAAAACATCGTGATCCGTAATTCACGCCAAAAGGAGGCCTGTGAACGCCAGCGAAAAGTGGCCCCATACAAGGGACCAACCTTGCTAGGCCCCATAGTTAAAGCATGCTGAACGACGGATTGTAGGTATTCCTCGACCCCCGTGATACTTAACTGGTCTACTCTCCCACCCGTCTGCGGAAAAGTGGTGCACCTCGAGCATTCAAGATCGACCTGGCCGAATCTGGCCAGGCGCCATTGGGTCATTTAGAACCTAAGTAGCGCAAATCAAGAGTCACCTCCAATACGCAGAAAAGAGCCACTGACTCCATGGTGATGAGGTAATGAACGAACTCGTCGACCTAACCCTAACGCTGATGTATCGCTCGAAAAGACACTAAAGAGAGAAACACACAAATGGCCCCGCGAATAAAACTGGAAAATCTATCTCGTGAAAAGACGCTTAAAGGACTGGGCATTAAAAAGGTTCAGATGGAAACTAAGGAAGAGGGAAGTTCGAACTCGTTAAAAGCGAAGGAAAAAGTTTCAAGATCAGGGGTGCACAAGACAGAGGATGTCTGTTAAAGAAACAGAAGGAAACTGAAAGAAGTGGGAGAAATGAGCGCGAAAACCGAAGAGTCATCATTATCGCAAGACGTATGACGGCGACCAAGCCTTAACTAACCTAGCCTCGAGCAGACACGTGAAAATTGCATCCGATACGAGCTACACTCCTTATCCACGCACAATCGCATACGCGGTCGGGGGCAATCGACATGGTTTGAAAAATGGGCTCAGAGCTCCACCGCCAAACCCAAAGGAGGCGTGCCCATTGAAACATTTGTGCCTTCACTTCAAATTTAAAAATGAAGGCCCATCCGCCTACCAAAGGATCTAAGCAGGTAATCGAGAAAGTTCTTATGACCCGCAAATTAAACTAAATCCCATCGATAAGGGAAATAGAATAATCCCCAATAACATATTATCCTGCAAATCCAACTAAATCTCACAAGCAAGGAAAATAAGATAATTCACGATATAACAGCTCATCCTGCAGATCAAGCCGGATCCCACCAATGAGGAAGAAAGATAATTCTAAATAAACTGCTCTTTCAATATCCTTAATCAAATCCGATACCGATAAAAGAAGGAAATATCCCGTCCAATGGGAAAGAATCCTAATCACCATCAAACTGGGAAAACATATACTATAAATACCAGGTCACCCTGATCTATGCGGAAAGGTACGCAACACATTCGCCCCAAGCGTCTATCTTTCTCCCAAACAGAACCTGACTTGCATCTGAGCGACTCACGAGCGAAGCCCCGCCGCCTTCTTGTTGTTTTCAGAGGAGAGCGACGATCCGCAGCCTTCGCACTACCCACAAGAGATCTGTGTCCGACCCAACGACCCCTACACGCTCTAGCCCAAATCATGAAAGGCATCATCAAGTGGCAATCGCTTAATTCAGAGTCGTGGGCAAATCTTTTTATGATCGTTGAACCCAACCCATTCTGACTTATTCTTGATTTGCTTGTTTAGTGTTGTCGATGAGTAGCGTTAGAAGTTTATGTAATTTTCAATACCTAAAGGTTTTTTGAATTTAAGAATTTGTCTCACTCATTCGTGATCACCACAACCAACTATCCGTTTTTAAAGAAAAAAATCTAAATCAAGCATTTAACTTATCTGTTAAATTTCGCTACTTATGCTCTAGAATAATTTTCTCGAATAAGGATACTCCGTAAAGATTTTAATATATGTTCTTCCTAAAATTAAGAACTAAAAATATCAACAAACAAAGAAAATGCTAAAAAAGAGAAAGGGATTGATGTGCGAAATGACACAATCTTTACTTTGGTAATTGGTAATTGGATTGCAAAATTTGAAGTTTCCCATCATTTTGCATTTTGAGCCTTCGATGATGTTGAGGTGTGAAATGATAAACATATCTTTGGATCCGATTTCGAAAAGTGACAAAAATAATTAAAAAAGTATATTTAAATAAATATGAATAAATGTATAAAAAATAATTTGTTAATATTAAATCAATTTTTTTAAATTATTTTTCCTCTCTCTTTCTTTCACAATTTACCAAAACATAACTTAAAAACTTAAGGTGTTGCCACATGACACCATTGGTGTAAAAAAAAAATTTCACCATAATTTTATAAGGATAGTAATTTTTAAATAGGTTATAAGGGAGGAAAAAAATGGTTAATGAATATTTATGATATTTAACTTTTATACTTTCCCAGTTTATCCTTAAAAACCTTATATTTTTGAAAATAGTGTCTTGTGTTCCCAAGCATTTTCCAAAAACTTAATCAGTTGACCCTTTCTCCAATTATTTTTATTCCCCAATACTGTTAGTTGATGACAACAGGAGATTCGCCTGCAAAAGAGAAAAAAGAAAAGATAAAAAGTCAACACCACAAAGAATACAATTAAGAGGGTGATGAGGTTGGTAATAGATTGTAATCATGCTTGCACATCACTAATTCAATGGTTTCTTTGGGTTACGTACTGTTGAGGATGCTATTGGTGACATATAAACTTGACTTCTTATTCTTTAATCTTCATATAAAGTTGACTTCTTGTTCTTTAATCCTTTATCTGTCCCAAATTATTAATCAATTAAATAAGAAAATAAAAACTAAATTAATAGTATTTGGCGGCCCTGATAGTTGTTCGATTGTCATAGACTTTCCATGTAGAATGAAGATTAAAAAAGGTGAATTAGTTGTCTCTTAAAAAATGATTTCATTATAAATTTGTAATTTCCAAAACTTTAGAAAATGCTTATTCATGAGACATTTTTAGTTTAAATTCATAAATTTTGAAGTTTTAGAAAATATATTTTCAATAAACACTTTCAGTTATAATTATAATTTATGAAACTTTATAAAGTGTTTTTTCAAAAGACACTTAGATAAAATGTAAGATTTTCAAATTTTGAAAAAGTTAATCTTCAAGAGACACTTTCAATGGGGCAAAAAGCACATTAGATTTATGATTATTTCTCAACCTTTTATATTGGAGGAGTTTTTATTATTTTTGACTATGCTCAAAACCCACTTTTAGACTTCTATTCGAACCATAACATATATATGCAATTATGCATGAATGTTACTTGGATTTTGGCTATAAATTAAACTGCATATTTGGTTTTATATGAAAAATATGAAAAAACACAAACAATCAAAATTTTACATATTTAACTTTTTTTTTAAATACGTATTTTAAACTTTCTTAAATTTATATAATAGAGAAATAAATGAAATGAGCTCTCATTAAACAATGTAGTTTCTCAAAGATTTCAAAAAGATATATTCTTCTAAAACAGAGGTAATATATAGATACAATTTACATCCTAAAATTAAGTCCTAAAAAAGTGAAAACAAATTGTTTCTATATCTATATACAAGATTGGTCAACTATCATAATTTCTGTGGATTAATTACACAAATTGTTTCTATATCTATATACAAGATTGGTCAACTATCATAATTTATAGGATTAATTCAATAAATCAATATAATATCACAGACATGCCTTATGCACTCCCTCAAGTTAGTGCATAGATGTCTATCATGCCCAACTTTGTCAATTATACCATGAAACATCTTCCCGGAACCGCTGTGGAGCATATCACCTAACCACTTGACAATAAATGGAATCAGATAATCTCATCGAGGCCCCTTGATGAAATGACGATCAACTTCAACATGTTTAGTGCGATCATGTTGAACCGGATTTCAGGCAATTTGAATGGCTGCCTTATTATCACAATAATAGATTCATAGTGGTATATTCAATCCCTAAGTCCCTCAAGACATTCCTTATCCATAACACCCGCTACACCATGAGCCATACCTCGAAATTCAAATTTTTAGCACTTGATCTTGCTACTACCTTCGTCTTGCTTTTCCAAGTGACAAGATTACCTACAAAAGTAAAGTAACTCGTATGTGGACCTTCTCCGTTGTTTGATCACCCGCCTAATCGTAACTCTGTATCCCAATGTTAGAGATACCATTTTCGAGAACAACAAACCTTTCCCCGAGCACCTTTAAGTATCTTAAGATCCGATGGGATCATTTCCATATGTTCTTCACTTTGCATGCATGAACTAGTCTACAACGCTCACCGCATATGATATATCCTGGCCTTGTGTGTGATAAGTTAGATTAATCTTCCAACTAACTTGATAACGACCTCGTCTGGCTGGGCTCGGGTCTAGAGAATTCAGCCATGATTCATTTCCATGGGCGCCTCTACTCGGTTTACAATCACATTCCTGAAGATCTAACATATTTTCGTCGCGGGAAAGCAAGACTCCATGTTTCAATTCATACCAATCCTAAAAATATTTAAGTCAGCTCGAGATCCTTCATTTCAAATTTTGTGGCTAAATACTCCCTCAGAAAGCTTTCTATTTCGCATGGTCATCTCCTCTGCTAAGACTATATCATCAACATACACAATTAAAGTCGCATTTTCCTTCTTGTGTTTTATAAACAAAGTGTGATTCTGGGTTACTTTGCTTATAGTCAATTCCTTCATCAGAGTCGAGAATCTCCCAAACCATGCTCTAGGTGACTGTTTTAAATTTTACAATGACTTTTAATTTACGTATCACTTCACCTTTTTACATGAAGAACCATTTTTAACTCCGAGTGGTGGCTCCGATAAGTAGACTCCTTCTCTTTCCAAATTCCATTGAGGAGAGGCATTTTAACATCAAATTTGTTGCAGAGGGCTACCTCGATTTGTTGCTATGATATAAGAATGCGAATTGTATTTATCTTAGCTAATTATGCAAAAGTATCCCGATAGTCTATCCCATACCTTTGCGCATACCCTCTCGCAACTAGTCGGGCTTATATGTATCATCATTTCCATCTGGTTTCAGTTTCACCGTGAACACCCATCTCGTATCCAATTGGCTTCATTCCTTTAGGCAAGGGAACAAGTTCCAAGTGGCATTCTTTCAGAGAGCCTCCATCTCTTCGTCATATCCTTTCTCCATTCGATTGCGCTAAAGGTCCCGCACATTACTTAGGAATAGAAATCAGAACAATTGATTAACAAGAAATGATAATATCTACCAACCTATGAGATGACACATAGCTTAATTGGATATTTGGTCTTGGCTTTCAAGATCAAAGTTCACTGCTTTTTTAATTCCCTATTCAATCGTGATATCTAGAGCTGTATTTTCTTGTGAACATATGTTTCATTAGACTCTCCAACACGTGATCTGTACTTACTGGTGAGAACATTCCGGCTGATTCTTCGCCACGGTGTAGACGGGGGCAACTCCGAGGTACTCCAAGTGGCGATTCACCCCGCCATGACGTGATCACAAATTGTCAGCACAACATGCTTAAAATGTTCATTCACCTTTCCAACTCCAATAAACTCATCACCCTTACCACTCCTCTTGTTGAATATTCTCCAACTCAATAAACCCATCACCTCCACCATTCTCTACTCTGAGCCTCTCCCCGAAGAGAATTTTAGAGACTCCTATACATTCTAATTTCTGAAAAAGAGGCATCTGTAGTCACACATGTAGCTGGTTTGTGGATCATAAAGACCTATATCCTTTTGAAAATCAGAGTAGCCACCAAAACACATCATTTTGCACACGGATCAAGCTTATTCCTCAAGATTTTCAGAACATATACGGTACATCCAAAACTGGTTCAAGATTCTGTAAGATGGAAACTGAAAGTAAGGATTGCACTTCGTTGAAGAGAGCCTATGTATTACTCGAGAAGTGTGTTCCTATTGATAGGTGACAGCCAGATTTCACAAACACCCCAATGTAAAACTCCAGGCATGTTCATGCGAAGAGTGGAGGCACGCACTACTCCAAAGTTGTCTATTCTTTCTCTCCGCCTAATCCATTTTAAGTCAGGGAGCATGTGTGCATGAGAGGTCTGATGACGAATTCCATGGTTTCTCAAAAAATTCCCGAGAGAGGCATCCATAAACTCAGTACCATTGTCAGATTGCCAAACATGAATCTGCTTTTGATACTGGGTGTGAGTCATTTTGTGAAAATTTTGGAATGCTAGACACACATCACTTTGGACACCCAAGTCATTCTAATGCATTCATCAATAAATGTCATTAAAGTAACGAGCTCCGCATATGTATGGGAACCTCAGACCCCAAACATCGAGTGAATAACTTCAAAGGTTCGAACTTTATCCACTCGTGATAAGAAATACAAGTGGCTCTTAGCTAGTTCACAAGTGTCACAATGAAATTCCCTATCATTCAACCCGAAAAGTCGGGCTGTACCTCCCTCTTAAGATAACCAAAAGAAAGATGTCCTAATCTACGGTGCCATAACCATATAGTTGTTCGAGCCTTGTCTTTACTGCTAGTTTGATTTGCCTGACTGATTTTCGATCCCCCATTCTCTGGCAACTCTAAGTAGTAAAGTTTGCCCCGTCTAACACCATAACCAAGAATCTTCCAGGTTAGAATGTCTTGAAAGACACAAAATGAGGCCAAAGTTACAAGACAAGCTTAGAGTCAAGTAATTCAAGCACGACAAAAGGTTGTATTCAAGAGATGAACAACAAGGACAAGATTCAATGTGAGAGTATTAGACAAGATAATGATCCTTCCCTAGTAATAGGGAGGTAACACTATCATGTGGAAATAACTGATTGAGAAGAAGCGGAACAAATTTTAATCGACTGAGTCCTCGTCATGTGATCGACGACTCAGACTAATAATCCAAGTTCTATTCTTAGAAGCTGCGTAAAAATACGTGATGCTTTACCAATAATATTTGATGGGCAAATATTCAGAGAGCAATGGCTGATTTTCTTCCGACAATGTCATCATATAGTTTTCCCAAGAATCTTTTACGAGGCTTCTGGTAGTTTCACCACTCGAACTCACAAGCAGCCTTTACGAGGGGCGATGGGTTTCAAGGAAAAATACGTGATACTATGGTTTCTGCGTGTGACTTCTTTGGGATCAAGCTTCGCTTCGATACTATGTCAAACAATAGAGTTTATGCAGAAAGACTTCAAAAAGATATATATTCTTCTCTAAAACAGAGTAAGTAAATATATGACATAAATTTACATCCTAAAAATTAGGTCCCCTAAAAGGGAAAACAAATTGTTTCTATATCTATATACAAGATTAATAACTATCATAATTTCTAGGATTAATTACACAAATTTTTTCTATATCTATATACAAGATTGGTTAACTATCATAATTTCTAGGATTAATAATAAATTAATCTAATATCGTTGCATGTACCTTATGCGTGCATAAAAGAATAAATATATAGATTTAATTTATTAAGTTTAAACATTTTTTTCTCTAATTTTTTTCTTCCGTTTTTTTGAGTAACAAAAATAGAGACTTAAAGTTTGCCCCTCTCACCCACTTAATTATGCTTACTTCGATTTTGGCTATAAATTAAACTGCATACTGTTTTCCCACCTACCAAAAACAAAAAAGATGACAACCGAGAGAGTGCAAGCCCTAGCCTCTACTGGTAATCTCAAAGAACTTCTAGAAAAATTCATCCGGTCATCCGATGAACGGTCAGAGAACACCAAGCCCCTCAAGGTGATTATGAAGTTTGGCCATCTCTCGACGAGTCTGTGGCGATCTTCGTAGCGAAATCCATAAGGCTTGTAGCGAGCAGGATTTTTCTTCTAGGATCATGGTATATCTGATTAATTGATAGAAAGTTGCAACAAAGCTGGGATAGAATTCTTTAAAACAACCTCGTGGAGGAGAAGGAGAAGTATAAATGACCTTCAATTGCAAGCTCAAGTATGGAACCAAGATGACTAAGAACCTTAATGAGAAGGTAGAGTGGTTGATTATTTTTTCCATATCATGTCTCCAACTTCTAAGGTGGACTATCAGATATGGCCCCAGATCCCTTCATCCTACAGGTACGTAATTCAATCCCCCCATGCATGGTTGCATGTTTTTGTTTAATTTTATCCATTTTCATATCTATGTTGGAAACCAGCTCACAACACGTGATTTTGCTCGTGATCCATCCATTTTCGCTTCGAACCATTCGGGTGAAAGGGCTTCAATCACAAGTTGAACTGTTTTTCCAAAAACCACTTTTTTATTTTATAAAATTAACAATATTTTTATATGCGTTTTCTTCTTAAGTGGTAGAAGAATTAATATATTTTAAGTTTGGCAAAGATCACGTTTCAACTATTACCGATCATAATTATAATATATTCTTATCATTATGACCGAATCATGTTACCGACAATCTTCCTATTATCATAACCTAGCTTTAGGCTCCTTTGGAACCCGGATCATAACAGTCTTAAGGCTCCCTTTTGAACTGGTTTGGTTTTATCTTGAAAATATAAGAAAATTAAATATAATCAAAATTTTACAAAATTTTAAATTTTTAGTTTTTATGTATTGTAGAAACAAATAAAATGATTTTGAATAAACATATACAATTAATTTATCAAGTTTAAACCTATTTTTTATTTTCCTCCAAATTTTATTTCCTTCAACTTTTCCTCTTTGTTTTCTTTCTTTAGTACTTTACATTTCAAACGGAGCCTTAAGGCTTGCCTTATTTTTGAAAATCGCTTATGTTTTTTTAACAAAAATAATGAGAACATTCAGAACCAAAGGTGTATCCTGTGTTTGATTTGCTTTCCTGTTTTTTTAAAAAAGCAATTTTCAAAAAATGTAACCAATTACTAATCTTCTCAGTGAAAAAGGCGAGGTAGAGGTGAGATGGTATTTCACAATAAATTGTTTATAAAAAAGATCGATGTTTAATTTAAATTATATATATAAATATAAATATGACTAGTACTTTGAAGAGCGAAAAAGACATATATAGAAGTTCTAGATCGACGTTTCACAGTGGAAGCACAAGAACACAAGAAGGAAGTAGTGAAAGTAATACAGCTCGCTGGACTGGCCTCAGAGGGCTTAGGGCCTCGAAGGGAAGGCCTCTCGGAACCGCAAGCGTGGATGAACTCGGAACTTGAAATACAAGATCACTATGGGATCACAGTCACAGCCCTCGAACCGGCACTCGAGCCGAACCCTCACATGCATATGTCCGCTCTCAATTTACTCGCCCCAATGATGTTCCAGCCTTCAAGCATGGAAAGCATAACAATCAGGTTGTTCATTATTTTCCCAAATGCTCTTTCATTCACGTAGAGATCAAAACTGAAAAAAAACGAATCGGATTTTTGAAATCGTTTCGAGAATAGTTCTACGACTCCTCAAACTCCGGAGTCTCGTTGACCACCGGTCAACTCGTTAGAACTGTGCGTCTCTTATATCATGATCATATATGAGTAAATGACCTAATAGGCCCATCATCCATACTAGCCCATACGCTTGCAAAACCATATTTTTATAGATCCAAGAGTTATTACATCACTCTAGACAAAACATATATTGGCTTAAACCGGTTCGCTCTAATATATACACAAACATGAACTGCTCCACACCTGGCCCCGATCTATAATCCCACTGGCGGAGCACCGCTCCCGCCCAGACTGCCCCGCACGAAGGGGGTCCCACGACGGTGAGCTAACGCCTAGTGGAGACAATCCTAGAAGGCCATTTCCCACTCCAGGTGCACATGCAAATGATCATTTCACAAACCAAACCAACAACCAACTATGCATACATGTCGTCTCATCCCCGAAAAACTACATGCATGTATGAGACGACGCCCTACATGCCCCGCACGGTCAACCTCCGACCCACCACCAAATGCAAGTGCCAATGGAAATCAATACCAGTCGGGCCCCCACCCGGCCTCATAACCCATAGTTGGCGTATATTTATCACTGCTGTTCCTTTGGGCAAATTAACTTCCTGTGTCCTTATACCGGGGTCTCTTACACCTCCCACATTTCTTTTTTCTCAAGCCACCCACGGATACGCCTGTTTCCAACTGTGTTTCTCAGCAGCTTTTCACGCAGAGGGGTGTCTATCCCCCCACTATACACCGACACCTCACCGGCTTTCAATTTCACTTTAACACCTGTGGAACCCACAATCGACCTGTCCCCATTCCCAAGCCCACACGACGTACCAAACGCAGTGCCGAATCAGTACCATGTACACACACCCATGTAATGGGGTGTTACCGCACACCAATGTAGCCACTGTGCCACCGTACTCAAACCCATGACTATAATGTACTAAGACCTCTACATGTGATATTCTAATCGTAGATAATTATGTGTGTGCTATGAACACTCAAGTGTCTAATGACACAACATTTCACATATTTAGTTCAACATCAACATACATGCAAATCATGTTAATATTCCACATCCAACCGCACATCACATAAGCACGCACTGCCATATCTTTCTATCATTCCAAATTTATCCATGTCAACATATCATCTACATGTATTAACACCACTCCAACCATTACTTAGGCAAGTAATGCCATAATTCATATTCCTGGCTGAGACATAGTATGTCACTATAAAACCCTAAATGTATATAATTATTTCCATCTTTATCCCACATATATCACATAATTTCACATATTCAAAGATGTTATTCAAATTTATGGCAAGAAATAATACATTAGCCATTCCTAACTATAAATCCCGCCATGCTTCGCCTCTGTAAATAACTGACATAGTTCGGGAAGTCTAGTTTTGTAAATACCACACAAAAACATCTAACACGCACCTCAAGCCAAAGCACAAGTAACTTAAGTATTTAGCCATAAACCATTCCAAAAACAGTTTAAAACTGTGCAATGTGACGTTCTCAACTGCTCATGACTCCACCAATGTTCAAATTTCCTTACGTTTGATCAAGCACTTTATTCTATTAAATTCCTGTGACTAAACTAGCTCAGAGAGTCCAAGAACGTGCAAATTAGAGTTCGGAAGGGAAAGTTATGGCCATCCGAAGTTGATGCGGCTGATTCACAAGGGTGCTAAATTCAGCACACCCCGTCGCTATCTCGTTGGGATTTTGTTGTCCCTTTAACACATTGTTCAGTTTTGGACAGTCCCGAAACCTCATGAAACCAGTCTTTGACCATCACATAATCACAACCGAACCACACACATCTTAAATTCACCCTGAAATAGGGCGAAACCAAGTAGGGGCCACGTTGCTCCCTTGGCATAAAACAGAACCAAAGTAGAGGAAAACTACCTTGTAGCCAGCCTGAGTTTACTGGTCTGGGTCTCAAGCCACCGCACGACACTCCTTCCTTTTCCTCTTTCTTTTTCCTTTTTCTTCTCATCTTTTCTTCTTCCCTTTTCTTTTCTTTTCCTCCATTTCTCTTCTCCTTTCCTCCCTTTCTCTTTTCCCTTCCTCCTCCTTCTCCCCGTCGCTTCTACCGAACCGACCGAGCTCCCATTTTGTGCCTCTCAAAGGTGCTGCATGTTGACACATGGCATGCCATAGTCACACACAATGGCTTTTGCCAGTATGTCACACATGCATGCTCTGAGAGGCATCAGGACACACGGCCGCCATGTGTCACCCACATGGCCCGCCATGTGTCGCTTCCACACGGCCGCCATACCGCCTACATGGCGCCGCCATGTGTCGCGCCCACATGGCTCGCCATGTGTCGCCCACATGGCTCGCCATGTGCTCTTCACATGGCTCGCCATGTGTCGCGCCCATACCCGCTCATGTGTCAGTCGACACCCGTTCTCGGGCACGCGGAAATTCCAACCATCTCTAATTCAACGAAATCTCGACCGGGTACCAGACGCGCGACGATTTCAATGGTTCAATCTGTGTCGTCATCCAAGATCTAGAAAAATCCCAAATTTCCTCCGGACTATTTTTGATAAATTACCGTTTTGCCCCCCTTTTTTTTTGAAACATTTAAATTTAAAATTTTCACTGTTTTACTCTTCCCCAAATAATTGCCTCGAATTTTCACATACATACCCATTCAAACACATGACATGCAATGGGCCATTTGAAAACATTAATGACTAGAAAACGCACATTCCTTTGTCATCATAGTGATAGTTGCTCGCAAGACGGTCCTCGCGCTCCCATGTCGCCTGCTCGACTCCTTAGTGCTGCCACAACAACTTTACAAGCCTCATGGTCTTCCCACGCAAAACCTGCTCCCGGCTATCCATGATACGCACTGGTCCCTCCTCGAAGGTCCCATCCGCATCAACAACAAGCTCGCCCCAATCCACTATATGAGTTGGATTTGGAGTGTACTTCCAGAGCATATAGACGTGAAACACCTCATGAACGCTCGACAAACTCGGCGACAATGCTAACCAATACGCAACTGCGCCCACCCTCTCGAGCACCAAGGGTCCACTGGTACCCGGCAACAGCCTTCCCTCGTTTGGCCGAACTGATCACCTCTTAGGCATCACCTTCAAGAAGACATGATCACCCGCCCAACTCTGTGAGGTCACGTCAGATATCAACAGAATCCTTCTCGTCTCTGGAAGAAGGAGATCGCCATCACATCATACCCACCTTCTCCGAGATGTCTCTAATCAAATCTGGACCAATGGTGGACCTCCCTCCCACCTTTGTCCAACATATCTAAGGATCTATTACGGCCTCCCATCGAGCCCACAGTGGCATCCGAATACTCGCCCGATAACTCCGTATCAGAGGGCGACCTACTATGGGCAAGTGCTCCTCCCGCCCCACCCTTTAGATTCGTGGTGCATGTCGCAACATGTCCCCTAAACTCGACCAGCCCACTCGATTGACCATCCATCAAGGATGAAAAGGCACTATCGACACTGTGTCCCCACGGCCTCTCTAGAAACTCTTCCATCGAGCCATAAACCGAGGATCCCGATCCAATACTATAGAGAGACCGTACCCATGCAATCCGTACTATCTCCCGTATATACAACCTCGGCAATTCCCTCCGCAGGAAGGTCATTCCGCACGCCGTAAAATGTGCCGACTTGGTGAGTTGTTCCACTATAACCCACACCGCATCATGCTTCCGCGATGTCCTTGGAAAGTGAGTCACAAAGTCCATCGTGATGTGCTCCCACTTCCACTCTACCATCTCCAATGGCTGGAGTAGCCTTGTTGGCCTCTGGTGCTCAGCCTTGACCCGTTGGCATGTGAGACACCGTCAGACAAAATCCTCGACATGCTTCTTCATCCTGCTCCAGTAATACTGGCGACGAAGGTCACGATACATCTTCGTGCCACCTGGATGCACAGCGAATCGGGAGCAATGGAACTCCCTGAGGATCTCCTCCCTAAAATCCGTCGACTGGGGGACCACAACCTGTCCCCTATACCGAAGACTACCATATGTGTGAATGGCCCAGCCTTCCTCGTCTCGTCAGACTTGACTGCACGGCCCCCGATGGACACTCAGCTCGCGTCCCGCCCGACCCCATCACTCGCTTAGTAGACAGAGCCATTAGACTCAGAAGGTACCCCAGCCGCTTCATCATACTATAACTAACCCGCCCCACGCCTCGAGCATCCGCCACCCGAGAAGCTATACTAGCGCATCTCTGCGGACTTCTGGCTGAGTGCATCAGCCACCACATTTTCCTTACCGGGATGGTAATCGTAATCCTCTAAAAACTCCATCCAACTACGCTGCCTCATGTTCAGTTCTCGCTGCGTGAAGATGTATTTAAGACTTTTGTGGTCTAAAAACACCTCGAACTGCTCACCATACAAATAATGACACCAAGCCTTCAAGGCAAAGACAATGGCCGTCAACTCCATATCGTGTGTAGGGTAATTTTGCTTGTGATTCTTCAACTGCCGAGAACCATAAGCCATAACTTTCCCGGACTGCATTAGAAAACATCCCAGTCCATCCTTCACATCGAGTATACATTGTGGTACCTCTCGTCCCTTTCGGGACTATTATAATAGGAGTCAAGTGCCTCTCTCTTCACCCCCAACCGCCACATGAGTCATCCCACACAAACTTGACCTCCTTCCGGGTCAATCTAGTCATAGGAGCTGCTAGCCGGGAGAAATCCTTTATAAACCTCCTATAATACCCTACCAATCCCAAGAAACTGTGTATCTCAAAGACTGACTTCGGTCTCTCCCAACTCATCACAGCCTTAACCTTCCTGTGGTCCACCGACATGCCCTCGAAGATGACACCATGTGTCCCAAGAAACTCCACCTCAAGAAGCCAAAATCCGCACTTAACAATCCTAAAAGGCACGATGATCTCTAAGCCTTAGTACGATTCTCAAGTGATCCTCATGCTCCACCTCCGACCGGGAGTGATCGTGATGTCATCAACAAAGACCACCACAAATCGATCGTAACAGTGGCCGAACACCCTATTCATAGAGATCCATGAATGTCACAAGGCATTAGTCAATCCAAAGGGCATCACTATAAACTCAAAGTGCCCATATCGCGTCCTGAACCCTGTTTTTGGGATGTTTGCCTCCTTAACTCTAAACAGATGGTAACCAAGGAGAAGCGGTCTATTCCTGAGTGTGATCACAATTTCCAATGATTAAACAAGTCATTAATCCCCGGTAATGGATACCGATTCTTGATCGTAACCCTGTTCAACTGTCTATAATCGATGCATAGTCGAAGGGTCTTATCCTTCTTCTTGGCAAACAAAACAGGAGCGCCCCATGGTGAAGTGCTCGATTCACGAAACCTCGCCTAATAGCTCTCCGTGATCTCGACCTTGAGCTCCTACAACTCAATCGATGCCATCCTATGTGGAAGTCTACATCCTGGAGGTGCTTCTCCCAGATCTCGTCCGAAAAACATCCCGGTGCTCCCCTCGCAAACCACCCGAGTAGACTCATATCCGGTCTCACCTCGTCCCTTCCGTGGTAAGGCATTAGCTAACCTCGGCCAACCACGTGCCATCATGAATCACATACGCATATGCGTAAGCATCATGCCTATCTCCAAACACATCACGCGTACCGGGCCCGGGTGTAAGCGGTAACTCACACGGCCACAATCTATGACAACCCAATGTCAACCAGTCCATCCGCAGGATGACTTCAACTCTCGACATGCTCCACACCAAGATCCACCGTGAGTAGAATCCCGGAGATCTCTAACTCACATCCCCGACATATCCGATAAATTCTCGCCTTAGTCCCTAGGGGAGAAAGCACATGCAGTGGCTCGTCTAAGGTCTCAACCTCTAAGCCCAATACTCTCACACAAGATGCAACAATAAAGGAATGTGATGCACCTGAGTCAAATACCACCCTTGCCCATAGGCAAAAGAGTAGAAACGTACCCTGAATCACTGACTGATATGTTGCCTTAGTTTGTGGAGTAACGACAGAAAGCCTCGATCCCCGGGCATTCACTAGCCCGTCCCTCGCCCCTTGACCCATAACCCGCATCTCCGGCCTATCTCAGGCAGCAGAGGTGCTCGCATAACACCCAGACTGACACGGTTCCTTCCGAATCTGCATCGGGAGGGTGAGGAATAACCGTGTCCGCGCCGTCCCATCGATGATCGGGATCGCACTGTCCCGAACCCTAGGATCCTGCCTCTCGGGGGGGCAACTCTTTCATATGTCCGTGCTGATGGCGTAAATAACAAACCGCCCGGTCTCGCCTCCGATTGGGAGCCTTACTGACTCGCCCTCATGGTCGCATCAAACCTTTCAGAAACTAGAGCCTTTGGCTTCTTTCCCTAACTAGAAGCAGACTAACTCTCCTTCCTCTTGCCACCAGCACCCACATCTCAGATGCTCCGTGCGTCCTCTATCTCTCGCTCAATGATCAAAGCTGTACTGACCATCAAGTCCATATCTTGTAGGTTATGTTCTACAATCTTGCACCGAATGGACAACTTCAGCCCATCCTTAAACTTCACTAATCTTGTCAAGGTCATACAATCATCCTCGAAACGGCCAACTTTGTGAATCGCTACATACTCGAAAGCACATTCATCGCCCCGTCTTCGCCTCGAAGGAACTTTCGCCTCGCATGTCTAGCGTGTTTGAAGTACTTTTCTCATGAATATCCAAAATCATCCCATGTCATAGTCTCCAAGTCCCGGGAAGTCGCGGACCCACTCCCACCGTATCCGACTCACCAAGATGGAAATGAAGTCGGTAATCCGAGTAGTATCCGAGGTGATATCCATAGCCCGAAGAATCCTCTCAATCTAACGCAATCAATGGTCGGCTACCATCCGTCCCTCCTCCCGTGAACGCCGTGAGGATGATGACTTCAACCTCAGAGGTTACTAGCACCTCTCGACCTCTAGCCGAGATTAGCCTATGCATCAAGGGGCTATCGTGAAGACCCATGGCCTCTCTTATGAAGGCCCCCGTTAAAAACAGGTGGCGGCCAACCATCACCCCTCGATCGACCTCTACGCCGTCCCCATCATCTACACAAGTCAAACAACAAGTTTAATCATTAATGTCTCACTATTAATGCATTATGCCACTACAATAGTGTGACTAATATCTTAAACCATCCGTCATTTCCGAACCCTAAGGTTATGCCAACTGTGTTCAGATTTCACATACATCCTACCACGTATATAATTCACATAATTTGTAACACATAATCACGCACATACAATCAAAGCATATACAAGAAAACACACAATGCATGATGTGATCTAACTTGTCCTGTGGGCTCCTAGGTAACCTCCTACCTAGACCTTCATAACAAACTATGATCTGGATATCAATTTCCCGAGCACTAGGTAATTCTAACCCAAGCCCAAGCACTAAGCCATACCAACTCGTGATGCCTTTATACCTTAATGACCAGGCTCAAGCCTAAGTCCCTAAAGCCCTCAGTACTCACGCACTCCATGCTCGATAATGTGTCGTGATGCCCCAAACCGAGGGTCCTATTGACCACCGACAACTCATGAACTCAGGTGTCTCATATCATGAGACCCATACATTATAAAATGACCCAACAATCATCATCCATACCGCCTGCTGCCGCCATAAAACCATACATTTTTATTTATCCAAGAGTTATTACATCACTCTTAATACAAACATATATTAAAACTCGGTCGTTCACATATACACAAAAACATGAATCAAGGCCATAGTCTAGTCCGCTTCATAACCGCCTAAGGAGAGCTACTCGCCCAGATTGGTCCCGCACCGAAAGCCGGGGTCCCACGACGGCGAGCTAACGCCCATCAGATACAACTCTACAAGTGCTATCACCTAGGTGCACATGCAAATGATCATTTCACATCAAAACCAACAACCAACTACCAGCATGCGCTGTCATCTATCATAAAAAACTACATGCATGTATGCGAGACGACGCTCTGTTATGCCCCGCTGTATCTGCAAGCTAACCCCGCACTAACCACCAAATGCGTGCCAATGGAAATTGAATGTTACCTCGACTCCCATTTCACAACCCATACTATGTGATATTTATTTAACTGCTTGTTGTCTTTTTGGGCAACAAAACTTTGGGGTCTCACCACTGTCTCTTAGTATAACTTCTTCTCATTTTTCGGCTTTCACGATGGATAAGCCGCTTCAACCAGCCTTTCGTGCTTTTCACCCCGAGCGGTGTCTATCCCTACTACTACGCCCTCGACACTATTCAGGTTCCATTTTCATTTAACATCAGAATTGACTGGCCCCATTCCAAAGCCTACACGAGTCTAAAGACTACCATAAAGTACATATAAGGCCTATGTACACACCCATGTAACGCGGCTGTTATTACACAACACACGTAATGCAATTTGTGCCATCACACTCAAACCACAGACCAATGGCAGCGACTCATGTGGACATTTTAATATCGACACCATAAAAGCAGAACACTCATGTTCACTGCACACAACATTTCATATGGTTAGTTCAATGATCACTACATGCAACTATGTTAACATTCCACACATTCAAATCAAGACATCACATAAGCATGCACTACATCTTTTCTATCATCTCGGCTTCATTCATGTCACACATCATTCAATCACGATAACATAATTCCAACCATTACGAAAAGTAATGCCATAATTCATATTCTCACTGAGACATGAGTGTCACTATAAACCCAATGCATATAATTATTTCCATCTTTATCACACATATATCACATAATTCTTCACATATTCAACATACATTCAATTTATGGCAGTTAACACATATTATCATTCCCTACTATAAATCCCACATGCTTAGCTCCTGTAAATACAGGCTTAGTCCAAAGTCCGCTTTGTAAATACCACATAAACATCCAACACGCACTCCCTGCCAGCCATACAGCCCTAAGCATTTCGGGCCATAAACCGATTCAAAAACAAGTTCCGTGAACTAACGACTTCATTCTCAATACTTCGATCTACCAATGTTCAAATTTGACGTTATCGAGGATCTATTCTATTACCCTGTGACTAACTGAGCTTTCCTTATTCAGAACGCGTAACCCAGAGTCTCCCAATCCGAAAGTTATGGTCGTTCGGTTGTCGGGCGGTACGATTCAATAAGGGTGCGAAATTGGGTATCATCCGTCACACCTGTCAGACTGGTCATCCCGAACACAATGTTCGATTGAATGTCCAAAACTCATAGAAACCTGGGCTTCTGACCATCACACAATCACAACTAACTCCATACACACTAAATTCACCTCAAATGAATAAACCAGCTACGATATGGGCTCCTCAGCGGAAAACAACCAAAGAAGAGGAAACCCACTTTGTGAATGCAGCCTCCAGTTCTTTCCATTCTGGTCAGTTTACCTTCAGCTGCGATAATCACCCTTCCTTTCTTCCTTTTCCTTCCTCCTTCTTTCTTCTTCCATTTTCTCTTTCTTTCCTCCCTTTCTCTTTCCTTCTCCTCCCTTTCTCTTTTTCCCTTCCTCCTCTTTCTCCTCACGCTCTACTTTAACCGACCTGAGATCCCATTTTAGCCTTTCAAAGGTACCATGATAAGGACACATGGCATGCCATGTGTCACACATGCATGCCTTTGCCATGCATTGTGACACATGGCTTGCCATGTGTAAGACCCGAGAAAATTCCAATTTTCTGAAAAATGGCAAAATGGTAATTTTGGTTAAAATCCAAAATTTTTCTAGATATTGACGATGAAACTAAGCTTCACTCTGAACGTCACGCGAAATCTAAATATTTACCACGTCGACCCTCGTGTAATTCGGGAGATCACCTACCTCACGTCTAGACACTGTGACTGAGCGTTTAAACTAAGATGTGCAGAGACATGCTGACATGACAAAGTTTGCTTCACTACACGTACTCACGTGGACATGGCTGTACGACATGATATTAGAATAATGTCTGTATTAGGCCACGTCGTACCAAGACAAAAGCGACGCATTTAATTAATGGAAAGTTTTGGCGAGTATAAGATAAGTGGATGAATAGTTATCTTCCACCAATTGAAAGACAAAACACGGCGGCCTAGCGTAAAATTGGGTTTTGAAATTTTGCAGAGAGAGAGTTTACTTTCTAGATTTCCACGTTTGACTGGGCTTGTCACCAGCCTAAAAGTAAAAGCTGTTCTACGCGGCGAGGGTGTGCCATCGTGGACACCCCGATTTGGTGGAGTTCGACACCCAAGAGGTAGGATCTTTTTCCTACTTGGTTTATTCTTTCGCTAAGAGCCATTTTATGGATAGTGGATTGCTGAGTCTGCGGCGGATATCTACCTCAAAGCCAACCGAAAGTGAGAAATATCAATATGCGCGTGTCAGAATGGGCTAACCGAGTGGCTCAACCGTCACTGAAATAGTCAGGCGCGACGTTGCCGAAAGTGATTCAAAACTAATTACAGAATCACATCAGGCCCATGCAGCCACCTTTGGTGTTATTGATGCGAATTTGATTGAATATGAATCGTGAATTGTTCATGTTACCATATAAGGTTTATATATTAAAGTACGAAGTCATTGAATCGCACACCGTATTCCATACATCGGCAATCCAGAATATTAGATGAAAAAGACACCAAATGAAAGAAAAGTGAGCAAATGCTCCAGGAAGCGAATTTCACGGAAGATTTTCCGGGTTAATTTACTCGAGATTGTCCATCACGCCTTAGCCCATGAATCGCTTCTCGAGGGTTATCCAAACGATTCGCCTGAGGGTAAATCTAACAGACATTAATGAATCCTACAGTAAGTTTTAGAGAACAAAAAGCCATTTTGAAACGGATGATTTTACTCAGATTTATACTTTAGGTATGTGGAGGAGTCTATGAGACCAGACATGAATCAAGTGATGTAGACATCTGCCAGATCATGTATTTTCTGAGTATTGTTTGCCATGACATGTGCATCTAGGTGGGGAGTGAACCCACGAGAAATTATTGCCTACAGTTTGCCTCACTGTCGAGGATCACTATTTCGTACAGTGATACAGAGGACGACGTCACTATAGTGTCAGTTAAGAAAGCCGATTTGTGGCTTCTGTAGAGATCTTACTAAATACACAAAATTGCAATCCAAGATAGGTATGTTTAATCAACATATTGATTTCAACCCTTCAACTTCATGTTATATGAATATTAGTGCTCCATCATGAGTACGATGCAAGGGCCCGCACATTTTTACCGCATGTGGACCCTGTGGTCATCAAACCGTCAGATAGGTTTCAGACTCGTAAGGTGAGCCCCCAAGGCAAATGAGACTCATCGATTGCGGAGTGGTGCTCTGCCACCCCACATTCACGAGTATTCCGCAGTCGATTCGTCACAACGCAGACACCTTGCCGGGGCGCTTACACCATGTGTCACCCACGATATCGTTACGTCATCCACATGGCTCACTATGTGTCGCTCGACACCGCGTTCCAACACGCGGAAATCTCACTATCTCATTCAATCAACTGATCGGTAGCTGATTTCACAGACGATCTAAATCTGCGGTAATCCATTTTATCATCCCGAGATCTAGAAAACTTCAACTTTTCTCCCACTATTTTCGATAATTATCGTTAGCCTTCCCTTTTTGAAAAACAAATTAGTACTTTTCACTAGTTTTTTAAGGAGTTCATCATTTTTTGAGGTGTTTGTTTGAGCTGATTAGCTGCTTGTCTCTTCTCTTGTTTTTCAAAAAATTTGTAACATGCAAAGTCCTAAGATTCTGGGTATAGGCAAAACCTGATAAACAATATTTTAGAAATGAGTTAATAGGAAAGTACAAGAGTAATTCTCCATAGAGACAAAGTAGGAATATGAACGAACCCAAGATGTCATGGGTTGTTTTTTGTGCACCACCCCACATAAGATCGCCTCTTCCTGAGCCGGTCGATGAACAAACCCATCCAAGTATTTAACCAAAACATATGCGTCGACTCTCACGCAAATTCTACGAATCCTTCCACACAAGACTAATATATATATATATATATATGCTTGACAGGCATTTGCATTTGCATCTGGATCGTACTTTGTTCAAGATATTATTTATTCTATCCGCCATCGGTACTTAATTTATCAGATGTTAATCAATAATGCAAAATTTATACTTACAAGGTTGACGAGATAGTGCATTCAACTCTCCATCCACAATTTTTATTGGTAGTTAGTCTTCCCTCCATATGTCTCCCTTGTCCGACTAGTATCCCACTCCGTATATTTAGTCTTTTCCCTTTCAAGTTTTCTTTTCAACATCAGTAATGTAAGCTATCTTGGTCTCTGAACTCAACTTCTATTTCTCCATTATGATAAAGAAGAGAGCTACACCGACAACGTGTGTACACATCATCAAACCAACCAAGATATCAAACCCGATGTTGTATTCTTTTAACCCATATTATATCAAGCAAGATCCTTCAAAATATCCATATGTCACATCATTCTATGAATTGCAAAGTTATTCACTGCTATAGAAATCCTCTCAACTCCACAAAAAACATGTAGTTTTCTTCATCATATGAATTAGGCTTAGGAAGAAAAATCATCCTAAAGTTTTCTTCTTCCAAATGGAAGGCAAGGATCAGCTCATAAATTGAAGAATTGCCACGTTTATCGGCTCTCGTAAGATAAAACACATTATTGACAAGTAGCACACAATTAGTGATAAGATAAGGGAAACATTGATCAATTACTTTCTGAGGACGAGAACTAGTTTCATCACCATTTGACAAAGTAAGAATTTCACACCCAATGTTATAACTAGAACTCAATGATCATTGCAAGGGGATGATGAACCCTCTACTAAGCTTACAAATTTTCATATGGTGGTCAGAAAGGTAGAAATAATTTCGCAGACAAAACATATTGCACTTACAGCCGTATAAGCAACCTGGTCATGTATTCTCCATCTATATGTTCGTCAACTCTTTCCACCTTCCTTTCCAAGTCCATGGAGGTTCAATGGAATAAATTGCCACTCATTGTCATCGCTTCCAGAGTCATTCATCCAGAGTATCTTATGATTTTTTTCGATTTCAACAAGTAAAAATCAATAAAAGTAGGATTCGAGATCAAGTTGCACCAATGTTTTGATACACACCTAAACTTGCATGCATCTTTCACAAGAAGTCTTCAGATAATGTGTCAACCCTGATATCTCGAGGCTTGATATTCTTCTCATTTGTTTCTTCGATGATTGGATATATCAAACTAGGATTGCTTAATGGAAAGGTCGATATTGTTTGCTTAACCTAGTAATGAAGAAAGTAAATGTGAGTTAAGTTAAATAAAATAAAAATAAAATAAATACGTTAAGCTTATGAAACTCAAGTATGAGTACCATTAATTGAAGAATAAATACTAGCTAGCTAATAAAATTAGACTATTTGAATGCAAAAAGCAAACCTTAAATAAAGAAACAATACCTAAAATAACTACATTGGGATCATCAAATATTTTTTTTGTAGAATAATTAGCATACCGGATCTCCCATATATTATATTAAAACCCAAATTCTAGTTTTATGTTTAAAGTTGTAATTGCAATTAAAGGAAAAAATCGGCACACCTGCTTTCCTTGGTCGTGATCACTGTCCTCGCTAATAAAGTTAGGACACAAAAGCCGTTATGATTAATTTATGCATCCATATATTTGCCTTATTTGATGTCGCCTAGAATCATTTTTGTTGCTTTCATATTCTATCAAACTACTTCAGCTATCTAGAAATAGAACATGTGCATAACTTTATCCTTAGTCACCCTTGTCGAGCCTAATTAGCCTATTTCTTTGTCGACTACAATACCTCATTGTCATTAAATAATTCCCTCATTTGATAACCCTGTTTACCCATAGTATGAGTGTCATCGATAAAATTATTATGAGCAATGACAAATTGGGGTAGATGGGTGGGGTAAGATATAAAAAAAAGAAAAAGAAAGAAAGAAAGGAAAACAAAAAGGAAAATAGAAAACACAAAAGGAAATGCTTGAGTAAGTTTGATTCGTGAGCCTCCTTAATTTTGAGTAATCAAGCCTGAAGGGTGTGTTTTAACACATAAGATCCTAAAGTCACTGATTTGGAAGCTATTAACTAAACGCTCATTGCTGTTCTGGAGAAAGTTTAAGGGAATCAAACATTACACTACTTCATATAACCTTATATGTTTATATCAGACAAAAGTGAGTTATGCGGACAATGTTGAAGATCAAAAGTAATAAGTTTAGGGGTAGATAAGAAGTATTAGGAAGCTCAATGAAATTTAGGAAGAATGATGACTATGTGTGAACTTTAGCTAGAAATTTTGTCTTTATTCTCGCCTCTTAACCTGGCCACATTACAAACTTAAAAAGACCTAATGATCCCAAGCATTGTATTCAATCAACTAGAGAAGAGTAATATGAAAATGAGCCTATGGAGCCTCTAAACATCCATTATACGTAGATCCATCATAAAATAATCGCTTGCATAAATTCATACTGCCATAATGATTAGTTAGGCAAGACTTCACATATACATGCCAAAGAGAGAGAATCAAAGCCACAAAATGAACTTACTGGGCTGAAATTCCACGCCATGCAAGTAACCTTAAATTCTTTCCATACTTACAGATTATTTGAGATCTGAGGTTATCTAGCAATTTAAATCAAGTCAATACTACTCTTTTTCAATTTCATTTTATACCTTCATTTTTATTCACTCTTATTTTCTTTTCTTCGTCAATTAGGAAAATATTAAGTTTATGGGTATTTGATATGAATTTTATACTCATTTTATTGATATTCTATACTCTGGAATTTTGTAGTTCTCAAGGTTTTTTAAAGCGTTTTGATGCATTTTATTTCATTTAAGTAACTAGATTAATCTGAAAGCAATGACTTAAAGGAGCAAAGTCGAGGATTGAAGCAATACTTAAAACTTATGGCGCCTGTGCTTGAATAAATAGTAGCACCCTCGTATCTTGAATAGTACCCATGCCAATCCCCAGAATGGATAGCAAGGGTAGTACTAAAGAGTGGGCAGAATGTGTAGTATCAGCCAAAGACTTCAACAGTCACACTAAGGCATCATTACCGACCGCCAAGCTTCCCCCCCCCAGAATTTTCTGGAATACCTTTAAAGGCCATAAGAGAGAAAACTATAAATAAAAAGTTTCGGTTTCAAAAAGGGCTTTTAAAATGACAACTGCTTTATTTGAGAAACAAATCAGAGAAGATTTCTTACTATAGTCCCTAGTTCTTTTTCTTTTCTCTTATTATGACTCTCTACATATATGTTTTTTATTCAATTTTATGATGTTTTAGATTTTTTCTAAGGCTACGATGTAGCTAGATTATGAATGTTTGAATTTCCTTTTCTCAGTTTTTCAATTGATTGATGCTTTGGGCTCATATCTATGTTGAGTATTTCATGATTCTATTAATGCTTGTGGGTAATTAGTCACTATTCACATGATTTGTGATTCAATCCGAGATCGAGAAGCAATGATTGAATTAGACCTTGAATGATATATACCATATGATTGTCATAGAATAGAGATATTTATGAGATTATATATGCTTAATGAGTTCTGTAGATTCATAATTATCGCATAGATGTTGTTAGCTTATCTATTGGAATATGTTATTGATGCTTGAGAAAGAATAATAATGACATTTGAGAAATCCATCATCAATATATATAGAATAAAATTACTAATTAAACTAGGTGATTTTGAAATTGAGCTGACTTTGATGAAATCATGGTCCGCTTTCATACATCGAGTTTCATCTATTTTTATAACCTAGTGCCGATTTAGTTTAATCAAATTTTATTCAATTTCTTCTCAAATAAAATCGAGTTAGATTACTCTTTGGAGCTACTTGATAGAAACCATATCTATGGGACGATACTCATGATCGATCACTATCTCTATTCCTTGTTAGACGACATGCACTTCAGACTGTGACTTAGTTTTCACTCATGTGTATGTTAACTATACATCTAACCTTAGACAATGTTTTATGTGGCATTTCAAAACCACATCAACCAAAATGTAACACCCCGAAATATACCATAGTCGTTTTCAACAAGTTTAGGGTATTTTGTATGCATAAATTTCATTTTTCATAATTTAAATGCGAAACATAGAAATTGAGAAAACCCGAAAATTGTACCAAGACATAAGGACAAAATTGTAATTTGTCAAAAGGGACTTAAAAGTCATAAGTTGATAAGATTAGAGGCCAAAATAAAATAATGGGAAATTGAAATGCAAATGGTCAAGAGTTGGAGGACCTTATCATAATAAAAAGGAAAATTTTATAAAGTAGATGAGACCAAAATATCCTTATTTTTAAGCCCCACGCTTTCTGAGAGCTCCAACGTGAAGGCCAGAAGGAAGAGGAGAAGGAGAAGAAGAAGAAAGAGAAGAAGAAGGAGGAGGGAGGAGGAGTTGCAAAGTATGGAATTAAGTATGATTTCTATGATTTTTGACTTGAATATGAAATCATGTGTATTTTGGAAGTGATTTATGGGTTCCAAACTCTAGGCATATAGGAATCTGATTTTAACCTTGTTTGAATGAAATTCTAGTTAAAAAATCTAGCTTCGTTAATATAATCATGGAATCCCCTTTTAATTCTATGTTTTTGTATAAAGATGGTGGACTTTGTGTATGATCTTTTGGAGTTTGGTATGGGATTCTTGTATGGAACTGTATGATCCTTGGTTTTATATAGAACATATGGCTATGATTTCGCACTCACTTGTGGTTCTTCCTCTGATTTAGGTTTTGGTTTTTTGGTAAGTGGAACTTTGTGTATAGCTTTGTATGGACTTTGTTAGATTTTAGTATGGTTTTGAGTATGTAAACTAAGTTTATGTATGGTTATGGGTTTGTGTTAATTTGTGGACTTTTATATGAAATCCCTCATTGAGCTAAGATTTGAGGTGTTAAAGAGTGTAATTACTTGTTAGGAATATGGAATCTTCCCCTTTGAGGATGGATCAGAGAATATGTATGATATGGGAAGTTTGGTTTATTCCTTCTGGGGTGACGTGGGATTGATCGTAGGATGGTGTTAAGGTGCCGTGTTCAGGCATGTTATGGCCTCAATCGGGAGGATATTGTCGCTTCAGGACAAGTACGTTCCGAGATGGTTTGGTCTGCAACCTGGCATCTGAGCTACCTAGGAGCTCTCGCACATCTGGCATGGAAGCCATTGCAGATGGTCAAGGCATCCTTCCTCGTAATAATCGGAGGTGGAAGCCAATGCCAGCGTGCTGGGTGCATCCTGGCACGCGATAGCGTGATCTCCACGCTATATCGTAGCCCCCGCACAATGTCAACCCTCCAACTGATGCATAACTTCTTCGCTCAACTCGTTGGGTGTTCTCGGACTCTATGGAAAGCCCTTCGAGTCTAGAATCCATCCATATATCTTGATACAATATTGAGTTTATAATAAGTCCGAAAATTTACAAAGGTAGTGTTTGCCACACCAATGCCATAGTTGCCGATTTTCTTCGACTTGCAATGTGCATAACCCTTCGTTGTAACTCTGCTTTGGGGTGTTCTCGACTCTATGGAAAGATCATTGAGTCTAGAATCTAACCATATGCTATTTAATGGCGCTCGTATCCGCATACATCTGAAAATTCGATTGGTACCAAGTGTACTAATAGCTCAAGCAAAGTCAATTGGAATACATATTAAAGAAAAGAGATAGATATAACCAAGAAATAATATACGAGATTTTACATGTAAAGAGATAGAAGAAAAGAATAAATGATAATAGAACACGTATAATCGTAGGGAATGCTCGAAGACCAGTATGAAATGACAAGGCACGTTTCCGAATATGCTACATCACCTCGCTCGACAGGTGCCGCCACACTCCCGATTAGTACTTTGACTTGATTAGTGCTACGACACTCGTTTCCGATTAGTGCTTCTCAAGACTTTGCTTGTGCTTAATACTTCAAAGATTGTATAATATCTTCAAATACTTATCATGGTCATGCGGTCTTACTCATTTATTAGCATCGGTTCAGAATGCCCATAGTTATATGATACACCTCGATAATGAATAAGGAAACAAATGTGTGATTTGTTTCGATCTCAGAATACTACCGTATTTCTCGTATCATGAATAAGCTCAGAACTCCCGCTGAACCGAACAAACGTGAACTGCTTATAAGCATAAGTATCAGATAAGTCCATGATATGAATGCATGAAATTCCCCGAGCATTCGTTATTGTTATACGCTTATTATAACTGTGTATATGCATATTACCTATGTTTCCCACTAAGCGTAAAGCTTAGTACGGGTTTTTAATCCGTGTAGGTACAGAAGAAAAAGACAGCGATATTCCGCATTCTGCCGGGCCAACACACAAGTAGGGGTTCATCAATGTAGGTTCCGCCTGAAAGAATGTAAATGTATAGTTTTAATACAAATGGGACTCAAGATTATATATATATATATATATATATATATATATATATATATATATATATTTATATTTACGACATCAGAACACTACTACGGGTAGTTTTATTTCTTGACTTTTAATACGAGCATGCTGATATAGCTATAAGAATTGGATATATTACTTCTCACAAAGCAGTAAAGAGTCCCAAGATAGTCCGTGCCCGAATCCTGCTCGATCCTAACTGGGTAGATCAGACCCGGGCGTGACACAAAACGACATCGTTTTAATCATCAAAACGAGTTTACAAACAAATCAAGAACTTTAGCAAGTTTTATATTTATATCTTGAACTAAAGTTTTTTTTTTTTTAAATATACGAATTTTCATTTTAATTACATATGTAGCCTCGAATATGCCAAATCAGCATCGTGAGATTGCTTCCACATTGCTCCGAAAGACCCAAATCATTTAAATACTAATCAATTATTTGTTATCTCTAATTTTATTAAAAATTATTTTAATTTCATGTGTATAAATCATTGTAAAATAAATTATATTTTAATATAAAATATTTTGCACAATAAATATATTAACATTTGATAAATAAAAATTTATTTTTCATACACCACACAAAAACAACGACAATGACAACGACATACTGCATCAAGACGACGACTAAATCACGAAAAAAACAAATAACTTAAATCTATGTAAAATAACCACTTTATTAAATAGCCAAATATAAAAAAATTATTTTCCTCATTAATTTTTTTCTTCCTTTAATATTTTTTAGGAACCAAACATAACCTATAAAAATTTGTATTAATATAAATCCTTGAAATTAAATTATCTCCAATAGCACGTATATTCTCAAATGGGCTTCATTCTTTCATTCTTTTGGGCTACACTCGAAAAGCCTCCAAGTGACTTTACCAATCCGAAGGGTCAGGCTCCAAATACCCTTTAAGACGATGATAGCTCCAAATGATCGCTTCAAAATCGAGTTCTGGTACCCATATATAAGGGCGTTTGTTTTTCGACTTAATGCCGAAGTCGATCAGCTTTCACAATAAGTTATTTGTTTTAAAATTTTCATTTAATTTGACAATAAATTTTTAAAAAAGTTTTGAATAAAATGAATATTCGGGCTTTTCTATTCGTAAAAGTTATTTTATACCCAAATAAGAAAAACTTCATTATTGCTCAAAAAAGAAAATACAAGAACACTACTAACAAAGATGACAACTGAGGGTTCCTGGACGAGGCGCTTCCATCTCTAATTCCTGGCCAAGTTTATTTTTCAATTCTCAAACATATCTCTATTTAAAATCAATGGGGTCAGCGGGCGATATGGAAAAAATTTATAAAACCCGTCTCATTTACATTTGATTTTTGTTTTTATTTTTAATTTTTTTATATTTACTTTTTTATTTTTATTATATTAAAATTAATATATTTCATAAAAAATAAAAATATTATGAATTTTTATAAATTATTTATTAAAAAACATTCTAATTATTATTATTATGAATTATATTAAAATATAAAATAAAATAATAATAAAATATTTTTAAAATATAATCTGGCGAAGTGGCGAGTAATAATACCCGAACTCCGTCTCTTGATTTTAAAATAAACCAAACTTGCTAAAAACCCATTATACAACCAAACTGTCCCATTGCTAACGGATGCATGAACTGTAAATAACTTATTATGTTGCTATCTCCACTATTACCATATATCGTTAAAAACAAACAACTAATACTTAATGATATTAAGATTATTCAAGATAAGCTTTAAAAAAATTCTATTCAAGATTGTTTAAAAACAAACGTTAACCTAAGTCTCCATTCTACTACTTCTAACTTTAATGCCGTTTGCTCCTAAGAAAATCTTTGCTTTCTCTAGACAATGCAATAATTTCTTGATTTCGTATCTTTCCCCAGATATTTTAATCAAGGGAGGACTAGAATCTATGCTGTTGTTTTGCTGAGCGGTGCCTGTGGACGACATTCTGTCAATGATCTTTTCTTTCAAATCAGTTGTCAAGAAATTTTTCTCTCGAAACTGTGGGTGGTGTTCAAGAAAATTTTAGTAGGGCTTTACTGTTATAAAAGATTCGGCCTGTGTAATGTTCACGGCAGTCTCTCAGCAAATCAACGGTGGAGATTGGAGGGAAGAATGCATGGGTTCCAAGAAACTTAAAGAATCTTAACTTTTTTGGGATTAAAATTTATGTGCAACCATATTCTTTTTTCTTTCTTCTGTTTGCTTGCCGGAAAAAAAAAGAATAAATTTTAGATTTTCTTGGAAAATATAGGCTCCGTCTAAGAAAAATAAAAAATAAGTTTAAGCATAATTAATTAATTTTATATGTTTATTTAAACTCACTACTATTTGTTTTTCTATTATAAAAGTAGATTTAAAATTAAAAATATGTAAAATTTTTAAAATTTTTTTAACATATAAAATAATTTATTATGGTTAAAACTCATATTTTTTTTATGTTCCTCAAAATATTCTTCTCATATAGGGGGAGTATTTTATTTTTTTTATTTTATTGCTTAATAGAACTTTGATTTGGTTGAATGCTGAATAAGACTTAATAGTATTAAGTGATTTGTTTTTTTAATATTATATTTATATTAAATTAATAGCTGTTTGTTTTTTAAATGCTTAAAATCAACATCTTAAATATATTAAAATTTTTTAAGTAATTACTTGTTTGTGTAATAATGATATAACTTTGATTTTTTTAAAGAATATAAATATTTGGTTAAAATACCTTAAATACCTCAAATTACTTCAGAAAGCCTAATCATTTCTCATGTTTTTTTCTGTTAACGAATTGCTAAAATACAAAAATCCACTTTGTTATTTCATGGCTTATATATTTATATGGTATATATATATATATATATATATATATATATATATATATATATATATATATATATATATTTGAAATTTACTAGAAAAAAATAAGGGTATTTTTGTCAAAATGTGATAAAAATTAATGAACAATCGAAAATTTAGTTTTCAAAAGGTATTTTCATCAAATCACTTTTATTATTATGATAAAATAAGAATAATATATGTATAACATATTAACATATTTGCAAAAATTAAATGATAAAATTATTATGATAAATAATTTATTATCATCATTCTTACATAAAAATAATTATTTTATTTATTTATTTTTTATAATTAAAATAAAATATATAAAATTAATAATTTAAAAAATAATAATAGATTGATGAAAAATAAAATTAAAATATTTCATATTTTTAAATTTTTTCTTCATATTTTTTCATATTTGAAATATTATATTTGGATTTTAAAAAGAAATTTAAAATATTTTAAAGCAAATTCTAATGCCAAATATAAGAAGAATTTCAAAATGAAAATAAACAGTCTATAGTCTAAAGCAATTTGATTTCAGAAATAGTAAAAACAACTGCCTCTAAAATTTATCGACATTTATAAGAGATTTTTTTAACACAAAAAAAAAAAAAAAGGAAAAAGGAAGAAAACACCATTTGGAAAAATTTAGAGAACATTTTTGGGAAAAAAAAAGGTAAAAATCACTTGTAGTGTTTCCTAGAAAAACATCGTTTTTCACTTTTTCTAATAAGTGATTTTTTTTACGCTTTTAAAGGAAATAATTCTAATGAAATGTTTTGATCGATGTTTGAAATATAAAGTAGAAAAAACATGAAGCACTAAATTAGAAATGATGTTTTCCTGAACTAATTATTATCTTATTAGAAATACTGAACTAGAGAGAAGTAGAATTCTTAATTTACGTAATCAAGGAATATTATTTTTTATCTGCATATTAAAAAGGAAAGAATGTCCTATATTCTCTCTTTTCTCCAACTGAATAGAAACTTCCATGAAATTTAATGAACAAAAAATTTAGAATCCAAAAAAGCCATACTATGCTCTTATTGGTGAGACTTTGTTTTCTTGCAAGCTAGTCAGAGTTGTTGTATAGGGAATTCTATGCCAACCTCAAAGAGTAGGTACCGGTGAAGGTTCGGGTTAGAAACACTTGGGTGCCATTAGATAGAGCAACAATCAACAACTTTTATCAGCTCCCAATGGTAGATGATGAGGCATTTCAAAAGCTTAGTGAAACACCTAACTATGAGATCATCAAGTGCCTCACTAACAATCAAGTTGTTATGGCATGTGACTCATATTGAGGGTAAAATGGGGCAAGTGTTGGAACGGTACGTTATGTTCAGGATATAGAGATATTTTTGTAATTTGATCATATCCAGAGTTATTATAAATACCTCCTTCCATGTAACTCTTTTTTAGTGATAATGAAATTTTGAGCTACCGTTCCCATGGATATAGGCATATTGTCGAACCCCTTAAAATTTGTGTATTGTTTTCTCCTTGTTTTTTTTCTTCGATTCTTATCATCATTGTTGCATAATTCACTACATAAGCCTAATGGAAGGTTAGCCAGAGGGGTAAGTAGCAAATTTCAAGGCCAAATACCTCACCTATGCGCCTAGGGTATGTCACCACTCCATAACCTCCAAACTTCACCCAAGCACATATGTTTGTGAGGTTACCAAAGACAGAGCCCTCCTTAACTATGCAATTCTCCAAGACATCAAGTTTACCAAACCTCCATAACCTCCAAACTTCACCCAAGCACATATGTTTGTGAGGTTACCAAAGGAAGAGCCCTCCTCAACTATGCAATTCTCCAAGACATCAAGTTTGATGTGGGAAAATCATTGAGGACTCCATTTTGAGCAACAAGGAAGGAAGAATGGGTCTTGGGTACCCAATCCTCATCTACCAATTGTGTAGATAGGCTAGGGTAGAGGTCTCTTCCCAAGAAGATTTGTTTCACCCTATCAAAGCTAAGAAAGAAAAGAAGAAATCAGAGATCAGTTTTAAACAAACATAGGTTGAGGTAATGAATCCACAAGTGAAGAGGAAGAGGAAGAAAGCAAGACCATGAGCATGTGCCTCCACTTTAGGGAGAGCCCTCTAGCTCCGAAGATCCTATAGTTGAGCTCACACAAAGAGTGGATGCATTTTGGCATGAGCACAATGACTTCTAAGTGAATGTGAATCAACAGTTTGAGGAGCTTAGAACACAGAATGCCACAATCTTGTCTAATTAGAACACAATCACTCAACAATTGGCTCAGCTTCTCTCCCTTCACAGCTTTAGTGCTCCACCACCACCACAACCATTAGCTTCAATCTCAGAGCAACAAAGAGACCATGGAGATGATCAACCTTGATCATCAGGGGAGTCCTCTCATTTTTTAACTTTTTACTATTACATTGAGGACAATATGTAGTTATTTCGAGTCTTGCTACTTCTTAGTGTCTCTTTCATGATTGCTTAATTGTTTGTTGTGTTATTTGTGTTTGCATGTTAATGTCTTGCAAGTGTTAATTTAGTTTTATTTTTGTGTTGTGTTAGTGTCTTTGTTTGTGTCTTGTTCAAGTTGTTAGTGTGTTTTGAATAAGTTTGAGTTGGGCTTGGTGCCATGCTTGCCATTTGAAGGACACTTGAATCTTTGAAATTTGATGTTTAAAGCCAATCTTTGAGATACTAAGTTGTTTGTTTGATTTAGGACATAGTGCATGATTAGTTGTGGATGACTTAGGTGACATTTGTTTTTTGGCTTTTACTTATGTTAAATAGCTTTTAGTATCTTGTAAATCGTTTGTTTCTTTAATTTTTTTATAATTTATCATGAAATTTCTAAAAAATTAATGTAAAAGTCACTCTAAGTAAACAAGAGACACCACCGCTTAAATAAGGATAGAGTTAGCAAAAGATTCATTACTTAATGTTAAAAAACAAACAACTTAATACTTAATACTATTAAGTACTATTTAACAATAAGTTAAAAAAAAGTTATATTTAGGATTAAGTAAAAAAAACAAACGCCACCTTAGTTTGTCTTTCCCCCTCTTTTGTTAAGAAGCTATTTATTATGGGAACTTGCATGCACACACACTAGATCTCTTATATACACCTTGGAATCAACCTCTTAAATTGAAATTGAATTCACCTTGAGGAATCTTAACTTCCTAAGTGATGAGACACGTTCATTGGGCCAATGTGCTCAAAGTGTGCAAAAACAAAACAAAAAGAGAAAACAAGGAAAATGTAAAATGTGACACCCCAATTCCCAGGGGTCCCGTTGACAACTCGTCAACCCGCTGAATCTCTGTCTTAGGTCATATTGCACCTAAGTCTTCGTATCGGAACTGTACTAACTATCGTGGACACCGAGTTACTCGGCACCACTTCCATATGTCCCTTCACCGGGACTGGTCCATTCATATTTAATTCTAAAATATGACTAAAATATGAAAATAAAAAACGTTTAATTACATGCCCGACTATTTATACAATAGTCCAAAAGAATTTTATAAAATCATTTTATACAAAACACTTTTATAAGAAATGTTACTCAAGGCCACATGTTGGCCTCCTTCGCAATCACGACCTCGTCAGAGTGCCGTCTCCCTATACACTTCCTGTACCTGAAAAAATATTTCCCTACAACGGGGTGAGCAATGCCCAGTAGAAAATTTTCCTACAAGGGCTACTTCCCACCTAAAATGCACATGCAATGGCGTATATAAAACATAAAATCATATTCCATATAAATAATGCAATCCTATATGGAATATTCCGTGTCATGCATGAGATGAGACTCCTCATGCCCACAACCCGAGTCCTAACCGACTCCCTCACACCTGTAACGCCAAGTGTGAAAAATCAGTCATTAGTGTTTCACCTAATGGATTAAACCATTGGACAACCCTCCAATTTTAATTTATCATATCCCGCGGTGTTTATTCAAGTTACGTAATTTCCGGTCTCACCGCAAGCCAGAATGCCTTCCCACACTTTCGCAAACTTTCATCATCGATCCACACGCCTAACTAAGAATAAAATTGGGTATTTCATATGCCCCATTCGCTTTCACCCAAATACACGAAATTTATTATTATTTTAGTGTAACCCGTGAGTCTCAATTTTTGGATGTCAATCTCACTTCCGAGCTTCACTACACATCTGGCTACCAAGAATGGTGAATAACCAATACCATGAACACACACCTGACTTGATGCGATGTTACCGTGCATATGAAATGCATTTACGCCATTTCATGCTATATTATGTTACATGCACAATGAAAGCTACATGCAACATTTCAAAAATATGGAAAATTATATTTTCTACATATAATTTATATCCATCAAAATTTCCATGTTAATACATCAAGCAAGTATATATTAACATGATTTTTACACACAATAGCATGTTATTTATTTATTTATTTTTTCAGCACACACAATAAAATTGCCCACCCGACCTTACATAAATGTGGCACCTCTGGTCCCTTTCACTATTGTATGAACCATTTTTGGTCCCATTCATCAAAAAAATTACTGCGGATACCTAAAAACTTAACAAAACCCGAAGACACACCCGGATTAAAAACTAAACCTCAACCTGGGCCCCAGACCCGCCTTAACTAGTTTAAAATTTTCCAATATTCGGGCCCCAAAATTCTTAGACTAAATCACGCACAAATACAATTCGAAGAAAGCCTATGCCATTGAATGACCTTTAGGCTAGAAATAATCAAAGTAGGAAAATTTCTTACCTCGCAGAGTTTGACGAAACTTCAAGATTTTAGTACCTACGCGTAGCCCGCGATGCGTGGATTGACTTTTCTTCTCGGACCATCGAGTTTCGACCATCGAAAAGCTGAGAAAATCCCCATTTTCTTTCTCTCTTTCTTCCTCTCTCTCTCCACTCGTTTTCCTCTTTCTCTCCCACGCCACCCCCACCCCTTTTTTCCTCTTCTTACTCTATCCACCGGAAGTTTCCTCATTTCTCTTGTTTGCTCCCACTTCAATTTCTCATCTTCTCATTTTCTCTTTTCTTTCATTTTCTATTTCTCATCTCTCCTTGACACATCATCCTCAGAGGAAACTGCATGTGGAAACTTCCACTTTCTCCATCATTACATTTCCTCATCACCATACTTTTTCTGTAGATTTTCTTTATTTTCTTTTCGCTTTTCCTTACACTTCTGACACTCGCTCAATGTGAGCCATTCACAAAATTTCACCACATGGCTCATGCCATTTGTCACTCCCCTAGGGTGCCATGTGGCATTCACATGATCATGCCATGTGTCACTCGACACCCGGTGCTTTGAAAAACGTGAAATTCCGATTATCCTGGAATCCGAAAAAATTCGACGGGGTAACTAGATTTCGTGAGACGAATTCAATGGTGAAGTACATTTCATCATCCAAGATTTAGAAAATGTTTGGTTTTCAAGCGAAATTACTGTTTTACCCTTGTTTAGACAAATTGAATTTTTTCCTGGGTTTTACATTCTTCCCCCCTTAACAGAATTTCGTCCCCGAAATTCACACATACTAGCACACACAAACAGATGCATATGCTGTAATGATTCTAGCCCAAATATTAGACCACGCACCTTCGTCCTCAAATAGGAAAGGATAGGTGGCCCGCATCGTGTCCTCGCGCTCCTAAGTCGCCTCCCATCTACCTCATTTCCACAACACCCTTGAAGAGCCACACGGTCTTGCGTCGCAAAATTTGATCCGGACTATCCAAGATACGCACTGGTTCCTCCTCGAAGGTCCTGTCAGTATCAACAATAATCTCTCCACATTCCACTACATGAGCCGATCCGAAAGTGGTACGCCGGCTACGGAGACGTGGGAATTCACCCTCATGGACACTTGATAAACTCGAGGTACCGCTTAACCGATATGCACCGCGCCCACTTTCAGGCACTCAAGGGTCCATACTTACACAATTTTCCTCGCTGTCGACCGACCACTCCTCTCTTAGGCATCACCTTCAAGAAGACGTGATCACCCACCTCGAACTCTAAAGGTTGATGCCGTCTGTTGGCGTAACTCTTCTGTCGACTCTAAGCTATGAGAAGACTCTTTTGTATTAAATCCACCTTCTCAGAGGTGTCTCTAATCATATCCGAACTAGTGATTGAACTCTCTCCCACCTATGTCCAACAAATCGGGGAGCGCCATGGCCTCTCATATAGAGCCTCATGTAGGGAAGATTCGAATATTCGCTCGATAATCGTTGTGCCATAGACGACTTCACTATGGTAAGTGCTTCTCCCGGGCCACTTCTAAGATCCAGGACGATGCCCGCAAAGATGTCCTTCTAAAAATCTTTATGGTCCTCTCCGTCGACCATCCGGTCTCATGATGAAATGCAAAGGTTCAGTCAACTTTGTCCCCATTGCCTTTTGGAAACTCTTCTAAAAGTGTAAACCTGGGGTCCTTGTCCGATATAATAGAGATTGGTACTCCATGTAGCCAGACGATCTCACATATATACAATCGACAGAATTCCTCCAATGTGAAGGTCATCTGCACTGCTAAAAAATGTGTCGACTTAGTGAGCCGGTCCATTATAACCCATACGGAATCATGCCTCCGCGGTGTCCATGGCAAGTGGGTCACAAAATCCATCGTGACGTGCCCCCAATTCCACTAAGCTACCTCTAATGGCTAAAGTATCCCTACTAGCTTCTAATGCTCAGCTTTTACCTGTTGACACGTGAGACACCGTTGAACAAAATCTCCAACGTGTCGCTTCATCCCACTCCAATAATAATGGCAACGAATATCTCTATACATCTTCGCCATTCGATGCACAACAAACGGAGTGCTGGAACTTCCCCGAGGATCTCCTTCAAATTCGGCCACCTTGGGGAACCACAACCCGTCCCTTATACCAAAGACACCATATGTGTGAATGGCCCAGCCTTCATCACCCGTGCCTGCCTGCACCCGGTCCCTGATGGACGATATCTCTACGTCCTTTCCCTGGGACTCAATCACCTTGCTCAGTAGGAATGGTGTAGCTACCAAACTCCCTAGCACTCCTTAAGCATGATCATCGTATCGCAGCCTCAAATTGGTCCCATGGGCTCAAGCATCCACTTCGAAGCTACACTCACGCACTCTCCGTGACTTCCAATCGAGCCATCGGCCCATTACATTTTCCTCTCTTACCGTGTGATAGTAATGAAAAGTGAAGTCATAATCCTCTAAATACTTCATCCATTTGCATTGCCTTATGTTGAGGTCTCGTTGTGTGAAAATATACTTTGGGACTCTACTGTCCAAAATATCAAACCGCCACCATATAACAAGGGTTAAATATTTAAGGCAAAGACAATGGTCGCTAACTCTAGATCATGTGTGTGGTACTCCCGCTTCTATGATTCTTTAATGTCTGAACCATAAGCTACAACCTCCCGATCAGATCAAGACACATCCAAATTCCATCCCCGTGAGGCATCACAAGACACCGTACCTGTCTCCTCGTTCTAACCATCATAAGAGGAGCTAAAGTAAGCTTCCTTTTCAACTCTAGGAATGCCTTCACATAGGTCATCCCACCTCAAATCCTCGACTCCCTTCCCACGACCTGAATACAAAGCCGCTTAGCCGAGAAATCCTCGATGAATCGCTCAGAATACCTTGTCGGGCCCCAAGAAACCGCATATCTTGAATAATCGACTACGACCTAACTCATAACAACTCTCAACCTTCTTAGTGGTCTACTGACACACCCGAACTGGCATTATTTTAACGGCACTTTACTCCTATAGTCAACAAGAGCTTCCTGGCTCGTACACCAGCAGTCCAAAGCTAGGTAAATGTTCCAACATCCTCGCGCCTTCCTGGTACCTAAGTGGAATGCAGAGGGCAAAGCGGTCAAAAGAAACATGGCCCATAATCATTCGGGCATAAATGAAATACCCTGGTATAAGAATCATAACGCCAACAGTCGTTTAGTCTCATGGTGTCATTATGAACCCACTCATATCACGCCTGGAAACTGCCCAGACATCACCTTGGTCTCGCACCGATAGAACCAAGGAACGATCTTAGTAGACCGCGCCTCCCCGCCGACCAAACGTTATCAATCCGTGAGCAGATACCTGAGCCCAGATGGTGGGTTCAACTCGGTTCGTCGTCACGTTTAAGGGTTAGTCCCCTCTCTCTCTTCACAAACAGACTGAGCCCAGGTCAGCGTCAACATGTGCTTCCACCGTCAACCGCGGCTGGATCTCGAGGTCATAATTTAACGCAACAATCTGAGAAGGTCAGGAAGCGCAAAGTGCCTCAAAAATCAACGATAACCACATCCCACGCAGAATCCTTGTCGTTCCAAGAGGCACCAAATAATCAAATCACAGCAATCAACTGTTTCTCAACCGGCAGGCGTTTGTTGGTTGTCCGGTCGGTCCGCCCGATCTGACTCGAGTCGGAACAGCCCGGTAAAGAGCCAGGCCCAATGGCAGAATGAATAATGGTGAACGTATCCACCTGGTTATCACTAACGATCACACTCATGGTCGCCATCAAGCCCAATCAGCGATATTACCTTACCCGGCAAATCATGACTCTCGGTCCGGCGGCGAGGAGTTCCGAGACTCTAACCATTTGTCCCAGAGATCCAATCACTCACCCTGCTCCTGCAGGTCTCCCACATGGCACTCCTTCCGGGTGTTCTTCTCACCTCCAGCCCAACTTTCACAGCATGGGCTCAAGAAATGATGTCCTGACTAAACAGATCTTGAACACAAAGTTTGAGTCAACAGACTCAGTGCTGATCGATCAAAGCCCACCAGAATGGAAAGAATGGTATCTCAACCCAAATCAAACGAAAGCCTCGGTCGTGGTTCCCGACTCCGCCCAAGCCTCACGGTCATTAGCAACAGAAATATCATCATCTGAGATTCACATCAGTCGTCGCGCGCCGGTGGTGAGAACAAACAACGGTATTCATCGACGATCGGTCGACAAACCGATAACACATCCCGCCCGGATGGTCCGTCGTCAGTCGATGAATAGGAGACACCTGTCACAGTTAAAGTCGACGGCCACCCGACGGCTGCTGGTTCTGGAGTCATCAACCGCAGCCAGTCTTCGCTTTCTTCCGCAGCCAAACAGGATCGATTCTTCCTCTCTACACTGGCTCAGATCTTTCAGTCAGTCAGTGTCACTGAACTGCCAACAGCTCGGGCCTCTCAGCGAGACCCACGGGTGTGGCCACCTGACACAGGCCCCTACCCCCAGCCCACAACAGCCAGCACAGGTGCAACACACCGCCATGGTACAACACACGCCATGAGGTTCATGAACAGCTGGGAATGATGAGCATCACTATCGAAGGTTTCTCCGCTACTGAATGATACAAATGATAAATGAAAGGTCGTTTTTGAACTAAATCATTCGTGGCATGCCAACGACAGCGACGATTATCGGTCAGCACAACGTCATCTTAGCGCAAAGAAGTTGGCCAGCAGATGGCCCAAACAACAGCAACAGTTACTTTCGTATCCTGAGCAAACAACCTGAAAATTCGCGCAATCCACCATGTATATTACTCACACAAATCATCACACATATCACAATACATCTCCCGGAACATATTAGAACACAAAAGCAATCAATGCACACAATGTCGTGTTCTACACCCATGCCCACTAATCCTAGGTGTTTGGACACCTAACTCGGGCTACCCGCCCATGACAAGCCAATATCGGAAACACTGCGTGGATACTCCCACCCGAGCTCCTGGGCTAATCGTTAACTCAGTTACATACTGTCGTGACACCTCAATTCCCGGGGTCCATTGACAACTCCGCTGTATCCACAAAATCTCTGCCTAGGTCATGTCGCACTCTGTCTTCGTGACCTTAATCCAGACTAATCTATCAACAGGACCAGTTTATCGGCACCACTTCCACGCCCTTCACCAGACTGTCTATCATATTTAATTCTAAAATATGACTAAAATATGAAAATAATACGCTTAATTCCATGCCCTACTATTTATACAATAGTCCAAAAGAATTTTATAAAATCCTTTTATACAAAACATGTCACACCCCGATTCCTGTCCGACCTAACGTGAGATTCTCAACCTGCCCGGCACGAAACCATATAATCGACCTTTACTTACTTTCCATTGGTGTGTCTATGCCCGTTAACTGTATCAACAGGTTGTATACAAAAATACAAAATAGAACTACCACCGTAGTGGTATTTACAGTGTCATATACATATAGTCTTGAGTCCCATTTACATATCCAAAAACAATACATTTACATTTACCGATCGATTTAACTCCACAAGATAATCCCCTACGGTGCCGCCCAGAGAATGCGAAGATCACTGTCACCTTCTTTTGTACCTACACGGATTAAAAACCCGTGCTAAGCTTTACGCTTAGTGGGAAACATATGTAGTATACATATACACATTTATATTCAACATATAATAATAACGGATAGTAAGCATATAACAATAACGGATAGTCAACATATAACAATAATGGAGATCAGAATTTCCATGCATTCATATAATGGACTTATACAATTACTTATGTTTATAAATGTACTATACTTATTCTGATTCCGTAGATTATAGAGCTTATTTGGTCTAATACCCGTGAGGTATTACGTATATTAGAACGATACACATTTGTTTACTTTCTTCATCACCAGCGAGCCATAACTAAGGGAATACCACTGCACAATAAATGAGTAAGACACAACACACATATCCGAAGATACTATACAACATTGAAGTGTCAGAAGACAAAGCAGAGCAATTAAAGATCACTGGTGAGCGTTGAAGATCAATCGTATAATCATATCAACAGAGTGCCAGAAGACGACCCAGAGTAACAAACAACAACGCAAGCGTCAATATCCAACCACGCTGTCACGCACGTCTGGTTTTACACCAACAGTGAGTTTCGGCGTCACCATCAGAGACGCAAACGCCAACGTCGGTAGTAATATCGCGGTTATTTAGTTCACATGGTCCTGTACTTTACATTATATGTATTCGTAACTTCCATCATATTATCGGGGGAATGAACTTTTCCCCATCGAACCCGCTGAGGTAGTACAGCACAGATATTTTCATTTTTCTATCTGAACCCCTCGTTAATCATTTATTAGAGTCTCAATAATCTGGTGATGCTAATGATAAATTAATTATGCAAAATACCAAAACTGGTCATAGTATAACACCCCGCCCCAAGATGTAATGATATAATCAGATGTGCAATTAAGGGCATCCTTAATTATTTTAGTACATAATAGAATTTTCAAAGGTTTTGGTTATTAATTATAAAGTTTTCAAAAGAATTGTGGCACTTTTGCAATTAATAAAAGAAAGAGGGGGTGAAAGTATAATTAATGGAAGTTTAAATAAGAAATAATAAATAATAAATTAATAAAATAGGTTCAAGGAAATTCGAAATCTTTCTTAGGATTTCTAATACCCAAACTGACAATCAAGTAAATTGTCTCAGAAACTAAAGTAACCCAGAGAAAGTTTCTAAATTCAAGATGCCTGAAGATTTATTAATTTCTAAAGTGACTTTGATTAGAGCTTAAACCTCAAAAACAGAAAATTCAAAATGGCAAATATTTAAAGAATATTCAATTAGGATAAAGGAATTGAATCGAGACAAAATAAATTGTTTGGGCCGAAACTACCTCAAGAAGTGAAAGAAAAGGGACATGTGGGTCCCATCAAAGAAAAAAACAAAAAATCCTCAAAAAATGATAAAAAGCAAATGGATTGATTGAACTACAAAGGACCGTCGAAGAGAGAGAGGAGGCGATTTTTAGTTTTTTTTTATTTTCTTTTGTTTTCTATATTTATGGAAATCTATAATCGAAGGGCTTCATTTTAGTTATAAAATCGATCATTAAGAAAGCTACAAGATAGGCACCAATATCTTAGTTTTGTCAAAACTTCTTAAAAAGGTGGCAGGTAATCCGTCTACTTGTGTTATTTTCAACCTAAAAATGCTATATAATGGCTTGAAATTTTCTTAGAGACCGCAAAGATTTAAACCCCCATCCCGTACTTGGGGACTGAGTTTAGGAATTTTTAGAAATTTTCGGGACTGTGTTCTGGATACTGTGGTTGAATTTTGACTGCTTTATAGACGCTTGATTGAAATTTCAGGAGTGTAGTAGATGTTCGATAGAATTTCCTAAATGTTTTTATTTTTAGACTCTCCTGAGTCCCTCAGTCAAGTCATCAAAAAACAAGAGCAAGAAGCTATGGTTATCAACAAAATGACATTCGGTCACTTCACATCATATTATCGATGTCCATATCTAATGGGACTAGCACGCAGTTCTTGTTGTGAATCGGTTCGCTCTGACATAGTCGTACTTTGAAAGCCCCATATGTTTTATGGTTAAAACGTTAAACTGAGGGCATTTTCGTAATTTGAACGAATTGTGTAGGCATTTGGAGCATCCAACGAGAATCTGTAGAGTGCTTGACAAGATTTGAAAGAAATTAGTGGAGAAAAGGTGAGCATCAAAATCATTTTCAAACTGAAAGTGCTTTAATTAATAGAATTTTTGTAAAAGTTAGCTTTGAAAATACAGATTTATAAAGCATTTTTATTAATTTCTAATTGTTATACTCAGAAAAGTTCGATTTCAATATTTAAGAAATGGTTTGACCTCGGTTTAGCAAACCTCTAGATGGGCAATGTTCAGCTCGACAGATGTATTTCTTGACAGTATGGTACATGTGATATTATGACTAACTATATTGCCCGCTCACTGTAGTTAGATCCAGTATATATTTATATAAGCAGTCGCCTCTCACATCGAGAGATAGAAGTTAGCTACGATCTCTTAGCACATAGCGATGAGGTGCCGGTTCCCGAGGTTCCTCACCGAGCATTTTGGTTCGAGAGGTTCCATTATGCTATATAGATCCCGCTGGGTACTTCACCTGATCATCTTAATGGGTAGGTGTTCGAGAAATTACTACCGATGCTGCCCTGAGGTTCCATGGCATCACAATAGGTATTTCGTAATGGGCCACAAGTATAGAAAATTTCTGATTTTTTTACGTATAGCACTTTCGTATATTAATCAACAACAAATAAGCAAGAAGAAATTGTTTCTAATAGCCAAGAAAGAATATTACAACGCTTTCGCAGTTGTAAACGCTGCACTTTTTAATATTTACAAAACTGGGCTTTCTCATAAACAATGACAACCATTTACGTATTCATTTCATATCGTATGCACATACAGCCAGATAAAGAACATTTATAACTTATAAGACTCACCGAGTCCGCTTCGTCTGGCGCTCGCTTAAAATACCGTGTCGGGGTTTCAAAGAATTTCCAGATTCTCACCGCATCGTGTTGTGATTACATATAAGATAAGGTGTAAAGTAAAAGTAGTAAAATTTAAAATGTGACATTTTGTATATGTAAATATCTTTTGTAAAATATGAATGCATGGTTTTGAGAAAAACAGGTTACGATGAAATTTTGTTGGATTGATTCTTATCTTATATTTTGATGAGGACCAGAGGTCCCTTTATGATTGTAGTTGGATTTTGGAAAATATTGGGAGTATTTTTTTTTATATACAGGTGATTTTTGTATTTCGGGCTTGACCACTTGTGCGGTCGTTATCTTTGGATTTTCGTTAAATCTAAGGTGTGATTTTTGATGAAAAGTGAAAAAATTTTATAAGCTTATGTTTCCAAATCTGATTTTAACGATTTTGGCTTTACTTCACTTGAGTAACTTGTCGATGGGCGAACTTGGTACGGGAGGTTACGTGAAGTTACCGGCGGAGCTCTGTCACTAGGAGAGTCGTCGGCGGGAACCGGTGAATGCCGGTACCACTGCATTGGTACCGATACGTCCCGGGTTACGGAGGGTAGTACAGTCTGGTTGCCCTTTGCATGTTAGTGCAGGTACCACCACATTTGGTATCGATCTTGGTTTCCGATTACGCGAAATGGCAGAATTCACCATTTTTCATGCACTTTTATTCCATAAATCACTTCTATTACATCCTTCATCAAAAACTAACATGGAATCCCTTCAAACAACTCCACAAACACTTTTAATTAGCGAAAAGTCCAGGGATTCATACCAGGATTCACCCAACTTTACAAAACCTTGGAATTGTGAAGGATTCCATATCTAATTATTATCAACTAGGGATTTTCAACCCAACTTCCCTTAAATCTAGAGTTAGGATATATTCCTAACAAAACCCTAGAAAAGGGAACCAAATTAATGTGAGAGGCCCACCCCGGGTCCCACCCACTTGTGGTCTCCACTCACAGGCATTGTTATGGCAAGTCCCCTTGCCTTTTTCTTTCGCCTCCGTGAGCTGAACCCAGACCACGGGGACATCATTGGAAATGGGCACTCTCACTACCAGGCCCAAAGGCTAGCTCAGTTTGGTAGTGAGAATGCTCATGTCTGTGATCTGGGTTGACTCTCACGGCGAAAAAGCGAAGGGGACTACCATGGCTGCAATGATCAGAACCTGAAGTGGAGTGAACCAATCTAATAAAACGCCTTTTATTGTGAGTTGCACCGAGTTTGCAGCGGGTGGGCCATCGTGCCCCGAGGTCCTTAGATGGTTCTCCTCGCTCATTGGATATCCCACTGCTCCTGGGGGTTTCTTTCGCCTCCTTGGTCAGACCCCGTCACCAAGAGCTTAAGGTCCTTAGGGAAGCATCCTTGCTACCAATTGAGCTACTAGCTCAGTTGGTAGTGAGAGTGCTCCCCATTTCAATATGTCCCTGTGGTCTTGGGTTCGAGCTCACGGCGAAAGAAAGAAGCGGACAGCCCTTATACTCCTGTGAGTGGAGACCACATGTGGGTGGGACCCGGTGTGGGTGGGACCCGGGGTGGGGCTCTCACAATAAAAAGGCGCCTTTTTATTGTGAGGTCCCCACCCCGGGGCCTACCCGCAGGTGGAGCCCATGTCGCCCAGGGTCCTTAGATGGTTCTCCTCGCTCCGCTCAGGATATCCCCTGCTCCACACGGGGTTCCTTCCGCCTCCGCAGGACCCGGGCCGTCACCAAGAGCTTAAGGTCCTTAAGGAAGCATCCTTGCTACCAATTGAGCTACTAGCTCAGTTGGTAGCAAGGATCTCCTGGGACATAGCTCTTGGTGACCCGGGATTATCGCTGCGGGCGAAGCTGTGAAGATATCTGTGAAACGAGAGAACGAGCCCGAGTGTCACCAGCGAGTAAACCCTCCATGATATCGATAATCACCCGATCCACCTGAACATTTCAAAGCGGGACTATGTATTCCAGGTTGAATCTACGTACCATATGAGATGACACTGCAAGTATCTCACCAGAGGCCTTTCGGGCTCCATCCCCCAATGTGCCACTGGGTAATAAATCCCGAGTCAGCCGCCAACTCATACCACACACACCCATGATTCTCGTGCGTGATGCAAACCATTTTCCAAAACAAATCTTTTGTTTTATTAATTTAAACCATTTAACAAATCTAATTAAATCGCTTTATTCAAAAGCATTGGACAGTCTCCGATAAACCGTTTTAATTCGAAAGCATTGGATAGTCTCCGATAAACCGCTTTACTTCAAAAGCATTGGACAGTCTCTGATAAACCGCTTTAATTCAAAAGCATTAGATAGTTTCCGATAAACCGCTTTAATTCAAAAGCATTTGACAGTCTCCGATAAACCGCTTTAATTGAAAGCATTGGGCGTTCAGATAAACATGCGACTCTCTTGGGCGTTGTCATTCCGAAACCCACACCATCAACACCATACGCGGTGTTAATTTATAACCAATGCACCCACACCCATGAAATGCGATGTTTGTCGTGCAGTTATGCAATGCAAATGTGCCATTGTACTTTATACCATGCCACATGCAAGAAAACCTCTACATGGATAACATATACCGTACACCATCTCATGTACCATGAATGACTATGTCTAAATGCACACATCAGTTCATATGTTTAGTCTAATATCATTACTCATGTTGTTATGCTAGCATTCCACACATTCATATTCAATTTATCCTACCTGAAGCATGCATCCTCCACGGAGTTCTGACTTGATTAAGCAATTTGTGACACAACTCACACCCAGTGAGACATGATATATTGAAAAGTCCCGCGGCCTGCAGATAGTGCCAAGACAAGTCCATATTCAAGCAAACACATACAATCCCAATTATTTGGAACACACACCCAAACATCATATCATCTCTTAACCAACAGATGGCAATTTAATCCACAATTCACAATGGCTTTAGATTCAAGCCTCATACCATCTGGCCCCAGATTGTAAGTTAACCCTATAAAGTCTAAAATTTATGAATTAAGCGGAAATACAAAAAGCAAGGAGGCAGTGTTGGAAACACTTGTTTTTAAACGAGGGCTACTCGGTTTTCAAAGCTGGACCAGCGTCTAAACATAGCTCCCCTTTGAATGCATTTACGAATTAAGAAAAGTCGGAATTTGGATAGACACATTTCAGGAGATATGTTCTCCTCTAGATCTAGTTACCCATCGATTATGTCCACTCAATTCGGATGAGTGATGGCCAAGTTATGGCTAAAACAGATCTGTTGGGTCGAAGGGAAAAGCGGAATGACATCTTACCAAAAAAACCTGACATTTACCCATCTGAAAAGTCTCTCCATTGAGGTCACAGCCATACTCAACCAAATACCATTTCTTCCCCAGTAAAGTTAAACCAAATAGGAGAGATCCCTTACCTCTTGTAGCTTGTGGGATCAAGTCCTTGATCCTTCAACCTTGCAACAATTGAGGTTTTGGCTCCTCCTTTTCCTTCCTTCCCTTCTTTCTTTCTTTCTCAGTTTTCTGGTTCCTTCTCCTTCCTCAGTCCATGAAGTGAGCTTGCCTAGTAGCAATCCTCCTATTCTCTCCCCAATTCACAAATTGTTCTAACACTTCCTCTCTTGGTTTGATCCATTCTCCTCTCATTCCACTACTCAAGCCATTCTCATGGTGCTAGACACATGGCATTTGGTGAGCCATGTGTCAATCTCCCTAACACACACCTCACCTCCGTACAGCCTACAAGGTGACACTTGGCCTCAGATGGTCCACAGTCGGGTGCCACATGGCACCCGTGGTGGCCAGTTCATCTCAAATGCATGAAAATCATTTGTCTCGAGGTCGATGTAATTAAGCAGGCGACTAGATTTCACGAGATGACTCAGCGGTGAGATATGTTTAGATCATCTAGGGATACAGAAACATCCCGACTTTCCTCAGGACTGTTAGATCGTAACATTTTGCCTCTTATTTGAATAATTTAAATTTAAAATTTTCATGGGTTTTACAAAAAAAAATTATCCATGTAATTTAAATATAATTCTATCTATCTACATATATATTACAGTGATAAAATCTCTTATTCACTATGTACCACTATTCATGGGATCAACACATTCTGTAAGGCAGAAAAATTCCAATTTTCGAAGAACAAAGTGTCATTTGGTAAAAATCCGAAATTTTCTAGATCTAGGATGACAAAAGCGGACATCTCCGTTGAACTGTCTCATGAATTTAGCTACCACATTAAATTTGTTGGATTGAGGTGTTCGGGATTTCACGTTTTTGAGGCGTGGGGTGTCGAATGACATATGGCAGTTGGGGATGCCACATGGCATCCTAAAGTGACATAGCAGGGGCCATGTGGTCCCACTTGAAAGCATGGCTCCTGATTAACCATGTGTGGAAAGGAATCCATGGCTCCACAATGAGCCCACTTGAGTGTATGATGTCATAATAAGAATTAAAGAAATAAAAGAAAAAGAAACATGGAAAAGAGATGAGCCACACAAAATGGGTGGGGAAATGGGGAGGAAATTGTCTCCTTTGACTCATGCGTTAGTAATGATTCAAAAAGGGAAAATGGCAAGGGAGAAGAGAGCGAAAATGAAAGGGTGAGATGAGAAATGAGAAAAAGGAATAGAAGGCAAAAAGGAAGGAAAAGAGAGGAAAGAGGGGAAAAGAGAAGCGGTTCTTAGAGAAAAAGGGAGGGAAGGAGAGAAAGGAGGAAGGAAAGGAAGATTTTCCTGGGTTTTGAGTCAGTCGGCGTTTGTGATTCAGTACTACAAAGTTGAACACGCGATTAGGATCTACGTGTGGACACCAAAAGTTGAACGACAAACTCAAGAGGTAGGATATTTCCTCTTGGTTTACTTTTAGCTAAAGGCTTATAATGGTAGGGGTTGCTTGTGGGAGGCCATGAGAGGCCATGTAAATTAGTTCCAAGCTTTGGAATTAAAGGGTATGGATTTCATGACTGGTTTCACACAGTCACCGACTGTGAGAGTTAGGGTTTGAATTAGAAACCAAAAGTTTCTATGTATCATGGTTGTTTGATGTGATGACAAGGATTGGAACCAAAATGGTTCATGGTTGCGAGAAGAAGCGTGAGGTACCACTGTTGAATGAATCCCAAGTTGGTAGCCCTGGTGGCCAATGTTATTGCTTGCTTGAATGACATCGTGTGTGGAAATGTTATGTTTGGTATGTCTTTGATGTATTAACATGGGTTGCATGAGTAGATTATATGTATAAATTATAATTGTCCATGGTATATAAATGTTTCATATGATACTCATTCATGCATGTAACATGAGGAAAAAATGCATTGGCATCATGCATTTCATATGCACGGTCACATCGCGTCAGGTCGGGTGTGGGTGCAGGGTAAGGTTTGTTCACCGGTGTCGGTGAATGGGTCGTGAACTCGGGGAAAAATGGGACAAAGTCCGGTGAAGTTCTGAGTGTGTAAAATGATCAAAATGATATGTTATACATGTTGGGCGGAAGCGAGTTGGGGTCGATCCCCCAGGGTGAAAGTCCCAAATGTTATTCATGGTTAGAACATAGATCGGCGATGTAAGTTCGTAGAAAATGTTGAAAAGGCGTCTGTCTCTGATTGTAAACCGGAGCGGTGGCCCACAAAATAAAAGGAAAAATACTGATAAATAAATTGGAGGGTTGTCAATGGTTAGTCATGGTAAGTACGGATGACTTGTTTTAGTCACACTTGGCGATCCAGTGTGAAGTCAGTTGGGACTCGGTGGTGAGCATGAAATTCGCATCCTCATGCATGATATAGATTTCATATAATAGTGAATAATTGTATGGAATGTGATTGTACCCTCATGCAGTGCATATATGCGTGTTTAGAGTGGGGAGCTAACCCTTGTGGGAGCTTTCTCTTTTTGGGCTTTTGCTCACCTGTATGAACCCCACTTTCCAGTGCGAGGACTATCAGGGAGACGGTACGGTGGGGGTAGTTTTTGAGAAGAAAGCGGGAAATGTGGCTTTAAGTAAATATTTTGTAAATATGTATAAATCTTTTTGTAGAACAAGCATGAAAACTATGAGAATATAGTTGACATATTTATTTTGAGTATTGGTTTGTGGGCCCAAGAGGCTATTTTTACTCAGGTATGCGTCTCGTGATACGAGAGGTATAGAATTTCCACAGGTTGACAGGTAGTCAACGGACCCCCGGGTTTATGGGTGTCATACATTCTCCTAAAAGAAAAAATATGATTATTTTTCATGTTAATTAAATCATTTGGAGAAAGAGATTGGAGCAGTATATGTTAATATTTATTTCTACCTTAAGATTATTTGCAAGCCTAAGTAACCACCCCCCCCCGGACTAATACATATATTTTTCTTAATTATTTTTCTTTTTTACATTTACCTTCCCTTATTTCTTTATTGCCAGCTAAGAAAGAGTTGCAGTCTGTCCAAGGATCTCAAGTTCAAGATGGAGGCTTCCTTTGAACATATGCAAATTTTCTTGATTTTTACCATGACATATCATGAAAAAACTTCTCTTGCCATTTCTTGAAGATCTTACTAGTAATGGGAAGAACAATTATGTATCTTCTTGGGAAGGCAAAGTAGATTGTGACATGGAAACGCATTCCAAGTGCTTCTGGGTAGTACGGGAAATGGGAGTTAGGAACTTTTGTGTCACGCCCAGTTTAGGGACGAGACCGAAATCTTGGTACTCTTGACTGATTTTTTTTTTTTTTTTTTTTAAAGCGGTTTTGTGGGTATGGCCCACATCTTATAACGAATCAAGGCTACCACCGGAGTGGTGTCCATCAAAATCTATACATATAAGCGGTCCCATTTACTTATAAGCTGAACCTTTACATTTTACAAATCGAACACGGAAACTACATGTAGTGAACCCTTACAAAGTGTGTTAGCCTAATTTGTATGCGGATGTTTGCGTCTTCTCCACAGTACCTACACGGATTAAAACCCGTGCTAAGCTTTACGCTTAGTGGGAAGCATATTCTTATAACTTATACTGATGCACATGCATTTATACTGAATCATGATAAACTTATAACAAAAACAAATATCAAAATCATCATGAATAATATAAACCAATATATAACAGGTCAGATCATATTCAGAGCAAACTTAGACATATGCAATGGCAAGGCATCCAATTCATCTCTTTTACATAACTCATGATTTTCTTAAGATTTCAGGTCGGGTTCCTATTTGTGTCATCAAAATAATTACGTCAGCGGCACCTTGTGACTTTTAACGAGAATGCTTATATCTCCGTAGGATCCATATTTATGTATTGATTCCTTATAAACGGTCTTAGAATATACTTATAACAATCTTATACTTGCACCTCAGAATTACACTTATGGCGGACTTATCCTTATTGGATCTTATACTCATGACAAACTTATTCTTATCGGTCTTATACTTATAGCGTCGGATCTTATTCTTGTCGGATTTCATTATACTATGCGAGCTTATATCTACGATCTCCCGTAGGAGTTTCTGAGAACTTATACTTATCCTCACGGAGTTTACACTTGTTAAGGGGTTCAGTAGGTATCCGCGGAGATTGCGGAGCATTATCTTGGATTTGCAGGAACTTAATCTTATGCGGGGTACCCGTAAGTACCATACGGTCGAATATGCATTCTGATAACAACTTGTGGTATCATATCCCAACAAGTCCTAGTTTAGCGTACCTGTATATGCAGTACCATTAGGTACTCACGAGGGTTATCCTTATCCGGAGCTTATACGGAGATACGTGAGTGTCCTGACTAATCGGATATAGGGTGCAGTGGGTGCCCGGAACTTATATTAGTACCTCATTATCTTATGCCAGCCACTCACCGGAACCTATCCTTGTCTTGGATCTTCTACTTGTATTCTGAGTTTATTAAGTATTCGGATCTTATCCTAGTATTACAGACATATACATGTATTTCGGATTTTATGCGGAGTACTTGGAACTTATACATGTATTTCAGTTTTATACATGTATTCTGGTACCTTACTTGTCTTACAGAACTTATCTTGGTCTTCTGAACTTATCTTTGCAGTATTTAGGATCTTATACGTGTGTTCTGGAACTTATACTGCGTATTTTAGATCTTATGTATATTCTGAACTTATATTTATCTTCTGAACTTATAGTTGTGTCTACGAGGACTTGTTCTTATCTTACAGATCTTATACTTGTGTTACGAAGCGATTCTTGTATTCGGATCTTATTCTTTTCGCGAAGGTACCGTGGGTCACGATAAGTCCGAGCAGATCGGGATCATAACGCGTACAGGTCGGATCAGACTTATACGAATCTGGGACATTAGTCTTTCGTAGGAGCGGATCTGATTCATTAGGCCCGAGTACGTGGGTATGGTACGGATTTTATACTTATTTTCTGAGACATACTTATTTCCGATACGAGTACCCTTAGGTACTCTGAACTTACTTATTTTATTGATGCGAGTACCCTTGAGAATTAACGTGGACTTATCTTGGTGTTACGAATCTGGGTACCGTAGGTCTTCTTGGACTTATACTTATTAGGATCTTTCCCACCCAGGAATTCTGAGTTTCTTAGTATACAAAGAAAGTACAGTAGGTACTCACAGAGATATTCGTATACAAAGTACCGCGGTACTGAGAGGCAAATACGGAGGTGCAGGCGTAGGTACTGAACATATACGGATGTACGTGGGTACATTGAACTGCCCTCTGGAGAATTTTCGTGGGGTACATTCAGTCGTTACTATATTCATTTCTTACTCATTATTGAGTCTTATCATATAATTGTTAGATTACTAATTGATATCACAGGAATGAGTAGGACCACGGCGCAATAAGTACCCAGAAGGTCTGATGCGGTCGAGAGAGTGCACGTTGCACTAATCGAGAGAGTACCAAAGTACTGGTGTGCGAAGCACGGTCAGGAGAGTCTTAGTGGCACTAATCGGAGGAAGTCTTAGAATTACTAATGTCTTGAAACGCGGTCGAGTGCCGTCGCACTAATCGGAGAATGCAGAAGTACTATTGCGAAACGCGGTCGAGAGAGTGCCGTCGCACTAATCCAGAATACCCGAAGTACTAATGTCTTAGAAACATGATCGAGAAAGTGCCGTGTCATTCAATACTTGGTCTTGAGCAATTTTACAATTATATGAGTTCAATAACTTACTATCTTATAGTAGAGCATTGTAGCCACATTATACGTTCATGGTCATTATTCCAAATCTTTATTGGAGTATGATGAGCATGTAATCACACCTTAATCGTATTCTTATTCTTCTATGAATCTACGTTACCCGGGAGTGGAATCAATCAATCGGATCGTCGAGCTCAAGGATTATGGCATTTCATGCCAACTAGTCGGTTTACCGATTTTACGAGGGATAGTTTGCGATATTAATTTTTCCAGTACATTTTCTCCATATTTGACACTGGTTATTTATTCTCCTTTAAATCTAAGGTGATAAGGGTTCATTTCCAATTGAATCACCCAGTCAGACACGGAACCGGTCGTCCGAAACATCGGTTTCTATGTTCAAGCTGGAACCAAAATTTGGCTTGCATGATCCACTTTGAGTGAATTTTGGGCTATCTAGAGTCAGAATTTGGGAGATGCCCAGTAAATATGGTTTGTTCTCCTTGAAGTCTATTTTAAGTGGCCACTTGAATCACTCAAATCGGATAAGAAATGAGGAAGTTATGGCCAAAATACAAAAACTGGTAAAAACTGGAAAACCAGAACAAGTTCTACCGGTAGAACTTAACTTCTACCGGTAGGACTTGGCCAAAAATGACCAGAATCGAAGTTCTACCGGTAGAACTTAACTTCTACCGGTAGAAGACACCCGAGAATGCCCAGAATGGGTGTTTTCTCACATTTTTCCTTCACTTTAATCCTTGGATCCTCCCGCACTTCCCTCGCACCTCAAAACCATTCCAATTTACTTGAATCTCTTTTCCTATTCAATTCATCTTTCATTTCTGTCTTCTTTCAAACCTTTCCATGAATTTCTCCAAAATCATTTCAATATAGGTCTTAACCCATACAAGCCTAAACTCAAGAAGTTTGTTGGGGTTTACTCTAAGCCACAACTCAATTGCTAATATTTAACCATGAATCAACCTCAAAGAGAGGATTCCTACTTTTCTTATTAGTTTAGAGTATTTACCAACCCTACCTTCAATAAATCTTTGATTAGGAAGAAATCTAGTAAAACCTAGTTTGGAACTCATAAACCTCTCTAAGTCAGTCTGAAAATCCATGTGATTCATAATAGAGTTCATATCAAGGTTAGATCCATACCTTTGATCTTAGCTTGCTTGATCTCCTTCCTTTCTCTTCCTCTTCCTCTTCTTCTTCTCTCTTTCTCTCTTCTCTCCCTCTCCTTCACGTTTTTGTTTTTCCTCCCATGAGACCAATCTTTTGGTCTTTAAATCCATGTTTTCTAAGGCCTTGTTTGGCCCTCCAAAATAACCCATTTTTAGGTCAAGTTTGCTTATTTGCTTTTTAAGCCCATAACTCATTCTATTTGCAAAGCAATTTATGTCATATTATACTTTGGCCTCTAATTTTGTCAACTATGACTTTTATACCCCTCTTTAGACCAATTTCCAAAATTGTCCTTAAGTTTTTGTAACTTTAGGGTCTCATTTCAGGTTTCACATTTAACTCAAAGCTTGATCAAATTATGCTTACAAATACTAAACATGCCAGCTTGACTAGGGTCTATTTTGGGGTGTTACATTTTGTGTTTGGTAAACAATGTTATATATGTATATACATATATGTTGGTTAAAACTAAGGTTACGTTTGTTTTTTTTCTTAATGTTGAATAGAATTTTTTTTCAGTTTAATGTTAAATAGTACTTAATTAATAGTTTTAAGTATTAAGTTGTTTACTTTTTAACATTAGGTAGTGACTAATGGCCTTCTTGTTGAGCAAGAGTGGTGTTTCTTGTTTTGGAAAATGACTTTATTCTGTTTAGCTTTTTTATTCAGAATTTTTTTTAAATGGAAAAGTTAAAAAAAAAAACAAATAAGCTGAATGTTGAAAGCTATTTTAGCTTTTTAGCAAAAAGTTAGAAAAAAATGCCACCAGAGTGTAGATACATTTTTTATATAAATTTTTAAGTGTAAGAACAGCTACACTTTTGATGATTTTTTAAGTGTAAAAAGAGTTACACTTTTAAGCATCTACTGTGTAAAATGAGTTACACTTTTAAGCATCTAATGTGTAAAATGAGTTACATATTTAATGGTAAATTTATAAGATTGTAACATTTGAGAATAAATCATATTTAATGAGTGGATTAAACATACGAATATAGATTTGAAATATTACAAAACTTATTAGGTTGAAGGAGATAATAAGTTTCTAACATTTGGGAGTAAATCATGTTTAATGTGTACATTAAATATATGAATAAAGTATTGGATTGTTATAAAACATGGTTAAGTAATATCATAAGTTTATAACATTTGAGATTAAATATATGTTTAACGTGTGAATTAAACATACCAATTCTTTTTTATTTTCTTTTCTTTTCTTTTTGTGCTTTTTCACATTTGTTTTATGTAAAACCCGGGAAAAAATTCAGTTTTTCTCAACAAGGGTAAAACAGTAATTTCGATTGAAAACCAAAAATTTTCTAGATCTCAGATGATGAAACGGACTTCACCGTTGAATTTGTTTCACGAAATCTAATTACCCCGTCGAATTTCGTCGGATTCCGAGACAGTCGGAATTTCACATTTTTTGAGGCACCAGGTGTCGGGTGACACATGGCATGATTATGTGAATTCCACATGGCACCTTAGGGGAGTGACACATGTCATGAGCCATGTGGTGAAATTGTGTGAATGGCTCACATTGAGCCAAGTGTCAAGTGTAGGAAAAAGCAAGATAAGAAAATAAAGAAAATCTAGAAAAAAGCATGGTGATGACATGTGGCAATGGAGGAAAGTGGGGGGAAGTTTCCCCCACTTTTGAACCATACGGTGGATAATGATCAAAAGGAGAGATGAGAAATAGAAAATGAAAGAAAAGAGAAAATGAGAATATGAGAAATTGAAGTGGGAGCAAACAAGAGAAAGGAGGAAAATTCGGTGAATAAGTAGAAGAGGAAAAAAAAAAGAATGGGGAGAGGCCAACAAGAGAGAAAGAGAGGAAAACAAGTAGAGAGAGAGAGGAAGAAACAGAGAGAAAGAATTGCACTTTTTGCACTTTTTGCACTAATATAGGGTTCAAAATTGCACTTTTTGAGCACTAATCACACCCCCCAACCGAAACGTTGCTAGTCCCTTAGCAATGCAAAATAAGAATTGAGATGCATGTGGTGATTTTCAAAAAGGTTGTGTTTCAAAAAGGTTATTGTACTTATATACAAACTAACATTACTTTAAAAGTGAACAATTGAAATCCAACATTTGAAAACCTATATACAAGAATAAAATCCATAAGAGAGAACAATTTTAGAACAACCTTTGTTTCATGATTTTCAACTTGGATTTCCACCTAAGTGCAATAGTTTCTTTGTAATTAAGCCAATAAGCTACAAAATTACCACCTCCCCCAACCTTCTTGGCATGGCCTTAAGTTGTTGAACAACCTAGATAGGGCTAGTTACACTTTTCTTTCTTTATTCATACACATCGTAGGTGCAATGCTTAAAATCCGACTTCACGAGAATCCGTGTAGCAGGGGTCCACTTAGATGACTCCTGACCAATTAGGTTTAGGGCATCGAGCCAAAAGGATCGAGCCACTAACTCTAAAGGCTTCACGGACTCGAATGACTGAAATTAAGCATCCACAAGTCATTAGAAACTTCCACCTATCCACCCATGTAACGAACACTAAATCGATGACTCAGAGCCAATTAAGGCTTAGGGCATCGGGTTTAGGCTTTAGCCATACACCCCCTCGGGCCAGTCACTCGGGTTTCAAAGCAAAACTTCACGACTTTATTTTTCTTTTTCTTCTTTTCTTTTTCTTTTTCTTCTTGCTTTTTCTTTTCTTTTTCTTTTCTTTTCCTTTTTGGAAGACAACATTGGTCTTCAAATGTGGGAACTCAAACCTATCCTAGGTTGCCAACATACCTAAGGCCGGTTTTGCAAAGTGGAAGAAGGCACACAATTTCACAGCCTATTGGAACAATCTGGAGTGTAGTGTGTGACATAGCATAAAGGGGGAAATTTCCAAGTTGAGCATGCTGGAACAGTGACTGAACACAAATTGTTTCAAGCATGGAATTTGTTCTAGCATATAGGTGAAAACATGATGATTCAATTATCCAATTTAAAGCAATTCAATTGTTCAATTTGAAGCAATTCTATTGTTCAATTTGAAGCAATTTAATTGTCCAATTTAAGAGAAAAACATTTACACAATGTACAGGCACAAAACATGATATGTACAATTACCTTTAACCAACTTCCCATATATGGTGAGAATTGTAAGGCTCAGGGAGGATCCAGTAGGAGAATTTCTTCACTGCTGGCCTGCTGCACCACATAAGGTTTCACTCTCTGTCCATTGACTTTAAACACCTTGTTATCATCTGGATTGATTAAATCTACCGACAGTTGGAATAATAGCGTTGGACTATGAATGGACCTGTCCATGCGACTTGAGCTTGCACAAATAGATGGAGTTTGGAGTCATATAAAAGAACTTGGTCTCCTACTTTTAAAATCCTTCCTGGTTATCATTTGATCATGCCATCTTTTCGATTTTCTTTTGCAATCTTGAATTCAAATAGGCATCATTTACGTATTTCTTCCAATTCATTGAGATCAGGAACCTCTTGACTCGGCAGCGTAAATCAAATTCGAACTTCTTAATTGCCGAAGTACTTTGTACTCGATTTCCACTTTGGAAGGTGACCGCCTTACCATAGACTAATCGATAAGGGGACATTCAGGATTGTCTTGAAGACATTACCGTAAGCCCTGCTTGAATCAAGCGAGTTGGATAGACCAATCTTTCACATTAGTGCCACCGCTTCATTAGAATGGTCTTGATCTCCCTGTTGGCTAGTTCTACTTGACCACTTGTTTGAGGATGGTAAGGGGTGGCTACTTTGTGTTTCACACCATATTTAGCCATGAGGTTTTCAAATGGTTTATTACAGAAATGAGAACCTCCATCACTAATAATGGTTTTAAATTGCCCCAAACCTAGAAAGATATTGGCTTTCAAAAAATTTAATTACCACCCTACGTCATTGGTTTCTTGAGGGGAATTGCTTGACCCATTTAGAGACATAGTCGACTCCCACGGAGATGTATGTATTACCATATGTGAGAAAGGTCCCGCCAAATCAATGCCCCACACATCGAATAATTCAACAACTAAAATTGGGTTTAAAGGCATCATATGACGGCGAGATAATTTCCCAAGCCTTTGGCATTTGTCACATACACGGCACATTTGGTGTGCTTCCTTGAATAAGGAAGGCGGTGAAGCAAGTATAGCACCTTCATTGCTGTTTCTAGGAAGCAAAATAATACCACAAGCACTCTCATGGCAATGGTTTAAAATTCTTCTTCATTTCTCTCGGGTACACATTTCACGATGATTTGATCTGCCACCCAGTGTTGAATAAGAAAGGCTCTTCCCAATAATAGGAATGAATTTTAGCAAAAAATATTTCCTATCCTGTCCTTTCCCGCACCGGTGGGTTTCTCTGGCAGTGAGGAAATTGGCAATGTAGGCATACCGAGGAGCTTTCTTCAAGCTGCATTAGGGATTCTTGGGAGATTCATCATTAATAGGAGGGTTGTGAGTGTCGTGGGCTATAGTTAACCTTGACGGATGATGCTGTTACCACATTTTCACACCTTTCTTATCTCCTAATTTTAAGTTAAACTCCTGATATGAGAACCCAACGGATGAGTCTTGCTTTTGCATTTGTTTGGTTAAGAGATATTTGAGGCGAGTGATGCGTAAAAATGACTATATCAGCCCGACCAAATATGTTGAATTTATCTAAGGCATATACCACTGCCGGCAACTCTTTCTCATTAGTGGTATAATTCCTCGTACTTCATTCGGGGTTTGCTTGCATAATACACCACATGAGGTTCCCATCTTCTCTTTTGTGAAATGCCGCTCCTATAGCGATATCGCTCGCATCACACATCACCTCAACGGTAGCGCCAATTAGGTGCTCGAACTATTAGGCGAGTAGTCAAATGAAATTCAATTCTTCAAAACTCTTTTGGCAATTTTTCTCCCAAACGAATTTGGCATCCTTCTCAAGAAGCTTGTACAGGGGTTTGGCAATTTTGGAAAAATCTTTAATGAACCGTCGGTAGAAGCCTGCATGGCCGAGGAATTGTCTAATTGTTCTCACATTTGTCGGGGGCGGCAATTTGGAATAATGTCGGCCTTTAACATCAACTTCAATTCCTACGTTAGAAATAAATGCTGTTATTAATACAATTCCTTGGTTTTACCATAAAATTGGCATTTCTCCCGATTAAGCACCAAATTCTTATATGCACCTCTATGAAGATGGCTTCCAAATTGGTTAAACATTCTTCAAAAATTATCCCCATATCTGTGATATCATCCATGTATACCTCCATTATACGACTCTACCATGTCTTGAACATCTTGAGTACATCGAAAAGTGGGCACGGGTACAAAGCCCAGCGTTCTCTATAAGCATCGTGCGAATGGACAAGTAAAGTAGTCTTTTCTGATCTTAAGGGCAATTTCTATCTGGAAGTACCACTGAATACCCATCAAAAAACAATGAAGGGTGTCGACTCTTTCCAAGTTGATCGATGAGCGACAATGGAAAATGGTCTTTAATTGTCACCTCATTGAGCCTTCGATAATCTACTACACACTCCAAGCGGTTGTAAGTCGGGTAGACAATTCTTCACCCTTCGTTTTTCACGGTTATTTTGATTTCTTAGGCACCACCTGAGTTGGGCTAACCCATGTGCTATCAGAAATGGGATAAATGATACCAGCTTGGAGCAATTTCAAGACTTCTATACGAACTACTTCCTGTAGATGGGGATTCAACCTCCGTTGGGGCTGCCTAACAGCTTTAGACTCCTCTTCTAAATAGATATGATGAGTGCAAATAGACGGGTTTATGCCTTTCAGGTCGAAGTACTGTCCAATGCTTGCTTATTCTTTTTGAGAGGTGCGGGAGATTATGCTCTTGTACGGTGGATTGTGATGAAGAAATCACAAGCTGGAGCCTTTGCTCATTTACTTCCAAGGCATACTTTAAATCAGCGGGGAGGGGTTTGAATTCTAGCTGTTGAGGTTCCTTGGGTTCATTACCAGTCAATAGAGGCAAGTTTTCTATTCTTCTTCCCCAGTACCCCTGTACTAAGCTCATTTCTTGAAATTCGTATTATTATTTGCTCTTCCAAGGCAATGGATAACTCGGAAGTTAATATATCTTGAACTGTTGTTGGATTGCTGTTCTTCGAATGGTATCTAAAATACGAGACTTCTTCAAAGTCATCCTCCTCAGGAAGTGCATATGCCTTTTACCCATATGAAATATATATTGAGTTCTAGGGTCCTTCAAATGTGAGTTGCATGACTCCATTCACGCAATTGATGATTACTGAAGTAGTAAAAAATAGGTCTCCCTAATATGATGGGCTGATTAGGTCCTATTGCAAGCCAGTTTACGTATCAGTACAACAAAATCTTTGGATAGTAAAATACGTCCCACTTGTATAGAACATCCTCAATGGTTCCTTTGGTATTTAATAGACACATCAGTGACGAGAATGTGATGGAAGTGGGTTTGGTTCACCCAAACCCAATTGTTTGTATATAGAATATGTATGATTCACACTAGCTCCTAGGTCTAACAGTGCTTTCTCCCACGGCTTGATGCCTCCAGTATTCATGAGATCGTAGGACATCACAGGATCTTTATACTTCTTGAGTCTTGCTCATAATGGCCTTAACTTGCTTTCAGTTAAAGGCGCTTTTTATTTACATTGAGACCACCGTGCACGTAAATCCTTCAAGAATTTTGCGTGAAGTAGGAACACCATTTAATCATATCAGGAGAATATTGACTTTCACTTGCCGCAATACTTCCAACATTTCTGTTTGGTGAACAGACTGTTTCTTTCTTCGAAGAACCTGCGGAAACGGAGGGGGTATTCTAACATTTATCTCTTCTCCCTCCACTAACTGTTCTTCCTGATGTGGGTCAGCCACCAATGGAGCTGACTTGGTAGCTTGTCGCATTGGCTTTAATTCCTTGCCATAGTAAGTCTGCGCGCCTTAACTTCATCGATTTTTACCTTTAAGTCTCGATCGATCTGTTTCATTCACCACTTTCGATATTGTTGTCCACTGGAAAGCCTTCCCTTTTACGAACTACGCAAGCGCTGATTAGATAATTTTGAAATCTCTATATGCATGTCCAATTTCCTGTTGAGTGAGCTTTCTACTGCTTCAATTTTCTGACTAGTGTGGGTATTCAACACCTTACATTCTTCTGAATATGCCTTACACCTTACTTAAATTCGGGATTGCACGTTCAGGGGAAGATAGTGGAGGCATACATTTGTTGTATTGAAGTGAAATCGGAATCTTCTTTGTGCCAAAGGCGTATACAAGGGGTTTGGATTTCCATGACAAATTTGGACAATTTCTCCAATTAGGGTTATTAGTGTCACCATATGAAGCATCTATGGGTGGTTTATTTTGACTTATGGCATGGGCATGGTCTTGGCAGTGCTCCTCAAGGTAATTATTTGATTGAAAATTAGGCAGAGAAAATTGGGATGAAAGATAACTCATTAAGCATGCGCATTTCATACTAATTTTTCATTTCCAAATCATCAATCTTTGAGTTAAACTGATCAATTTTTCATTTATCCCTATGTCTTCAGAAAAATTATACTTGTCTCCTCCTTGGTGATTCAATGGCCCCAATCTTTCAACTTCCCTAGGACTAGGTTCATCCCAAGCTTTGGAGGTTTCAGCTACATAGTTCAAAAAATCCAAAGCTTCATCAGGATGTTTACTCAAAAAGTTACCCCCACACATGGTTTCCAGCAATTGTTTCATGGGAGGAGACATACCACCATAGAAGTGGTTCACCAACATCCAAGTGTCAAACCATGATGTGGACAAGCACTGATAGTTTCCATAAATCTCTCCCAACAGTGGTAAAATCTCTCACCATCACGATGCAAAGGTATAAATTTGCCTTTCAAATTATTAGTCTTATAGTATTGAAAAAAACTTCTTGAAATTCAGCTTGCAGCTCAGCCCAATTTCTTATGGTTATAGGCCTCAATGGGATTGGGCCATATCTTGCCTTGTCCTTTAGAGTCAATGGAAATGCCCAACCCCGACAAATCCATGTCCATCATACCTTCCTTGAATTAGTACAAACCTCAAAATCCCTAATATGAGTGTATGGATTTTCATTTTCCATACCATGATATGTGGGGAGTAGAGGTACAAATAGCCTCAACGCTACATCTTGACGGGAGGAATGATCTGAGGATGGGGCACTAACTCTAGGAGGGTGGATGTGATCCCCTCATGGTTCTATATGCATTTGGATTCATAGGGGTTCTGGTTGACTTTGTTGTTCCTCGGGTATGGGATCCATGGTATGCGTGTGTTCTGCCTTCCTTCAGCTAGGTCCAGAGTTGTGTACTTATCCTATACAATCTACTGATGTGTCTCTATCCTTTATTGCATACAGTTGTTACACAATTAAAGAGACAACGAAGAGCAACAAACAACCTGCAAAAATTAAAATTAACTAAAATAAAAAAAGCGGCCCCGAATAAAAGCGAAGCGAAGCCGGTGCGGAGTTCTGGCAAGTGAAACAAGCGGTAGTTCACGCAGGCGAGTTGCAAGAGGTAAAGGTTCCGCTGCTTGTGATGTGGATCACAGAGTACTCTTCAACTTACCATTTGTAGTTTGGCACCATCCGACAACGGCGCCATTTGATTCGTGCCCACGATGAGGTGATGAATCAACAATATTTATATACCTAAGTTCACTCTGCCGTGGTCGAAACTCACTGCAGTATGGTAGTCTAGGGTCGAACACGAGGATGGGTTTCATCCTAGAAATGGTTTGCATTAGGGCATGAAGGTGAGCTTTCTATTTGGACTTTTTGGTTGTGTTAAAAGCGTAAATGGTTTAAAGCGGAAATTGCAAGCGGGAAATGAGTAAGCGAAATTTAAAAGTGAAGAAATTAAACTTTTGAGATTTAGGTCACTAACTTGGCAAGCTAGAGGGCAAACATGTCCTCGGTTTTTATCCTCCTATGTGAGTCAACCACGGGATGGAGTTATGGCCCCTTTTGTTTAAAACCTAACATTCCATTATCATTTTTAGAGGCTAGTAAGGACCATCTAGTATCCACGATTAATCTCTCACCGAAACAGCCCGAATCCTAAAGTATGGAGAGTATTGGCCAAAACAATAAAAGTCAATGTTATTTAACCCTAATTTGAAGAACCCTAACATGTAAATGCTACCTCAAAGGCTCGTAAAAACCATCTAAAGAACAACAGTCCTAAAGCATGGAGAGTATTGGCAAGACAATAACATCCCATGTTATCTGTTGAATTTTGAAAATAGGGCCATAAATACACTACCGTGACTTTTAGTACAAGAGGACAACAACATGCTTAACCCACCACCAAGCTAGCTTCCTTCCTCTTCAAAGGGAAGGAGGCTTAGTAAGCATCTCTTGAGTTGTCATCCTCGAGAGGTGTGTTTGCGACCGGGAAAGTGAAAGAAAGAAGAGAGAAGAAGAGAGAGAAGAGAGAAAATAAAGTAGCTAAAAAAAAACAAAACTTTTATTTACAAACGAGAAAAAGAAAGAACTTACAAATTGCAAAAACTTGTCTTCACTTCTCTCCTCATCACACTCAGTCCTCCTTATTGCAAAACATGGGGGGTATTTATAGGCCTCCCTCAAGGTATAGAAATTACCAAAAACCAGCAACTAAGCTAGGATTACTTTATAGGATAAAGTAATTCGCAAGTTTGGAAGGCGGTTGCATTAATTACCACGACTTGTAATGAGGCTGCAAATTTCATAGTAGGGATGAATTTCGCTAATTGGGTGGCAAGGGACGAATTTGGCAAGTGTAGCGAATTTAGCGAGGTTAAATTTACATTGCTTCATGAAATTTAAGCTAAGCTAATGAATTACCGATGAGAAGCCGAATTTCGCAAATGCGGAAGGATGCAAGTTGGCTGCGAATTGTAATTGTCTTGAGATTCTGACATTTCTTGAGATTAGTTGCGAAATTCGCTAGGTTGCGAATTTGGTTGCCAGCAGTTCTTGAAATTACTGTTTCTTCATTGCATTCCTCGTCATGTCTTCAAGCTGAATCTCAGTTCTTCCGCTTTTCCTTTGTTTTTCCATTGATTTTGGGCTTGTTGATGTTTGAGACTAAACTTCCAACCTCATGATTGATCATTTTGCATTTGAGGAGTTGGGTTCAAATGTGTACAAAAGTCTACAAAACAACCAAACACCTCAAATTGACATAGGTATTACTAAGATGACTTGAACACTTCAATTGGGATATGACATGATTAATGATCAAAAAGTACTCAAAACCTATCTAATATGAGGTTCAAAAAATTACTTTGAGCACTGTCCCGATGATACCATTCAATAACTCATATAACACATGCAAATATATCACCATGCATATATTCACATAATTTAAATCACACCAACATTTTATGCAATTTCACATTTTCATACACCAAAAATTAGCTCACTTGGGCTAATTATCAAACACGAGCAATTCCCCTTGAATCACTCGGCCAAACACATATTTTCACAAAAATTATTTTGTGAGCCTTGGCCCCGAGAACGATAAAACCACCGATTCTTGTTCACGTCGACCTGATTATCGGTTCACTTAGTGGCAAGGTTTCTTCGGCCATTTAGGCCTCCTTCATACATATCAACGCATACATTTTTACATAAATGCACAAACTAGGAACCCACATCAGCCCGTGGACAGTCACGGACTGTCCACATGGGTTTCAAAATCCAACACCTCGGTTCCAAGCTTTGGAACCGATCAAACGGCCCCTCACGGCCTCATTCAACGCAAACATTGTAAATACACTTAAACGAAGAATAAAACCCAAGTAGGGAGAAACCCCTACCTCAAGGAGTTTGAGGAAACTCCCCTAAACTGCACCCACGCCAAGCCCTCCGCAGAGCGCCTCCTTCTTGTCCCGAAGACCGCCGACGGTCGGATCGCCTGTATTTCTAGAGAGAAGGAAGACTCTCTCTCACTAAAAAGTTGCCATTTTCGTTTCTGTAAGAAATCCCTTCCTTTCACGTTTTGTTGTCTTGGTTTAATGAAGGAGATAGGCACTGTTGACTATTTTGGCCTTTTGTGACTTAAATCAAATTCCAAAATGACCCTTATATCCCTCTTTTCCCAGTTTTGACATTCGACACTGCCTCGGTCGTCCATTTTCATCTTTTCTCTACTCATACCACTTATGGCACATGAGTACGTATTATATGTGCCTTTCATCGCAACGAAAATCGTTTTACGGCACCCGAACCGCGATGCCTCGAAAAACGTAAATTCGACGACCGTCTTCTTGACCACAAATTTTACGTTGCAGCTAAATTTCATGAGACGATTCCAACGGTGGAAATCCGCTTCATCATCCGAGATCTAGAAAAGGTAATTACTGATTTTTAACCGAAATTAACAATTTTGTAATCAAATTACGATTTTGGGCTATTTTTCCAGAATTGGAATTTCGTCTTACATTCTCCCTTCCTTAAAGGAATTTCGGTCCGAAATTCGACAATCACACCACCACATGCATATGCAACTGCACTCTACTACGTATGTAAACTAGTCATTTAAATGTGCCAAACGACTAACTACGTACTTCATCCCTAAACAAGGGACGTACTCGCATTGTGTCTCGTCCCATGTTGACTTCCCACTCCCAAGGCTCCATAGCACTCACTCACCCTCACTACCAAAAGGGTCAGAAACCCGATCACGGCTATCATAAATGCACACCGGTCCTCCTCAAAGGTCCCATCGTTGTCAACCTCAATCCGTCTCAATCCACCACATGAGCCGGATCTGAGTATACTCCGAGCATGGAGACATGAAATACCCTGGACACCGACATGTCGGGTGGTAACAACTCCAGATGCCATCAAGGTTTACCCTCTCGAGTATCTCGAAGTGCCCAACGAACCCCGCAATAACTTCCCTCGCATCGAACCCGACCACCCTCTCCTCTTAGGTATCACCTTCCAAGAAGACGTGATCCCTAACCCTCGAACTCCTAAGGGCTCACGCCCACACGCATAGCTCTTGGCTCTAGCCCGAGCCCGTGAGAAGACGCCTTATCGCATCAAGCCTCACCTTCCCGAGGTGTTCTAATCGATCGACCAAACATGGAGCTCTCTCCCACCCTGCCTAACATAACGGTGGATCTACATGGCCTCCCCATACAATGCCTCATATGGTTATCTCGTGATACTCGCCTGATAACCATTGTTGTAAGCGAATTCCACTAAGGGCAATTAATCCTCTACCCCATGACCCAGATCGATGCTCAGCTGTCCTTTAACACCCAGATATAATCCCATACAACGGTAGCCCTACACAATCCTTACTTTGTGTGTAAACGCTGACCTTCCCAAGGCCACAATTGCTGACAGTTCCATGGACCGTCAACTTAGTCCATATCATATAGGATCTCCATATACCGAGCCCTTGCCGGCTCAACAACACCCAATGCACTCAGTGGTATCCAAACCCGAGTCACCCCCGACCCCATCACCCCAACCTTAGTCCTGGCTGCGGATAACCATGTCCCAAATGTTTTCATCCTCGAGTCACTCCCGACTCCTATCACTCACTCTAAGTCAGGGTGATAACCATGTTCGTGTGTTTTCATCCCGAGTCTCTCCCGACTCCTCACCTCGACTCCTCTAAGTCCGCGCGATAACCCTCGACCGTGTTTTCATCCTCGAGCTCACTTCCTCGACCCTATCACTTAACTCTAAGTCTCCGCGCATACCTGGGTCGCAGGTTCATCCTCGAGTCACCCCGACCCTATCACCTCAACTCTAAGTCCTATGGATAATCCGACCGTGTTTTCATCCTCGCAACATAAATTTTCGCCACACTACGAGCCTCTTCGCTCTACACAGAAATTTTCGATATCTCCACTGCCCTTACACCCACACGTAAACTTCTCGGATAACTCCATGGGTCTCTTACACCCAATACGTAAATTTCGGGATTTCCTCCACTGGTCTCTTACACCTCATTAAAATTTCTGATTCTCCACTGGTCTCCTACACCCTCGTAAATTCTCACAGATCTCCACCTGCCCTTACATCCTCACAATTGGGATCGCCCCTGGGTCTCTTACACCCACACAGAAATTCGATCTCTCCCCAGGTCTCTTACACCCATGTAAATTCGATATCTCCCTGTGTCTCTTACACCATGTAGTCTGATATCTCCCCTGTCTCTTACACTCCATACAATTCGGATATCTCCCTGTGCCCTTACACCCATACGTAAAATTCTGATCTCTCCCCGGTCTCTTACACTCCATGCGTAAATTGGGATATCTCCCCTGCCCTACACCCATACGTAAATTCTGGGATATCTCCTGGTCTCTTACACCCATACTCCGTGCTTCTCACCTTAGGATTAACGACCCCCTTCGCTTTGGCCCAACACACTTTAATTACTCTTCATTTCTCGATTCGAACTATGAGTCTTCATCGATCGTAGTCCCAAAGATACACTCAACCCACACTCACCAAGAGTGGTGAATGACCGTACCGTGCACCCATACCCGACCCTACGCGATGTTACTGTGCACACGAACGCAATAATGCCATACTGTGACACCCAATCTCGGGTCCACCATGAGTAGAATCTCAGAGATCTCTCACTCATAATCCGTGACCTATCAGTCAACTCTCACCCTACACCCTAAAGTAAGAACATCTATACGTGAAAGTTCTTTAAAGGTCTAACCTTTAAGTCCAACCATCACACAAGATGCAACAATTAATGAATATGATGCATCTAATTTAATCGCTACTCTAGCCAACAAGTTCAAGAGTAAACGCATCTCTACATATCCTAACAAGCCCGTATGCTCAAATTTCTCCGCAGACCACGAGACCTCCGCCTCCAGACAATCTCGCCTCATATGCCTAGGGTCACGACAGTAAATAACATATAGTCCGGCCCCGCCCGACTCAGAAGTCTCGCCGTGAGTCTACCCGACTCGACCCACCCTCCCCGCTCCTCCGCCCACCAGGCTAATCGGGCTGGGTGCTCGTGATAAAGACCTCGAAACCGAAACCCGGTTCCGACTCGTACTAGTATGCAGGAATGAATCGCACTCTCCCGCTTACGCCTAAGTGGGACTGCGCTGTCCCAATGCCCTGGGATCCCTGTCTTTAGGGGCAATCCCTTCTCACATGCCCAGGCTGTCGGCAGAAGTAACATATCCTCTGTCCTGGCTGACTAGATGCCCAATCCTGGCCCTGGTCCTGAAACTCGTGTGAAGCAAAAGTCTTCTGCCTCTTCCCCGAACTAGAAGAAGGTTGATCCTCCCTCTTGCTACCAACACTCACATCCCGAGTGCTCCGTGCATCCTCGATTTCGCTTTCTATGGTCAGTGGCCGCCCCAACCATGGAGTCCATATCCCGTGACCGAAGTCCTACAATCCCGCTCCGAACGGACAACTTCAAACATTCTCGACCTTCTAACTTTGGCCACGCCAAGGCCACGTAATCAATCATCAAGAAACTGCTAACTCCGTAATCAGCCACGTATTCATCACAAATATCGCCCTCGTCACTCTAGGAACTCCCGAGCCTTCGCGATGCCTCGCGCCCCGAAAGTACTTACCCATGAACACTCGAAACTCGCCCATGTCATAACTCAAGTCTCTAGAAGTCCTAACCCATCTCCACCATACCCGGGCCTCGCTCTCTAGTTGAAATGCAGCTAACTCCGATTCCGGGTCAGACGGGAGGTGATCTCCATAGCCTCTAAGACGCTCGGACCGCATAAACCGAATGGTCCGCCACCATCTGCCCCCGTGAACGCGTGCTCCGAGGATTTGCGCGCTTTAAATCTCCTCGGAGGTTACCAGACCTCCCCGACCACCGCTATGCTAGCTCGTGTGGCGATAGCGCTCGCCGCAACACCAACGCCTAAAAGGCCCGTCGATCAAATGCCGCACGGCCGGGTCAACTCGATAGCTCTGCGATAACCGACCAGTGCCCCGTGGACGTCCTCTACGTCCTCATCCTCTACTAGCCATCTCATGATTCACATGCGATGCGATTATACAATACAAGATTTCCAAGGCATAAACACAAATTTCGAGACACTAATCATACACAAAACCAAGCAGATATGATCAAGTCCCCAAGATTATGAAGCAATGCAGGACAATTTATCCACAATTTAAATCATTTTGATCAACAAAAATTTTATTTTTCAAAAATTTCGTCTAATTTTAGTTGATTTTATTTTATTTTTATTTAATTTAATAAATATATTTTTTTTTTTTCGGAAAATTTTGTAATGAACAGTGTTCATTTAGTGACTCAGGAATAGTATCAGTCAAACCCGTCAAACCGAGTCGAACCGAGCCGTGCATCGATGCACTAACTCGCCCGCCGACTCCAACCGGCCATCACTGTACTTACGTACGCACGCCGGGCGCGCTGGCTACAAGACGCTGCGGTCGGGCCTCGTGAGGCGCCGTGGTCGTGGGTGCCGCCAGGCCGCGGTCATTGCGCGCACTGCGGTTTGCCGCAGTCGCTCCGCCGCCGCGCCCTCGGGAAGCTCGCTCGCGCCTCTGCGCTCAAGGCCTCGTGCGCCCGTGAGCCGCGCCGCCGCCGCTCTAACGCGAGCCTCGCACAGATGCCCCGCGCCGCGCCTGCCGCGATACAACCTAGCCTCTCAAGCTTGCAATACACTATTTGTATTGCAAGTCACATCCAACAGCCCCTTCAATACAATAACCATTGCAATACATTTCACCCCACTAAATCAGACAATACGCTTAACCTAACCCACCGCCTATCGCAATACACTCCGCAGATCGCAAACCCAATTTCAGCCCTCCAAGCTTCTCTCCTCTTCTCTCGCAATACAACATAGCATTGCAATACGCTTCCACTCTTCTCAAGCTCTCTTCTCTCGCAATACAATGACCGTGCTGTAACACAATATCCTTTACTTTAAGCCTTCCTCGCAATACAATCACACGCCTCTTCTCCTATTTCGCAATACAACTTCAATATCGTAATACAAATCCTTCAATATACTCGGGCAAGAGTCCAAAACCCGCTCGCACAAAATTTTTTTCTCATTATTATTATTATCATTATTTTTCATTCATTTCCAAAGAATCGAAAATCACTAAAAATCATTTTTTTCATTTTCTTAGACACTCAAATAAATTTATAAAAATTTATTTTCTTCCATTTTCTTCAATTTTACAACTTGTAAAACCTTAGAAAATTATTTTCTTCAATTCTCATCAAATAAATTTATTAAAAGTTTATTTATTTATTTATTTATTTATTTTTTCATTTTCTTTTCCGCTTGTAATACGTACTACTCAAAATATTTTCTAAAATATTTTCTAAACACATCCACAAAAGTTAAACACCATGCACACATACAATCTCAACACATAAAACATGGTAAGCATACCATTCACACAATCATTCATCAAATCACACAAAACACGTGCATGTAGTGTCCTAGTTTTGTTCCGTGATTTTCCTAGGTAATCTCATACCTACACTTAACATCGAACCACACCTGGGCAGGATGTTCTTACACGACTACCGCCTGCCCAAGCCCTCAATCTCTAGGTTTTCATATACCTATTCTCCACATCAAACCACCTAAGTGGTGATGGATACCCAACCCGAGCTCCCTAGGTATTCGTATACCTAAGCTCTGATACCAAGCTATGACGCCCCAAAACCCGGGGGTCCATTGACTACCCGTCAACCCGCGGAATACAAGTGGATGCTCCGTTACTGACGCCACTTCGTAAAATCGCAGTAGTCTCCTTTCTGCATGCGGAGTTCTACCTACCAACACCCGCATGAAACCTCGTCCCAAGCAACTAATATAATCACAACACGAAAACACCACTGGGGCCCAATAACTATATCATCACGATAGAACAACTATATCCAAGGTTTCAAAAGAGTTAATCAATTCTTTATACAACACATATATTAAAAACTAGAGAATCTCTAATATATGTATATTATCACAAAAACCAAAGCCACAATTCCGGCTTTCTTCTAAACTCATCCCTTGTACGAGCCGTCCCTCGTGCGCTCCCTATGCACCGAAAATATGTTCTCGACAAAGTGAGCTAATGCTCGCAGGTGGAATCGCCCTATGGGCCACTCTCCACCTAAGTTCATATGCAATGTCTGGTAAATAAAACACACATTCAAGCAAACTCGTGATCCTACTTGAATGTCTACATGCCATTCCATGTCTCGAGTCCACGACTCCCCTCACACTTGCCTGCCATGGCAGTAAATAATCATTTTCAAAACAAAAACCAGATTGAGCCTGAAATATACTACCGAAGATCGCAAAAATATGATCATTCCTCCGAGGCGACTGTCATGAAGCCAAACAACCATGGCCTCATCCGAAATGATTCACGCCCATCTCCAACCCACCTCCCGAATATCATCCCGTGAAATTCCCTTCAAAACGCCGCTTCTTTCACTTTCCAGCGTCATGCACTCACACTCAACTAGGTTACCTAAAGGCATATGAAATGCATCAGGATGCCATTTCAATAACTCATATAACACATGCAAATACATCACCACATGCATATATTCACATAATTTAAATCACACCAACATTTTATGCAATTTCACATTTTCATACACCAAAATTACTTCACTAAGACATCAAACACTCCAGCACTCTTGAATCACTCTCTACAAACACATATTTTCTACAAAAATTATTTTGTGAGCACTATTTTAGAATAGTAAAACCCCTGCTATCGTTCTCGTCAACACAATACCTGCTCACTTAGTGAATCAGGTTTCTCGCCATTTTCTACTTCATACATCAACGCATACATTTTTTATATAAATGCACAAACTAGGAACTCATTATCGCCCGTGGACAGTCATGGACTGTCCACATGGGTTTCAAAATCCAACACCTCGGTTCCAAGCTTTGGAACCGATCAAACGGCCCCTCACGACCCCATTCAACGCAAACATTGTAAATACACTTAAACGAAGAATAAAACCCAAGTAGGGAGAAACCCCTACCTCAAGGAGTTTGAGGAAACTCCCTAAATCCTGTATCCACGAGAAGCCCTCTCCGCGTAGAGCAGTTCTCCTTCTTGTCCCGATGATCCACTGCTGATCGCCTGCGATTTTTGCAGGTGGTAAGGAAGACTCTCTCTCACTAAAAAGTTGCCATTTTCGTTTCTGTAAGAAATCCCCTCCTTTCACCTTTTTTTGTCTGCGTTTAATGAAGGAGATAGGCATTGTTGACTATTTTGGCCTTTTGTGACTTAAATCAAATTCCAAAACGACTTTATATCCCTTTTCTCGCTTTGAAATTCTAAGACCGCTTTCTGGTCAGCTCATTTTCATGTTCCATACCACTTATGGCACATGAGTACGTATTATATGTGCCTTTCATCTAACGAAAATCGCTACTTAAGACCCTAACCGCTGATGCTCCTCGAAAAACGTGGTAAATGCCAACTCCGCTTGGAATTTGACGTAAATTTTCATGTTAGCTAGATTTCTGTGAGAGATCTATTCCAACTGCAACCGCTTCATCATCCCCGAGATCTAGAAAATAAATTATGGATTTTTAACCGAAATTAACAATTTCAGAATCGAAATTACGTATTTTGCCATTTTTCCGTAAATTGGAATTTCTAGTCTTACAAACTATCAAAGCATACAATACTTGCACTGCGGAGTACCCATCAGACCATGCTTTTTTAGGTTGTATAGATGGGAATGATCAAGTATTTTTATTTGAACATCATAGATGCTTCAAAACACACACACACACACACACACACACACACACACACATATATATATAGTATAGTATATATATATATATATATATATATATATATATATATATATATATATATATATATATATATGAGTATATATATATATATATATATATATATAAGATGGAAGAAATGTACTTTGTTCATTTTTGCCTGGTTGAAAGAAAAATACTAAGAAAATTGATTTTCTCATGTTTATTTATAGTAGCTAAGATGGAAGCAATTGTACTTGTTCATTTCGGCTCCATCTGAAAAGGGAAAATACTAAGAAAATTTATTTTCTCATGTTTATTTATAGTAGCTAAGATGGAAGCAATTGTACTTGTTCATTTCGGCTCCATCTGAAAAGGGAAAATACTAAGAAAATTGATTTTCTCATGTTTAGTTTCACCGTGAAAAATATAAAAGAAAGTCAAATATAATAAAAATTCCTCAAAATTTTACATATTTTTGAATTTCTTAGTTCTCATTAGAGTTGGTAGATGGGCTAGACCAACCCATTTCGGGCTCGCCCATTTGTGGTGCGGGCCAAAACAGGCTGAGCTAATCTAGCCCATTTATATTCTGCCATGCCACCAAACTCAACCTAACCTATGTGGATTGTGGCCAAAATCCGTCAAACCTTTAAAATGCTAAAAAATTACTTTACAAATTTATCATTCTTTCAAATAAAAATAATATAAAAATATATAATAATAATTCATATATAAATTAATTGAATCTAAACAGTATAATAATAGTAAACAAACTTAAATAAATAAATAATTCTAGAACACTGTTATAACCAAAGTACCAAACTAACTAGCTAAATAGTACCAAAATAGCAAAGTAACAACTTAATAACATATCTAAGAAAAACAACTCAAAAGTATCAAATGAAATCTCATTTGCCTCTAATCTTCATCCTCATTTTCATTATATCCAATAATAGCATGTGATTCCACATTAGAAAGATGCATATCCTCGATGGTGGTTCAGTTATCAACATCTATTAATTAATTTAGAATGTTAAAAACATAAATTTTTATGTTTGGAATAAAAAAATATTTTTTTCCAAAAATGCATCTCAACCGTATAATAATTAAATGTCATATTTGTTTGAAAATCTATCTTGCTAAAAGATATAATCATATAAGGAAATAAATCAATATATAATTTTTGTTAATTATTTTAAAAATAACACTATTTTGTTATTAACACTAGTTTAAGTAATAAAATTATTTAAAATATACTAATAATTTAGTTATTAAATTTAATTTAATTTATGAACTAGTACAACTTCATTTTTATAAAAACATATGATTGAATAAAATTTAAAGGATAAATAAAAATAATACGAAATTAAATATTTAAAAATAGGATTAATGAGATAAATAAAAATATATTTAATATTAAAACTCTAATTATTTAATTCTAAATTTTCATATAAGATCTTTTAAATATTAAATTTTCATATAAATTATATTAAAAAGATACATTAAGAAATTGAAAATAAAATAATTAAAACAACAAAGTTTAATATATTAATCATATATTATAATCATTATTATTTTTAAAACCCCTATGCTACAAAAGAGATAGCAAGAATATCAAATTTTATAGATGAATCCTTGAAAATCTCAATTAGTTAGCTAGTTACTTAAAAAAATTGAACTTAAAAGTGAAAGCTCTGAAATCATGTGTGGGCGGTGATGAAATTGAACTTTAAATGAAGATCACAAGGTTGAACTTCACATTGTGACATGTCCGCATTCATCCTACTGTCCCTACCGATGTCTCTGTGCCTCAAGTATGTGGAAAGACAATCGGGTTGTTGTTGATTATTTGCCAAATGCTCTCTTTGTCCATGTAGGAGATCAAATTGAGGTAAACAAAAAAAAATTAAATAAAATCTAATTGGATTTTTGAATCAAAGAGAGAGAATCAAAGCTAAGGCAAAATCAACCAAGGGGTTGAAATTCCACTCTGTCATGCCACCTTAAGTTTTCTCCATACTAACAGATTATGTGAGATCTTTGAGGCTATCTAGCAATTTCAGTCAAGTCAATACTCACTCTTTTCAATTTCATTTTATACCTTCATTTTTATTCACTCTTATTTTCTTTCTTTCTTTCTTTTGGTCGAGCACTTGCAAAATATTAAGTTTAGGGGTATTTGATATGTAACACCCCGTCCCGAGAGAGTCTACAATACATGACACTGTAGGGGTGTATAAGAGTACCAAGTGTCACACTGTAGTATTTTGGAGACTAAAGTAGGAAATGAAAGTTTATGGAACCCGGAATTTGTGGTAATAAACCAAGGGTACAATGGTCATTAAGCAAATGGATATGGAAATTAGAAACAAATTAGAGATGGGCCATAGTAGGAATTTCAAAAGTTGGTATTGCAAAATTAAAGAGATGAGGGTAATTTGCAATTTAGGGAAAGTGGAAAATATAATAATGGGAAAAATAAAACCAAAATGTCATTTTGGTCTCCAAAAGGTTAGGGTTCACGGTTTTGAGAAGAGAAGGAGAGAGCCAAGAGCAAGAGGAAGAGAAGGAAGGAAGAGGAGAAATAAAGATCAAGGTATTGAAATCTATTTTTGGTTTTGATTTGAATCCTAAGGTTTTTGGTGGTGCATGGAGATTAGATTCTCCTTTGACCAAGTGTTGTGCAGAACACATAACCTTTGAATTGCTGGGGGTTGCGAGTGTAAAAACCCCAATTGATAAAAGAAACATGGGATCATCAGTCCATTGTTTTATAAAGAATTGGTGGACCTTAGGTAGTGTTCTTGGATTTTCACCTAAGGTTTTGTGTTTTGAGGTTCCAAAGCACCAATTCAAATGTTGTGGAGTTGTTTTTAGATGATTTCCAAGTTGGTTTTTGAGGTATTATGAATTATAGAAGTTGTATGGGGTGAATTGGCATCAAAAGTGGAAAACAACAAAATCTGGGCAAAATTTTGAAGGTGTACCGGGGTACATGAACAAGAATGTACCGGTACACCCCCACTGTAAGCAAAGTGCATCGGGTACACATTGGGGGCTGTACCGGTACACTCCCTCTGCTTTGTTTTCCCACTTCGACTAGTTTTTCGTGATTTTGGCCATAACTTGCTCATTTCTTATCCGATTTGAGTGATTCAAGTGGCTACTTAAACTAGACTTCAAGGCGAACCAAACTTAAGAAATAAGCATCGTCAAATTCTGATCCTAAGTGGCCTAAAAATTCATTCAAAGTGGGGCCATGTGCAAGCCAATTCCTGCATCAGCTTTGAACATAGAGTAGTCCGTTGTTTCTCGATCGCACTTGAGTTTCTATGGTTCAATTGCGATTCCATGGAATAGAACCTCTTAGCACCTTAGCTTTAAAAAAGAGTATAAAGAGTGTGACTAATTATAGGAAGTACGTTAAGTTATGCGATTAATATGTGCGCCGTGATTCGCTTGTTATAGGTTAAAAGTAAAGGCTGATAAGTGTGGAATTGTGCTTCAAGTTTAGCAAGCAAAGAGCAGAGTGTTCTAAACTCATTTTCCAAATACTAGTGTATTATTATTATTATTATTACAAATTGCTTACACTGTATTTCAGTTGTTTGAGTTCAAACCATTTTCAAGAAGCAAGCAATGAATTAGAGTGGCAAATGGTTTTGAGTTAAACCATTTTTGAAAAGAAAGCATTGGTTATAAAATTGTAAACCATACTGCTAGCAAGGGCAAGCAAATGGTTTTGAATAATTAAACCATTTTTCAAGCAAGCAAGCAATTACAAAATGGTTTTGAATAATTAAACCATTTTTCGCTAGCAAGCAAGCAAATGGTTTCCAAAGTGTAAAACCATTTTACAAAGAGAAAGTGCTGCTAAGCGCAAAGAAAGTTTGAGAAACAAGGCCTTCCCTAGTTATAAGTAAAGCAAACCGGGTCGTGTAGGTGACCTGCACGCAGTACGTGGTGTTAGGATCCCATATGACAGTTTTTGCCCTGTCGGCAAACTTAGGACATACATCATGCATTTAAAGGAGACCGTGGCACGCATGTGAGTATATAAGGTTGGGGAGCTCTAACTAAATTATGGTGATGGCGACATCGAGGTCAATTCCACCATATCTTCACCTGGAAAGGTGACGGACAAAGGTCCTTCCACCGGCACTCCGCTTGAGCACAAAGTTCCCGTGTTCATTGTGGGCATAGCAAGCAAAAAATAGGCCTCCAAAGGGTTGATGTTTACAAGCATGATATACGCTTTGAAAAATCAACCATTGGTTCCTCGCCACCTGTGCCCGTGGAGTTTTAGCAAACGGTTGAGCCAGTTCCCGCTTAGATTTCAAAACGATCGGCTGAGCCAAGCTCCCGCGGGGTTTTATTTTCAAAGCATGTGGTTGAGCTCAAGCTCCCCATTTTTGGCGAAAAAGTTTGAGAAAACTTTTAGCTAAAGGTTGGTGAGCAATTAAGAAACTTTTCAAACAAAAATAAAGTAAAGTAAGAAAGAGAAAATTTTGAGAAGTTTTATAAACTTCCCAAGCAAGCACAAGAGTTTTGACAAGCTTTAAAGAAAAGTTTAAAACAAAGCAAGTAAGGCCAAAAGCAGCAAGCAAAGAAAAGTTTTAGAAACTTTTAGCAAGCAAAGCAAAGTAAAGTTTCGAAAAGATTTGTAAAGAAAGTTTTACGCTTTGAGATGTTTTTCGAAAGCAAAACACCTTATGAAAGAGCTACACTCAACAGCTCGCTTAGCTCATATTATTTTGTATTTTAAAAAACTATTTTCCAGTACGTGTGTAAGCAAGACGCCGGAGCACACATTGGGGATTGTCTTGACATTGTACAAGTGTCAGGAATTAAGAACATTATGTAAAGGAAAGACCTTGAACATACTTTGAATTTGTATAAAGGAACATATGTATGTACATAGAGTAGTTTTGTGAGAATGTGTTACATGTCGGTTGCCATATTTGGATATAGTAAATTGAATGTATACTGTGTGGATTTGAATTAGACTATGTGTACCGCTATACCGTCGAAGTTTTTTCTCACGCTAAGATTTTACCAAATCCTAAGTTTGAAAATAAAAAGAAAAAATTTTATAGAGGTTTAAGCAAGCAATATGGCTTCGTCAATAGGGTTTCTAGTCATAGGAGGTAACGATCGATTTGCGGAGGGCCGACATACCCACACGGTAGGGGTGGGGGTGTGTCATGATAAGTGAATTTTATGCTCATTTTATTGATATTCTATACTTGATATTTTGTAGTTCTCAATGTTTTTATGAGTGTTTTGATGCATTTTATTTTGATTTTGGTAACTAGATTAATCTTGGAGAGCAATGACTTAAAATGGAGCAAAGTTGAGGATTGAAAGTACGTAAGTTCGCTTAGGGCACCAACTTAGCGCCCAGTGCTTGAAAATGCTGGGTACTCGGCACTTGAATCCTAGAATCGATATGCAGTGGAGAGCCCCAATGCTTGAACAATAGCTTCCATTGTGTAGCACCTACCAACACTTGGAAAGGGAAAGGGTACCCGTGCATTGTCACGATCTGGTCTAATTTTCTAACTGACTTTTAAAGCCCATAAGAGAGAAGACAACAAATAGAAGCTGTTAGGGTTTAGAAAGGGGCTTTTTGGGTGGCTGGACAATCGTTGCTCTATTTTTAGAGAGAAACAAACTTGAGATGAGAAGATTTCTACTATATCCCTAGTTCTTTCTCTTTCTCTCATCATGACTCTCTTTACATATATGTTTTTATTCAATTTTATGACGTTTTAGATTTTCTTTCTAGGGCTACGATATAGCTAGATCATGAATGTTTGAATTTTATCTAGTTTTTAATTGATTGATGTTTTAGTCCATATCTATATTGAGTATTTCATTCTTCTCTTAATGCTTGTGGGTAATTGGACATTATTCACATGATTTGTGATTCAATCTGAGATCAAGAAGCGATGATTGAATTAGACCTTGAATGATATGCCATATGATTATCATAGAGGAGAGATATTTATTAGATTATATGTGGTTTTATGATTTTTTATGCTTAATGAGTTCTGTAGATTCATATAGTTACTGGGCGTAGATGTTGTTAGCTTATTCATCGGAATATGTTATTATTTGTTCTAAAGATTAATAATGACATTTGGGAAATCCATCAATATAGGGACAAACATTGATTAATTAAACCAGTGGATTGAAATTGGATTGATCTCGTCAAATCGGTGTTCAAGAGCTTTCTCATACATTGACATTTCATCTACTTTATAACTCGTTGTTTTACTTGTTTAATCAAATTTATTCAATTATTCATTTTATTTATTCAAATAAAATTGGAGTTAGATTAATTTCGGTACTTGATAGAAACTATCTCTATGGGACGATACTCGTACTAATCACTATCCTATTACTTGTTAGATGAAGCGTGCACTTGCACTTAGTTTTCACTCATGTGTATGTTACTAACTAGGAAACTTCCTCAAATGAGTAGGGTCATTTTGCAATTCTTTTATAAAATACATATTTTATATTAAAAATACTTGTTTCACCCCTCCCATTGTTTTGTTTACTCAGACCCGGGCTTTCTCCCTCAATAAAGTGGTTTCTTCCACCCGATTTGAGTTTTCATTTGATTTTCCTTTGTTTTTTCTTATGTTTTTGTCATCTACTTGTTGCGGCGTGTGGTTGTTCGTTGGTTTTTGTGTGAGCGATTTAGATAGCAGCGCTACTTTGATCAAGCAAAAAAGTCACATCAAATCCTTGTTCGTCAATATGCTTCATGAATCTTATGTGTTCTAGGCATATTAAGATTATATCTTGTGTAGGCTTTGAGTCGTTTCTTAGGTATTCAAGGCTATTAACTTGGATACTTTGTTATCCTCTAATGTTTTTAGTAGTTTGATTCATGTGTTTAGATGTAAAGGTATTAGAATCAATGAAATTTCAGTTTTCATTGTAAAAAAAATAAAAAAAAACTAGTCTTTTTTCCTTTAAAAGGCATGTTTTTTGATAATTCAAAGGGGGAGGGGAAGGGGTAAGCAATCACATTGAGTCGCACATCTATGCTACATCGGAAACCATACAAATTAGTTAATAAAAAGCATACAAAAAATATATGTTTGAGAGCAAATACTTAAAGATGAATGAAGCTGTAGCCATTACTTGGGAGCAATGGATGCATATTAGTGACGAAAAAAGGTAAAATTGCCTTAAGAACTAAAACTAAAATAGATCTCCAGTCATATATATTGAGATATTCTTCAATGAAATCACAAAATGATATGGAAAAGTTAATGTTATCAGAAATGAGGTTATGGTTGATCTAGAAAAAAAAAATGAAATCATGGATAAAAAAATGAGGAATATCGGCGGAATAAGATGATGGACTTAAGGTTTTAGGGTTAGGGTAAGCAAAAGAATATGCACTATCTTGGATTCTTTGATGCATTTAGACTTTGCGATTTGACTATTTATCAATGCTTTAAAAACCGGATCAGTCAGTTTGACCGATTGAACCATCGATCGACTAAGAAACTTGCCTGATTCAATGAAAAAGATTGTTTGACTTCACGGATCAAATCGAATGAACCGACGGCCAAACAGGTGAATTGCTTGAACCGTCTGGTTCTTAGTTAATTGAACAATTCACTCCTCTTCTTCTTTATAAGTTGAAACCACGTCGTTTTGATTCTTTTTGCACGGAAGCGACCCCGTTTTATCTTCGATGTATAAAGTAACAAATTTTTTGTTTCTCTTTCTCTTCAATCCATATCTTGAGCCTCATCTCACTATTGCTTCTCTATTTCCTTGCATCCCGCAGGGCTCCTAAATCCGCAATAGCATCTCTTCTTTCATTGAAATGACTTTATGAGTACTGGGCATGGTCGACAACCCTAGTTCATATGTCTTGCAAGATGTATTTTTGTAATGAGATATAAAAGATGTACTTAGAAGATGAGATTTATTTTTTCTATCATTTGCGTGAGATTTATTTTTTCATACTGTACTATTTATAGAAATATACTTAAAATCAAATAATTTCTATTGATTTATTATCATCAGAAAATTGATTGCTTCTGGAAATAATTTAAAATAGTAGAAATTTGATCTCTTATTTTGGAATTTACTAAATTTATTTTGATTTAGAGTTATGTTATATATATATATATATATATATATATATATATAGAGGTTATATATATGCTAGTATATATATATATATTTTTTTTTTTTTTTTGCTTAAGCCTTAACTACTTAAGCTATGTTTTATTGGCATGACATAATTATATTTATTTTATTAATGAAATAATTACTATTCTATTAATGAAATAATTTTATTTGGAAATTCATTTTGATATATTCTCTTTTTTAAGTGCAAAGATTTTATTGGGGTCATTATGTTATACCAAGCAAAGTTGCCTTATAGAAATTATGTTAAAAGAATGAGTTGAGATTTCCAAATATAATATTTTCCACTATTCCTATAATCTGATAAATATATTTTAGAAATAATAAAATATCATGTTGATTTTACATTTATGAAAATATAATTATCTATATTATTAAAATATAAATCTTATATGTATAAACTCTTTATGTAAATGTTTAATAAATAGAAGAGTTATCAAAAATTTGAGTAAAGATTTTATTTATGATCATTTTTATTTTAATAATCTATAAATAATTTATTTTATATGTCACTTGACACCACACTAGTTAACCATGAACAGATAACTTTTTCGGTTAAATCACCTTGCTTTGATTTATAAAAACATTGTTGGCTTTACATTGAAACATACTCAATATCAACAAATAAAGGTGTCGCTTCCCAAAACAATAGGAATTATTAATACAACTAAAACCAAGTCTTCACACAACTATAAATTATGAAGATGAGCTTCAAAGATTCAAGTTCATCTCCAACATTCCCTCCCTTAAATTAATATCATATCAATTACATGGATTTTGACAACCCCCATGGGCACTATAACTTTCAAAAGCAAATAGTTTAATGGTTTAGTCAGAAGATTCAAAAGCTTGGTCTCGTTCAACAATATTTCCAAATGATTGTCCCACCTTTGTAAGCCCCTAAGAAAATGGAACTGAACATTGATGTGTTTCGTTTCACCATGCATAATGTGATTGGCGAGAAAAGGTTGATTGTTGAGCTTATTGTTAAAAATAAAATTATAGTTGTGTCACTTTGAGATTGATCAAGCTACTGCAACAAATTTTGCTTCTGTAGTGGATAGTGTAACAATAGGTTGATTAAGTAGAGACCTAGGATGGCGCCTTAACCTAATAAAAATACAAAGCCGTATGCTCTTTAAATCTTTCTGCTACTTCTCACAGAACAGGCTATCGGTATCCCAATAAGCTGGTGGGTTCTTTTTCTTGCAATAAAACACACCAAATAAGATTGCATTTGACATACCTAACACATGTTTAGCAGTTGGAGATGAAGTGTAGTAGGATGAGCCATGTACTGCGAAGAAGATCGACACAAACATCAAATCCGTGTCAAAGAGGTTAAATACATTTGAACCACCTACTAGTTATTTGTAAAGAGCATCAGCCTGCCTCCAGTGATCTTCATCAATCTTGTTCTTTTGAATACTGGGATTTGTGCACCAATTGTGAATCAACTCATTTGAAATTGTGAAACATCACTGAAAGTGGTTTTCAATAATGACAAAAAATCCCATTAAGCAGAAGATTTCTAACTCCAAGAAAATACCATTTTCCCCAAATCACTCATTTCAAATTCTTGGTATCATAGAGTGTTTAAAAGAAATGAAATTCGCAGATTCATCATCTCAAGAAATATATACATGCATTTTGAGTCGCATCGAAGCAAGGACAAGTTGAATAGTATCCAAGCGGGGTAACAGGAGCAAAAACTTCTTAGTAGTCAACTCCATGTTGTTGAGTGTATCCCTTTGAAACAAGTCGGGCCTTATACTTGTCGATTTCACCATGTTCCTTGAGTTTTGTCTCGTATACCCATTTAACTGGAATTGATTTTCCACCTTTTGGCAAGTCAGTCAATTCCCAAGTATTATTTTTTTTTGCAGCCCAAAAAACCAAGAAAAGAACTTGGAATTCAACTATTACTTTTGCGATGAATGTCTTAAGAAAAATAGGATTCACAATGGAGTGGCACAAAGGCCCATTTTGTTCAAACCAGAGAAGAGATGCAAGAGATGCTCCTTATGACATGTACTGATGTTGACAAAGCAGCTGATGAGATTGCATGGTTCTTAGATTCTGGGTGCAGCAATCGTATGTGTGGAAAGAGGGAATTATTCTCTCAATTTGATGACACTTTTCGAAAATCAGCCAGAGCCAGCAACAATTCCAGCCAGGTGGGACGGGCAGCGATTCACTAATTGTCAATGATATTATCAACGTCATAACAAGGCATTTTATGTGCTTGATTTATGCAACAACCTTTTGAGTATTGGTCAATTGCAAGAAAAGGGCTTGGCCATATTAATTCAAAACAACCAGTGTAAAGTTTATCATCCAAATAGAGGGCTTATTATTGAAATGGCTACGTTACTCAACCGTATGTTCATTCTCCTAGCCATTATCAAACCATAGGAACAACATTACTTTCAAACTCTCTCCCATAATTCAAATCATCTTTGGCATTGTCATTATGAACACTTCAGTCTTGATGGACTTAAAACTCTTAATACCAACAAATGGCATGGACTCCGCCTCTTTAATCAAGAAGTCCACTTTGTTCAGGAAGATTCGCATGATCGCAAGCAACATAGAAGTCCATTTCCTCAAAAAAGTACATGGCGATCATCTCAAATTCTGCAGCTTGTTCATGCCGATATCTGTGGTCCCATATCCCCTATTTCAAATAACAACAAAAGGTATCTTCTAACATTTATCGATGATTTTAGTTGCAAAATCTTGGTGTTTTTCTTGGCAGAAAAATCAAAGGCCTTCGTGCATTTCAAATTTTTCAAAGTAAATGTAGAAAAAGCAATGGGTACTAGCATTTGTGGTTTACGCACCGACAAGGGTGGTGGAGTCACGCCCTAAGAATTCAGCGGCGCTGGCCAAACTAATGGGATTCAACAACAACTTACTGACGGGCCGGTACCTCAAATATAACGGAGGGTAGAGCAAAAGAATCGCGAAAACTACGAACATGGTTCGTAGTATCGACTCGCAAACAAGTGCTGTGGATTTTCTTTACCCAAGAAAATCCCTCAATAAGATATGAATTTTCCCTTACTTTGCTTTGCTTAAGTCATACTAGTATCAACATTTGGTATCAGAGCTAAGTGAAAACTCTTCCCACTTTGCAGCCGTAGCTCAAAGGATCAGGTTCTAGTTGACAAGATTGTGGCATTCGTGTCTAAGCCTTTAAACCGGCTGATCTCACAACTCACTGAAGTCACTTCAGGCTCATGCCAAAATGCATCCACTCTTTTTGTGAGCTCAGATATAGGATCTTGGGAGCTAGAGGGCTCTCCTTAAAATGGAGGCACAGGCTCATGGTCTTGCTTTTCATCCTCTCCCTCTCCACTTCGCATTCACGACCCCAACTGCAATTGTCTGGTCTCAGTCCTCTGATTTTTATTTTCTTTCTTACCACGATAGCTTTGATAGGGTGAAGCAAATCTTCTTGGGAAGAGACCTCTACCCTAGCCCGTCTACATGATTGGTAGATGAGGATTGGGTACCCAAGACCCATTCTTCCTTTCTTGTTGCTCAAAATGGAGTCCTCAATGATTTTCCCACATCAAACTTGATGTCTTGGAGAATTGCATGGGCCGAGGAGGTCTCTTTTCGTAACCTCCAAACATAGGTTTGGGAGAAGCTTGAGGTTAGAAGTGTTGTCATACCTTGGGCACATAGGTGAGGTATTTGGCCTTGAAATTCACTACTTGCCCCTTTGAGTTAACTTTCCACTGGGTTTGATTGTTGGTGAGCACCTTCTGATGATCTCCTCAGAAGTCAGTGTTTCACTGCTTTTGAAATGCCTCATCATCTACCATCAGAGCCGAGCAAAGCCGCTGATTGTCAAGCCTATCCAATGGCACCCAAGTGTTTCTAACCCAAACCTTCATCAAGACTTACCATTTTGAGAATGGCAATGTACTCCCTAACTACAAGAACTGGCGCCTAGTTTGCAAGAAAACAAAGCCTCACTAATAAAAGAATAGTATTTCTTTTTTGGATTCTAATTTTTTTGTTTATTTTGTTTCATGGGGGTCTTTATTCAGTTGGAGGAAAGAGAAATTATAGGATATTCTTTACTTTTAATATTCAGATAAAAAATAATTGTTTGCATCCAAATTGAAAATTTGGCTTGAATTATGTGACGCCCCAAAACCCGGGGTCCATGATGTTCCGTCAACTCGCTGGACACTGCGGATGCCGGTAACCCGACACACCACTCATTTGCACCCAAGTGCAGTCCCTTTGCACGAGAGCTCTACCCAAATACAAAACCTGTTCCAAACAGTTCAATATGACCACACAGGGTCCACATGCGAATAAAATAATGGCCACTTGGGCCCATTTATCCATACTAAAACATATAAGCACATGACTATAAAACCATAGTCCATAAGAATTTAAATTACATCACTCTTATACGAATAAATACAACCCATATATATTTATGTATTATATATTAGCCACAATCCCGCTTTTCTTCATATGTATGTCCTAATGCGGTCACTGGCTTGCACCGACCAGATCTCAAAGTAAATCCTACCGACGGTGAGCAAAGTCCAAAGAGGATAATCTCTTGCCAAGGGTTACTCCCCACCTAAGTGCACATGCAATGGTCACATAGTCAAACACACATGCCATGAATGAGACTCGACTCACCATGCCCCATGTACTGAAGACTCAAGTGCCCATAACGACAATGCCAAAGATGATTTGAATTCTGGGAGAGAGTTTGAAAGCAATGTTGTTTCTACGGTTTGATAGTGGCTAGGGGACTAAACTTCCATATAAATATAGTCGTTTAATAATAAGCCCTTTATTCTGATGATAACCCAGATCGGTTGTTTGAATTAATATGGCCAAGCCCTTTTCTTGCAATTGACCAATACTAAAAAAGTTGTTGCATAAATCAAGCACATAAAATGCCTTGTTGTGACTTGGATAATATGATTGACAATCAATTGAATCTGGCCTTTGCCCATCACACAAAGATTGGAATTGTTGCCCAACTTGACTGACTTTTGAAAAGTGTCCTTAAATTAAGAGAATAAGTCCCTCTTTCCATACATATGATTGCTGCACCAGAATCTAAGAACCATGCAATCCCATCAGCTGATTTGTCAACATCAATATATGTCATAAGGAGCATCTCTTGCATCTCTTCTCTGGTTTCAACAAAGTGGGCCTTTGTCTCCCTCCCATCCTTCGAATCCTTAATTTCCTTAAGATATTCATACTAAAAATGACCGTTGAATTCCAAGTTCTTTTCTTGGTTTTTTAGGCTGCAAAAAAAATAAAAATAAAAATAATACTTGGGAATTGACTGACTTGCCAAAAGGTGGAAAATCAATTGGAGTTAAATGGGTATACAAGACAAAACTCGATGAACATGGTGAAATCGACAAGTATAAGGCCCGACTTGTTGCAAAGGGATACACTCAGCAACATGGAGTTGACTACTAAAATTTTTTTGCTTTTTTTGCCCGCTTGGATACTATTCAACTTGTTCTTACTGTTGCGGCTCAAAATGCATGACCTCGTACCAATTCGACGTTAAATCAACGTTTCATCATGGAGATCTTAATGAGGAAGCATAGTTTCCACAACCATCTGGTTATGAGATCAATGGGGTTGAACATAAAGTGTATCGACTTCGAAAAGCATTATACGGATTGAAGCAAGCTCCTCAGGCTTGGTACAGTCGAATCGAAGCTTATTTCATGAGAGAAGGCTTCAAGAAGTGTCCTTATGAGCCCACTTTATTTCTCAAGCACTCCTCCACCTGCAAGGACTTTATTACGCGGTTCTATGTGGATGATCTTTATATTTACTGGAATGATGAATTGCTTCATTTCTTTTAAACACTCTATGATGCAAGAATTTGAAATGAGTGATTTGGGAAAAATGATGCATTTCTTTGGTTAGAAATCTTGCAATGGAACAATGGGATTTTTCTTGATCAACAAAAATACGCTCATGATGCTCTAGAGAGATTTCAAATGGTTGATTACAATTCAGTGCACAATCCCATTATTCCAGGAACAAGGTTGATGAAAGATCCCATGGGAGAGCCACTGGCTGATACTCTTTACAAACAACTAGTGGGTAGTTTGATGTATTTAACCTCCACTAGACCAAATTTGATGTTTGTTGTCAGTCTTTGTAGTCAGTACATGGCTCATCCTACTACACTTCATCTCCAAGCTACTAAATGTGTGTTAATGTATGTCAAAGGCACTCTTATATTTGGAGTGTTTTATAGCAAGGAGAAGAACCACAAGCTTGTGGGATTTTCCGATAGTGATAATGCAGGAGATGTAGAAGATTGCAAGAGCACTTCTAGCTTTGCATTTTTATTTAGTTCAAGAGTTGTGTCTTGGTCCTCTAGCAAGCAACCAGTTGTTACACTATCCACTACAGAAGTAGAATTTGTTGCAGCAGCTTCTTGAGCTTACCAGGCTGTATGGTTACAAAGGATATTAGAGCAGTTTGATCAATCTTAGAGTGACACAACTATAATTTATTGGTCAAAACAAACACATTAATGTTCGGTTCCATTTTCTTAGAGACCTTTCACAGGATGGGATAATCAAACTGGATTATTGTTGAACTAAAGACCAGCTTGCAGATCTTATGACTAAGCCATTAAAGCTATTTACTTTGAAAAGCTGTGCTAATTTATGGGAGTTTGTCGAAATCCATGCATCAATTGATATGATATTAGTTTAAGGGAGGGAATGATGCGGTAGACTTAGTCTTTCTTCTGTTATAGTTGTGGTAGAATTAGTTTTTCTTATGTTAAATAATTGCTATTGTTTAGGAAGTTGACCCGTTCTTTTGCTTTATTGGTAGGATGCACTATTTTAGCTTTCTATTAATGTAAGGCTATATATAGCCACTTTTACATTCATTAAGATTTGAGCTTTCCCTTACTTTGCTTTGCATAAGCCATACCAATATCAACATCTGGTATCAGAGCTAAGTGAAAACTTTTCCCACTTTGCAGGTGTAGCTTAAAATGGACACTAAAACTATTTTTGTTCAACCAACTATTCCCTATTTCATGATCACTTCATGATCATCGATAGCGCTGATGGAGACTCCTCACCCAAAGAGCAGCCATACATTGTGGAAAACGGGGTTCCATTTGTAGCAAAAGGTGCTGTTTTATCGGGCATGGGGCAATGAAATTGCAACCCGAATACAAAGGATTCACGTAGACGCACTATCTTTTCCAGGCTATTGATCGCTCTATTCTTAAAACCATTTTTCACAAAGATACTACGTAAGGAATCTAGGATTCCTTGAAGAACAAATACCAAGGGAAAGCTCATGTCTTATTGAATGTAAAAGTGGCTATATATAACCTTACAGTAACAGAAAACTAAAATAGTGCATCCTACTAGTAAAACAAAGGAATGGATAATCTTCCTAAACAATAGGAATTATTTAACAGAAAAAAAAAACTAAGTTTACCACAACTATAACAGAAGAAAGACTAAGTTTACCGTAACAAGGTCTTCAATTGCAAATGTAAAATTATAAAGGGGAAAAAGAAATTTAAGAAGCACAGACACGGATACGGCCACGGAGATACGACATGGCGAGACATGGGGACACGACAAATTTCAAAAAACTAGGATACGGATATGGTAAGGACACGACATAATAAGATAAAATAAAAATAATTATTCTTACAAATATTGTCCTTAAAAAGCACTTAGATAAATAAAACAAGGTTTAAACAAACATTGTTCTCTTACAAATATTAAAAACAAACATAAGTAATACTAAAATTAAAGACTAACATTTCCTTCTCGAATCAAATAAGATGGCTTCCACTCAGGTTCATCAAGAGAAAGATCAGAATCTCAAGAATTCTGCAGCATTCTCTATATCCATTGAGTCAAAACCATCTCTCCAATGTCCCACCTGGAGACCAACCCTCTCAATATAGCTCAAGATCTCCCGACGTGTCAAAGATCAAGTCATGGACACAAACCAAGTCCTCACTTTTTGGGGTGTCAATCTTCATGGAGTGAATGAAATTATGTGCTCTTAATTTCTTTCTCACATAACATGATGATGAACAAGGTTGTCCTAGTACTTCAATGTTATAGATTGAAGCATTGCGCGGAAGTTCCATGAACAATCCACCATTTAATAGGACTCATGTACCAATTGTCATTGATGGAATCGTTATTAGAAAATCTTCCAAGGATGCAAAAGTAGCATACTTTCATTTACTCATTCCTTTCAACTTCACTTGAAAATATCTCTCAAAACATTTTTTTCTTACTACGATCCATATCTCGATGTGGTGGAACACGTATCATGAGACTCATCAAGCCATTGTTGACTATAATACCTTACAAGTTGAGTTATGACATAATTTATAAAAAGTTAAATTTCATGTATCATCATTTATATTTAAATTATCAAAGCCTACAATTTAAACTTAAGATTAATACCTTGGATTTAAGGAATGAGCTAAGGAATGTAAAGGTGTGTGGGCTTTTAGTCCATCTTTCACCAAGATTCCATTCACAATATCAAACAACCTACAAGTGTTAATTAAAAAACGATTCATATAAGTTCAAATATAATTAAAACTTTCAATCAAAACTCAAATATTAACTAATGAATCTTTAATTATACCTTGAATTTTCTGTGAAGCTTTTATGTTCTTTCTTATAAATGGCTTCCTTCACTTTTTCGATCATCGATCCCACCACTGCAAATATTGTGAAGGTTTGTCGCTTGTCGCCTAATCGGGCATCTCATACATGGGAGTTGTAAAGCTGAGGATATAATCCACATCCATCCAAAAGTCTTCATTTAGGATTTATCCTTTTACTTCTTTAGCTTTCACTACATCATCTTCTTTATACATCTCCCATTCTTCACTTATCACTAATTGCTCCAAGCCTCTTTTATTGTCTTAAATCGTTTAAGCATAACAATAGTTGAAGCAAAACGTGTATCATCGAGACCAATCGAGTAACTTCAACTTGCAATGATTATTATACATTAAAAATCTCATTGCATGATTCATAATGAAATTCTTGATGAAAGAGGCATCACTTGAAACACGAGAGATCCAACCACATTGTTCCATCACATCATCATATCTTGGGTGTGTTGATGGTGCACATATGTTCTTCAAAGCAAGATTGAGAGTATGAACCACACACGGGGTCCAAAAGATATGTCGAAACTTTGCTTCCACAATGTGTCCCCGCCGCTGGTAAGCCGAGCATTATTTCGCTTATAACTTGAACTACTCTTTGAGACCAATCTCTGTATAGCGTTAATCAACAACCGCCCATGCTTGTCCTGAAGTCTCCCCTTCACGCTTATTGCTTTCAAAAACATCGCCCACTTTCTCTCAAAACCGCCATGATGTTAATAAGTGGGTTCCTTGCATCCGACCATCCATCACCGCAAATGCTCACTCCTTTCATTCCAAGTAAGTCTTCTTGATTGGTTCCAATAAATTCTCCTCAATATTACTTTCTCCTTCGCAATAATGTAGTTCTTAATGCATTATAGCTCCTGGTGGGACATACCGAAGGATTCTACACTTTTAAAGGCACGAAGCATAATAAGTACTTAGCAAAGTGAAAGAAACCCCCAGTTGTAAAAAAACATCCTAGCTATCTCAATTTGGCTTCGCTTTTCATCGCGGCACCCATATTGAATTAATGCCTTCTCAATTGATCCATTAGACCTCTTTCTCCTCTTTTGATCAATAGCACTAGCACTAGCACTAGAAGAAGAATTCTCAAAATTAGATTTTATGTTCTTGGATGTGGGTAAAGGAACTTGCTTGAGATTATATTGTTTCACCCTTTGTTCAGCTTCCTTCATCACCCTTCGAATCTCGACTAAATTTTCATTTTTTACTTTAGTACAAGATGCAACCCCGACCCCTTTAATTTTCAATGTGTGAGCTCTCAATTATATAATATGACCCTTTGTATATTTGTTCATAAATTGTATCAAAAGCAACATTTCCTCCCTTTACTCCAATTTCGCTTCTCTCGTGACGAACCTCCATAATGAGCATCATTATCTTGATTATCTGCTGATCACTTGAAGGCCTGTAATTACAACTCATTGTATAATTCGCATCATAAAAAAATAAAATCATGCATTTAAATTCACACCTAAATTATTTCAAAGCCCACAATCTAATTTTTTATCCATCCATAAACCCCAATTTAATAGCTAATCTATGTACCTTTGCATGTTTGCATTCATTGAAATTCAAAATAAATTATAAAACAATCTAATCTAATTGTTCTCCACTAATCCACTTTTCCTTAATAAACTGTAAAAAACAGTATGCATAAAGGGCAATTAGAAAAAAGCTGAAAAATAAATAAAATAAATAAATTGCATTGGCAATAAATTTCAACTTCCAACTTCATTCATTTTATCAACCTTCAGCTTCCTATTTTTGTTCCAAATCTCAAAATGCAAAGAAAATATAGAAAATGCAAAGAAGAGCGTACTAGCAAAGGCAAAACATGCTTCGTCTGGGCAAAGAAGACAAGCATGGGCCAAAAGGCTTATTTTGGGCCTTTATTTAGGTTCTTTTTATTTAAACTATTTTGGGTTTTTATTTAAAGTGACTGGGGCCTTTATTTAAAATATTTAAAGTGTTTTGGGGCCTTTTTATTTTAAGTGTGCTCGGGCTTTTTCTTTAAGTGTGTCGGGCCTTTTCTTAGAAGAGACCCAAGAAAAACATTGAAAATGAATGGAAAAGTAAAACGAAAAAATAGGGGGAGAAAGAAAATTCGCTGAATGGAGTTCGGGAGACGAAGTGCCCCGCCGACTCCCGTCGGCCGTGCCGAAGGAGCTCCTCCCGCTTCCTGGCGGCCGCAACCTCGCCCCCCACTCTCTTTCCTTTCCAAATTCTGCACTGGAAATTTTTCTCTCCAAAGTCCAAACCCTTAGTCCCTCACCTCTCTTAATTCAAGAATCAAGGCTATGGCTAATGGCTATGGCACACTGCAGCACGCCCCCAGCAGCCGCGGGATGCCGGTATTTTTTCCCTTGCCCTGTTGCGGAACGGCCGAATCCTCCGCCCCTTCCCTCTTTATTCCCTTCTTTCCTCTCTTCTTTTTTCTTTCTTCTTTAATCTTGAATCTTGATAAATTCTAATTTTAGTATTTTCATTTATTTTTTCATTTTTGGGTGAGAAAAAATGTAATCTAGTGAAAAAACCTAAATTAACGAACATCGCATTCGACCTGGTTCGGAAAAAAAAGAAGAAAAAAGAAACATTTCGCCAGCACGTTGCACACCTTTCTCCTGGTCGCTTCTGGCTGTCAATATCCGGCAGTCGCCGTGCATTCGCCGTCACTCACTCTCACTTCCTAGTCGAAGTCGGGCATTTTAATTCCGTGGTGGTTTTTGTGTGTTTGACTCGAGGAAGAGGAACATCAATTAGGTTTTTTTAAGCCCAAAGAAGGAAAAACTCCATAAAATTTGCCTTCCTGGCGATCCAAGTCGTGGTTCGCCGGTGGTCCAAACATGTTCCGTCGTGTCCGGTGGCCGATTAGCACGCCACGTGGCAACGATATGCCACGTGGCATATTGGACACGTATCCGACGCGTATCCGGTGCGTGTCCGACACACGGACACTCCACAAGGTAGCCGTATCCGTGCTTCAGAGAAAGAAATAAATTAAAGGGGGAAACTAAATTGGCATATATATATATATATATATATATATATATATATATATATATATATATATATGTTAAGGTTGGAAATCTCAGATGTTTGATGTAAGCATAAAAGGTGTTTTATAACCTACTTGACTTTATTTGATAATTGTAAAACCCGAGTAAATTTGAACTTTCGTAAAAAAAGCGTGGACAAACACAAAGGAACTCGGGCATTACAATAAAGGTTGAAAACCTTATAGATTTTTCGTAGATCTTGGATGACTAAATTGTAATTCTCACCGTTGAATTCTTTCTCATGAAATCTTAGTTACCCATGCAAATTCCGATAAGTTCCAAGACGTTAGTAATCTACAAATGAGGCAACGCTGTCGTGACACGGGCAAGCCATGTGCTTCACAAGGCATGCAAAGGTACGGGAGGTGTGACACACATGGCAAAGCCTTCAAGTGTCCACATTCATGTCAATAGGAGAAATCTATAAAAGGGGAGGCAAATCAATTTGTAGAGGAGGAGAGCAACAAAAAGGAAAAGAAGAGTGAAGAAAAAAAGAGAGAGAAAGAGAAGAAAGAGAGAGAGAAAGATGGGCAATAGAAATCAACGTTTCGACGGTCGAAACTCAATAGACCACGAAGTAAAGTCTGTATATTCGATAAGGACTACACTCAAAGAGGTAGGGATTCTTCCTAATTTGGTTTCTTTTTTGGACGAATTTCGAAATATGGGAATGTTGCCCTATTTTGATCCTACACATTGGAAAGATTTTAGGACTTATTTTCAAGTGGGAAACCAAGGGACATCGGACTTAGATCCTTCATGTAAGTTGTAGCCGCATCAGTGAACCTGATTTAGGTTAATCACCAAAACGACCTCTTACAACAATGAATGCTATGGTCCATATCCCGACTCCGCCGCCGCTTAGGTTGTTTATTTGTAGTGCCTGGAATTTTGGACTGATTTTGGTGCAGATTTTTGTGCTTAATTTCATGGACTGCTTTGGTATCTGTTAATAATCGGTTAAAGTGCCCTAACTGACCGGTTCATTTGCTGTTTTGGCAATCGACGTGGCCCCCGTTTGGTGGTTTGTTATGGCTGACTTGTGAGGTTTGAAATTGTGGATTGTTTTAAGGTGTTATTGCTTGATTTTGTGATAACGTGCTTAATTGTTCTTATTGATATATATGTTTTAATATATTGGTAATTGGATGAAATGTTGGGAAATTATATGCTTTTTACATAATTATCCATGATACATGATTTATTGTCCATATGACATTCATTACATATGAGACATGGAATTGATATGCAGTGGCATAAAGCATTGCATATGCACTAAGACAACGTATTCATGGGTGGAAGTACATGGTGCCATCAAACACCATCCTTGGTGGTTGCTAAGTGGGATGAGTACTGTTGAACAAAGTTCATCGCAGTTCCACTATTCGCAGAGCATGAAAACTTGCGTCGAGTAGTAGCAAGAAGGGATAGATACCCCCTTGGGTGAAAGCCCCGGTATTTTTCGTTATACATATGTGTCCAATGGTGAAAGCCCATGAAAGTGTAGGAAGGCGTGTGAAGCCTACGGTGAGACCCTGAAAATTCTCCTACCTAAAAAGACACATGTTTTTGTTAATAAAATGATACTTGGAAGTGAAATATCCAATGATTTTTGATTTCTAAAAGCTTGATTTTGTTTCAAAGTGATCATTGGATGAAATTCATCGATAGTGGATGTTATCACACATTAGCTATGCATTGTGTGATGGGAGTCTGTGATGACTCAGATTTTTGTCTCATCTCATTTGATGGCATGACATATAGTATTCCATTATAATTGCGTCATTCTATTGGAATGTTGATATATATATATGTGAATGTGTCCAAGTGAACATTGCATGTGCATTTAAGGGGATAATAGCCTCTGTAGGAGTCTCTCTACTGGGCGTGGCTCACCCATTATGGGAAAACATTTTAGGTGCAGGGTAGACACTGGTGAATGACTCTCATTTGGGGCTGAGAGGTTGAAGAAAGCCAACCTGTGGCTGGTATAGTTCCTTTTATAAATATTTGGAAAGAACGAGTTTTGGCATATTCCTGTGTATGTAATGGGGTTTGTAATTAAACTCATAGTAGTATGTTTTGAAAATAACATAAAAAGTTTATTGAATGTGGCTAAATGGATCCCGGTGAATGGGATTGGATAGTTTGGTATCGAGACGCACGATATCCACAGGTAATTCTGACCCTCGCTTCACAGCATGGTTTCAGGGCGTAGGTATGTGATTACTTAGGATTTGATGAATGGATTTCAATTAATGGACATCTTACGCAGGCCAGGATATATGCTATCTTCGATATTGCAGGTTGACTGGCTGGCCAATCTGACCGGAAGCTTTAGGGTGTCACAACTTGGTATCGAGTTTAGCATTACGAACACTTAGGCTCCCATGGTATGGGCCTCAGATCATTGCATTTATGATCCATTTCATGTTTTGTGCCCAATATGCTACATGATTGTGTGTCATGTGAATTATATATATGGTAAAATGTAAATAGGAAAAGATGAACACTAGGGTTAGAGAACATAACCTTGCTTCGTAAATAAATACATATTGTTATGAGAATGGTCATATGCACTACTAGTTAGACTAGAAAAAGGAATCTCAATTTTCTATTTGACACATGTAGATGACAATTTGAGGAAGAGGAAGTCGAGGAAGGGGACGCCGAGGTAGTGGGTGGAGAAACAACCCACTACCACCGGCCTTTGACCAACAAGCCTTGATGGAGGCTATTGGTGCTGCGACTGCTACTATTGCACAAGCGAGTGCAGTGGCTGCTACCATTGCACATGCTAGTGCAACGGCGGGCTAAGGGGGGTTAAGTAACCTCCAAAGGTTCAAGGCACATCATCCTCTGACCTTTAGAGGAGGAAGGGATCCGAGGATAGCTGATCATTGGTTTCGGCAAGTGAAAAAGATATTGGAGGCTATGGAGATCATCTCCGATGCCACCAAGATAAAGCTAGTCGCGTTTTAGTTAGAGGGTGAATCCCAAATATGGTGAGATTGGGTTAAAGCCTCGAGGGACGTAGAGGAATGACATGGGAAGAGTTCCAAGAGCTCTTCATGAGTAAGTTTTTCCCAACATCTGCTAGTCATGAAAAATCTCGAGAGTTCCTGGAATTGAGACAAGGAAATATGATAATGCTTGAATACATGCCTAAGTTTATTGAATTATCTCGTTTTGCTGATAACTATGTAGCCACGGACATGGCCAAGGTGAGAAAGTTTGAGGATGGACTGAAACTATCCATTCGAGGTAAAATTGTGGGACTTCTCTTGCAAGATATGGACTTGACGGTCAGGACAACTATGGCCATTGAGAGGGAAGTGGATGATGCACAAAACATCTGAGATGTGGGTGTTAAGGATAATAGGAAGGAGAGCCAATATTTTTCTAGCTCAAGGAAGAAGTAGAGGACTCCTACTCACGCCAGCTAGTTGACAAAATATAGCATATTAGAGCTCAGCAAAGGCCGTATCATCCCGCAGTGGGGAGAGACACTCGAGGCTCTACCAATAGGTGGGACATGTTTCCATCACATCACCGACACCATAAAGGATTGTCCTCAAAGGTAGGAATCCTAAAGTTAAGGGATCACACGCCCTAGTCATCGCTGGACGCACACGCACCAAGTTTTTCGCTTGTCGCTAAAATTTCGCTGTTACGAAATTTCGCTTAGCTGGGGCGAAATTACCAAGCCTTTAGCGAAACTTCTATTTTCGCTTATACCGGTGATTTCCGCTTACCTAGCTGTAAATTCCTTCACTCCTAGCGAAATTCACTCGCCTCTCACATGTTTTTGTATTTAATGCTAACCGACTCCAAATTTGGTGTATTACTGTCTCTTTAACTTAGCCAAATTTTGTAGGCTTTTGGTATATTTTCATGTATTGAGGTGGCCTATATAAACCCCTTTTTGTAATAAATATAGAATCTTTGGGGAAGCAACAATTTGGGAGAAGAAATTTTGTAAGCCATTTTTGTAACAAAGTCTCGTATTTTATTTAGTATTTTATTTTCTCTCTTCTCTCCTCTTTCCCTTACTTTCTAGGCTTCCAAACACTCCCTCTTGAGGATGACAACTCAAGAGATGCTTGGCTAAGCCTCCTTTCTTTGAAGAGGAAGGAAGCTAGCTTGGCTGTGGGGCGATGCATGCTGTCCTCTCATCGAAAGTCACAGGTACTCGTATTTATGGTCCTCATCTTCCTCAAATTAGGTTGAATAGCTTTCTCAATGTTATTGATTTGGCCAATACTTCCATGCTTAGGATACAAAGGTATACTTATTGCTAGATGCACTGTGGTTCATTAGATGGTCTCTTTACGAGCCTCCGAAATGATATTTAATGCAAGGGTTTCAAACTCAAAAGGCCATAGCCGCATGCTACTCGTGTTGACTCAAATAGGAGTTAAGCTGTTGCGGTGAGGTTTAACATAGATCCTATTTATGCCGTGGACTATAGGTTGCTTGTCATAACGCGAGGATAAAACCCGAGGACACTTTGTTTGCCCTAATTCTACAAGTTAGTGACCCAAATCTTCAAAGCTAATTTTTTTCACACTTCATTTTCGCTTTTACAATTCTCACCCTTTCAAACTACTTCCACTCGTTTTGAAGCAAATCCAAAAAGTCCAAATAGAAAGCCTTACCTTCTTTGCACTCATGTGTATCATTCTTAGGATGAAAACTCCATCCCCGTGAAATTCCGATCTCTAGATTCACTATACCGCAGCAGTTTCGACTACGGCAGTAGTAGGAACTTAGGTGTATATAAATTTTGTTAATTTTAGCTCAGCCTACTGTGGCACGAATCAATATGTCAAGAGTGTGAGTTAGATATCTCAGGGATTCTGCTCACTATAGACATTCGGGTTATGGACATGTCAGAGTTTGATGTTTTCCTTGGGATGGATTAGCTGACGGCACATCGAGTCGTCATTGAATGTGACGTAGAAGGGTTACTGTCTACACACTAGATGATGTTTGTGTTATATTTCAGGGGTATAAGCACTCCGCATCATGCCCAAGGCGTGTATGACTTAGGTGGCATGGGATACAGTGTGGTTGGTCGGGCAACCTACTCCCCCGAAGACAGGCGAGATGTAAGTTGTGTCTATCTTGGGTAGTTTAAGTATAAGGATGCTTTTTTGAAGGAATTACCGGGATTACCTCCGCATAGGGATGTAGACTTATGTATTGAATTACACCTTGATACATCACCTATTTCTATGACGCTGCATAGAATGGCACCTGTTGAGTTGCAGGAACTCAAGGTCTAATTACAAGAATTGTTGGACATGGGCTCTTATTAATCGAGCACTCAAGCCCTGTCGTTCCAATGAAAGACAAGACCCTTCGGCTGTGGATTGACTACCTACAGTTAAACAAGGTTATGATCAAGAATCGGTATCCTTTACCGAGGATTGATGATAAGTTTGATCAACTGAGAGGGGCGCAGGTCTACTCCAAGATAGATCTCTGCACCGGTTATCGTCAATTGAGCGTTAGGGAAGCAAATATCCTTAAGACAACGTTTAGAATGCGATACGAGCATTTCGAGTCCACAAGCACAAGATTCTCGTTGATGAATACCCAAAGAGCATTCATGGACTCATGCATGGTCTTAGCCATATCTAGATCGGCTTTGTCAGGGTCTTCGTGGACGATATACATTTTGACTTAATTCCAAGCCAAAGGAGGAGCATATGATCTATTTGAGGATTGCTTCCATGCTTTGAGAAACCATCTGTATGCCAAATCCCGAAATGTGAATTTTCGCTTACTAAGGTAAGATTATCGAAAGTCATGTGGTATCTGGCCGGTGTCTCATGACCCTGAGAAGGGTCGAGGCAAAGTTGATGAGTTAGGAAAGACCCAAGTTAGTCTTCGAGATACGCAGTTTCTTGGGATTGGTAGGGTATTATAGAAGGTTCATTGAGAACTTCTCCCAATTAGCTGGATCTATGACGAAATTGACTTGGAATGAGGTTAAATTTGAGTAGAATGACTTGTGTGAGAGGGCATTCCAAGAATTGAAAAAGAGGCTTACCTTAGCTCCTATTTTGATAGTCATAGAGAGGGGACAGAGGTACACAACGATTGCGGATCCTCAAGGATGGACTGGGATTGCTTAATGCACCGAGTGGTTAGTGCTTACTGCCTTTGTGAGTCCGGGAGGACGTGTTACCCACACATGATATGGAATTGGCGGCCATTGTCTTTACCTTGAAGATTTGGCACTACTACCTGTATGGAGAGTAGTTCGAGGTGTTTTCGGACCACAAAAGTCTGAAATACATCTTTACCCAGTGGGACCTCAATATGAAGCAACGTATGTGGATGGAGTATTTGGAGGATTATGAGTTCACTGGCCACCATCCCAAGAAGGGCAACGCGCGCCGATGCCACTAAATTTCCAAAGGGGTCATAAAGGACGATCATGATAGGTCTCCCTGGAGCAGATGTCGAGGTTGGATCTGCAGTGTGATCGCACTACAAAGATCAAACCCAAGGTATTTTGGGGAGTTTTGTGGATACACCTTCCCTACTAAGCAGAGTAATTGAGTCTCAGGGATAGGACATAGAGATAGCATCCTTCAAGGACCTAAAATAGCAGTACCTAAGATAAAGGTCGGGCCATCGACACTGATGGTAGTCTGCATAGTAGGATTAGACCCCGATTGGCGTATTTGAGAGAGGAGATCCTCATGAAATTCCATCAAGCCGCTTTGATGTACATCCGTAGCACAAAGATGCCCATGACCTCGCCTGCTAATATTACTGTAGTGGAAACGGGGCTAACAAGTCGAGTTTGTTCATCGGTGTCTCACGTGTTAGCAAGTAAAAGCCAAACACCAGAGGCCAGCAGGGTTACTCAAACAATTAGAGGTACCAGAGTGGAAGTGGGAGCACGTCACGATGGATTTTGTGACTCACTTTCACACTTTAGACATCGCTGTGGTACGACGCAAAGCAGGATCGTGGATCACCACAAAGTCGCATACTTTCTAAATTGCACGATGACCTTCACTCTGGAGAAATTTTGTAGATTATACATACAAGAGATTATCCGATTGTATGGAGTGCCAGTCTCTATAGCATCAGACCGAGATCTTGGGTTTTCGGCTCATTTTTAGGAGAGTTTCCAGAGAGCCATGAGGACACAAATGATGATGAGTATCACTTTTCATCCCTAGACGGACGGTCAGTCAGAGAGGACCATTTAGACGTTAGAGGACATGCTTTGGGCATGAGTCCTGGTTTTCTGTAGTTGGAAGAGCATTTACCCCAGGGAATTTGTCATACCAAGCAGCTTGGTTAGGCGAGTATATAGATGGTACCCTATGAGGCACTATATGGAAGGCCATGTCGATCTTCGGTCTGTTGGACGGAGGTGGGAGAGAGATCCGCTATAGGTCCGATTTGCAAAGGACACCCTGAAAAGGTGGACTCGATATGGCTGCCTTCTCACTACCAAAGCCTAGAGAAGAGCTAAGGCCGATGACGCACCCCTAGAATTTGAAATCACGATCATGCTTTCTCAAGCGTAGATGCCTAAAAGATGAGGAATCACGATTTGACAAGCGGGGAAAACTATTGCCGAGGTATATTAAACCCCTTGAGGTACTCGAGAGGGTAGGTATCACTACGTACCGATTAGCATTATCGCCAGATTTATTGGGTGTTCTTGTAGTATTCCATGTTTCCATGCTCCGGAAGTACACTCCCGATCTGTCTCATGTAGTGGATTGGGGTGAACTCATTGTTGATGCAGGTAGGACCTTTGAGGAGGGACCTATGCGTATTATGGATAGCCGAGATCAAGTTTTGTGACACAAGATTGTGAGGCTAGTAAAGGTGTTGTGGCAGCACCGAGGAGTGGAGGAGGCAACATGGGAACGCAAGGACATGATGCGTGCCACTTATCCTTCCTTATTTGAGGATGAAGGTATGTTGTTTAGTCATTTGAAAAAAAAAAAAGACTATTGCATATGCATGTGATTGTACGTATATGTGTGTGTGCATTTCGGGACGAAATTCTAAGGGTGGAAGAATGTAAAACACGGGTAAATTTGAACTTTTCCAAAAACAAAATGGTCAAACACAATGACCTTGCCGCTACAATACATGTTGAGAACCTAGAAATTTTCTAGTCTCGGGTGACGAAATGGACCTCACCATTGAATTCGTCTAGTGAAATCTAGTTACCCAGGCAAATTTCATTGAATTCTTAGATAGTCAGAATTTCACGTTTTTTGAGACAACGAGTGTCGAGTGACAAATGGCAAGCCATGTGAGTGACACGTGGAAAGCCGTGTGTGTGGCACATGGCAACCCATGTGTAATGAGGCATGTAAAGGCAAATGCATGTGTGACACATGGCTTGGCATGCAAAGACAAATGCATGTGTCCACATGCATGTCAATAGGAGAAATCTATAAAAGGGGAGGCAAATCAATTCGTAGAGAAGGAGAGCAACAAAAAGGAAAGGAAGGAAAAAAAGAGAGAAGAAAAAATAAGAGAGAAAGAGAAGAAAGAGAAAGAGAAAGAAAGGGAAAAGGAAATCGGCGTTCCGACGGTCAGAACACGTCGGACTAAGAAGTAAAGGGATTCTTCCTAATTTGGTTTATTTTCCACCATAAGGGTTGTAGGGTTGTGTCTTTGCCCTAAGGGGCTGTTTGGCCGAATTTTGAAATATGGGAATGCTACCCTATTTTGATCCTACACACTGGCTGGATTTTAGGATCACTTTTCAAGAAAGGGAAATGAAAGACTTCTGACGTCCTTTTATATGTTATAGCCAAATCAGTGAACTCGATGTAAAGCACACTACCTAAATCGAACCCTGCAAATTCTGTTACAGTCCATTTCCCGAGACTACCACAGTTGGGCTATTTATTTGTTGTGCTTGGATTTTTAGACTGATTTCGGTGTAGATTTCGTGCTGAATTTATGGATTGTTTTTATGGTCTATTAATGACCAGTTGGTGGCTTGAACTGGGACTGGTTCACGGCTGTTTTGGGATTAATTGTACCCTATTTTGGTGGTCTGTTATGGCCGACTTGTGAGGTTTGAAACTATGGATTGTTTTAAGGTGTTATTGCTTGATTTTGTGATAACGTGCTTAATTAGGCCTTCTATCGATATATATATATATATATATATATATAGTATATATATATATATATATATATATATATATATATGTTTTAATATGTTGGAAATTAGATGAAATGTTTGGAAATTATATGCTTTTGACATAATTATCCATGATACATGATTTATTGTCCATATGACATTCATTACATATGAGACATGGAATTGATATGCAATGGCATAATGAATTGCATATGCATTGAGACATCACATTCATGGGTGAAAGTGCATGGTGCCAACAAACACCATCCTTCGCTGGCTGGATGAAATGGATGAAGATCGCTGAACAAAGTTCGCTGGAGTTCACCATTCACGTGAGCATAAAAACTCGTGGTTTCCGTAGTAGCAAGTGTGGATAGATACCCCCTCAGGTGAAAGCCCCGATATTTTTGGTTTTACATATGTGTCCAACGATGAAAGCCCGTGAAAGTGTACGAAGGCGTGTGAAGCCTGTAGTGAGACCCCGAAAATTGGCCTACCCAAAAAGACACATATTTTGTTAATAAAATGATCTTTAGAAGTGAAACATCCAATAAGTTTTGATTTCTGAAAACTTGATTTTGTTTCAAAGTGATCATTGGATGAAATTCACTGATGATGGATGTTATCACACATCAAGCAAGTATCAGGTGGGATTCGGGGGAGTCCGTGATAACCTACCTTTGGGCGCATCGGGTGAGTCTCATCTCATTTCATGCCATGGCATGTAGTATTCATTAGAATTACATCATTCTATTGGAATGTTGATATATATATATATATATATATATATATATATATATATATATATATATATATATATATATATATATATATATATTTGAATGTGTCTAAGGAACACTTGATGCATTTAAGGGGATTATAGTCTTTGTAGGAGTCTCTATACTGGGCGTGACTCACCCTTTATGGGAAAACATTTTAGGTGCAGGGTCTACAACCTATGACGACTCTACTGGACCGAGAGGTTGAAAAAGCAGTGATGTGGAAGGTATAGTTCTTTTATGATACTTGAAAGAACTCGCTGGGTACATATGCCCGTGTATGCAATGGGGTTTGTAATTAAACTCATAGTAATATACTTTGAAAATAACATAAAAAAGCCATTGAATGTGGCTAAGCATCCCAAATGGAATGAGAGATTGGATAGTGTGGTATCGAGACACATGATATCCACAGGTAATTTTGACCCTCGCTTCACAGCTGGTGTCAGGGCATAGGTATGTGATTACCTAAGACTCGATGAATGGATCCCAATTAATGGGATTAGAAAGCGTGGGTACTAGGATATACGCTATCCACGGATATTTCCACGGGTTGATAGTTGGTCAACGGACTCCTTGATTTTTGGGGTGTAATAATAATTGAAGATATATTATGGTTAGGGTCAAGATTCAATCAAGCATAGGCTAAAGAAAAAAGGTTTAACCAAAGTCTATTTTGAAATATATTAACAGGTTATCTATGGATGGTTGAATTGATAAAAATAAAAAGTAAAATAATAATTATAGAACATAACACTTTAATAAAAGTTTATTGAGGTAAATCTCCAAAACAAAATCCCAAATATGTATATCTCTCTAAAAAGGTCCTAGAAATGATATGAAGAAGAAACCTCTTATTAGGATATGGCACAGGAGCAAGACATGATGTAACATAATAAGATTTTAGTTATATATTTAGATTATGATTTATTTTGATCCTTTGCCTCACATATTTAGGAAAATAGAAAAGAAATCTCAATTTTTATGAATTTTGCATTTAAATTCTGGACAAAAAAAATATTTTTAAATATATGAAGTTTAATTTTAATTGCAGTTGTAGCCTCGGACAAGACGAACTATAATCCAAACCTCGACATCGTTTGAGGTGGCATCCAACATGGCATTTTAAGTTTTGTTTGCAAAAAAAAAAAAAAAAAAAAACAAGGAAAATTATAAAGAAAAACTTGAACTTTCACAACTTTCACTTTTAAATATTAATGTGAATATTTTATTTATTTACTATCTTAAAAATAATTATATAAATATATGGGCCAATTAAAATAAAATGTGGAGGTTTTTTGTCTAATCACATTCAAAACTAGGAAAGAATTTATTTTTACAAGGGAAAGCCTATTATTTGCCAGACATGGTAAATGCAACTCAGCATCGTTAAGAGAACCAAATACAAGAAAATGCGTTAACTATGCTAATGTGGCGCTTCAAGTGTGATTTAGCTGACGGTCCCTCAGAGCAACATGTGCATATCTTAACCGAAACTTTTGGATCAAAATGCTTCTAATAGGATTCCCGATTCTCCCCCCTCAATTTTGAGCAGAACCCTAGCCCTAATCTAATACCCAAATTGACAAATCAAAATTTTTCCCCAATTCTTCTTCCTCATGAAACCCAAAGGATGGGCTTGCCAAATTAAATCGTCAAAAGGGCAACAACCATGTGTCAGCTTTCGAATCTTCCATTTTTGTTTTCTTTGCTTCTTAGGGTCGTTTCATCTTCACCTTCCTCTGCAATGATCAGCCACAGTGTGTTGGCTTTTTTTTTTTTTTTTTTCTGATTTCTACCTTAATTTTCCAACCTAATAACCTTTTATTAATCCTCTAAAAATATTATATAAATTTGTAGTGTCTAAGTCTAAGAGAGAAGAATATGTACTTATGTATCGCCTATAATTTAATAACCAAGATGAATTATTATTTTTACATCCAAAGATGGAGTAGTTAGCCCAAACCATGACTTGTTTCCTCTCCAAATTCTAAAAGGGCTAACCTCCAAAGAAAAAGAAATCGATAAGCATGTATTCATTGTAAATTCTTTTGAACCAATCATCTGTGAGTACAAAGTTATAGCCATTGCCACCATCCCCCAATGCAACCACAAAGCTACCGGGTCACTACTACAATCACCAATTCCTACCATCATCATCTTATAGTCTCCCTCATAAAAGATGTTTCAATTGGCACCACGATTCTAGAGTCTCTCCTCACCCCTTCTTCACTCCCTCCTCCGTCAGTTTCATATAAGAAGAATCGGGGGTAACCATTTGGTTTACTGGGGTATTAAGGCTAGGGTTCAACTCCAATTTGGAGAGGAAGAATCTAGAATTCATTAGGGCATTTGGGTTCAAAGAGTTTTAGGATTAAAAAATGCACATGCAAATGGCTAACATCATCTAAAAACGCACTCGAGGTCAAGTATATCGGCATTGTCGCACACTGCTTGCCCATTTATCGATTCCATTAACGTTATGAACATAAGTGTGTCACGATAGAAACAAGTATGACATCATGGATCCGAAAAAGGTTTATGGCCCAATACATACAACCAAAAGCCAGAGCATTTTATGGCTCACGCCCCCGATTAGCGATCGTAACCTGCTTTCCGGACGCTGGAAAATTCAATGACTGACTTCACCTGACATTTTTTTTTTTTTTTTAAAATCGAACCGGTACCTCGTGGGTATGGCCTACATCTTAGTAACAACATAATCAAAATCTCATATACATATTATCAAAAGAACTACCACCCGGGAGTGGTGTTCACTAAAATTATACACATATAACTGAGTCCATTTACTTATACATATACCAAAATGACTTTACATTCCAATTATATATTCGTGAGCGTTAGGATCTACGTAATAACTCCTACAAGTGTGTCGCTCAATGATATGATGTTTGCTAACATCTTCTGTACCTACATCGATTAAACCCATGCTGTTTTTTACTTTTTAAAGTGAAACATATCTTATAACTTATACTGATGCACATGCATTTACACAATTATAATAAGTGTATAATAATAACAGATATAAGAAATTTCATAAGATTCATAGCACACTTATACAAAGTACTTGCTTATAAACAGTCTATGTTCATCTGACCCCTGTGGTGGAGTTACAGAGCTATTCTTATGCAGACTTGTACTTATAATGCACTTATTTTCACAATGTGTAACAGACTCTATTTTCGCCTGGGACTCCCAGGAGTTAGCGAACTTATTCTTATTCAGAACTTATACTTATAACAAACAGATCTTATACTTGTATTAATAACATGTGTAATTTGTCTTACAGATCTTATACTTGTACATGTAACTTATTATCAGATTCTGATGTATACCCGTGAGGCGTACCTACAAAACATTTTGGTTTATTCTATCGATATCGAAAACTGTAGTACTCACTGACTGCTACTCATCGATAATGCTAGTACTGTGAGGCAATCAAATAACTTAATCAAATACGAGTACCGTAGTACCTCTGAATCCACAAGATACGCATGTAACTTAATCAACATATGTCTGTAATACGGTAACTTAACGATACAGGAGTACCGTAGGTGCACCATGTAACTTAATCGATACAAAAGTACCCGAGGTACTACGTAACTTAAGCAAAATACAGACGTAGGAAATCCATGTGAACTTATTCGTACATGGGAGTGCCCTGCAGTACTACGTAACTTGTTCGCATACGTGAGCAACTTCTGCAGGTACTACGTAACTTATTCGTATACGTGAGCACCAGAGGTACCACGTAACTTAATCAGAGACGTGAGTACCGCGAGGCACGACAGTAACTTATTCAGACATTATGAGATTCTATAAAAATAATGTAATTTAATCAGAGATACGAAAATTTAGGCAATGCATGTAACTTATTCGTATACATGTGAGTATCTTTGAAAATACAGAACTTAATCAGAGATGTATACCCTAGGGTAATACGTAACTTAGTTCAGATACGTGAGTACCCGTAGGTACTACGTAATCCTAATCAGACAAGAGGCAATTTTCGTAGTAATGATGTAACTTATTCAGACATGCATAATCTGTAGGTACTACGTAGAACGCACCAGAGACAGAATTCGTAGGCATGATGTAACTTATTCCATACAGAGTGCACCCGTAGTATTAGCGTAACTTAATCGAGATAGAGCACCTGAAATAATAAGAACTTATTCAGATACAAGAGCAACTGCAGGTACTACAGAATTTATTCAGATACGTGAGTAACGAGTACTACAGAACCTATTTAGATGGCCGTGATACCAGAGGTACTGCATGCAACTTATTTAGATACGTGAGTACCCGTAGTACTGGGCTGCACTTATCTCGATACATTCGTATCTTTACTCTTATTCTTTTTTGTATCTCGTAGTCTTATCATATAACCTGTTACCTAGACGTTAAGCAATAAAAATGTAAGACACATCATAATAAAAACCAAGATACTATATACAAGACGGAGTAATAGCACTAAAGCAGGATTACCTGAATATCGAATGTATGCCATAGCAAATTGCAGATAAGTGAGTGCTATAACACTAATCGAACCGGAGTGCCATAGCGCTTTAACAGACAGAGGCCGGGACTAATCGGGAGCCCAAGTATTAATCAGAGTGCCTGAGCACTAATCAGAGGATCAAGTACTAATCGGGAGGTTTGAGCACCAATTAGAGTACCAAGTACTACTCAGATGTATGTCAGTCATTTAATAACTAGCTTCGCGCTTTTCCAATTATAAGGAGTTCAAGAACTTAATGTCTTAATAGAGGGTATTCTACCACATTATGTGTTCATGAATATTTCCTATCATATTAATGTTCACGTTTCAAATTCATATTCGTGTTTCATAAACACATCTATACATTTTGCATTTTCTATATTTTCCTTGTTTCATGCCTATTCCATATGGCATTTCAGATACTTGTACGATATGATGCCTATCCACACATCATTCATGTATTCTTGTCCCTCGATGCATCTATTTTTCTTAGGAATTGGAATCAATCCAATCGGATCACCCAAAATAAAGTTATGGCATTTTCATGCCAACTAGTCGATTTACCAATTTTATCAAGGGACAGTTTGTAATATTCATTTTCTAGTGCCTTGTCTCCATATTTGACACTGGTTCTTTGTACTCCTTTAAAGATAAGGTGCTAAGGGTTCATCTCCAATTGGAATCACCCAAATCGGAGCACCTGCAACTCAAGCCACGCTCAAAACAATTCGTACTTACTCTATGATCAAAACCGATGCAGAATTGGAGCTGCATACGCCCCAATTTGAGTGAATTTCAAATACTTTAGAGTTAGAATTGACGATACCTATTTCTATATATTTGATTCTCCTTGAAGAGCGACTGCCACTTAAATCACTCAACCTGATAAGAAACAGCAAGCATGGCCAAAATACAAACACCGGTTGCAATCGGGAAAATAGAACAGGTGTACCGCATGTGTCTAACGTGTGGCCAGACACGTTGGCCAAAATGACTAGAACCCAGCAAAATTCTGCATTGTGTTCAAAGTGTATCGGTACAGGTCTCCCGAAAATGCCCAGAATGTGTGTTTTTATTACATTTTTTCCATATTTTGATACTCAAATCAACTCTACACTTCAAACACACATCAAAACCATTTCAAATTCACCTTGGAATCTCTTTTCTATTCAATTCATCTTTCAATTACATATATTTCTTTAACTTCTTTCATGAATTCCTCCAAAATCATTCTAATATGGGTTATGACCCATATACAAACCAACCATGATGATTAGTTAGGGTTTATTCTAAACCCTAACTCAATGACTCTCAATTAACCATGAATCCAATTTAAAAGAGAGGATTCTATAACTATCATGTATCATATGGGTTTTTACCAACCCTACTTCTTCATACTTTGTAGTTAAGATGAAATCCCTAGCAAACTCAAGTCGTGGGACGTTATTAACCAACCAAGCATGGAAATTCATACATAATCTCATAGAATCCATGATCAAGGTTAATTTCCATACCAAAATCCAAAGTTCCATACCTGCTTGCTTCGACTTCCTCTTCCTCTCTTCTCTTTCTTTTCTTCTTTCTTCCTCTCTTCTTTCTCCTTCTTCTCCTTCACGTTTTGTTCTCCTTGAGACCAATTTGGTCTTAAATCATATTTTTCAAGTTAAGGCCATGTTTGGCCTTAAAAAAAAAACCCATTTCTGGGTTAAATCTTTTATTTGCTTTTTGGTCCTCCAACTCTCTTATTTTTGCAACTTAGCTTATGTTATTTCCACTTTGGCCTCAAATCTTGTCAACTATGACTTTTATTCCTCGATAAATTACAATTTTATCCTTAAATCTTATAAATTTCCTGTGTTCTGCTTCGGCATACTTTGATTTAACTCACGAAACATTCAAATTACGCTTACAAAATACCCTAAACATGTCGAAAACTGCTAGGGTATATTTTGGGATGTTACAATTTATGCACCTTATCATAACAAAATTATTTTCTAAATTTTTTTTTCATTCAACTTTAACTTTCAATTGAAAATAAATAAATTAAAATTGTCTCGTTTTTAGTTTTTATCCATTTTGATAGTACCAAAAATAAGGCTCGCAGTCACTTAGTTGTGCCAAGAAAGGGCCGCCCAACGTAAACACTCAGTCACAAGACTAAACCCCAGCGAGAGATGTGCCCATTAAAGCACTCAAGCTTTTTTTACATTGAGCATACAAGCCTTTTAGTGCCAGCCCAGAATGAGGGACCAACCCGCTTGGCCCAAAGACCGATTATAGGAAGTCTCCAAAGGATAAGGAAAATATAATATAATATCCTGCAAATCCAACCAAATCTCACCACTAAGGAAAGAAAGGTAATGACAGTTCATCATCAGATCCTATCCTCCAATAAGGAAAGAAGATTATCGCAAATAAACTGCTCTTTCTATGTTCTTTACCAAACCGATACCGATAATAACAAAAATATCCCGTCCAATGGGAACGAATCCTAATCACCATCCAACTGGTTGAACATCTACTATAAATACCAGGCCACCCCACTGGTGAAAGGTATGCTCATTCATATGCAAACTTACGCAACACATCCACCCCTAAGCAAATCACTCTGGTCTCCCTCGTAAGGAACCGACTTAGTATATCTGAGCTACACATGGCCCGCCGACCCCCTTCTTCTTGTTTTTGTAGAGGAGGACACCTTCAAAACCTGGCAAACCAAGATTTGCGGATGACTTTACGCCTGCATTTCCGCCCAACATCCTCTGTACCAATTTACAAGTAGTCTGATCCAAACTAACGACGCCCACACGCTCCGCACCCCAGCTCCGGCTGAAAAGGCATCATCGGGCTATAATCGTATGTGGGAACGACAGCCTTTATAAATATAATCGATTTCTCAAGCATCGATGGTATCAACTCCTGAACACAAGTGTGAGCAAACGCCTAATCCGGGCCAAGGACGCAGGATCCGCCAGCGACCGTGCACAGCCTCCTCGACATTGGAAGCAATGCAAGCCAACACGAACGAGGTGGAGGCGCTCCGCCTCGTCAACCAACGTCTGATAGGGGAATTGGAACAACTTACCAGGCAGATACAACCTCCACGAGACACGTGACAAACGCAGGAGGGACACAACTTTCCTTCCCACGAAGGGCAACACAATCTCGACATTCCCCGAGGGGCAGAAACAGAGGCAGAATCCAGCCGAGCCAGGGGACATGGACCACAACTACTCAGAGATGAACGGCAAAGACGGAGGACGGTCAGAACGAAGAACAAATCATTCTCGCCAGGGCGTAAGAGCAATCATGGGAGCAGAGGTTCAAGAGCCTTCAACAAGAGCTTAGTCGTGTGAAGGAGGTGATTAAAGGACGCGCCCCGGACACTATGGACACCTTGGCACAACAAACTGAATCACCTTTCACAGCCGAGGTGCTTCACTTCCCTCCCGCCAATAAATTCGATGCTGCCGGAAGCATTCACGGAATCGTGGACCCGCCTATCATCTCAACACTTACAAGAATCAGATGGAGCTGCATGGATATCAAGATCCGGTACGATGCAGGGCCTTCGCTACCACATTAAAGTAAAGGGCCCAAATTTCTTGGCCTCGGTTTGACAGGGCCCCACCCACGCCGACCACCTCATTCGGGAGAGCTATCAATTACGCTTTCAGGCCTCACTTCATAGCCAGGACGTATGTGAAGCTAAGTTATCATCTCGCCGATCACGCAGGCTCGTAGAGAGTCAAGTCCTACGTGCGTGAGATTCAACGCCGAGTCTCTAAAAATTGGACATACCCCGATGAAAATTCGGCGATCACCGCATCTACCGGGCCGAAGCCAGGAGGCAAATGGTGATCCATGTTTTCCATCTCGAAGAACCCCTGCCATGCATGGCCGAGGTGCTTGCAAAGTGGGAAGAGCAACAAATAAGAAGCCCTCATATCCAAGAAGGAGAGCTCTTCCACACATAAAGAAAAAAGCTTTCTGACCGGCGCAACGAGGACGAAGCCCCAAAGATGCCGCTTGGGAAAGGTCCTCAAAGAGCACTGGAGAGCGATCCCCAAAAAGCGGGGAACCTCGTAGATCAGCCCAGCCCATCGCAGCTCAAAAGATCGACGACAAGCATTTCCCGCCGGCTTCACTCGACAAACAGATCGCCAAGTCCTATGTGAAGTACGAAACGAATAGTTCCTGAGGTGGCCAACTCAAATGAAGTCGAATTCCACCACAAGGGATAACTCACACTGAGTTCCATGTGGACTACTTAACACCGCAGACGGACGACCGCAGATACAAATTAAGAGGGAGATGTATTTAATACGAATGGCAACTGCTCATATCCTTGAAATTCAAATGTAATCAGGCTCACCAAGCCCGCTCGCCAGCCCACCACCACCACCTCGACAAACGACAACTCAGCACCAGCAACCTCTTGGAGAAATCCATGTGATCTCTCGTGAGGATTCAGAGGAGGAGAATCCGGGCCGGGCTTAAGGCCCATTCAAGGCAAAGATCGTCGCCAGAATAAGAAATATAAGCGGTGGTCTAAACGTACCGCTACCGACACGCCCATCACGTCGACTTGGACCAAGGATGCCAACACCCCCATGACGCATCCATTGCGGCTAGCTAGCCAGGGCTAACAAACAATCCATCGTCCTCCCTAGTTGATAACGGGAGTTCAGATGACATCATCTTCAGCTCACTGATAAGACGGGCATTAGCGGAAAATCGACCTCGCCAACAGACTGCGGGTTTTCGGAGAAAAAGGTGTTACCTTACCGACATACTAGTGCTCACCTTGGGAGAGCCCCGTGACAGGCGACGACAACAGAAAGATTCCTCATCGTAGACGCCCCCTATGCCTATAATATGTTGCTAGGCAGACCCTCCCTCAACGCGATAAAAGAAATTCCCTCCGCATACCACATGATGATCAAGTTCCTAACAGTTTTATAGGAATGTGGTGCGAGAGATCAACGAGTTGCCGTGGAATGCTACCAAGATCTACGGCGTAGTGCCGATCGATAACGTATAAGCACGGGACGCACGAATTACGCGTGATACGCGCCATCTGACCCGAACCCACGTAAGAACTAACCGATGTCGACGACGACCAACATCTCGCCTCATATCGCCCAAGCCAGCGTAAGACCTCAAAGGCCTCCTCTTACTCAGCCAGATATAACAAAGACGTATTCGCATGGAAGCAGATCGACATGGGAGGAATTGAGCCTGCCGTGATCACTCATAAGTTAAACGCCAGCCCGTCCTTCAAACCGGTCAAGCAAAAGCGGAGGAGCTTCGCGCCAGAAAGATAAAAAGCCATCAACAAGGAAGCTCAAGAACCCCTCCAAGGTGAGCCGACGTGGGCTGGAATATCCTAATGGTTGGCAAACGTAGACTGGCCAAAAAGCAAATGGCAAGTGGCGACTTATCGACCACCGGGACATCAACAAAGCATGCCCAAAGGACGCCTTCTCCGCCAAGGATCGACCCCATCGTGGATGCCACGCCAGCGCGCGAACCTCGGGCTTACGGACGCCTCCCGCCACAAACCGCACCAGATGGACCCGCATCTACCGCCTCAAGAAAAAACACCCCATTCGGGTCAGCGTTAAAGGAACTTATTATTATCGTGGTGATGTCATCTCGACTCAAGAAATGCAGGAGCCACCTATCGTGAGGTTAGTGAACCTGGATGTTCCGTGGCGCATAGGCACAACTATGGAGGTATACATAGATGACATGCTGGTAAAATCCACCATAGCCGAGCTCCACATTGCTCACCTCTCTGAGGCGTTCCAGATCCCCAGAAATTACAACATGAAGCTGAATCCAGCCAAATGTGCCTTCGGAGTATCAGTCGGAAAATTCCTGGGTTTCATAGTCAATCACCGAGGAATCGAGGCAAATCTAGACAAAATAAAGGCTGTGCTCGACATGCCATCACCATCAGGCATAAAGGAGTCCAAATGGTCGATGTATGATTTCGCTTGAGCCGATCTATCCGTGGCGAGCGATTAAGTGCCAAATTTTTCTTCCTAGTCCAAGAAGCGCCTTCCAATGGGATGCGAAATGTGAAGAAGCATTCACAGCATTAAAAACATACCTGAGTTCCCCGCCCATTCTAGTAAGTCCTATCAAGCGGGAGCTCTCACCAGACTTAGTCAGATCGTGACTTCTCAACGAAGCTACCACCATCAGAGACAAAGAATGAGTGCAACACCCCGTCTACTATTGCAGCCAAGCTCTGAGAGGAGCGAAGGAAAGGTACCCAAGGATGGAAAAATTAATTTTGGCGTTGGTAACTGCAGCTCGGAAGCTCCGCCCCTATTTCCAGGCCCATACTATAGAAGTTCCAATAGAATACCCGATGAAGCAAGTATTACACAAACCAGAGACCTCCGGAAGATTGATGAAATGGGCCATAGAGCTAAGCGAGTTCAACATCTGGTACAAACCAAAAACCGCAACAAAGGGCAGATCTTAGCCGATTTCGTCATGGAATTCACCTCAGCGAAACCTGCGGAAAATGCCAGACGGAGACCAACCTCTCCATTTGGAAACTTTCCGTAGACGGAGCATCGAACGCATAAGGAAGCGGAGCAGGTCTTATCCTAACCTCCCGAGAGGGAATAGATATCGAAAGACCGAGATTTGATTCCACGCCTAACAACGAGGCCGTGCACGAGTCATACAGCCTCAATCTCGCCCGCTCATTAGGAAGTTGATCGCCTAGAGGTCCGCAAATGACTCCCACCGGGTAATAAGGCAAATAATAACACCACGGCTGCAAGTGGAAGGATGATCCTATACCTCCAAAAGGTACGAGAGTTATTGAAGAAATTCGTCCTCGTTCATGTCAAACATGTTCCAAGAACAGGGAATTCCCGAGTCGCATGCTCGCAACCACGACAATTTCGCAGAAGACATCGCGAATGAACACCACTCAATACCCGCAAAGCCTTCGCGATCTCTCAGGCAGTCACCAAAACTGATCCGGTTAAGTCGATGGAGCCCATCCGGGATTACACATGACGAAGCCTACCCGACGACCAAGGCGCAGCCTAAATCAGACGTAGGTCACCGCATTCTACTAATCATAAAGGAAGCTTATACAAGCGAGGCTTCTTCACACCCATGCTTAAATGCATTGCGGAAAAAGATACTGAATACGTGCTAAGGGAGGTACATGAAGGTATATGTGGAAACCACATTGGAGCTCGGGCATTAGAGGGAAAGGTCTAAGGCGGGTGGATATCGCTCACATACTCAAAGACGCCGACATCTAGTCGAGGTAAGATTTGCCAAGAGCATGTCAAGATCTCACGCTCCCATCCGTTCTCGACATCGCCATAGCCCTCGCCTTTCTAACAATGGGCTCGACATACCAGGACCTCTGCCCATTGGTAGCCGTTGCACCATAATCAAGCCGCAGCGAGATTACTTCACCGCTGTACCTCGGGGCCGGTTCTCAAAGCCACAATCACAGAACATAAGATACGCAATTTTGTGTGGCAAGCCATTATATGCAGGTTTGGTATCCCAAGAGCCCTGGTATCGTATTAACCTAAAACACCACAACGCCAAATTCGTGAGATTCGTGCCGAGTTCTAAATTAAGAATTATTATCGTTTTCAAAGACATGTAATCCAATGGTCGTCAAGTCACTATCGGGAATCCTTAAAGACGCTGAAGACCAAATTGGAAGACCTTAAAGGAAAAATGCGTAGCCTACCTCCTCAGGTACTATAGGCCTACGGGACACATAGAAGTCACGAACCCTGAAACCCCATAATCCTTGAAGCTCGCAATCGGGCAAAGAGCCCTCGGGCTGAAAGCCAATAAAAGTCCCCTAGGATCGAGTTAGCATCAGTGGAACACAATGAAGAGGCTCTCCGACTAAATTTAGATCTCCTAGATGAAAAGCGCGAGCAAGTCCTAAGGCATACAGAGGAGTACCAAAGGAAGACGGCGAGGTAATACAATCAAAAAGTCAAACCTAGAAGCTACATGCCGGGTGATTTAGTCTGCAAGAAGTTCAGAAGGAAGAATCCACACATGGAAAATCGGGCCTAACTGAAGGCCCCTACATCATATCTCGAGTCGTCAGACCAGGCAGTTATGAGCTCCAAACAGAGGAGGGAAAAATTTTACAACATACATGGAATGCGGAACATCTTAAGCGTTTTTAACAGTGAACGTCGGTTTGTATTATTGAATTAAGCCATTTCAATTTTTAGATGACGAGTTGAGCGCTCACTGGTTATTTTGTTAGACGTCACAAGTGACTCAGACATATAATGCTCAAGAATATATACAATGACGAAGTTCATAGCCATAAAAGAAAAAGTCTTTCTTTATTCCAATATGATTATCCACCATAATTAAGTGGTAAATACCTACATCTGAAATACCCAAGACAAAGCAGCCTCTAAAAAAAAAAAACTCGTGAAGGAAAAAGCAGAAGAGATGGAATGATTTTGTGCGGAAGGAAAGGGAAAAGGGAGAAAAGAAAAGAGGAGAAGAAGAAAAAGGAAATGGGAAAGGAAAGAAGAAAAAGAGAAGGAGATGTTGAAGAAAAGATGAAGAAGAAGAGAAGAAGAAAAAAAGGGATGGAATGAGTTTGTACGGAAGGAAAGGGAAAAGGAAGGAGCTGTGAAAAATAAAGGAAAAAGAAGGAGAAGGAGAAGAAAGGAGAGAAAGAGAGAGAAGAACAGAAAATGAAGAGAACGGCGCAAAGGGTGCGCCGCCCTCTCCGGACGCATTCCCAGTACGAAGCCAGGGCAAATGATGGACTTGCAGCGGGAGACTAGGGAAAAACACAACCCCACGCGTAAGTCCAATGTAACTAAGCGAACCTTCGGGATCCTCTAACAGACTACTCAAATCTTCCACGCTTCATCTCCCACAAATCTCATTCGCGCACCAAAAAGCCTGAATATCCAAAGCACAAGCTCCTTGGGGATAAAGCTGCCATTTATAAGAAAGCTACACCTTCGAACTATACAACGCTTCAAATTTCTCCATAAATCAGCATTAAAGCCAGACCTTCCCAAAGAAATCAAGCCCGGAAGCTGAGCTCAACAACCACTCGACGAAGTCTGCCTACTCCGGGATGTGTCACGCCAATTCGAGAGTCGCATCACCAGTTACATCGCCACTCTATTAGAACGCCCACCAAGGCCACGCGGCCCTGAGCTCCGCCAGCCACCTCACGAGTTCGCCTACCTGACAGTCACTTACCCGAGGAGTCAAACCAAATTAGGGCTATCTGCCACGGCCATCGCCACTGCTGAACGCCACCAAGGCCACGGGCCGCCGGAGCCAGCAGCCACCACGAGTCTGCCTACCGACAGGTCACGCCACCCGAGGAGTCGACCACCGTGCCATACCGCCACTTCTGGCCATATTCACTGGTCGGAATCGCCACCAAGGCCAACGCCGAGCTCCAAGAAATTCACCTGACGAGTCTTCGCTTCACTCCGACAAGTCACGCCACTGAGGAGTCACCACTGCGCCATCGCTTACCGCATTACATCGCCACTGGGCCGAACGCCACCAAGGCCACAACGCCGAGCTCCAAGAACCACCTCGACGAGTTCGCCTACTCGCACAGTCACGCCACCGAGAGTCGATCGCCAGTTACATCGCTAATTCTACCACGTCTGAGTCTGTAAAGAAATTTCACTTTGACGTAGTCTGTCTATCAGACAGGTCACGCACCGAGGAATCAGCTCAGCTCAGTAAATCACCGGACGAGCCCCACAAATTCACATTGATTAGCTCCTGACCATTCCACACGTGCCATGCAGCCTGTGAACTGCCTCAGCCTTAGGCAAATCAGCCGACGGAGCCCTACAGCTCACATTGACGACCTCAACCATTCTACATAGGCCATGCAGCTTAGGAATCAGTTCAACTCAGGAAAATCAAACGATGGAGCCCAGCAGCTCACATGGACGAACTCACCATTCTATTCAGGCCATGCAGCCCACACGTCAAACCAAATTTGAGCTGGCCCACACAGCTCTGCTCAGCTTAGTCAAAGCCAACTCATACAAGCAATCGAGGTCACAATCATAAGAAAGCAAAATGCACCGTAGCGCAGACACAAACACAAAAAAAAAAATAATGTTTATTAAAGTGGAGGCTACATATGTGATTAGTACCCAAAAAGTGCTATTTTGAGCCCTATCCAAGATAGGTTTTGAGTGCTTTTATGCACTAATCGCCACTCACCTGCCTAATTCGACGTGCAGGTCCACTTATACCATTGATGCCATTTCAGTTTGTTTTCTGATTTTATATGTTTTGAATACCCCTACCATTTTACTCAAGTCCGAGATGTTAAGATATATACCAAATGCCGAGGAATCACTTGTTTTCAACCATAAAAAATGAAGGTGTGGAAGTGGAATATGAAGGAAAGTAGGATGTAGTGGTAAAGGAGATGCTGAGCAATGGAAGGAAACAGAGCAATCCCGTGAATTTCATGCAGTGATTGCGAAAATTTCATTGATTGTGAAAATTTCAACTAAGCTGAATAGAAGCTATAGCGCGAAATTTCTTAGCTAGAGAAATTTATCAGGTCAGCGAAATTAACCAAATTTCGCTATTCACATACTCAAGTAGTTAATAATTGCAACTAGCGAAATTCACCCATAGTTGTGTTCTTCAATTTCGTTATCTTCGTAGAATTTCGCTAGGCTAGCGAATTTTCGCTAGGCTAGCAAAATTCCTCCCGCATAAATAAATTGCGCTCGTATTTTTGTATTTTATCCTAAACGACCACGTTTGTATTACCATTTAAATTTTTATTTAATTTCCCCTTCATATTTGTGCATTTCGTAGTTTCACACTTGGGCCTGTACTATATAAACCCCCACAAACTTGTGGTAGCCTAAGCAACTTTTGAGCAACTTTTCATTTTATAAAGTTACCTCTCAGCCTTCATTCCAGTGGTTTCATTTCGCTTCCTCTTCTCTCTCTCCTCTTCTTTCATTTTCTAGGCTGCCAAACACACACCCCGAGATGACAACTCACATGCTCGCTTTCCTCATACTTTGAAGAGAGGGCATAGCTTTGGTTTTCGGGGGGTTGTTGCAAAGTTGTCCATGTTTTTAAATGGACATGTGTAATTCGGCATTTATGGTTCCATACCTTCCAAACTGGGGTTTAATGCCACTATCGTTGTTCCTTCGTCAATACTTACATGCGTGTCTTGCATGCTTAATGCTGGGGAGGTAATCGATATCCTTGGGGATGCCATTTACGAGCCAACGAAATGAGGTTAAATGCCAGGGTTTTAAAACCGAATGGGACCTCAATGCTTAGTACTGGCTCGACCAAATAGGAGTGGTTCTGTGGTTAGGTTTTATAGATAAACAAAGATCCCGCTTGCTTGACTATAGTCACTTTACTCTAATGCGAGGAAATAACCCGGAGTGGACACCTTAACACTCTATGTTATCGTAGCTAGTGACCCAAGCCTTCAAAGTTACCATTTCACACTTCCATTTAAATATTCTGATCGGTCGATGAACATCTATTTATTGTTTTTAACAATCAGAAAATCAAACAAAAACCTCCTTATTTTCCAAACGCGTGCAAGTCATTCATAGGATGAAAACCCATCCCCGTGTTCGAACCTAGACCGCTATCTTGCTGCGGTAGCTTGACTACGGCGGTAGGAGAAATGGGATACAAATATTGTTGATTAGAATCACCTGCCAGGTGGCACGAATCAAATGGCGCGGATTCTTAGAGTGGATGGTGCCAAACTACGTATGATGAGTTGAAGTGTACTTGTAATCCTCATTACAAGTGTAGGTGACCTTTTAGACCCTTTTTGAATTACAGTTACTGTAACTGCAGGTTTTCACTGCTTTGCAGTTACTGCACTGTTTTTGTTTCTTACAGTCAGTTTTTGTTTTAACTAACACTGACCTTTTTGGCAAGTTTGCTTGTGTTCTTTGTTGTGTCTAATTTTGTGTAACAGGTGTGTATGCACCAGTGGGATAGAGACAATTCAGGTAGACTGCAAAAATGTTACAGTTGAACAAAGGCTGTGGTCCGATTGTACACCGGTGAAAATATGGATCCTACTGAAGAGCAGCAAAGTCGGCGGGTACCCCGATCGAATCCGGTTCGGGTCAATGAGGGACCATATATACACCCTCCTAGGGTTAGTGCTCCTTCTGCATCATACCTCACCTGCTGAAGATGTGGCGGTGAGACCTACTAGTGCCCACAGCTGCTTCATGGTATGGAGAATGAAAATCCATATTCGCATATAAGGGATTTTGAGGAGGTGTGCACTACGTTTAAGGAGGGTATAACCGACATGGATTTGCTAAAGCTGAAAGCATTTCCACTGACACTGAAGGATAAGGCAAAAATTTGGCTCAATTCACTAAGGTCGAGAAACGTTTAAAAGTGGGCCGATCTTGGCGAATTTTTGAAGAAGTGCTTCAGTCTGACCGATAACAGTTTGAAGAGGCAGATCTACACTTTCTCAGCCTATGACAACGAGAAATTCTACCAATGCTGGGAGAGATTCATGGAGACCATCAGTGCTTGTCCACATCATGGTTTCGACACCTGGATGTTAGTGAATCATTTCTATAATGGTATGTCCCTACCGTGAAGTAGGCTGCTAGAAAAACCATCTACGTGGAGGTGATTTTTACGACAAGAAAAATCGGATAGAGGCCATGGATTTCTTGAGTTATCGCTGACTGGAAGCTGGAGTGGGTTGAGCGTGAGGGTGTGGAGAAAATGAGGCCTCGACACACCAAGGAGGAATTTTACACTTCGAGAGGACATGGAAATGGCTCACGCCTCAACCTAGCTAGGAAAGTGGAGGAGTTAGAAGGAAGAAGCTCCATGAAGTGCGGGCGGTGTGAGAAAACACTTGCACGGAGCCAGCCCATTCATCAGTTGTCAACCAACGTTAATCCGAGGAGGAACATCATCCATGTGCCCCTTAGGTGAAGGATTTGATGTCGAATATTGCAAATGTTGTGGAGTCGATACAAGCCATAACCCAATGCCCCATATGGTAGTACCTACAATTCCAAGCGGAGGGGAATCATGACCTCTCCTGGAAACCAATCCTCGCCTGGCACTTGAGGTGCCACGAAGCAGTTCCTCATCTCAACCACAGCCACCATCATCCACTTCTCCAGTTGAACAAGCCATCTTGAATTTGAGCAAGGTGGTAGGTAATTTCGTGGAAGAGCAAAAAGGGATCAATGCACAATTGGCACAAAGGATTGATATTGTCAAAAGTACACTGAACAAGAGAATATATGGGCTTGAGAGCAATCTTAATCAGAAAATAGACAACTGCCGGTGACCGATCACGAAGATCAACAATATTGCGGAGATACGGGAGAGAGGAAGGTTCCCTTCCCAAACCTTCCATCAGAAAGTCCATGAAAGTCAGGTTCATCCAGCAATTCAGGAATGGATGAGGTGAGAGATCCATAATCACTGCGAGGGAATTGGAAGAGAAATAGAGCGACCAGTGCTTGAGGCTCTTGAAGAAGCTTATCTGAGCAGTGGGGAGGAGGGTGATCATCAGTGAGGACTCAATGAAGCACTGTATACCACCTCCATTTCCCCAGGCACTAAGAAGCAAGAAGAAGGCATCCCAGTAGGCAGGCATCCTAGAAGTCCTAAGGTAGGTGAAGGTGAACATACCCCTTTTGGACATCATCAAACAAGTCCCTGCCTATGCAAAGTTTTTGAAAGATCTTTTATGCAAATCAAAAAGGGTTGGGCATTAAAAGGCATTTCTAGCACTGAAGCAAGTCAGTGCCATAATCCATGAACCCGGTTAAGAAATCTGAGGATCCGGGATCTCCCACAATTTCAGTCAACATTAGTGGGACTTGTATAGACAAAGCATTGCTCGATTTGGGGGCTAGTGTGAACCTACTGCCATACTCAGTGTATAAGCAGTTAGGTTTGGGAGAGCTTAAACCTACCAACATCACTCTATCATTTGGCCGATCGATCGGTAAAGATTCCTAAGGGAATAGTTGAGGATGTGTTGGTCAAGGTAGACAAATTCTACTACCCAGTAGACTTTGTAGTGCTTGATGCAGGAGCGATAGCAAATGGGCCTAATCATGTGCCCGGTATCACGGGAAGACCATTTAAAAGCCCACTTTGCTAATGCAATTATCAATTGCGAAAATGGAGTCATACAACTTACTTTTTGGCAACATGACATTGGAGCTGAACATATTTCACTTGAATAACAAGCATGGTGGGAAGCGAAAATCAGTGGCCCGATGATGTTTGTTCGGTTGGTGAGAATGCGAGCATTTGAATGTCAGGAATTGAAAGAATAGCTAACCAAGGTGAAGTAGGCGGTTGGTGTTGCCATCGATGACATACTTCTGAGAGGATTTGGTCGGTAATTCAATCGGTGAACAAATCAACAATGGAAATCAAACATCAAGAGGCTGGCTGCCTGAAAGTAGGGGTTGAGGAGATCCTTCTCCTTGACCCTCCATGAATGAATCAGTGAATCTGAGCTGGTTTGGTGTTCACTAAAACCAAATTGCAGCTCCAATTTTTGCTTTTTGTTTTAATTTGGTTAATTTTAATAGTTACTATTTTTAGTAACTTTCTATTTTTAGTAACCTACCCTTTTTTAGTAGCCTAGGTTTAATATTATTTTTTTTAATTTTTATTTTAATTTTTTTAGGTTTTTGTTAAAATCAAAAATTATTTTTGTTTTCTTTTGTTTTGTTCTTATTTGGTCCTAATTAAATAATTTTTTATTGCGGGAGGGAACCAGTTTTTGAGTGAGATTTCGCTATAATAGCGAAATCAACCCTGGTGACCCTTCGGCTCCCCTTCAAAACTCTATTTAAACAAAGGGGGAGGGCCAAACGACTTCATTTCTATTCCTCCCGGCATTGCGAATACACAGCCCTTTGTTCGCGCCACGGCTGTGCTCCCACCAATCTGCGCCGCCACCATCTGCCGCCACCACCATCCATAGCCGCGCCCTGCTTGGGAGCCCGGGTTGCACCGTCCTTGCCGCTCTTTGCCGCCTTTGCACAGCCGAGCTCCTTGCACGGCCCGACCTTGTCGCTCGTGAGCCACGGCACACCAGCCTCCACATTGCCCGTCGCAGTGACCTGTTTCAGTCTTTGCCGCGCGGTAGTCGATGCCACTGGTCTAGTGCAGTCCTCCGCAGCGTGTCTCATTGGTTATTTGTGGTGCGCCATCGGCTTCGAGAGCCTGGTTGTCGGTGTCGGGGTCCCCCCTTTGCGCTAGTGCCTTGGTTCGGCCGTGAGCCACGGTCGGTTGAGCGTGCGCTACCCTGCCCATCCTCTGAGTCCTTTCAGATTACAGTCATGGTTCGTACCAGAGGTGGGTCCCACCCTAAACCTCTCGGGTGGTCGGCACTCCCCGGCGAGAAGGAAGCGAGCTTTCAGAGTTCGATTCGGTCCTAGAGAGCGATCCGAGCGGTCCACGAGGAGCCTCGAGGATTCGAGGAAAGAATACCGGACACGGTTCGGGCCCCCTTCACGGTTACCCGCAGAGGAGATCGGGAGGGCCCGACCCTCCAAAAACGAGCCCGTGCCGGGGCCGGGGAGTCATCTTCATCTAAGCACGACTGTCACCGTCGGCCGGCACCGGAAGGAGAGCTCGTCGCCCGATTATCCCGGCCTCGGATCGGGGAGGCCCTTGTGCGTCGGGCATCCTATCCGGGGAATGTCGGTTCTGGCGGATTTCATGAAATTAGGCCAGTACGATGTTCGGCTGATGGCTGACCCGAGCCCCAGGAGTTCTATGAGCGTCGAGCATTACTCGTACTTCAGTTCATGGCCTTGAAACGATTCTATTACCTGGGTGGTTCTCTGGGTTACACCATTCTATGACCTCCCGAGGGCATGGAGAATCGGCCCCAGACTCGGTTACGTATCGATGATCGTCAGGAGTTCTCGGGCGATATATCGGCCGTGGGCTGCCGCCCGAGGCGGTAGTCCCGGAAGGTTGTCGGGGATTGGCCTCACCCAGGCACGAAGATGGTCCGCGGTCTCGCTCGAGACCTGCTTGTTGGACCCTTACTATTCGGAGCGACTCAGCCCTTATGCTTCTTATTGATCGCTACGCTCAGGACCGGCCTCTTCCGGCTGACACTCGTCAGTAGGGGCCATCCTTGAGACTACAGTGTCGGATCTCGGAGAGGGGTGCGGTTCAGTCCTCGAGTTAATTTGATGACAACATTACTACATTTCGAAGATAAGGTCCACCGGAAGGGTTTGGCTCGAGCAGAGAGTCTACCCTTATTGATGCCACGGCCCTGGCCGGAGCCATGTCACCGGAGCGCGGGCTCCCGGAGGAGCCCCGGATTGAGCGGAGGATCAGATGTCCTCAGGTCTTGTCTTTGGAGAGAGCTATGGTGATGCCTATCTCTTTTCTCCTCCAGCAGCGGGACCAGGAGGAGGTACCGGACGAGGAGGCAGAGGACTCACAAAGGAGAGATGTTCATTCTCTCGAGGTGGAGTTGGAGAGGAGTCCAGTGCCAGATATATCTCCTCCCTCTCCTCCTCCCACTGCCGGCCACGGCGCTGCGACACTCCGACCCATCATATACGACCTGACACTCTCGGTACGTTCATGTCGATACCGAGGGAGCTAGCGGGGTGTTATGGATCTTGTGCGATTGGCTTCCACACAGGGGCATCGATGGATCGAGAGATTATTTCGAGCCGAGAGACCACTTTGGGGGCGATATCATACCATGCTCAGGCGGATCATGGGGTCACCTCGGTCTCCCAGCGTGTTCACGACCATAGAGATGAAGACCAGCGGCGGCGGCAACATCATAGACTTATCTTGGCCTGGCGGCGGCGGCTCAGGATCCACCACCACCGAGATTGAGGTGGTCACACTCCTGTCTCTAACTTTCCTATCCACTGACCACGTAATACATGCTCTTCTTGGGAGGAAAAGTTAGAGGTCGGAGTGTCTTCTGTTATGTTTTTGTATAGTTTTCAACATTATCAACTGCCTACTGATTTTGTTTAAGATTCATGTATTAGCCAATAGTAGGCATTGATATTTTTGTATGCTTAGCTATATTTCTTGTATTAACCATTTTGGTTATATCAAAAGCTTTACAGCACTAATTACAGTTTACTATACTTGTGCAAAGTACTTTTGTGTCTTTATTTTGCATATCTACTTTTGCTTTCAATTGGACAATTGAATTGCTTTTAATTGGACAATTGAATTGCCTTTAATTGGAAAATTGAAACCCTGTATGTTACCTTAATGTTAGAACAATTCCATGTTTGATTCAGTTTTTGGTCAATTGAAGTTTCAACATATTCAACCTTGAACATTCCCCCTTGAGCATTGCACCACACAAGCATTAGTCAAATAAAAGAAATAAATTGTTAATAACTAATCCTATTTAGTGCTCCAACACGGCTTAAGGCCATGCCAATTAGCTAAGGTTGGGGGAGGGAATAGTTTTGCACTTTATTGGCTCAATACGGTTGTGTTAGGAACAATTAGATTTTGGTGGAAATTGAGGGTTGACATTCTTGGAACTGATGTTTGTCTAAAACTTGTTCTTATATGGTTTGGTTCTCTCATGGGTTTTCGAGCAGGGGTGTGAGGTGATTACCTGCATTTAAAGGTAATGTTTATTTGTACATACACTTTTTGAACCATATATACTTTTTGGTAAACTCACGGCATGCATCCCATTATTATGTTAGCATTGCTAAGGGACTAGCAACGTTTCGGTTGGGGTGTATTAGTACTAAAAGTGCTGGCCTGAGCCCTATCGAGATAGGTTTGAGCGCACTGCGTGCTAATCATGTATCAATTAAGCGATTATGATGTGGAGTCCACTTAGTACCACTGATGCCATTTCGAGTTTGTTTTTGGTGATTTTGCAGGTTTTTGAATACCTCGGCCATTTAGTTCAAGTCTGATGTTAAGATATATACCAAATGCTGAGGAATCACGGTGTTTTCAACCATAAAAAATGAAGGAGTATGAAGTGGAATATGAAGGAAAGTGGGATGCAGTGGCAAAAAGGAGGATGCGAGTGGCTTGATATGCAGTGAAATAGGAGCAATCGGGGAATTTCGCTATGATTGCGAGGCCCCCCATTTGGGATGCTGCAATCCTAGCGAAATTGGGAGGCCCGCTAGGCTAGCGAGAAATTTCGCTAACTAGCCGAAGTGCGTGCTAGCGAAATTAACTTGATTTCATATCTCACATAATTTTGGCTAGGCTATGAGAGCTGGATTAACTAGCGAGGGATTCAGCGGTGATAGCAAGAATTTCTCAGTTCGCTATCTCTATGGGAATTCGCTAAGGCTAGCGAGGAATTTCGTAGGCTTCATGAAATTTTTCTCTATGCTAGCCAGAAATTCTCCTGTATTCTTTTTGTGATTTTGCATTTTTGGTCCTAAACGACCACGTTTTGTGTATTACCATTTTAGCCCTTATGTAATTTCATATTTTAGGTATTTTGGTAGTTTCACACTTTGGGTTGTACTATATAAACCCCCACAAACTTATAGCCCTAAGCAACTTTTGAAAAGCGACTTTTTTCATTTTATAAAGGGTACCGACTTTCATTTTAGGGTTTCATTTTGCTCTCTTTCTCTCTCCTCTTTCTTTCTGTTTTCACAGGGCGCAAACACACCCCCTTGAGGATGACAACTCAAGGGATGCTTAGCTCACCGCCTCATAACTGGGTGGCTAGCTTGGTTTTGGGGTTGTTGCGGGTTGTCCTCATGCTTTAAAATGATACAGACACTGCATTTATCCATACCTTCCAAACTAGGGTTTAATGCCATTTAATGTTGTTCCTTTGGTATTCTTTTATAACTAGGGTTCGGTGCATACTTAATGCTAGATGCACGATATCCTTTAGATGCCATTTACGAGCCCTTACAAAATGAGGTTAAATGCTAGGGTTTTAAAGCCGAATGGGACTTTCAGATACTTAGTACTTGGTTTTGACTCAAATAAGGAGTGGTTCTAGAGGTTCATTTATAGATAAACCAGATCAGTTTGGCTGACTATAGGTCATTTTGCCTAATGCAGGAAATAACCGGACACCTTAACACCCCATGTTATCGAGCTAGTGACCCAAACCTTCAAAGTTACCATTCACACTTTCATTTAAGCCATTACAGTCAGTCAGTGAACATACAACCCCCTGAAGAAGGAACACAGCAAAATCCGAAAATCCAAACAAAAGCCTCACCATTTTAATGCAGTGCAAGTCATTCATAGGATGAAAACCCATACATGTTGCTGACCTAGGCCATATGCTGCAGTAGCTTGACTAAAACAGTAGGAGGAGACTAAGGATACAAATATTGTTGATTCGAGATCACCCCTCTGGTGGCATGAATCAATATGTCTTGGAGCAGACTGAAAAAAAAAAAAAACAAGTATACACGAGAAGAAAAGTATAAAAGTCGGTCGGGGCATGAGGTAGTCTGGATTTAGGCATCGGGAGACAGAGACGGAGAAGAGGGAGGTAGGCCGGTAGGAGTACCGGTTCTTGAGGAATGAATTTGTTGAGAGAAAGATTCCTCTGGCTCCTCGTCACTTGGGAGGTCAAAGTTGGAAGTCAGAGAGCTTGGATACACGTCGGTAGCAACCGGTGGAAGCAAATATCGGAGGCGCAGACGTAACCTCCCTCAATCCCATGACTGTCTGGTAAGCAAACTAATTTCTTTGATGAAGGTCCCCACGCAGTCCGTGGCACTCCTCATTCAGCCACTCCGCCGAGATTACGGTCTCGGAGGCTTTACAGTGAGCCCACGTCTAGCAGACGCCACCTTGTAGCGCAATTCGTCGTGGCATATAGCTGGCTATCTTTAGACTCTTGGCTTGCCAAAGGGATGTAATGAGCTCGTCCTAACCATGCAGCTCATCTTGGGCAGGTGCATTATCGATTCGACCAAGTCATCACTGGCTGACTCACCCGGGACCTCAGAAGTTAAGCCTTCAGCATTAGTCAAGGCTACTTGAACCATAAGTCACTCTCTGCTTTTACCACATTGAAACCTGTTTAGACGTAGGTGTGCTTCTACGTCAGTTAAATTCTCTACATCCTCGAGTCATAAAATTTTTGAAATCACTGAAATGATTAAACAGAAGTGGAAGGTACATGCCTTGAAAACTCGGGCGGCTTTAACATGCCTTTTGTTTAGTTTGGCCTTTTTGGCCAAACCCTTCAAATGAGTAGCCACCTGCACATCCAACACAAAGTCAACATCCAATACAAGACCAACATTCAACTCAAAACAGAAATCGACATGACGAATATGGAACTTACGAGGCTGACCCTAGAGTGACAGGGCGAGGCCGCAAATCAGGCGCTTTTAACAGATCGTAGTCCTTCGTAATGGACGAGATTGCGCCGCGCGAGTTTAGTATCGTGAAGCATGGAGTCCCATCCTCGCCGATTTTTGATTTCTAGCTTTCTTCAACTCTTCCGCCCGACGGCGAGGTTACCTAACGCTCGCCGACGGATCTGGGGATTTGCAATGGGCACAACCGCCAACGGCTACTCGGCGGATCCACCCAATAGATTTTTCGCCTTCTCAAGTGCCGTAATTTAGGAAGGGGGTCAAGAGCTCAAGACTATAGGAGCCCCTACGCAGCGACGCGCCTAATTCAAGCCAACGTGAGTAGACAATGAAGAGCACTCTAATCCTAACTCACAAAGCCGGGCCGACCTTTTCTCGGCCCGATGGTTTCGCTTCACACTCCCAGCTCCGGACAATGTTCCAATCGGAAGAGCTCCCCCTCGTGGGAGTGGCTACCAAGGCCCACAGAGAGACTCACATAAGCAGTGCGGAGGTAAGGGCCTCAAGGCGCCAGGCGAGCAGTTTCAAAACTCAAGGGCTGTGGATGCCGGATTTAATTAGCTCCGCATAAGGGCGAGAGGGGCATTCCGCCAATCTCAGCGCTACGGCATCATCTTCAGCACTGAGATCAATTCGAGCACCTGAGAAGCAGGAGGGCAACGCATGATCAGAAATATTCACGACTTACAAGTCATATACCCCAAAATGCAACAAACACTCACGGAGATTCTCGTGGGTGGTCTAACCCAATCGAACCCGTGAAAGTGTCGCCTTGTCAAAGAAGGTCATATTCCCAACTTTGGCCACTAACAAAGAAGTAGTGACCCTTCCACGACTTGTGGGAAGAAGGAAGATCAGAAATCACCAGAGGAGATCCAGGACGCCTAGAAAAATAGAGGAAGCCCTCAGCGGTCTCCTTCGGACTAAAAAGATAAAGGAGCAAAGCTACACTGGGGACACCGAGCCCCCTGTCCCTAAAGAAAGCCAATAGGCCAACCAAAATACCCCAACCGTTGGGTGCGAGCTGGGAAGGACAGACATTGAAATGTTGTAAAACCCCTTTTATGAAGGGGTGCAAAGGAAAACGAAGACCATTTTCAAAGGCGACTTCAAAGAAGCATACCATTTTTGGCACGGAAACTACATAAAAGGTCAAAACGTCAGGGGACCACACCCGAACACCAGAAGGAGGTCGATAATGTTTAGCAAAGGTAGCTGATTCGTGCCACAGTAGGGTGATCCGGAATCAACAAAATTTATATCCTAAGTTCCTCCTACTGCCGTAGTCAAGCTACTGCAGTATAGCGGTCTAGGGTCGAACACGGGGATGGGTTTTCATCCTAGGAATGATTTGCATCAGTGTGAAAATGGTGAGGCTTTTTATTTGGATTTTTGGATTTGTTTCAAAAACAGTGTGAGTAGTTTGAAAACTGATTAATTGTAAAAACTGAAAGTGAAGTGTGAAAAGGGTAACTTTGAAGATTTAGGTCACTAACTTGATAACATAGGGCAAACAAGTGTCTCGGTTTTATCCTCGCGTTATGACAAGCAACCTATAGTCCAAGCCATAACCTGATCTTTGTTTAACTAGGCAAACCTAACTTGTAGAATCAATTCCTATTTGAGTCAACATACAGGTAACATGCATCTACAAATTCTTTCAGCTTTAAAAACCCTAACATTCAACATTTCAAAGTGGGCTCGTGAAGACCATATAAAAACAACAAAGGCATCTAGCAATAAGTATACATTGTATCCTAAAGCATGGTAAGCCAATAAATTAATGACATTAAATGATATTCAACCCTGCGCTTGAGAAGATGGGAGCCATAAATACAACATCGAGCATTTAACACATGAGGACAACCTCGCAACTCCGCCCACAACCAAGCTAGCTACCTCTTCAAAGCTAAGAGGCTTAGTTAAGCATCTCTGGAAGTGTCATCCTCAAGAGGGTTGTTTGGTAGCCTAGAAAATGAGAGAAAGAGGAGAGAGAAAAGAGAAAAGCAAAACCCTAACTGAGCTGCGGAAGATATTTACATAAAATGAAAAAATTGTGCCAAAAGATTGCCTCCCCCAATTTCTTGCTTACGGTTACAAAAACTAAGGGGGTTTATATAGGCCACCCATTATGTGAAATTACAATAAAGCCTAACATTTTGGCTAAAATAAGGGATAAGGGAGTAATACACCAAAACGAAGTCGGTTTACATTAATTACAAAAGGATGACAAGGCAGCAGGGATTTCATATGTAAATAAAATTTCGCTAGATAGCTTAATATTTTATAGGTATTTAACGATTATAGATAGCGAAATCGTAGAATTTCGCTATGCACTGGTGGTTTCTCGCTTAGCTAGCTTAAAATTTGGCTAGCTTAGTGATGAGCTTAAAAGTCATCTTATTTTTAGTCCATTTCTTTCGCTTAATTTTCATATCATCAAAAGAGACAACTACTTTAAGTAAATATGAAGAAACTCACCTATTTGTTATTAGCAGAATGGAAGAAAGAAGAAAAAGCAAGAGAAAATGTAAATAAGTGGAATAAAGTGCACTAATTGCGTGAGCGTAAATGAAAAGAATTAGCCGATTCATTGATGCGCTTTTGGGTTTGCATGGGCCAAATTTCCCGAGGTCGCGACACCAAGAGAATCAAGGAATTTACAAAACAGCGGCGCAGTACCAGATAAGGCACGAAGGGTAAACGAGCTAGAGAAACTGGCCGCCGCGACAAAGATTCTCGAGGTCGCGATGCTGATGTCGCGACTGTGATAAGAGGTCGCGACAAATGTAAAACACCTTTTAAGCTATGAGGTTTGACCGATGAAGCCGCTGGATCTGGAGCCATGTCGCCATATCGCGGTCTTACCAAACTGAGACTCAGGGAGGGTATTGAAGTGATGTCGCGAAGGCGATTGAGATCGCGATGTTAAGAGCAATCAAAGGAAAGATACAAGTGGCGACAGATTGAAACATGCAAGAGGTCATAATGTCACGATCGCCGATGGTCAACGATCACAGAAAACAAATGGAAACCCGCAGATCCTTTAGTCGATGTCACGACAAGAGACGATGCTCGCGACATCCTAAGACGCTGAAGACTTCAGTGATTTGAAGTTGATGCCCGCGACTGACCAGGTCGCGAGACCGAGCAACCGCTGAAAGCCCTGCAGAACTGTTGATGTCGCTGACGTGAGATCGATACCTTACCGTGAACCGCGAAGCGCAAAGCCGCGAAATGAACCATGTCACGATGCGAGGCTGAAGTCACTACATCAAAACCATCAAGAGAGAAGATTGCAAGCCATGTTGATGTCGCAACGTGAGTGATGTCACGACATCGAGATGTCACGATGCTGAAACTGGTTGGCGACGGAAACGTTGAATCACAAACCATTTGAAACCCACAAGAAGTTATGACGGATTAGGGCCCAAATGAGGAACCCTATAAATACGCAAATATCCACCATAAAGCAAATAATGCCGCTGCACGAGGTCCGATATATTTGCTCATTTTCTTTGTTTTTCTTTTCTTTCTTTCTTTTCTTTATTTTTTTTATTCGCTTTAGAGCAGATTACGTTCTCGTGATTTTTATTTCGGCCAGATTTTCCGAATCCTGATGTTATCGCTGGTGCTCGGCCGAATGCGCATTTCAATTCTTCAAATTAATACCTGAATGTTTGAAGTTCGTGACAAATTTCCTCTCGAATTCGATTGTTTGGCTAAACTAAAAATATTCTTAAGGATCGTAGGAATGTTGTATCGTAATTCAAAGAATTGGAGGAATCCAGCTCATTAAGTGAACGTATACGACTTATCTTTTCTCGTAGTCGCTTCCAAAGAGCCTGTTAATTTCTGGTTAATAATTTACTTCTGGTTTTGGGTTTATTGTCTTGGGATCCTCGAATATCGCTCTTATACCCGTTAAGAATTGCGCTATCAAGCCTCACTCAAGGAGGTCCTCTCGAGTGACACAGGAAGACATTCCCGAGAGTAATGTGCATTTCTTTTCAAGGTATACTAACCTCGCTATTAGGGATCTTTGATGGTGGTTCACTTAGATAAATCCTCTTCTCACTTGAAATCAAGAACGAGTTGAATGAGTTACCTATTTAAACAAGCAAAGAGTCACCCTAAATTCGATAGCGAGGCCAATCCCGTGTTAGCCGTGATCTAATCACAAAAGATTCATTCTAATTTCGAGGAGGAGCAACTGAAGTTGTATATCCTTGCTTGACCGAGCAACTCGGGAGCTGAAGCCATACCCATAAAATGGGTATGAAGTATTGCAAAGAAAAATACCCGTGATTAAGGAAGTCCCTTTAAAGTATTATCTAATTCTCGTATTCGAGAGAACTGTGTCATAAATTAGATAGTTTAAATGGAGTGTGGAGATCCCACTCATGACTTACAATCGCCTTGGATGATTTTTTGAAACTTGGAGATAATCAAGAATTTTTATCGAATTAACTACAGAATCGTATAGTTCACTATAAATCGCTTTTTATTGATGTGTCTTTCGAGATAACTATTCAGTAAGATTCATTTCTTTTTATTAGAAATTAAATTGGCCTTTATTTTTTTCTAGTTTCGTTGGATAGTTCCGGCTTATTTTCCTTTTGTTCGCTTACTTTCGGAAGACCTTTTAATGCCTGATCCTACTATCATTTTGTGGTCCAAATAGTATGGAAATTGAGTAGTCGTGGTAGTTGATTTAAAATTCCTAGACTTCGTGGGATCGACATTCTGACTTTAAATCCATTTTATTACTTGTCGAATTGCACACTTGCGTATCATCGTACCAAAACTAAACTTTGAAAATGATTTACTCTAAGAGATTGGTGGTTTATATAGTATAATATTAACAAAAGTTTTATGATAGCCGTTGCTCTGGATTAGACAATAGTCCTTGGTAATAGTGCTCATAAATTTGTATATGTCTTTCGTCCGCAAGTTTTATATGCCATAAGTTTGGGATTAGACAATAGTCCTTTGGTAATAGTGTCATAAATTTGTATATGTGTTTTGGTCCGGTTAACAAGTTTTATGGCGCCGTTTCCGGGGATCGAAAGAATTTTATGAATCAATATTCAGATGAAAGAAGGAAATACTAATTTGGACATTTTTAAAAGAAAAAGAACAAAAATAGCGTTTCAAGCAAAGAATCTTGCAGCCACTAACTTTTCTTCAATAAACACATTGAATATTTTTTGATAATTTGACTAATCCTATTAATGGGAGTGTGTTTTGCTTTAAAACTTTGATGCATAGGAAATTAACAACGATCCGATTCCAACCGACACGTAAATAGAAAGGACGCCGTAAGCTCAGAGAAAGACCAAGAAGGCGTAAAAACTCAACTACGGCGAAGAAAGCGTGATCAGGTTGGAAATACATATAGAAGAAGCTAGAAGGCCTGGGCCACGACATACAATGGAGGATTTCTCTCGTGACCAATTATACAGAAGAATACTCCGACGATGTACCGCAGATGCTAATACTAATTAAAGCCAAGATCGACATAAATGGTCCAAAGAAAGATCGGGCCATCGTCATCCCATCAAGATCCAAACGAGCACCGGGAAGACTCTCAGATGGCCAATACTCGTTGTTTAATGGGGTGAGACCTAAGTCATAAAATCGGCATCTATTCCCATTCTCTAAGAGATACAAAGCAGCCTACATGGTATGAATCTTTACCATATGGTTCTGCATACTTCGGAGGAGTTAGTTGAGGCCTACTTAGGTAGATTCTTTCCCCCAGCCCTAACCACAGAAAGAAGGAGGGAGATCATGGTGTTCCAAATAGGGGAAGATGAAAGCCCAGATGTAGCTTCGAAAGATTCAAACTATTGTCGAGAAGATGTCCACGCATGGGATAGATCCAAGACTGTATGACATTGTATATCATGCATTTAATGATATATCAAAAGGGGATCATTGATGTTTACGCTGTGGAGCATTCAAACGAAGTGCGTCAAGAGGCAAAAGAGCCGATTGAAGATCCGGCTAAATGTAACATGAAAAACTCCTTCCTCGAGCTTCAAGAGGAAAATGTGCCAGAGGAAAAGGGATCATGGAGCTGAGCAAGATGACAACCATGGAGGCCAAGTTGGATGCCATTATGCACAGGTTAGACAAGCAAGAAAGGAAGACACACACCGCTCATGAAATAGAAACAATTGAAAGGGAGTTAATGAAGGGGAGTGCTGAGAGGGTAACTGAAGAACTTTATGATGCTGAAGAGGTTAATTATTCGTGAGCCAAGATTTACCATTTCAAACTCCAATCCTAATCTTCCAAGACATTATCACCCAAAGACTCAGAACCATGAGAACTTCTCGTATACAGGGGCTTCAAGGCCAAAGGCGTGGGATGTAACCCCATCAAGGGTATCAAGAAATACCAAGGTTCAGTGGAAGAAGGAAGCAGCTAGCGAAATGAGCACGTAAAACGAATATCGTGGTCGAGGAGGGCCCCATCTTTCGAGGAACGATGTCGCAGCTTTACTGGGATAATAAAAAGTCATTGAATCCTCCATGAACAAAAAAGTTCGAGAATATGAAGCAGTTGCTACTAATTCTCAAATTTTTCAACACTACCAATGCATCCTCAAGAACCTGAGACACGTAAGTAGGGTACCGGCCCAACCCTGCAGAAGTCGAGGAAAGATACCTTCCCAAGTGACACAAGGAGAACCCAAAAGATCGCATGGTCGTGCGCTTGAGGATGGGAAGGGAGTTAGAAGAGAGGAAAGAAAAAGGTGATAAAGAACAAAGAAGTAGTAAGACTTAAAGGGAAAAGACATCGGAGAATGACAAAGAAGAAGTAAAAGAAGAACATCCAAGGAACAAAGCTCGCAGCCCCATTTCCACAGACTCCGCAGAAATCAAAGATGAGGAGCGCTTTCAAGGTTCTTGAAAACTTTCCAAAAGTCGAGATCAAGATGCCTTTACTGATGGTGACTCGTATGCCACTTTATGCAAAATTCTCTCAAGGACATACCGAGCAAGAAAAAGAAAAATAAGAGAAGAAGGAATAGTGAATCTCCACCGCCACTGGCAGCTGGGCAAAGAATCGAAAGGAACTACCAAGAAGACGGCTAATTCCAGAAGTTTCTTTCTACAATTCCTTGTATTGTTGGAGGAATGGAATTCCATGAAGCTCTCTGTGACTCAGGAGCTAGTATCAATCTGATGCCTCTTTCTGTTGCCAAGAAATTAAGTTTGGGGAGCTTATTCCCACAACTGTTACTCTTCAAATGGCGCATTATCGATGGTGAAACCTCGAAGGGTCATTGAAGATGTGTTGGCTACCTGGTTGGGAAGTTTGTATTCCCGTGACTTCATCATTCGACATGGAAGAAGATTCACAAGTACCCCTACTATTAGGGAAGACCATTCCTAGCTACTCGGAGCAAAATTTACCGACATGCAAAAAGGAGTTCTCATCTTAAGGGTCGAGAAGAAGTCGTGGTTTAACTTGATTAAAAGGCAATATAGATTGTGGAAAAGGAAGACTACAATGTAGCTGATTTTGTCTCTATTTCCAACCCCGATGTTAACAATGATTGTAACACTCCAGTTTTTATCAATGAAAAAGATATGAATTCCCAGTATACTGAAGATGTCTATTCTGAATTTCCATGCAATAGCTATGCTATAGAAACTGTGTTGAGCTTGAAGCAAAACGGAAAAGATAATGGGGAAGATAGTGAAAAAGAGGAAATTCATCAAGAGACCAGTACAAAAGGTCTAGTTTTGAAAGAGTTGCCATGTCATTTAAAGTATGCCTACTTAGAATTACCAAAAAAAAACCAGTGATCATTTCAAAATCAGATTAAGTGAGAATGAGGAAAAAAGATCACTGGAAATATTAAGGAAGCATAAGGAATCGCAGCTTGGTCCATTGAAGAGCTGAAGGGTATCACCATCAATTTGCATGCATAAGACTCGCTTAGAAGAGACTTCAAACCATCCGTAGAACACCGTAGATAACTGCAGCGACGGCGAAGTAGTCGTGAAGGAGGTGCTCAAATTGTTAAATGCTGGTTTTATCTATGCTATATCAGACAGTCCTTGGGTGAGCCCAGTTCATGTGGTTCCAAAGAAAGGGGGGTTTACTGTGATCAGAAATGAAAGAAATGAATTGATTCCAACAAGAATCAAAGGATGTGATGGAGGGTATGTATTGATTACAGAAGTTGAATACAAAGAACTTAAAAGATCATTTTCCTTCGCTTTCATTGATCGGGACAAGATACAGTTAGCAGACACCTCACTTTTGTTTTCTCGATGGGTACTCGTGGATATACCTGTATTGCTATTGCACTAGAGGATCAAGAGAAGACCACGCTCACATGCCCTTATGGTACCTTTGCCTTCGTAAGGATGTCATTGGGGTTATGTGTAATGCTCCGCTACATTCCGGCAGAGGTGCATGATGTCTATATTCTCGTATTTGGTCAGTTAAGTGATGGAAATTTTCATGGATTTTATTGTGGTATGGATCCAAATTTTGATCAATGTTTAAACAACTGAAAACAAAGACTTCAAAGATGCCAAGACAAACAAATTTAGTTAATCGAATTGGGAAAATGCCATTTTATGGTAAATGCGGCTGGTATTGTTCTGACATAATTTCAAGCATCGACTAGAAGTCGACTGGGCTCCAGCATCCATCATCAAGACTCTTGCACCACCTACCACAAAGAAAAGGAGTAAGAAGTTCTCGGGGGCATGTTGATTTGGCGTGAGATTCATCAAAGACTTTTCAAAATAGCCGCACCACTCATGCATTATTGGAAAAGGATACAGGCGTTCAATTTTTGATGACTCGCAAGGATGCTTTCGGCGAAATCAAGATCGATCGTACTGTGCACCTATAATGGCCGCACTTAATGGAATCGTGGATTTGAATAATGTGATGCTGATTTTGCTATGGAGCCGTGGTTTGGGGCAAGAAAAGAGAAAGTATTCAGTGGCCATACACTATGCTAGTAAGACTTCAATGAAGCACAAGAGAACTACTCAACAATCGAAAAGGAGATGCTAGCCATAGTACTGCTTGTGAAAAATTTAGACAATACATTTTAGGATCCCATGCAGAATTCACACCGATCATGCAAGAATCGGGCAATTCGATGTCGAAAAAGGAAGCTTGCCAAGATTGATAAGGTGGGTGCCGCTTAAGCAAAGAGTTTCGACGTAAATAAAAGCGATAGTGCTGACAAAGCGATACCTGAGAGCTTCGACTCATTTGTCAAGTAAGAGTAAAGAAGCGTTGATGAAGAAGAAATGTGCAGCTAATGTAGAACTTCCCATATTAGCAATTATTCGTTTCCTTCCAACTTCCATGGTATGTCGACAGAATTATCCGGCTTAGAGTAATGCTTTTTAACTCTACCAAATGTAAGAGGAAACTCAGAACCGACAGCGTATATTATATTTCCGGGATGACCACTATTATTCAAGAGAGGTGCCGACATGATAATAAGAAGGATAAAGCGAAGGTGAATACAACATTTTAAATGAATGCCATGCATCACCATATGGGGGACATTTTTCTGGAGAAAGAACGGCTCACAAGATACTCCAATCAGGGTTTTATTGGCCCACTATCTTCAGAGATTGTGCAGAGTGGGTGAAATTGTGTGATCGATGCCAAAGGATTGGAAATATCAGCAGCAGGAATGAAATGCCCCTGTGCTATTATGGTGATACAAATTTTTGATGTTCGGGGGAATAGGATTTTATGGGATCTTTTCGACCATCATTTGGAAATTATACATACTCATAGCAGATTGATGCCTCCAAACGGGTGGAAGCAAAGGTTCGTCCGAGGAATGATACTAATACAGCCAGAGTTTCTTTGCAAAAGAATATTGAAAGCGTGTTTGAACTCCCCGTAACCATCATTAGTGATTTGGGAACTCATTTTGCAAACAAAATATTTGCAAACTCATGAGTGTAAGGGATCAAGTATGTAATGAGCTTAGCCTATCATCCCTGCACTAAATGGACGCGTAGCCCCAACAGGAGATCAAAAGAATACTTGAAAAGACCGTGAGCTCAAGCAGAAGATTGGTCTTCCAAACTTGATGATGCACTTTTGGGGCTTACAGATCGTGATACAAGACCCCATTGGAATGTCCCTGCCACAGAGTTGTTTTGGCAACCATGTCATCTACCTCTTGAATTAAAATACAAGGCAATGTGGGCCATTAAGAAGTTAAACTTCGATTTCAAGGCCGTAAGGAAGAAAGATTGCTCCAACTGTCTCTAACTGGAAGAACTCGAGAAATGAAGCCTATGGGGATAATGCTAGAATATACAAAGACAAGACAAAGAAATGGCATGATCGTAAAAATCCCGAGGAAAGAGTTCGCATCAGGGAACAAAAAGGCTTTTTAATTCTGGGGATCGGGTTGTTTCCTGGTGAAATAAAATCCACCGGAGTGCGCTTGGCTGGGCGTAGTGGTACTGGCAATTACATTTGGAGCAAAGAATAATCAAGACCGAGCAATGGGAAGAATTCAAGGTCAATGGACAAAGGTTAAAGCATTATCTCAACAGGGAAGAGGAAAGTGAAGAACTCCAACCGGTTCTTGAGGAAAAAGAAGAAGAACCACAACAAGAAGTCCAGCTAAGGACTCAAAAATCGAAGCAATAAACGGAGGCAACCCATGAGGATTTAAATTTTGAATTTAAATTTTGAAATATTTCTTTTCTTTTAGTTGCTGAGAAATTAGGTCAGATTTGTTTTCTATAAGGATAGATTTAATTTTTAGAAATAGATTGTAGTTTAATTAGAATTTTCTTGAATATTAAAAGGATCTTCGAACGGGTTAAAGACATGAATAGCAACTACAGGAGTAATTCCAAAGAATTTGCGCAGGAGCTTCTGACATGAGAAAAGGGGAGTAACCATCTCCTAACCTAATTTCAGATATATTTGAATTAATTGTTAAATCTTTGCTTAAAATATGCTTGAAAAGATGTCTAAACGGGTTAGAACAATAAGAGAATTCAAAGTTTCTCAAATCATTGAATTAAGGGCTGTCACGACAAAGAAGGTTATGTCGCTGATAAAGCCGCTTGCCCTACAAAACATTGATGTCGTGATCAGTTTGGAAAGAACAATTAGTGAGTATGGAGGAAGGGAGATACATGTCGCGACACCACAGTGATGTCGCGACAGTGAATTAAGTTTCAAAAAGAAGAAGGATTGTTGCCACATCAAACAAATCCTGGAGAACCCCGTATTGTCGCGACATATTAGGTAGGTCGCGACATGTGCCAACCACTCACTTCAAAAAGCCCTAAATTTAATGACCTCAAATAAAAAGAGGCGGAATTGAAGTCGCGACAATTCATAATTGAAGCATTAATTAGCCCACAAACATTGATTGAATTGCAACAGTTGGAAACTATTTCATTCACTCCAACCCACATAACCATTCACCTTCGTCTTCCTCGACCCAACCTCCTCGAAACCCTGGAAGATTCCAAACTTTCGAAAGCTCTGGTTTCTCGACGGTTGAAATTCCACCCGTCCCCCGACCAGACGAGATTATGAGGGAACACGAATAATTAGAAGAAGAAACTTACAAGGAGAACATGATGAGATTCTGCCGGGAAGAGCAAGGTGAGAGATGTCATCAAAACACCGTGGAGCCCGACAACTTCAAGACAGAGCGTAAAGGAAAAGGGAAAGAGGAGAGAAGAAGAGTTAAGTAGAAGATTTTGTATCCATGAAGCTTATCTCAGTGAAGAAGTACTATGCTAACAAAGGTTTTGTTATTGTAGAGGGAGATTCAAACCCCGTGACTCCTTTCAAGGAGATGATAGAGCAGAGAGGATGGGAGAGTCTCTGCGCACACCAAAAATCAGGGTATACAGCACTGGTGAGAGAGTTTTATTCCAATATGGTAGGAAGGAAGGATGGAGCTGTTTTTGTTAGAGGAGTCTGGGTCTCATACGAAGCCAAGGCCATCAACGAGGCCTATGGGATGACAATGCACAAGCATGGCTCCAAATTCAAGAAAATTTTGGAAAAACCGAATTTTAGAAAGATTGCCGAGAAGCTCACTGATGGAAGGGGGCAGTTAGACCAAGGAGAAGGAAAGCCAAGAACTCTGAACAGGGGAAGCCTCACCGAGGAAGCTGGCGGTATGGTTTTACTTCCAAGGCCTCTGCTTTTGGTTCCAACAAAACATTTATGCACAGCAGAGAACAAGAAGCCGTATCATTGTGATGCCATACTCAAGGGGTACAAGATCAATATAGGAGTTATCATAGGAGAACTCTATCAGGCGAGGCACGAAGGAACAAAAGAGGGTCTGGCTTCCTCACCAAAGAACAATAATGGCGCTTGAAGGTCGGGGGTGAAAGGAATTTGGGAGTCGAAGAAGAAGTCCTCGTAGCTTCACCCACTCCTTCCGACATGTGATGCTAGCAAGGGCCAAGAAATCAGAGGAAAAAGGGAGTGCCGGTAGAGAACAAGAGGTGAAGCCCAGTCAAGGACTGTAAAGGAGACCCAGAGGCCACTGATCAAGGAGCAAGAGCACCCCGTGAACTCAATTCGACAACAACAGATTGGCATGTGTGCGCATAATGAAGGGGCGTGATGAAGACAACCCACAGACTTCTCCATCCCTTTCGGGCGCTCTCCTCCCGTGCGCAATGTAAACTTCCAACCCGGGAGAAAGTTCAAAGGGAGCACAAGAGAACAACTCGATACTCGAAGCTCTCCATGCCTAAGAGAATAGATGAAAGAGAGAAGGATTGGAAATTACAACAGGAATTCAGGGAAAGTATTTATGAAAAAGAATTGAAGAGAAGAGACCAGCAATGGGAGGAAGAGCTAAATAGAAAAGAAAAGGAGCATGAAGTAGAGCTACAAAGCAAAGAGAACAAAGAAGGGAGAGGAAGAGTTGGAAAAGAAAAGAAGAACACGGGAAGAATTTCAAGCAAAGAAGAGAAGAGTTCAAGAAAGAAATGAAGGAAAGAGATCACGATCTCGTTATCAAAACTCAACCGAGTCATGAAGCTTCTATAACAAGCGCTTGATCATGATTTCTCAACTCCTAAAGATTGTTGGGACAAAAGCAGATAAAAGAGATGACACCAAATTTTGGGAGCGTATAAAGGGTTTCCCAAATTACTATACAAATCTCACGAGGGGAGTTGAAAACAACCGAACGATAGAGACAAAAAGCAATGGGAGATCGAACTTACAAAAAGGTATGAATGGTCGAAAATTTAGATTTGATTAACTACAACTATACAAATTCTTAGAAGTGATGACTCGAAATGGAAATACAATGAATGGCGTGGGAAAGAGGCAGGATGAGTTGAACAAGAAGGTTGATCTCTCTAATGATATTTTCATTGAAGAACAAATGGAGAAGGAAACCAAGAAGGGAAAGCAAAGAAGAGAAATGAAAATTCTAATTTCACCATTTAGGTACATTGCACTCCGGGATCCCCCCCAACATTTTACCCCGACTATTTCAAAAGAAAAATGACCTCTCCGCCTAACTTTCAAGATCGCTATCCTTCTCCATTACCGTGTATCCAACAGTTGCAAATGAATCAGCAATAAAATGAGAAATTTAAATTGAAGTGTTGTGTGCTATTTGCATTTGATTGTTCAATGTTATGTTGCTTTCAGGGTTGCATGATTAGAAATAGTTCCGTAATAAAAATCGCTTAAGAGGACATTATCTAATTCTTTGAATGAAGCAAAGAGTAGAAGTTAGTCGAAACAGGAAAATTGCGTACATGACAAAATGCATATAGTTTAATTGAAACAATAAGGTGCAAAAATTACTTATATTTAACTGATAAGTCCGTATTAGAGGAAGGTAATACAAATGCATTTGAACAAACATATTGAAGTCAGGTATGAATAAGAAGTCAAGGAACCTCGTTGAATATCAATTAACTTAACTACTCATAAATAAAATTATCAAGATACTCCTCTATATTAGTCACAAATTGCTAAATCCAGATTCTAGAATTTGTTAGATTATCGATCGAGGCGAAATCCTGTGATACAAGCCACAAGAAATGATGCGGTGCCATTCTGGATAGTTTGAGCCATTTGAAGATCCCTATTCATATGTCGATGTACATACGAGTTCCGGTAAATTGAGCCAACAAGCCTATTTTTCAAAAAATAGGACTAATGGAAACCCTAACTCATCCTAAGACATCAATCCTTCAAGAAAGAACCTATGATTACCCAGGAATTCAAAGAGGAAGAAAGAAATGAAGTTTGGGGGAGTATATATTTTTGAGGAACTCAAAAAGGGAATGAAAAGAAAAAGACAAAGAGAAAATGCAATAGAAAAGAAAGTTTATAGGGATAAGTTTTATCTCAGGGCCTAACTCTCAACGATTAAGTTCTTAGGGGTGTTTCAACACCTAGTACCCTAATGCCATCTGGTATGGGAGCTACTAACCCAAAGTTCGCTAAGAGTGTTAGAAAGCCTAAAAAGTTAAAACATTGCACTATCCCTGAATGTTGACAAACAAGGAAGTTTCCCCAGTGGAATTACAAGTGGGAAATAGGGAGCATATACCAATTGAAAAATTAAAGAGATGTCCCAAACATGAAGTTTAGGGGAGTTTATTAGAGAAACTACAATAAAGAAAGGGCAGAAGAGGAAAAAAAAAAAAAAGGGGGTTCAGGGTAATCTTAACCTAAAAATTCCTTCCATCCTACCCATTACCCATGCCTAACTATGGAATTTGGAAGAAAGGAAACAATCAAAATTGTGAAGAACTTTAGGGAGTTAAATGACTCAGCAATAAAATGAGAAAGGAAAACAATTCATTATTCAACAGGATCCAATGAGTATATTGTTTGTAAAACAATTTCAATATATGTTAGTTTGGTATAGCATAAAGAGTAGAGACCAACCTTGAACTCGGACTTGAAGCTAGATGTACGTAAAATTTTGTACCTTGCATTGCAATTAAATTGAATGACACCGCAGTAACAAATCATTTAAAATGTCCTTAAAATTATTTTGTTTCGAGGACAAACAATTCTTTCTTTTTCTTTGCTTGAGGACAAGCAAAATTTTAAGTTTGGGGGAGTTTGATGAGTTTAAAAGTCATCTATTTTTAGTCCATTTTTCTGCTTAATTTTCATATCAAAAGAGACAATTACTTTGCAGAAATATGAAGAAACTCACCATTTGTTATTAAAGGTGTGAATGGAAGAAAGAAGAAAAACAAGAGAAAAATGCGTAAATAAGTGAATAAAAGTGCACTAATTGGCAAGAGCGTAAATGAAAAGAATTACCGATTCATTGATGCGCTTTTAGTTTGCATACACTCGAGGTCGCGACACCAAGAGAATTGAATTTGATGTAGTCGCAGCCAAGAAGTACCAGATATGCCTGAAGGGTAAACCGTGAGCCAAGAGAACGACGCCGACAAAGATTTCCCGAGGTCGCGACAAAGAGTTGATGTCGTGACTTCAGGATAAGAGGTCTCGACAACGTAAACACCTTTAAGCTACAGAGGTTTGACCGACGGCTTCCGATCTGCTTCGATGCTCATACACGTGAACTACCGCTGAGACTCAGGAGGCATGAAGTGATGTCGCGACGCGATTGAGGTCGCGACAAAGAAGAGCAATCAAAGGAAAGACAAGGGCGGGCGATAAGATTGAAACATGCGCTATCAAGCACGTCACGACATCATATTGATGTCGCGACATCATGAGAAAACAATTGAAACCTGCAGATCCTTTAGTTGATGTCACGACAAGATTGATGTCGCGTATACATCCGAAGATGCTAAAGACTTCAAGATTCTAAGTTGATGTCGCTGACGGATCGAGGTCGCGCGAAGCATCGTGAGCAACCAGCTTGAAAGCCCTGCAGAACTAAGTTGATGTCAGCGACGTGAGATCGGCGTCGCTACATCGTGAACCAAACAGATGAAAGTCAAGGAAATGAACTGATGTCATGACAAGAGGCTGAAGTCACGACATCAAAAACCATCAAGAGAAGATTGCAAGCCATAAGTTGATGTCGCAACGTGGGAGTGATGTCGCGACATCGATGATGTCACGACAAGGAAACTGAAGTCGCGACTTGAACAGTGAATTGGGCCAAACCATTTTGAACCCACAAGAGTTACATCGGGATTAGGCCTAATTGAGGAACCTTATAAATACGCAGTTTATCCAAACACCATTAAAGCAAATTTTGGCGCTACGCATCTAGAGGTCCGGATAGTCAAAGCTCATTTTCTTTGTTTTTCTTTCTTTTCTTTTCTTTTCTTATTTTTTTTTTTTTATTTCCGCCGCTTTTAGAGCGCATTATGTTCTCGTATTTTATTTTCGTTGTATTTTCTAAACTGATGTTATCGCTGAGTCGGTTTAATGCGTTTCACTTCTTTCAAATTAATTCGAATGTTTGAAGTTCGACAAATTTCCAATCTGGCTGTTTCGCCTAAATTGCGCTTATTCTTATGATCGAGGAATGTCAGACGTGTAATTCAAGAATTGAGGAATCCAAACATTAAGTGAACGTTATAGTCAGAATTTATCTTTCCCGTAGTCGCTTCCAAATACAGCCTTGTTAATTTCGCTAATGAATTTACTGGTTTTGGGTTTATTGTCTTGGGATCTGAATATCGCTCTACACCCGTTAAGAATCAAGGCTATCAAGCCCGATTTCAAGGAGGTCCTCTGAAAGTGACACAGGAAGACATTCCCAGAGTAATGTGCATTTCTTTGAAGGTATACTAACCTGGCTATTAGGGATCTTTGAGCTTTGTAAGTTCACTTAGATAAATCCTTTCTCACTTGGAAATCAAGAACGAAGTTGAATGAGTTATCTATTTAAACAAGCAAAGAGTTCACCTTTAACCTGATAAATGAGGCCAATCCCGTTAGCCAGGATTCAATCAAGAAAGCAAGGATCTATTCTTTAATTCCTGAGGGAGGAGTAACTGGAAGTTGTATATCCTTGCTTGACCGATAACTTGGGAGCTAAGGTTTACCCATAAAATGGGTAAGGAAGTATTGCAAAAGAAAATACCTGTGATTAAGGAAGTCCTTTAAAAGTAGCTATCTAATTCCCTCAGATGAGAGAATCGGGGCCATAAATTAGATAATGAAATGGAGTGTGGAGAGATCCACGCACTACAACGCCTTGGATGATTTTGAAACTTGAGATAATCAAGAATTTTTATCGACTAACTACAGGAATCGATAGTTCACTATAACTGCTTTCTATCATGTGTCTTCTGAGGATAACTATTCAGTATTCATTTCTTTTATTAGAAATTAACTATTCTTTATTTTTTTTTCTTCTAGTTTGTTGGATAGTTCAGTTATTTTCCTTTTGTTCGCTTAATTTTCCAACACCTTAATGCTGGATCCTACTATCATTTTGTGGTCCAAATAGTATGGAAATTGGAGTAGTCGTAGAAGTTGATTTAAAATTCTCGAGACTTCCAGTGGATCGATATCCGGACTTAAATCCATTTTATTATTTGCCTAATTGCACTTGCACATCGATCAAAACCAAACTTTTGGAAAATGATTTACTCTAAGAGATTGGTGGTTTATATAGTATAATATTAACAAGTTTTATGAGGGCGCCGTTGTCGGGATTAGACAATAGTCCTTTGGTAATAGGGCCATAAATTAGAGTACGCTTTTTGGTCCTAAGAACAAGTTTTTATTACAATACAGGGGATGACAATAGTCCTTTGGTAATAGTGTCATAAATTTGTATGTGTTTTGGTCCGGTTAACACTTAGTGAAATTTTTAAGAGAGCGAAAGTGTGGATTTCAATAGAATAGTGAATAGCTTAAAATTTTAAGCTCCAGCGAATTTCTCAATCTCGTTAGATCATAAATTTTCAATCCTAGCTTAAATTTTCGCAATCTTAGCGAAATTTTCGCAATCTTAGCGAAATTTCCTGGAATTGCTGCTCTTCACTGCATGGCCTACTGCTCCTCTTCTGCATCAATTTTCATCACTTTGCCTTCACTCTTTCATTGAATTTTGGTATGTTTGAAGGCTGATAAATGGGTTCAATCTTCATGATTCATCACATACATCGATATTGAACTCCCAAGGTACGCAAAAAACTGTAAAACAACCAAAAATAACCTCTAAACGGCATAAGTGATACTAAGAACACCTGAACACTTCAATTGGTATAATTGGCATGATTAGTGGGCAAAAAGCACTCAAAACCTATCTAAAATAGGGCCCAAAATAGCACTTTTTGGGTACTAATCACACCCCCCAACCGAAACGTTGCTAGTCCCTTAGCAACGCAAAAACAAAAAGGATATGCATGCAGTGATTTTCAAAAAGTTTATTATTTTCAAAAAGGTGTATATACAAATAAACATTACCTTTAAACGAAAAATTGACACCAAGTTTGAAAACCGACATGAAAGAGCCAAAACCATACAAGATCAATTTATAGGTCAATATTGTTTCCCTGATTCTCAACTTGAATTTCCACCAAAGTCTAATGATTCTTTATGTAACCAGATCTAGCCAACAAATTGCAAAATTGTCCCCTCCCCCCAACCTAGCACTGGCATGGCTTTAAGCTGTTGAACAACCTAGATAGGGATAGCTACACTCTCCTTTCTTTATTCAACTACATAGTAGGGTGCAATGCTCAAAACCCGATTTCACCAAAGTCCGTGTAACGGGGGTCCACCGATGACTCCCAACCAATTAAGGTTTAGGGCATCAAGCCAAAAGGATCACTGACCACAAACTCTACAGGCTTCACCCCGGACTCTGTATGACTTCGAAAATCAAGCACCTACAAATCGTTAAACTCTACCTATCCACCCATGTAACGAACACTAAATCGATGACTCCCAACCAATTAAGGCTTAGGGCATCGGGCTTCAAAGGCTTTCGCCATACACCCCCTAATCGTGTCTGCTTTAAGGCAAAATGTCACTTCGACTTTATTTTTCTCTTTTCTTCTTTTCTTTTTCTTTTTCTTTTTTTTGAAGACTACATTGGTCTTCAACAGGGGTAACATGTCCTATCAAGGGTCACAATACGCCTAAGGTCATGCAAAGGAAAGGAGGTATACAATTTCACAAAATTCTATTGATATAATCTGTGTGCAAAGGTGTGAATTAGCTTTAAGTGGGAGAAATGTCTGCTGAGCATGCCGAACTTAACCGACCAAAATTATTTCAAACATGGCATTTGTTCTAAATACATAAAGGTGACAAACAATGGTTTCAAATTTTCCATTTAGCAGAATTCAATCAATCTAATCAAGCAATTCAATTGTCCAATTGAAGACAAAAACAATTACATAAGGTGGTGGCACAAAAAGTATATGCAAAAGTGTGTATATATATACTGAATAGCTTTTGATATAGCCAAAATGGCTAGTACATACATACCAAAGCTAAACATACAAAAATATCACCGCTTACTACGGCTAATACACGAATCATAATCAAAATTAGTAGGCGCTGATAAAGCCGGTAATCAAGTACAAAATCATGTAAAGAAACCTAACCACCTCACCGCGTGGTGGTGGTGGGTCTGCAGATCAAGCCGCCGCCGGCCGCCGTGATCCAACACATCCAAAGATGCGGATAAGCCGTCAGCCAGAGGCTCCTCCTCCGATCCGAACACGAGGAAGACCTGTGTGAACTAATCCGCTGGCAAAGATGGAGCGATTAATCGAGTCAACTCGATCCTGGGCTGCCTGAGTAGCTGCTAACGAGCATATAGCATCCATCACACCTGCTATCTCTCTCGAAGCCGGGCGTGAACATACCGTGAACGGTAAAATGAAAGTGTGACGGACCGTGTATCCCACGCGGTCGCCGATGCAAAGATGTAGGAGAGATGGAGGGGACACCATGGAGCCGACCCTCCGCACTGGCTCGTGGCCGGAACCTCCTCTTATCCCGCCACGGAGGATAAAAGATAAGGGCATGGCCATCACTCGCTCCATCGATTTAAACTGCAGGGCGGTCAACCCGCATTCTATCCCAGCTCCTCCTGGGATCCCATATGCTCGAGAACCTGACAGAGTAGTCTGGGCATAAGTAGCGGAAGACTATCAGCTCGAACCAGGCCCTTCAGGTGGACCTTCTCCTCTAAATGCATCAAGGAGGTCATCACCAGCTCAAAAGGACTGAACCAATATCCCTCTGAGATCCGGTAAAGAGCCTCCAAGATTTGCCCTCCGTCGTACATACGTCAGAAGGAATAAGCCGGTCCCGAAGAGGATCGACTGGGGCAAAGATATGAGGCTGAGCTGCCTCCCCGAAGAGTACCGTCCCGCCGTGATGTCTCGGGCCAGTATGCGAACCATCTCCCGTTGAGGTGGGTGGGCCCAAGCTCGATAACCCTCTGAATTGGCCGATGGTATACGCAGGCCTAAAGCTGCTGAAATATCTGCCGCTTTGAGGACTCCGGGGCGATCATCTATAGAAAATTGAAGCTCGAGTGGGCCACCAAGCCCCTCGAAGGGAGATGTCATCGAAAGTGATAAAACCGCAGCACTCACCCAGGTACACATCGCCGGTCATGAAGGGCGCGCAGGGAATAAATTCCGCAATCAACCCATGGAATCCCTCGAACCCGGGATCAACCTGTAGCGCTGACATCATAGTACGACTCGTGGAACTCTCGCGGGTGGAGCCGTACATTCCCGAATGGGGTTCCCTGAATAATAACGGCCTCCGATCCCGGGAAGAGCGACAACCGGAGGCGACGGGAGTGTCGCCACACCGATGTGATTGGAGATGGCTGAGGCCGGGATGAGGATGACTCGCCTGGGCCCGATGTGCGGGCCCGCTTGGAGGGCCGGGCCCTCCTAGCTCTCCTCCCCGAGAGGTACAAAGACGCAGGGCAAGGGGTCCCATCCGAAGTCCGATATCGCCGAATCCCTCGAGGCCCTCGTGCACGCCTGACCGAGATGGTAATCGAGCCGGAACCGGAGCCGGGCCGGGCTTCTCGCTTGGGTGTACTGACCGACCGCGTCAAGGCGGGACCCACCCCAAGGCGAACTATACCGACACAGTCACACTTCAGTTAAAGAAACGCAGGAACTGGGGTGGATCCGGATGCGCACGCAGGCGAGGAGGCGGCACTCATCGGGTGTGGCTCGTGGGACTGCGGTGCGCGGTTCGCACACAAAGTAATTCCGGCCGTGACGGGCTGGGCGGATGACGGTTCGGCCGGGGCGTGAGCTCAGCCGCGAAACTGGCTCGCGCAGCGCCGCAGTAGCCCGGCCAGGCTCTGGCCGTGGACTCCGACCGCTATGGCGTGGCAAGGCAACCGAAGCCAAGGCACTGCCACTAAACCGGGCAAAGCAGAGCGTAGTGATTCGCCTACAGCTGGCAAACTGGCGGTCGGAGCAATCCGCCGCAGCGACCCGTGGCTCTGGCCGTGGTGCGCGTGGCTGGTGCGGGTGGCAGTGGAGGCTCGGGTGACTCAGGGCTTGACTATGGCTCGTGACTCTTCTGAGACTGAGGAGAGGAGGAGATGATATGAACGAAAAGCCAACTCCCTCCTCTCTTTTTATAAGCCAAAAAGGGGTAGCCGAAGAGTCACTTCCTCCAACTTTCACTATGATAGCGAATTTGGGACCAACCTGCTTCACCACCTGCGAATCGAATTCCCAGTGGTTAAATGTTAATAATATAAGAAAATAAAAGATTATTATAATAAAGATTATTATATAATACTATAAATAAAAATTTAATACAAAATACTATATTATAATTACAGAGCTACTAATAATGGAAAACTGCTAAATTAAGAAACTTTCTACAAATAACTGAAATTATTGAAATTGACTAAATAAAAAAAAAGTAAAAATTGTTGAACTGCAATTCGGTCTTTGGGAACACCGAACCAGTTCAATTTCAAAAATTTACTCAAGGAGGGTCAAGGAGAATGAAATGTGATTCTCAAACTTCGCAAAGAGTCTGGTCGACTCCATGGTGTCAAGGTCCACCTCATTGATTCAACTCTCACCGATGGATTCCGAATTGGTCAACTGCCTCAGCGGTGTCAGATGGCGCATTCAAAATCTGCTCTTCACCTCGACTATTCCTTGCAATTCCCGATACTCAAGCTTCCCCAGATGCTGATTATTTCCGAAACAACTTCATCGTAAATTTGATTTTCATTTGCTAGCGCTTGTGTTTGTTGTTTAAATGGAATATGTTTAACTCCAAGGTCATCATGTTACCAAAGGTAAGCTGTACGACTCCATTCCCAAGAATTGATGATTGCATCGTCGTGGCCGTAAATGGTCTCCTAAGATGATTGGCATATGATTGGGTTCATTTGCAATTGGCTCGCTGTCGCACCTTATTAAAATCCACTCGGGTAGTAGAATTTGTCTATTTTCACTAAGATATCCTCAACTATCCCCTCAGATTTTTACTCGATCTATTCCGCCAATGATAGTGTGATGTTGGTAGGTTTAAGTTCACCCAAACCTAACTTCTTGTACACAGAATACGGCAGTAGGTTCATACTGGCTCCTAAATCAAGCAAAGACTTGTCTATGCAATTCCCACCAATATTAACTGAAATTGTGGGAGATCCCGATCTCAGATTTGACTCGGATTCTTACTTGATTACGGCACAATTTGTTCAAAGAAGAAATGCCTTTTTCTCAATGCTTAATCCCTTCTTGATTGTGCAAAGATCTTTCAAAAATTTTGCATAGGCAGGGACTTGTTTGATAATGTCCAAAAGAGGTATGTCGAATTTTCACCTGCCTAGACTTCTAAGATACCCGTCGTCTGACGCTTCGCTTCTAAGTGCCTGTGGAAATGGAGGTGGCATGCAAGGTTCATCAATCCTCCTTCGTGAAAATGTGTTTCTAGCTCCAATTCTTTTCTCCGTTCCCGGCTCTTCAACAGTTTGGGCATGGCCGACCAACCCTTTTCCACTCGTGGTGATTATAGCCTTCACCTCTTCCATCTCAATTATCGGATGATCCTACTCATGGATCTCTTGTTTGGCACTATTTGTAGAAGGGAACTCTTCTTCTTTACTTCAAAAGCACTTGTTGGATCTTGGTGTGATTGAATAATCGTAGGTTATCAATTTTCTCTCGTTCAAAGCGTTTCTAGCCCATCTATTCTTTGCTCAAGCACTTTCTACAAGATCAACTTTGTGCCGCTTGCACATTAATTCCTTTTGCTCTTCCACAAAGTCAAGCTTACCACCTTACTCAAATTTAAATGGCTTGTTCCACAGGAGATGAGGATAGAGGTGGTTGTGGTTTGGAATCGGGAACCAAACTCGTGGCCTGCACTGGAGGTACATAGTGTGGGGAGGGGCTTCCGTGAAAGGTTGTGGTGATTCATCCAATCGAATTGTAGGTATTTCCATATGGGGCATCAGTTGTGGTGGCTTGTATTGTCCTACAAAGATTTGCACATTCTCGACATCAAATCCTTCATTGAAGGGGCCATAGACACCTGCTTCTACTGGATGTACAGGATTGAAATTGTGCAGATCGCTTGTGCAAAGATTTTCAAATACCGCCGTACTATGGAGCCTTTTCCTTCAAGCTCCTCCACCTTCCTAACTAAGGTCAAATTTAGCTTTCATTTCACGCCCTCCGCGCTGTATAAATCCTCCCTAGGGTCAAGCCGAGGGCCTCATCATTTTATCAAGGGTTTGGCTCATCCCAACCCTTAGAAGCTCTCAAACACGAGTTTAAAAATTCATGGCTTCGCCAGATGCTTACTTAGAAAGTCTCCTCCACACATGGTTTCCAAAGTCGCCTCATATGAGACATACCACCATAGAAATGGTTTACCAAAGATCCATGTGATTATCAAACCCCACGATGGCACACCATCATCTCCATATCCCCAACACCGATAAAACCTCACCATCTTGAGCCGCAAAGGTATAAATTTGTCTTTTCAAATTGTTGTTCTATGAGCACTCGAAGAACTCTCTTCGTAGAATGTTGCCTCGCAACAAATTTCAATTTCTAATGGTCTTAAAGCCAGCTGAAGCTTAGCCAAATCTTGGCTCTTTTGTCTCAGTGGTCGGGCGGAAATGCTTTCGCCTTAAGCAAACTTACGTCCATCATACCTTCCTTAAAGGTAGTGCATAATTCCTCAAAATCCCTAATATGAGTGTATGGATTTTCATTTTCCATACCATGATACGTGGGAAAGTAGGGCATCAAGTAGCCTCACCGGCTACATCTTCAAATGTGAGGCACGACGCAGAAGGGCACTAACTCTAGAGGGTGGATGTGGTCCCTACCGACCTATATGCGCTTGGATTCATTGGGGGCCCTGTCACTCGGGCTGCTCTTCGTGCAAAGGATCCATGGTATCCGTGGTACACCGACCACCGCTCGTCAATTTGTGTACTGACTCGTAGCCCCACCAAGTGTCTCTATCCCACTGGTGCATAAACACCTGTTACACAATTTCACAGACATCAAAGAGCACAACAAAACTTGGCAAAAAGATTAGAGTTAGCTAAAATAAAACTTATCAGATGAAAAACAAAAATGGGGCAGTCAACGTAAAGTGATGAAAACTTGCAAGCACAGCTTCACGGAGGTACAAAAGGATTAAAAAGTGTCACCTCACTTGTAATGAGGATTAAGGTACACTTCAACTCATCAAACGTAGTTTGGCACCATCCCCTTAACGGCGCCATTTGATTCTGCAAGCACAAAGAGGGTGATCCCGAATCAACAAAATTTATATCCTGTTCCTCCCACCGGGCCGTAGTCAAGCTACCGCGATAATGTGTCTGTGGTCGAACACTGGACGGGTTTTCATCCAAGGAATGATTTGGTACCGCAGGAAAATGGTGAGCTTTTTATTTGATTTTTGATTTGCTCAAAACAAGGTGAGTAGTTTGAAAATCGATTAATCAGAAATCGAAGTGAAGTGTGAAAAGGGTAACTTCAAGATTTCAGTCACTAACTTGATAACATAGGCAAACAAGTGTCTCGTTTTATCCTCGCAGATTATGACAAGCAACCTATAGTCCAAGCCATAACCGGATCTCGCTTAACTAGCAACCTAACCCTAGAATCAGTCCTATTTGAGTCAACACAGTAACATGCATCTACAAATTCTTCGCTTTAAAACCCTAACATTCAACATCATTTCAAAGGGCTCAGAAGACCATCTAAAAACCACAAGGCATCTAGCAACAAGTATACACTGTATCCCAAAGCATGGTAAGTATTGGCCAAATTAATGACATTAAATGATATTAAACCCTACTGAGAAGACGTGGAGCCATAACACAAGACTAGAGACAACACATGAGGACAACCTCGCAATCAGCCCCACAACCAAGCTTAGCCACCTTCCTAGCCAAGAGGCTAGCTTCCAAGCATCTCTTGAGTTGTCATCCTCAAGAGGGTTGTTTGGTAGCCTAGAAAATGAGAGAAAGAGGAGAGAGAAGAGAGAAAAGAAAAACCCTAACTGAGCTGCGGAAGATATTTACATAAAATGAAAAAATTGTGCCAAAGATTAAATTCTACCCTGATTCACTCTGACCTGGCCATACTCGCTTTAAATGGAAGGAAAAAAATGTGAAAAGAAAATGTGTTGATTTTCGAGTTTTAGAAAATCCGCCCCAAAGAGGAACTGCGACTCGAGTCGCCACTTACTTTTATTTTTATTTTTAAATGGGGAAACCAAGTAAGAACAAAACCCAATGACTCCAAAGATGGAAAAACGGTCTCGCGAAACCAGATTTCTAGGTCCGGGGATCGACATCATTCGAAGGTACTCATGAGGTAGCGCCCTCTCTAAGCCCCAAATCTGGCTCTCTAATAGTGAATTGGGTATGTAGGAGCATATGGGTCACAAATCGACAATCTCTTAGGCTAACATGAACTTAGATCAGACCAACCTAATTGTAATCTAGCATGCTTAAAAACTCAACCAAATGGTAAATATATGACTGGTCCCTGGCCACGCGCTACATCAAAGGTTAGCTAACAAACATAGCAAGCATGCATGACACCCAAACACAAAGCATCCATGTGAAATTCATTACCCAACATTAAAGCACATACCTGTGGTCCCTAGCCAAGCGCTGCATAAGAGGTCAGTTAAAAAGCTCAAATGCATCACAAATGTTAAAATCCAAACACCATGTACGCATATGAATACAAATACCAATGCCTAAGCATGTACCTGAGATCCCTAGCCATGCATAGCAAGAATAGGTAGGGCAAATAATACATCATACATCATGCATTTAAAACCAAATATCGGATCACATACCAAAAGAAAGGAAGCAGTCGAGCTGAGGTAAGTGGTTTGCTTGCTTTAACACACATCTCTTTAAAATCCACAAATCAAAACCACACTTTTGTTGAAATCCCACATTGCCCACTACCCACTTTGTTCAAACCGAAACTGAACTCGCACCCTAAAGCCTGGCTCATGTGCTCTAGGGCAACTAAGAGCACACCATAATATATTCGACCTAAAACATGCTTAAATAGGGGCTGCCTGGCGAGCTGTCTTGCACAACCGGTTGAATCGGTTCAACAAGTCAAAATGATTGAGAAAAAATTCTGCCAGAAAATCCCCACAGACTCAGGAATCTAATAAATAAACGGAGGCACCGACCAATGATCAAGAACCAATACAAACAAAGCAAAGTACCTAAATCGGCCGTTCGAAACCTAACCCAATGAACCGGCTGGTTTGGCTTACTAATCAGTCCAGATAATTGAGAAAAGATTTCAAAATTCAGAACCTTCCTTAGAAAGTCAGGAACTAAAAGATAAACGGAGTACAATTCGAATTCGAATGACCAAGAACCAACACAAACGAACAAACTACCCGAACTACCATTCCAGCAAACTGACCATGAATGGGTTAATCTGGTTTCTCAACCAGTTAAGACGATTGGAGAGAGGCTCTAAAATTTTTCAGACCATTCCTCAAAATTCATAAATCCAATAAAAAAAAAACCAAGTAGAAAACCAACTCCGAATGACTGAGAACTGATACAAACGGCGCCAAAGACCCGAACTACTGTTTCAGCAAACTGAATTCAATGAACCGGCTAATCTGGTTTATCAACCAGTTCAGCCGGTTGAGATAGGCTCTCAAATTTGTCAGAACCTTCCTAAAGGAGTTAGGAATCTAAAACAACGGTGATTGATTCTCAGCTCGATGAGTGAGAACCAACCAAAACAACAAAACTACAATAAAACTGCCTTCCTGAAAACCTAATCTGAATGAACCGAATGATCTGGTTTTTCGAACCAGTCCAAATCGTTGAGAGAGGTTTCAAAAATTTCCAGAACTTTTATAAAGGAGTTAGAAATCTAACAAAAATGAACGGTGATTGATTCTCAGCCCGGATGAGTGAGAACCAACCAAACAACAAAACTACACAAACTACCTTTCCTGAAAACCTAATCTGAATGAACCGAATGATCTGGTTTTGGAACCAGTCCAAATCGTTGAGAGAGATTCTCAAAAATTTCCAGAACCTTCCTAAAAGAGTTATAAATCTAAAAAAACAAACGGTGATTGATTCTCAGCTCGGATGAGTGAGAACCAACCAAAACAACAAAAACTACACAAACTACCTTTCCTGAAAACCTAATCTGAATGAACCGAATGATCTGTTTTCAACCAGTCCAAATCGTTGAGAGGCTCTGCAAAATTTTCCAGAACTTTTATAAAGGAGTGAAATCTAACAAACAAACGGGTGATTGATTCTCAGCTCGGATGAGTGAGAACCAACCAAAACAACAAAAACTACACAAACTACCTTTCCTGAAAACCTAATCTGAATGAACCGAATGATCTGGTTTTCGAACCAGTCCAAATCGTTGAGAGAGGCTCTCAAAATTTTCCAGAACTTTTATAAATGAGTTATAAATCTAAAAAAACAAACGGTGATTGATTCTCAGCTCGGATGAGTGAGAACCAACCAAAACAACAAAAACCTACACAAACTGCCTTTCCTGAAAACCCAATCTGAATGAACCGAATGATCTGGTTTTCAACCAGTCCAAATCGCTGGAGAGATTCTCGTACCCCAAGAAACCCTCCTAAAAGACTCAGGAATCTAACAAAACAAATGGTGATTGATTTCAGCCTGATGAGTGAGAACCAAACCCAAAACAACAAAACTACACAAACTGCCTCTCTTCCTGAAAACCTAATCTGAATGAACCGAATGATCTGGTTTTCTAACCAGTCCAAATCGTTGAGAGAGGCTCAAAAATTTCCAGAACTTATAAAGGAGTTAGAATCTAACAAAACAAACGGTGACGGATTCTCAGCTCGGATGAGTGAGAACCAACCAACAACAAAACTACGCAAACTGCCTAGCAGAAATCGTTGAACCTGGGCCACGATGAGCGTGGAAAACCGCTCAAATGGTTGAGGAGAAACTTCAAATTTGATCAGAACGTATCTTAAAGAATAGAGGGAGAAAGGGTCCATTTCTACCTCCTCACATAAGACTGAACAGAAACCAAGCTATACATCCCTGAAAAATTCCAGCAAACGCAGGTCTGAGCCCTAAGTGTGCCCCAAAGGTTTTTTCTTGATCTGATTCTATGTCTTTTACAATTCCCACCTCCCAGCAATCAAAGCCCTTCGCTTTTTCTCCTTTCAAGCTTTCTGGAAAGAGCTCTCCCAATCAGTCTCAGAAATCGCTTCCCATTCACTCCTCCTCATTTCCCATGCAAGCTCGAATCTTTAAGATTTCAATTAAGCCACCACCAAGTATCCACATGGATTCATGGCTGCATGGGCTTAATCCATGGCCCAAAATGGACCCACACTGCCCATGGTCGAGCTTGAGCTTATGGGCCCACCCATGCACACGCATTTCCTGGGGCTCCAAAACACAAAACAGCGCCTCCACACAAGAAGGTCCGACTAACCGTTGAACCAGCTACAACCAGTCCATCCGGTTGAGGAAAATTATGAAACTTTGATAGAATGTTCCCGAAGAATAAGAAGATCAAAAAAACGGTGCACCATTCCAAGTCCGGATGAGGGAGATATGATCGAAACAAGGAGGAGTACTCACCAAAATCACCCCAAAAAAAAAAAAAAATGTTGTTGTATACGCACAGCTCTCGATGAACCAGTCAAACCGACAGGTCAAACGGTTGACAAAAATTATGAAATTTTATCAAATACCTCCGCAAAATAAGGAATCCAACAAAATAGACAAGCGGAACAATTCTGAGTTCGGAAGGAGATATGATCGAAACAGCCAAGTGCTCCGAATTTGACATACCCATAAACCCGACGAGCCGAACCCTCAGCGCCACTTGCTTCCTATGGTACGGTATGCCAATAATCGACACTCCGGCGACACCGGCGAAATACATACACACTCAATGGACTATATACGAGCCCACCCGAGTTCTGAGAAAGACCAGCCTAAAAGGGCCTAAATGGTGCATATATATGAGAACAATGGGTGAGTATGACACCCATAGGATAAATGCAAGTGCTTAGGACAAAATTGAGGGTCTGCGCATTGCCTCCCAATTCATTAGTATTACAAAACTAAGGGTTTATAGGCCACCCATTATGTGAAATTACAATAAAGCCTAACATTTGCTAAAATATGATAAGGAGTAATAATAATCAAAACGAAGTCTGGGTTTACATTAATTACAAAAGGATTTATTACAGATACACTAAGGATACTTAAAATTTTCGCTAGGTAAAGGTAATACCAGAGTAGATACGTAAATCAGAGAATTTCGCTATGATCCGGCACTCGCTTGCTACCGAAATTTCGCTAGCTTAGCTTAAATCTTTTGTGATACAAGTGTAATTTGGCTAGGAACAGTTGAATAGCTTAAAATTTTAAGCCTAGCTAAATTTCTCAATTTCTTCTATAGAGCCGCGAAATTTCACATGATTACAAATCCTCTAGCCAAATTTTCGCAATCTTAGCTAAATTTCCCGGAATTGCCGCTTCTTCACCGCATGGCCTATCGCTTCCTCTCTCACATCAATTTTCATCACTTTGCCTTCACTTTTCATTGAATTTTGGCACGTTCATAGCTGATAAATGGGTTCAATCTTCATGATTCATCACATACACGATATCAAACCCCAAGGTACGCAAAACCCGCAAACAACCAAAATAACCTCTAAACGGTGCTATGATATCAAGAACACCTGAACACTTCAATTGGTATAATTGGCATGATTAGTGCGCAAAAAGCACTCAAAACCTATCTAAAATAGGGCCCAAAATAGCACCTAGTGAAATGAACTCTAGTGAAGAACCTAGATGACCAACAATTTTGTCCCCTTACCTAGTATCAAGGATAACTAACAGTCGCTTCTCCGATTGAAGGACTTAAAGAAACAAGTCATAATGCTCGAAGATAAGTGATCTCGACATAATGCCGAAAAGATAATGACGACCGAGGTTGCTGCCAGAAGATGAGATGTCGGCAAACGCAGAAAAGTCCTGCCACCCGTACGTCGATCCGCAGGTTATGAGGCGCGGTACAGATCCGGTGAAACAACGTAATTCTACGAAAACAATGTGATCCGAATAAAATCGAGCGTAATGATCCCGGCAAAAATAAACAGAACCCGCAGAGGAACAGGTGTCGCAAGATTCGGGCAGTGTTCGGCAAATGTGGATCCCGCGGCACGGAAGGTAACATCCGTGGTACCAAATGTGGGATCCGGAAAGCAAGTACTGTAGTTGCAGGATCCGCAAGTACCGGAAATGTGGATCCGCTAGTACCGTAATGATCCGGGCGAGTACCAGAATGTGGGATTCGGGCGCAGTACCGTAGCGGATCGGGCGAGTACCGTAGCGCGGATCTCGGGCGAGTACCGTAAAGGTAGGGATTCGGCGAAAATGTAAAGGTAGGATCCGGGTGAGTACCGAAAAGGTGGGATTCGGCGAGTACCGTAACTGTGGATATGGGCGCAGTACCGTAGCGTAGATTCGGGCGAGTACGTAACCGTGGATTCGCGTAGTACCAGCGCAGATCCGCAAGTACCGGAAATGTGGGATTCGGCGAAAATTAAATGTGGATCTCGCGTACTGTGAGCGTAGGATTCGCGAAAATTGTAACCGCGGGGATCCGGGCGGTACTGGGACCGTAGGATCCCTGCGAGTACCCTGAATGGATCTCAAGGCAGTACTGTAAATGGGATTCAAAGTGGTGCCTTAAATGGATCTAGGTGAGATGCTAGAGAACCCGTGAACAAGCTAAACGTGGCAAATAAACTCGTGGAAAGTGGTGGCCCTAGTATGACATCCAGTGGTCTATCAACAAATGACTCGACAATGTAAATCAACACACCATGACAAAAGAAGGGGGGATGCTCCAATATGACAATAGAAAATGCCACAAATGATAAGCGAGAAACCAAGAACTTCATAACAAGATGGAAATAAAGGGGTATGCCCCTGTAGGACAATCGCACAAATGTGACCAAGGGTGAAAGAAAAGGGTTATGCACCCAGACTAGGGTATCAATGCCATGTCAAAATCCCATAACTACACATGTGGTCAAAGCCAGAGAGCTGAAAATATCACAATCATTCATTCATGAAAAATCATCCATTTCACTCCATAAACTGATATAGGTGATGTCTCAAGCAGCACATCCGATATGCAAGTGCCCCGATAAAAAAAAAAAAAAAAAAAAAAAAAAAAACCTAAAATAAATTTCAAACTAACTGACCGAACAAAGAGAAAGAAGACAACATACGGGGCGTGGTGCCAAAGATGCAATCCCTATTGAATTGACAACATCCATGAATCTGACTCTAGGCCCTTAGAAGCACTCTGATGTATGAAGAAACCCTGCTGCATGTAGAGCATACTCAAACTTTGATGCCAAAACATCTCTAGCAAATGGTCGCCGTTGTACATGCGATTGTTAATGCCAATATGAAAGGATGGGGGTATGCCCCAGTGTGAATGTGTCAAAGCATAAAGCTAATGGGCTATCCATGGTCCCGACTTCAGACATCTGCACTCGATCATGGACCGATGCAAGCAAATCAATGGAGAAGCAATATGTGACCCTCGGGAGCACTTTTCAAGAATGTAGACCAAGCCGACACATCCTCAGATCAATCGTTAGACGTAACCCGCCCATGTAAACGTCACAAACACGAGATCTCATGGTCTCAGGGTAGTCTTACGACTCGGACCGTAATGTAGGCCAGGAGGAAAGGTGAATGACATGATGGAAACAAAGGCCCAAATACCCAATAAATACCGCCAAACCTCAGACGCCGCAATGTCAGCACACAAAGGATCATGTGAGTAAGGTGACTCAACCAAATAACCGAATTTAACAATGTGAAATGAAAATGACAAATGAAGTGCACGAAAGAACATCGCTTAAAGTGAGACGATGATCAATAAGAGTAGAAGAAAGGCGAAAGTGATAAGAAAATGATGAATGGATAAAGCGAGAAAAAGGAAGAAACAAGGCTGGGATGACGAAACTGACTACGTCCAAAACGTCGAGTCAGCGAGTCACTATAAGATGGGAGTGGTGATGCAGTGTAGTCAGGGACTAGTAGACGGCAGACCTCATTGCGATGTGCTGCAGTCGGAGAAGATCTCACAATGCTTTCACTCAGCCCTCTCGGAAGAATAGCAAATCTCTCGAGCCTAAATGAGTAACGAATATCAAAGCAAACACACTTTTTTCTTCTTTTTTTTTGTTTTTGTTTTGTTTTGTTTTTGTTTTTTTTTGTTTTTTTTTGTTTTTTTTTTTTTTTTTGAGTCGAACCTTCAAGGTAGGTCGAGTAGCCTAACACAATCCAACCAAAGAACCTCAAACCTCTGGCCCAGAATGATTCCCCTCGGCCTAAGAATCCAGGTCGAAACCTACGGGCGGAATGAAGGGGTGTAATGAGTGACTAGTAGCTTTTCTAGGATGAGAGCATGTCATCATCATACAAAGAGATAAAAAAGTGGAAACAAAATAGAGATGATAGAAACTAGACTCAAAAAGAGATAGATGGTAATGAAGATGCAAAATGGAGAAGAAAAGAAACAAGCAATGATGCGAGAAAGAACAAACAAAGAATGTCACAATGCTCATAATGCTCACATATCCAAATAATAAATGAAAAGTTCACAGGGGTAGCCCCCAACCCAGGTCAGAAAAAGTATGCAAGGCTGAATGAAAGAATAGGCCATAATAAACCGCGTGAGGCTCAAAGGGCTAGCAATAGGATATATCAATGTATGGGTGTGTAATAGGGAATGTAGGTACACTTTCAAGTAGTAGCCACCCATCCTCTAACCATGATCTCAAGCGTAAAACCTCTTCAGCTGATCCACATTGACTGGCTCTATGAACTGATTTCCGTCTAAGTCTGTCAACCAGGCTGCTCCCTCTTGAGTCAGATCTCGGATGACATAAGGCCCGCTCCAATTCGGTCTAAACTTTCCTCTAGGATCGTTGATCAATCCCCGGAGGACCTTCAAGACTAGGTCGCCTTTCTGAAACTTCCTAGGCTTGACCCTTTTTCTAAATGCACGGGTCATTTTCCTCTGATAAGCCTGAACATGATCTGCTGCCCTCAATCTCCTCTCATCCAAAATTTGAGGCGGTCATACGGGGTAGGCCCTTTCGGTCCTCGGATATCGATGCTCTAATGCTACTCTTAAGGACCCCATCTCAATTTCAATAGGCAGCATTGCCTCCATGCCATATACCAAAGAATAAGGTGTAGACCCAGTAGAAGTACGAAAAGATGTACGATAAGCCCACAATGCGAAAGGGAGCTTCTCTGACCAATCCTTGGAAGTCTCAACCATCTTTCTCAAAATCCTCTTGATATTCTTATTTGCGGCCTCAAGCGCCCGGGTGAGTGCGTGGCCTATATGCACGGATCGTGATCTTGAATACCACCTCTTGAACCAATGTATCCACTTCGCCTCTGAAATGCGCTCCTCTATCTGAGATCAACTCATGAGGGAACCCATGTCGATAGATAACGTCTGATGAATTTGGCCACTCTGGCGTTGTCGATCCGGCATAGAGTAAGCCACCCACTTGAGTGAAATAATCAATAACCACCAGGATGTACTCATGCCCACTAGAAGATTTGGGTGAGATCTTCCCAATAATATCAATACCCATCACCCAGCGGCGAGGGATGTAAGTGCATGCGACTGGAAGGTGGCACGTGTGTCGAGTCTCAGGTGCATCGACACTCGGGACATCTCTGGCCTGGCGGCAACAATCTTTCTCCATAGTCAACCAAAAGTAACCAGTCCTCATAATCTTACGCGCTAGCATGTGGCCTCCCATGTGTGGGCCACAGACTCCGGCATGAACCTCTCTCATTACTTGATTTGCAGAGGCGCGGTCCAGACATAATAATAACAGGCCATCAGGTGATCTCCTATAAAGGGCATCCCCACAAATAACAAATCTGGTGGTCAACTGTCTCAATGCTCTCATATCCTTGGATGTAGCTGTCTCAGGATAATCGCCACATGACAGAAACTGATAAATATCATGATACCATGGTAGCTCATCCTGATTCTCAATATCTCAATCGAAGCTGACAATAGCGAGGTGCGGACTGGTCTCAATCGGTGGTGGTCGCACAATCACTCCCGAGGAATCTCAACCCACGAAGCTAAGGTGGCGCGCGTCGACAAGCCGATTCTCTTCCTAGAGCGGATGAATATATCTCGACTCTTCAAATCTAGCAACCGGTGGAATTACAGTAAGCATACGTGAGACCTCGAACTTTCATCCGCAGGAGTCCTCGAGGATACCACGGAGTGCCTTATAACTAGTTAGAATCCCATGGATCTCCAACTGTCTAATACCAAGATCCAGCGCGGTCTCTAGGCCCGTAATGCAAGCCTCATGCTCCAACCATATTATTCGTCAAGCGTGATGTGAGGAAAATACTAATCGAAGCGTGCGGAATGTGATCCTACATTGGTGATATCAATAGATACAATACCAAACCACGGCGATTGGCGGCACCATCGAAGTACAAGCGCCGTATCTGTGTGCTGGTCATTTAAAGCAATTGCTCATCGGAAATCATAGTCGATTGGTGCGTCATCGGGACAACGGCAAAGAAGCGAATGTTCTGCAACAATGCTTCCTTTCTGCGTTCTATTGTCATATATTGGATATCAAACTCTGTCAATGAACCAACCATCTCGCCCAGGCCTACCCGGTCGAGCAATTCGGTCGAACAAATATCTCGATGGATCCTAATCGAGACTAATAGTATGGAATACTGCATCATAGTGCCTAAGTCTCACAGTAACCCAAACCAACCAAGCAGTGCTCAATCATAATGTATTTACACTCATATTCCAACATCCTCTTACTCAGATAATAAATGGCTCGCTCCTTTCCTGAATCATCGAGCTGAGCTAACATGCATCCCAAAGCTATGTCTGACACTGACAAATATAGAAGCAGGGGCCGCCCCGGTGTAGGAGGCACTAAAACTGGGGGAGAAAGTAAACACTCCTTAATCTTCTCAAAAGCACACTGGCAATCATCATTCCAAACCGTAGGCTGGTTCTTCCTCAGAAGACGAAAGATAAATCATATAATATGCGGTAGTCTAGCGGTAAACGTGATGTATTGTAGTCTGCCTAAAAAGCCTCTGATCTCTTTCTCAGTCTCGGCTAGCATGTCAAGTATAGCCTTGATCTTCTCTGGATCAACCTCTATCTTAGCGCTTCGCGCAACAATGTGACCCAACAATTTTCCAGAAGTTACCCCAAAAGTGCACTTCTTGGGATTCAATCTCAATCTGAACTGTCTGATCCTCTCAAAGAATCTCTGTAAGGCTGCTAAGTGATCTGCTCTGCCTTGGGACTTCACTATCATGTCATCCACGTATACCTCAACATCTCTATGCATCATGTCATGGAATAAAGTAATTAGCTCGATAGGTGACCTGCATTTTTAACCCCAGTAAGCATGACCCGATAGCAGTAAGTACCCCACTTTGTGATGAAAGAAGTCTTTTCCATATCCTCTGGAGCCATTAAAATCTGATTATACCCAGAAAACCCATCCATGAAGGACAACATAGGGTGCCTGCGATCTTTGTCAACTAACGTATCAATGTGGGAGGGGAAAAATCATCGCCCAGAACGGCGCTTATTCAAATCTATAAAGTCAACACAAACTCTAACCTTGCCATCCTTTTTTGGAACAGGGACGACATTAGCCAACCACTCAGGATACTCAACTACTGACAGGAAGCCAACACTAAGTTGCTTTTGAATCTCCTCTTTAACACCGGCTTCGTGAGATGCTAGTCTCTATAATTCACCTTCGGCCTAGCATGTGGCAGAATGGGCAATGATGCTGAACTATAGTGGGGTCAAAGCCTGGCATGTCCTCATAAGACCATTACAAATACATCCAAAGTATGACTGAGTAGGTCAATCCAATCTACTTCTCTCATCATGAGATAGGGGAAAGCGATCTAATCTCACAAATTTGATCACAGTACCAAAATCTATCAACTTCATTGCTACCGAAATGGAGGTGTAACTCTGCCATCTATATCGAATTAGATCTGACTTACCTAGTGGTCATCTGTGTCTCCCACATCATCAACATCGTATACATGTGCTGCGAGAGCTGGTGGTGCAATCAAAGGAAAATGCTGTGACACAAGCGAATACTCGAAAATACTTCATTGTCACTATTACCATCGAAATGTCATCAGCGGGTGACAAACCCGGACATAGTGTCAAGAAGAGGTGGGTCCGCAGTGGACGCTCCCTCAGCGAGAAAGCGGTATCATGAGTAATATCGGTATATGAGCCCGCTCGTCATCAAACTCCAAGCATAGAAATTCCAAACACATCGAAGAAGAATATTGAGGCGGGTGAAACATCCGAGTGCGGCCAGTCTTAGATCATGTCCATTGCGTGGTGCAAGCGTCATAAAAAAGTGTCTGACATCAGAATCAATCATAGAAATTCCAAAACATGTCAAAAGCAAAATGGGAATTTCGATGTTCATATCAAAGGCCGGTGCGATCATGTCCATCTCGTCCATGTAGGTATCAGGAAGAGTCGCTCCATCAGTTTCATCCCCCAATCCATAGGTAGATCATAGTCAAGGATCTCCTCAGGAAAGCACATGGAAAAAACCTTTGGATCTATCCGATTGGGGTCTGTTATCCGCATTCTCAGTGGCTTAGTGGTCTCGGAATTCAAACAAATACGTCCTAGGGCATGTTGAATGCCACTGAATCGACCATCTTTGAAACGGTCAACTCCTTTGTGCGAGGTACATACTGCGATTCTTTGATAAAATAATTGACCAAGGCGAAGAGAAGTGTACGAGCCGAAGGGGATAATCGAATGGAATGCAGACATACGAGCTCCTCTCTCTACATGCGGTCGGGCCATGTGGAGTGCATCATGCGCGTTGGGATGTAACCGAACCATAAGATATGTCATGATCAAGCTGTAATAAATGGCTTCGCGTGGCCCCTATTTGTGGCGACCCAATCCAAACCCGGGCATATAAGACATGCCTCTCATCATGTTAAGCACCAATCCAGCTGTCGCGATCAAAGGAACATAGGTACCATGTCTCTATCGTCATCCTCTAAACTGACAACCTGGACTTCATCAAAAACAAACCCAGTCAAGTACAAATCGTTCTCACTGTGGCTTATACGCCTTGGCTGAGAGGGTAGTAACATACGTAATCGAGGCTTGTATTGTGATAATGCGCCCCTCGTGTATGAACTTCACCTTGATGACGAGGTGGTATAACACCGCCTCATGAATCAAGAGCCCAAAGCGGGTTAAAGTTAATTTGAATGCTCAAAACACAGAAGAGTATCAGATGTCCCATTTGGACCCGATCATGACATGTGTGGTAGAGTACATTAAGCTATCCTCACGAGTCGTCCATAAGCTCACGATGAGTGCACGTATGGATGGCACAAATCGAGACCGGTGAAAATCCCGAAAACAATGGCGATGCCCGGTGGACAAAACGTTAAGCGGGCCAGTTGTCAACGAATTGTGACACCTGACTGAACAAGCAACTTATCCCCGATGAACAAAAGGGCGAACATAGTGCGATCCCGCAGATTACGTGTCATCATCATGTTCTCTTATGCATGTAGCCACACATCGGCTCGGAAAGTGGTCGCCCGAGGAGTGGCGCGGTATCGCTCTAATCGTGAAACTACGATCAATGCGTCTCATGTGCTGGATGACGATAACAAATGGAAATGGGGCACATTGGTGCGGTGGAAGCAGAATATCAAATGTCTTCACCATGAATCATCTCTGTCATCAGTACCGACAAAGGTGTCGCGGTGGGGTGCAGGCTATCATCCCTCCTCATACTTAATCACAGAACATCTTTGTGTGCATTTATCACTCCTCAGGGACAGAGATGAAAGGTGTCATGGGAGGGAACATGTTGCAAGTATAAGAATCTTAACAGTACCGTAGGAGGACATCATGAGATCAGTCAAATGAATTTGGAGACCTGCGACCCCCAGGTGCATACACTAAGCTGGTTTTACTTCGGCTTGGAAGTTGGTGGGAGCCTCTCCATCCATCCATCCATGGGAATGTCTCATCTCACAGATGCTCAATCAATGTACCCAGGAAGTGGAGGTACAACTCTGAATGTGTGGTGAGTGGCAGTGTAAAGTCGCGGCGGGGCGTCCTAAGTCGACCAAACCTTGATCAATCAGTCACGACCAGCGCCACTCATCTTGCATTCTCGTATCATGGCCAAACTCTCGATGATAGACACGATGAAGATCGATCCTGAATCGGGTGGGGTAGAATTGTGGTGGTGATCTGATGTGGTAGTGAACGATGGCCTTCAGCGATCTGCGATTCTGCCGGCTCGGTGGCATCCCGAGTTGTGTAAATTGCCTGGCCGGCCTCGGTGGAGGTGGTGCTCCTATCTGTTTGATGGTGTTCAAGTGGCGCCTCTGAGGTGCACGTGTAACGCATATGTTGGTGCGTGGTAGCGGATGTAGAAAAGTATTGCTGGGGTCCAGCCAGCTCACGAAAGGAGTAGCTAGTGCATCTTGACCCATGTGCTGATAAGTGTCTGGCTTGTCTGCGAAGCGGAGGTGGCGTGGGACACAATGTCTGTCATGCCAATGCTTTCCAACATCCAGATGGTCTGGGGTCAGGCCACGGCTTCTTCCCTTTGGTCACAGGAAGGTACGCGCAATCCTCTAGATATGCCCTCCTCAGTACCATGAGGGCACAGACAATGATCAAAGTCTGTGTTGGAGAAGCCACGTGAGATGCCTATGGCCAGTGAGAAGACTCACAGCAATCATGCCGATCTGTTAGCTACGAGGGGTCTATCTATGTCATGCAATCTTCTCATCTCAGGGAGATGAATGCGATGAGCCGACTCATCCGGCCTGCACTTTGAGGGCCTCTTCTCTTCGGGATACGTCTATGGTATTAAAAGAATATTGTCCCCATAAACTCTGTCAAATCAGCCCATGTCCTCGCCTCGAAGGGTCAGTGATGCAAACCAGCCATGACCTTCACGCCAGACAAAGGAAAACATGAACATCATCGTGCCTCGTCCAATCTATGCCGCATAACAGTCTTTATATAAGCTGCAAGTGAATGGGCACCTATCCCCAGTCATACCTCTGATGCTTGCGGAACTGTTGGCAGGCTGCCCTTTGGAAGGTCATCGTATCCGTCCCAACCTATAACTCCATCGAAACATACGAGGGCCTGATCTCTGCTCAAGCCTACTCGATCACGGGCTGAGTGTTATCAATAATGGTGGTCTGGCAGAATGTGGAGTGGTCTCGATCACGACCATGTAGAACAAAGCTCTGGCTGTGAGGCTGAGGATTGAACCCGATGGTGGTGGTGGAGAGTGCGGCCCCATATAGTCTTGCTTTGTCACGGTGGAGTCCGGATAATGGTGGGGGTGGTGAGAGGTGGAACCGTATAGTCTTGTTGTCTGATGGAGTCCGAGATGATGAATGGTGGTGGTGGAGGTGCGGTAAGTCATAAGGTGCTCCACACGAAATTAACCCAATGGTTGGGCTGATGCCCATCGATCCTCATCCCGGTCAATGCATCCGGGAAGATGTCTTAGTGTGTCGGTAATCTCAATGACTGGTAATTCGACGGTAGCGTCTTGAGGGTCCATATCTCTGCTGATTTGATGCATGCTCCTAGCGACTGTGTGGATCGATCTCTACAAGTCTACACTCTGTCCAGAATCCAAGCTGGGGGCCCCGGGTCGCTCTTAGTCCCAGCAATCTACAAAGGAAAGGGGCATGTCGATCCGGTGTCCTATCAATCCGAAAATCAATCCAGTAATGCAATCCCACAATGAAATCCTCTAAGGGAATGAGCGGACATGTGACATCAACAGCTAATCTGATATGTGGCCCCACATGAGCGAGATTCTGACATGGTATACCTTAGTAGGTAAAGCGGCTCAAAAGCTAACAAAAGGGAAAAGGCAAGTCCTAAGGAGGCTGAATGTTTGCACTTGCCCACAAAGGATCATAAGATCGTGATAAGCAATCAAAGTGGCATCACCAGGCCACACATGTATCCATGAAATCTGCTTCGGGGCTATCTACAGGTCTTTCATTGCTCGGACATCAAAATCTGTCTCCATAGTGCTCTGGCATCGATACTCCAGCCTCATGCTAGACCACTTATTCCAAACCCCTAAGCTTGGTCGAAGGTAGACAGTTAGGAATGACTCCCAAACAACATGAGCAATCAATGAGAATAATCTACCAAGACCCAGTGATTAAGAGTAAGGGATACACACGTGCCCCCCTGAAACACAAGCGTGACAGTCATACGAGGAAGGAGGCAGTCATGTAGCAAACGTCGCACCTGAAAACGAAGCCTATCACAAAATCTACATACAAACTAACCATCTATATGATAAAACACTAGCTAGGTACCACAAATCAACCATGGGCAAGCACGCTGGAATCCAACACGTGAACAACCAAGCACAAACAAACCATAAGTGTATGCTGAATTCCAGCCAGGTAAGTGAGCATCAGTCATTTTTAGTAGCCAACTAACAGTCTGTTGGTCAAATGGGCCATATTATCCAATATACACAACTCAAGTTCAAGTTTGATCCTCTTATGAAACCGGATTACGGGTTCGATCCCCAACAAGTCGCCAATTTGGCTGGACCCTACCCGATCCACGGACCGGCTGCGACTCACTTTAAATGGAAAAAATGTGAAAAGAAAATGTGGGTTGATTTCGAGTTTTAGAAAAGCTCCAGTCCCCCAAAGGAGAACCGGTTTTTACTGGAGTAAGCCACTTACTTTTATTTTTATTTTTAAATGGAAAACCAAGTAAGAACAAAAAACCCCAATGACTCGGTATGGAAAAAGCGGTCTATGGCTAGATTTCTAGGTCAGGGATCGGATACCTATCGGAAGGTACCTCTCGTATGAGGTAAGCGCCCCTCTAAGCCCGGAACTCGGTCTCTAATAGTGAATTGGGTATGTAGAAGCATATGGGTCACAAATCAGACAGTCTCTTAAGCTAAACATACAACTTAGATCAGACCAACCTAATTGGTATCTAGCATGCTTAAAAAAACTCAGCGAAATGGCAAGCGGCGCGTCACTGTGGTCCAGGCCACGCTAAATCAAAGTTAGCCAACAAACATAGCAAGCATGCATGACACCCAAACACAAAGCATCCATGACGAAGTGCATTGCAACATTAAAGCACTTTTATACATGGTCCCTAACAGCCATTTGCGTAAGTCGGTCAAAAAAAGCTCCGTCATCACAAATGTTAAAATCGAGCACCATGTACGCATATGAATACAAATACCAATGCCTAAGCATGTACCCGAGATCCCTAGCCATGCATAGCAGGAATAGGTAGGGCAAATAATACATCATACATCATGCATTTAAAACCAAATATTGGATCCCATACCAAAAGAAAGAAAGGAGGCTGAAAGGAGGTAAGTGGTTTGCTTACTTTAACACACATTCCTTTAAAATCCACAAAATCAAACCCACACTTCAAATCCCACATTGCCCACTACCCACTTTGTTCGAGCCGAAACTGAACTCCAGACCTAAAGTCTGCCTACAGGTTTCTTAGGGCAACTAAGAGCACACCATAATATATTCGAGAGACTGAAACATCACTTAAATAGGGGGCTGCCCATAGGCTGTCTTACTGCTTGGTTGAATCGGTTTTCAACAAGTCAAAATGATTGAGAAAAATTCTGAAACTTTTTCAGAAAATCCCTCACAGACTCAGGAATCTAATAAAATAAATGGAGTGCAATTCCGACTCCGAATGATCAAGAACCAATACAAACAAAGCAAAGTACCTAAACTGCTGTTCCGGAAAACCTAACCCAATGAACCGGCTGGTTTGGTTTACCAATCAGTCCAGATAATTGAGAAAAGATTTCAAAAAAATTCAGAACCTTCCTTAGAAGTCAAGGAGTCAAAAGAAAGAAAAGCAGTACAATTCCGACTCGAATGACCAGAACCAACACAAGCAGACAAACTACCCGAACTACCATTCAGCAAACTGAATTCAATGAATCGGCTAATCTGGGTTTTACTCAACCAGTTAAGACGATTGAGAGAAACTCACAAAATTTTTCAGACCATTCCTCAAAATTCATAAATCAAAAAAGCAAACCAAGTAAAGAAACCAACTCCGAGATAGAAATTTAGGGAACTGATCTGGCAAGGCGCGAGCCGAACTACTGTTTCAGCAAAGCAGAATTCAATAGACAGGCTAATCTGGTTTATCAACCCAGTTCAGCCGGTTGGGAATAAACTCTCAAAATTTGTCAGAGCAGCCACAAAGAGGAGTTAGGAATCTAAAACAACAAACGGTGATTGATTCTCAGCTCGGATGGTGAGAACCAGCAAAACAACAAAAACCACACAAACTGCCTTTCCTGAAAACCTAATCTGAATGAACGAATGATCTGGTTTCGAACCAGTCCAAATCGTTGAAATCTCAAAATTTCCAGAACTTTTTATAAAGGGTTATAAATCTAACAAAAACAAACGGTGATTGATTCTCAGCTCGGATGAGTGAGAACCAGCAAAACAACAAAAACTACACAAACTACCTTCCTGAAAACCTAATCTGAATGGAACCAATGATCCGGCTTTCAACCAGTCCAACGCTGACAGGATTCTCAAAATTTCCAGAACTCCTAAAAAAGAGTTATAACCGAAAAAATCAGGATTATCTCAGCTCGGATGATGAGAACCTAAATAAAAACAACAAAACTACACAAAACTACCTTCCCTGAAAACCTAATCTGAATGAACCGAATGATCTGGTTTTCGAACCAGTCCAAATCGTTGAGAGAGGCTCTCAAATTTTCCAGAACCTTTACAAAGAGCAGTAAATCTAACAAAAACAAACGTGATTTGATTTCGTTTAGATGATTGAGAACCAACCTAAACAACAAAACTACAATAAACTACTCCTTCCCTTGAAAAACCTAATCTGAATGAACCTAACGACCCGGCTTTCTAAATCAGTCCAAACTGTTGAGAGAAACTCTCAAAATTTTCCAAGAAACTTTTATAAAGGAGTTAAAATCGAAAAAACGTGATTGATTCTCAGCTCGGATGAGTGAGAACCACACAAAACAACACAAACCTACACAAACCGCCTTCCTGAAAACCTAATCTGAATGAACCCAATGATCTTGGTTTTCAACCAGTCCAAATCGTTGAGAGATTCTCAGCAATTTCAAGAACCTTCAAAAAGACTGCAAATCTAAAAATAAATGGCGATTGATTCTCAGCTCGGATGAGTGAGAACCAACCAAAACAACAAAACTACACAAACCGGCTCTCTGAAAACCTAATCTGAATGAACCCAATTATCTGGTTTTCGAACTAGTCTCAAATCGTTGAGAGAGAGGCTCTCAAAATTCCAGAACTTTTTATAAAGGAGTGAATCTAACAAACAACTGCATTTGATTCCTCAGCCTGGATTTATGAGAAACTAACCAAACAACAAAACTACGCAAACTGCCTAGCAGAAACTGTTGAACCGGCTTTCACGTATGAGCGTGAAAACCGCTCAAATGGTTGAGGAGAAACTTCAAATTTGATCAGAACGTATCTCAAAGCATAGAGTGGAGAAGGGTCCATTTTTACCTCCTGTCACAAGACGCTGAACAGAAACCAAGCTTATGATCCTGAAAATCCAGCAAATGTGTGTCTGAGCCCTCAAGTGTGCCCCCTCCATTCTTGATCTGATCTCTATGTCTTTTATGCCACTCCCACCTCCAATCAAAGCCTCTTCTGTTTTTTTTCTCCTTTCCAAGCTGGAAAAGAGCCTCTCAATCAAACTCCTTAGAAACGCTTCCATTCACTCTCCTCATTTCACAATGAATCTTTTTGTTGATTTCAGCTTGCTTCACCACCAAGTATCCATGGATTCACAGCGGCTGCATGTAATCTTTAATCTATGGAGCCAAAATGACCTGACAATATCGCCCATGGTCGAGTTTGAGCTTAGTCCCACCTACAAACATTTGGCTCCAAAAACACAAAAAGGCTCCACACAAGCTAGTCCGACTAACCTGCTGAACTACCACAAATCCGCCCATCCGGCTGAGGAAAATTCCGAAACTTTACAACGTTCCCTGAAGAATAAGAAGATCAAAAAAAACGCACTATTCCAAGTCCGGAGGGAGATATGATCAAACAAGGAGGAGTACTCACCAAAATCACCCAAAAAAAAACAAAGGTTGTATAATAAAGATTTGCTTCTGAATAACCAAATAAACCGACAGTCAAACGGTCGATAAAAATTATGAAATTTTATCAAAACATCTCCTTGGCAAATATGAATCCAAAAAAATAGATGTTGAACACCTGAAGCCCACAAGGGAGATATAATCTGAACGTGCTCCCAAGTGCTCTGAATTCGCTTACATACCCATAAACCCGCCGATTGAGCCGGAATCCCCAGGGCCACTGCGCCCCATGGTACCATGCCAAATAACCACACCATGACACCGCAAGTGAAATACACACACTCAATGGACTATATACGAGCCCACCCGAGGCTCTGAGAGACTGTGCCTAAAGGGGCCTAAATGAAAGATGAGAACAATGGGTGAGTATGACACCCATAGGATAAATGCAGCTAGTGGACAAAACAGGGCTCACATTGCCTCCCAAATTTCTCGTCAGGTTGCAAAACTTATAGTTTATATAGGCCACCCATTAGAAATTACAATAAAGCCTGATTTTGGCTAAAATAAGGATATGATAATGGATAATCAAAACCAAGTCTGTTTCATAATTAATTACAAAAAGGATGATTATACAGATAATAATTTTCAATGATAGGCGAAAACTCTCGCTAGGCAGCAGAAAATCACTCAGGAGATAGCAATTCAGAATTTCGCTTAGTGACCAATTTGCTTGGTTAGGCCAAATTTCGCTACTTAGCGAAATTTTTAAATATGACAGCTTAAAGTGTGTAATTGGCAGAACGTGAATACAAACTGGTCATAAATTTCCTCACTTTCAGAGGAATTTCTATGATTACAATTTTCGCAATCCTAGCGAAATTTCGCAACTTAGCGAAATCTCCTAGAATCACTGCTTCACCTCAGATGGCCTACTCGCCCTCTTCAGATTAATTTACTACTTGTCTCACTTTCTACTTGAACTCCTGCACGCTTCAAGGTCATAAATGGGTTCAATCTTCACATTCACCACACAAGATCCATACTTGAACTCCTAAGGTACGCAAAAACCCAGAAACAACCGCTAAAAATAACCTAAACTAAGATAAGTGATACTAAGAATGACCCGAACACTTCAACTTGGCAGACCATGATTAGCGCAAAGCACTCAAAACTTATCTAAAATGTGTGGCCCAATAAAGACTTTCTGGGTACTAATCAAGAGTCCCATATATGAAGGACCGACTTGGCCCTACGCTTATGCGATAGCCGATCGCAAATTTGAGATAGGTCGAACCCCAAGATATTCATCAGCTTATTCTCCCCTTACCTCTGGCCTAAGGGAATATGGAGCGCCCCAGATTTTCGAGTTCGACCGCGTCGAATCTGGCCGGGGCTCAGTCCGCCAAACCGGGTAAACAACCGGAGAGTCACCACCAATACACAAAGGAAGAAGAAAGCACCCACCCATGAAGGTAAACGAGCAGAAACAAAACTAATCGATGAACTTAGCGCTTCCGTCAGACCGATCGGCAGAAACCAAAGTGATAAAGACGCAGCTTTAATTCCAAAAATACATACACAAAGAAAGATCAAAGCCAAAAGGCCTGCATGTAAGATTCAAGAGAGAAGGGAGTCCAACTCATGAAGGAAAAAGAGTGGTCCTGTAGAGCAAGAGGCACAAGGTATGTGGCGCCCGAACCCTGCACCGCTGGTGTCAAGCGAGGGGTGTCACACTTCTGACCTGGACTCTTCAACCTTCTTTCTTCTCGGGGAGCGACACTGCACTCGTTTCATTCATATGCACACCGTAATAAAAAAAAATTCTTTTACATACATTATACATATCACCATAGTGTGGTATTCATGTTCTATACACCGAGTCCCGATTACTTCCTCACAAACAAATGAGACTTTATCTCTGGCAAATATGAGATCATAAGTAAAGCATATGAGCACCTCATCTCCGGTGCTTAGTCAGTTCCTGCGATGGGATGTCTCACCCTCTATCCTTGTCGCCCCAGACCTACATGGATTAAAAACCCATGGCTTTACGCCACGGAAACATGCAAGATCATCTGGCTCAACATCCTGTCTCACCACAAATACACTCTTCATCTGACTGATTTCCATGGCAATCAGACCCTACCCAAGATTGTTTCAGACACATAACTTCACATCATTATCTCACTCCAAAAATTACCCATTTATTCATTCCTTCACCATCCATTACATATCCATTCCATGTCATGATCCAGATACATACAGCTATTTCATATTATATACTGATACTAGCTGAGTTATGCCCTCATTCACGTACGTTACCCACATCCATCACGTACCCACCCATGTACTATCGATACAGCTTCCGCATACTCTTTCATACACTTCTTCACACTGGGTGATTTATCTTCCATGATGTTTTCTGCAGAATACTGTGGCTTCCATATATCTGATTCAATATTAATCTCTTCGCATCATTCTACATTCTTTACATACTTTATATATCACGCCATCTATAATCCCTTCGCAGCCATAATCTTTCATCATCACATTATTAGCAAATGGTTATGTTTCTAACGCATTATTTTTCAACAGCATGTCATATAAATCATTTGTTTTATGTTTCATGTCCGCATAAACCTTGAAGTGGATAAAGGAAACTATAAGGGCCCGGCGCTTATACTCAATCGTAAGGCAAATGTTGGTCTGCTATATGGTCTGGCGTAATCATATCATTGTGCGACAATGACCATCTATAAGGGCCACCGAAGGCATCAAGACACAGACGAGACACCGACACACAAGCATTTACTCATATTTATAAGACACACCGATCACTCGTATACTCCACATACTGAATGATCCAAACTAGCCAACTCCGATCAAGATGTCACAGATTTATTTTTCCTAGTGTAGAGAATGCGCTTAATCTATCCCTTCACCAGGTTCTACGTATTAATCCTATTTATTATATTTTTTCAGACATATTCATCTACATTAATGAATTATTGTTATCATACTCATGAGATATGCACTATTATTTATCGCCTTGTAATACCTTCCACATATTTCAGCTCTGTATTGTTGTTCTCATAATTTTTACAATACTTATTCATATCTTTTCTTATCATTTAGTTTTGTCTTTTGCATCATATATGTAATCCTATCATATATGAATGCATCTATGCACTCTTATATTCATATATATATATATATATATATATATATATCTTTATCTATTCATATCCCTCTCATACTCACGATGATCATATCCTTTACAAGTTTCATCATGATTTAGCTGTTCCATGTGTTTTCTTTATTTCTATCATGTATGCCTTTTTACTCATTCATGTGTTCCTATCATGTTCCATCTATTCGTTTATGTATGACAATCATATATTCATATATCATATACCTTATATTCATATCATGTCCTCTACTTGTAACATCTATATTCATAACTATATCTCATGTACTTATTCACTATTATATCTTCTGTACCTATACCATACATTCCTATACTTGTATGTTTTTCGTTTTATCGTATCGTCCTATCTCTCCCCGCAGGAGTACATAATGTAGACTTTCCTTTGGATACTGTAGGTACTTTATCTATACTCGCTTTACATATCAAATCTACATATATTGTTATTTCTTGTTCGATTCAAGATCATTTCTACCATGTATTCCAATTAACTTTAACTAAGCGATTAGTACACTCTTATTACAAATTCAATTTTCGATTAAGATGTGTGAGCACCAAATGCCATTAAATAGCATATGGTTAGATTCTAGACTCGATGAGCTTTCCATCGAATCCAAGAATTCCATAACGGAATCCTAACGAAGGAGTTATGCAAGTTGCAAGCCATGAAGAAAGTCAAGAACTCGGCAGCACTTGGTGCAAAGTAAAGAGTGAAATTCACTATTTTTAGTCATTTGATGTAGTATAAACTCAATATGGTATCACGCTATATGGTGGACTTGTGACTAAAGGCTTTCCATAGAGTCCAAGAACACCCAAAAAGGACTTTGACAAATAAGTTATGGTCACCTAGTTTGAAGAGACACAAACTGAAAATCCAGCTGATACGACAAAGAACTGATCTAGCTTAAGTACGCAGTGCGCTGCAAGTGGGAACTACCTTAGTGCCACCACATCAAACATCGCGATTCCGATCGATCCAACTTATATCAGCTACTAGTGCACAACTCGCTCCTGTGCTAAGGTCAAGACCTCCTGCTTTCGCTTCAAGTTATACTGGAAATTGAACTCCACCCTACATTATCATTTTCAAAAGTTCGGCCATCCAAATGGTTTTGATTTATCAAAGAAGTGGATATAGATATCTACGTGACAAGCATTCCACCTTACATTACCGGGTCACATCTGGCGGTTGTTAATTATCAAAACAGAAATGAACCGTGAAATCATGCCTTTCAACATCATTGTATGCCCATGGGAAGGTCTTTGATAAAATTATGACTGTTTAGGTTAATTCCTTCCTATGTGGGAAAAGGTCCCAAACCCTGTCACCAAAACTGGTTCCAAAGCATTTTCCACAAATCCCAATACCAAACTGAGGTTACTCTGTGAAAATCACCAAAAGAATAACTAATAAATCGTGGATAATCTAATTTATCTACATAGGCATGACTTCAACTCTCTCAAGTCAACATCACAAGATTTTCATATCTCCAATTTGAACCCATGATTATAGCAAAATTAAAAAATAACTACGTAATTTAGCAAGGTCAAATAGAAAGAATCTCATACTGAAGCTCAAAAATCCAAACTAATCCATAAAAACCCATACTTCTATACAAAAAAAAAAATCATATAAATCCATACCGAAAATCCATACCTTTATTTCTCCTTCTCTTCTTCTTCTTCTTCTTCCTCTTCTTCTTCTCTTCCTTTCTCCCTTCTTCTCTCCTTGGCCTTCACGCTAGAGCTTCAACGTGAGACCAAAAATGAGATATTTTCGGGTCTCATCTTCTTTTATATTAAAATTTTCCTTTATCGCAATAGGGTCCTCCAACTCTCGACCATTTATTATCAACTTTATGCTATTTCTACAATAGCATACCTCTCTTTCTTCTATGACTTCCAGACGTCTTTTGACAAATTACAATTTGTCCTCTTGTATCTTGTAAAATTTTCGGGTTTCTCAATTTCCATGTTTCGTGATTTAAATTAGCCAAAAATTCAAATTATGCCTGCAAAATTTCTAAATATGCCGAAAAACAATTAGGTATATTTCCCGGGTGTTACAAGGCGCAGGGATGTCCACGAAAGAAATGTAAGGAAACTGGAAGGAGCTATGTTTGTTGAAACCGAAGAGCCACCATTATCACAAAGATAAATGACGCTACCAAGCCCCAACCATCCAAATTTCGAAAGCGCACGTGGAAATCGCGACCGCCGAGACACGTTACCCATCGCTTCCATGCACGCATACGCGGTCAGGGGCAACCGGAGCAGGGCTCAGTGGGCTTCAAGGGCTTGTAGCTCACTGCTGTGCCTTAAGTGAGGCCAGCCCAATGAAACACTCAGGCAGGCGCACTAAACCCCAAAGGAGAGACGTGCCATTAAAGCACTCAGGCTGTTTTTACACTGAGCATACAAGCCTTTTGGTGCCAACCTAGAATGAGGGACCAACCCGCTTGGCCCAAAGACCAATTATAGGAAGTCTCCCAAGGATAAGGAAAATATAATATAATATCCTGCAAATCCAACTGAATCTCATCAATAAGGAAAGAAAGGTAATGACAGCCACATCATCGATCTTATCCTCCAATAAGGAAAAGAAGATTTGTCCCAAATAAACGCTCTTTCTATGTTCTACCAAATCCGACACCGAGCAATAACAAAATATCCCCATTCAATGGGAACGAATCCTAATCACCATCCAACTCCGGTTGAACATCTACTATATAAATACCAAAGCACCCACACTCGGTGAAAGGTACGCCATTCATAAAGTAGAAACTTCTACCGATGAGCTAAAGTCATCTATTTTAGTCCATTTTTTCTATTTTCATATCAAAAGAGACACTACTTTGGGTGTAAATATGAAGAAACTCACCTATTTGTTATTAGCGTAGAATGGAAAGAAAGAAGTTGTAGAGGAAAATGCGTAAATAAGTGGAATAAAGTGCAATTAATCGCGTACCAGTGAAATAAAAAGAACTCTGTCGAGTCACTGGGATGCACTGTGGTCCGCACGCCCGCTCAAGTCAGACATCAGAAAGTGAAGGGAATTTGATGCTGGCCGCGGCAGGGAACACAGTCTAGGCAGCTGAAGGAGGAGCATAAATTAAAGGAATGATGTCGCGACAGAAAACTGAGGTCGCGACATCAAAAACAACCAAAGGCGTACTTACAAAGAAGATGGCGATGTCGCGACAAGAAAACCGGTGTCACGACATCGCCAATGTCCAGCTGGAAGGGTGCGTATACTGCCCATGTCGCGATTAAATATCCGGACATGTCGCCACATCAGAACAACCATCAAGACCGCAAGGGACCTGTAATGGATGTCGCCATTATCGTTATCAACTTAAACCCGCCAAAGCATGGGCCGCGGAAAACGTGACAACATGAACGCACTACCACAGGATACAATCCTAGCGTCGGGTCGCGACATGAACTCCATGTCAATGCATAGCAAGAACCGAGGACGAATCGAGCAGCAACTCAGCCGCTACTCCGAAATCCACAGTGTGTTATATTGGGATTAGGGGTCCAACTGAAACCTCATAACACGCTAGCCTACCCAAAATAGAAGGCAGGCCTGAGGCGATCAAAGGATCCAAGTGGGCTTAGGCTTCACTTTTATTTTCTTTCTTTTATTTTAGAGCACATATTTGTCTAGTATTTTTCGTTTATTATTTTTTCTTGGATCCAATGTTATCGCTTTTGATCAAGCCGAATGCGTAATTAATTTCTTTCAAATTACTACCCGAATGCATCGGGGTTCACAATTGGCGGGATTCATTATTTCAAGCCACTGCGCTATTCTTTGATCGTAAGGATGTCGCCTCGTGTGATTCAAGAATTGGAGGAACCCAGCTCTTCCATTTAGTAAACGTTGTAGTCTAATTGATCTTTCCCGAGTACTAGCAAGATCTTGTTCATTTCGCTTACGAATTTACTTCAGATTAAGGTTTATTGATTTTTGATCCGAATATCGTTTAATATACCTGCTAAGAAGGCCATTACTCCGATTTCATGGAGGTCCTCTCGAGTGACACAGTGGAAGAATCCCGGGGAGTAATGCACATTTCTTTGAAGGTATACTAGCCTCGCTATTAGGGATCCTTGAAAGCTGCAAGTTCACTTAGATAAATCCTCTTCTCTACTTGAAGTCAAGAACGAGTTGAACGACTTATCTATTTAAACAAGGCAGATTTCAATTCTCAATTCTGATAGTGAGGCCAATCCCATGTTAGCTGACCAACCATGGAAAAGGTTGATCTATTTTAATTCCCCGAGGAAGAGTAATTTGGAAGTCAGATATCCGCTGAAATCTGATAAGTAACTGGGAGCTAAGGTGTACACCATAAATGGGTAAGGGAAGTATTGCAAAAAGAAAATACCCATTTACAGTTCTTATGCTGTGCGAAGTTATCTCGCTCCCCGTAACAGAGAATCGTGAAGAAGGAGATAATCTTAAAATGTGGAGCGTGGAGAGATCCAAATTTTTCGCACTACAATTGCCTCGACAGATTTTGAAACTCGAGATAACAAGAAATTAATTCAGGATGAACTACAGGAATTGATCGTTCACTATGATCAAGCTTCTTGATGCTCGTCCCATGATAACTGTCAAAAGATCATTTCTTTCGTGTGAACTATTTTCCTTCATTTGTTTTATTTCAGTTCATTTGTGAATGTCCATTTCTCTTTGAACTAGTTAATTTCCCAGTTTTCATGCTGGACACCCACATCAATTTATGGTCCAAATAGTATTAATATTCGAGTAGTCAGGGTAGTTGATGAAAAATTTTTGAGATCTCTGTGGGATCGATATCTGGACTTAAATCCATTTTATTACTTGTCAATTGCACTTGCGTATCTCCCGTACTAAAACTAATAAATTAAATCGTTATACTCTAAGAGATTTTCGTTATGATAGTATGATGTCAACAAGTTGATGGCACTGCGTTCGGGATTTAATAAATCTTGGTAACAGTGTCGTAAATTTGTATATATGTATTTTCGTCACACAACAAGTTTTAAGTGGCTGCCAGTCAGATTAGATAATAGTCCTTGGTAATAACGTCGTAAATTTGTATGTGTCTTTGGTCCGGTCAACAAGTTTTATGGCGCCGTTTCCGAGGATCGAAAGGTTTTAGTAATCAATATTCAGACAAAAGAAGTAAATACTAATTTGGACATTTTTAAAATAAAAGAACAAAATATGCTTCAAGCAAAGGACTCTTTAGCCACCGACCTTAACAAACCAAATTGAAAATATTTGTCGTAATTTAATTAACCCGTTAATGCGTTAGTATGTTTTGTTTTCAGAACAAAAGTTTAATGCATAGGAAACAGTAATAAGATCCCATTCAAAGAGATACTGCACTGGTGAGAGGAACACTTCAAGCTTCGAGGGAAGATAAAGAAGGCAAAACCCAACACTATGTATTATGAAAGATTGTGAAATTGTAATGACGAGCATAGAGTAAGGTCAAGACCTCCAATCAAGCGATACAATGGAAGACTTTTGGAGACCAATTATTCAGATGAATACTAAGGATCGACAACCCGCCAGCCGAGGCTGATTAATTTGAGAACCTGGGGTCGCACTAATCACACAATGGTTCAAGAAAGACGCTCATCAACCCACCAGACCCAAACGAACATCTGGGAAGATTTCTCAGGATGGCTAATACAGTAAAGTTAAATGGGGTTAGACCAGAAGTCATTAAATCAAAGATCTGCTCTTATCTTCTATGGGATACAAAGAAACATAAGTGGCAAAATAGTCTTTACCATATATGGGTCTCATGATGCTTGGGAGGAGCCGGCAGGCTTCTATAGACATTCTTTCCACCATCACTCACCTCCGAGAGAAGGAGAAAGATCATGTTGTTCCAATTGTGAGAAGATGAAAGCCTCTACGTGCTTGGGAAAAGATCTGCTTTGTTTAAAAAGATGTCCAATGCATGGGATGACTTGAAGACTAAATGGACATTTATATATCACGTTTTAAACGATATAACAAAAAAAGAATCATCATGTCATGCTACTAAGCATTCAAACGAAAGCGCCTGAGGAGGCAAGGGATCCGATCGAGGACTCCGGCCAAATGGTAATATGAAAACCTCCGAGTTTTCAAGAGGAAACAATGCAGGAAAGGGGATTCTTGAACTCCAGCAAGATGATGCTATGGAGGCCAAGACGCCATTATGCATCGAATGGACAAGCAAGAAAAGAAAGCACATACACCGCCCACGAGATAGGAGCAATGAAAAGAGAATTGGCTTCAGCGGGAAACAGAGAGCGTTAGATGAACACTTTATGATACTGAGGTGCCAAGCATTGGCAGAGCTAAGAAAACTACCATTTCAAACCCAAAGATTCAACTCCACAACACACATCATCCGGATCGAGGAACCAACTTTCATATTCTGAGGGGCTTCACGCGCTGCTGCACATGTAACCTCTGCCGTGGTTATCAACAATACTAAAGACTAAAGTAGCAAAGCAGCAAGAAGGAAATGAACACAGGAACGAATACCATGTCGAGGAGGTCTTATCTGAAGAACAGATGTCGCAGTCATGGGGATAATAAGAAATTTGTCGAACCTCCATGAATGTGTTCGCGTAATTAGGAGCAATCGCTACCAATTTTCAAGTTTTCCGTAACACTACCAATGCTACCTAAAAAACTGAGACTCAGCAGCACCGGCCCTAACCTCGTTGCAGCCGTAAAGAAAGATGCCTTCCTGCTTATTACAATTCAAGAAAATCCCAAAGATCGTACGGTCGTGGCAAACAGGAGCCGGGAAGGAGTTAGAGATGATGAAAGAAAAAATGACAAAAATAAACTATAAAAGACAACCCAAAAGGAAGAAGAACCCTGGAGAGTTAAGGTGCTGTGGACCTAAGGACATCCTAAGTTTTAGACTCCGCAGCGTTCTTTCCCACAAATGATCGCAAATCAAAAATAGGAGCAATTTGCTAAGGTTTTGAAAACCTTCCGTGTAAGCCTAGAGATCAAGATGCCTTTATCAAGTAGTGACTCGATGCCACGACGCAAAATTTTAGCAGACTTGAGCAAGAAGAGAAAGATTCTGAGAATATGGATTGTGAATCTCACTAGCCACTTGCAAGGTGGGTCTGATGAAAAAGAATCATGTAGTAAGATGAGCATCCGTGGAGTTTTACAATTCCTCGTGATAATAGCGAGTTGAAATCCGTAGCTTCTCTGATTCAGTGAGCCAGGTATCAACTCGATGCCACTTTCTCGTTGCCAAACAATTAAGTTTGGGAGTTACTTCCTACCACCCATTACTCTTCAAATGGCGTACGCATCGATGTAAACCGGAAGAAGCCCAAAAGATGTGGCCGGTCACGTTGGGAAATTTGTTTTTCCAAAGTGATTTCATCATTCTGCATGAGGAAGACTCACAAGTACCCCCTTCGGTTGGGAAGACCATTCTTAGCTAACGGAGCGCCCGATCGATATGCAAAAAGCAAGATTCACCTCGAGGGTCGAGAAGTCGTCAGTTTAACTTAATCCAGGCATACGTAATATGGTATAGACAGAAAATTCAATGTAGTTGATGAGTCTATAACCCTAACCCCGATGTTCAAAATGATTGTAATGATAAAATTTTATGAAAAGAGATGAATTTCCAAAAGATATTCAAGATGATCTTAATATTCATACAACGGTTTTCATTCTATAGAAACTGTGATGAGCATGACGCAGAGAAGAGATGAACAAGAAGGAAGTAATGAAAATGAGGAAATTCAACAAAAAACCAGTGAAGAAGGGCTTAAATAAAGAATCGCAAGTCATTTGGAAGTATGTTTACTTAGAACCACCCTGCAGAAACCAAAGATTATCTCTCGCAGACCGAGTGACGAAGGAACAACAATCATCATGCATTCAAGAAACATAAAGAGTCTATAGTCAGTCCATTGAAGAATCAAGGGTATCACCATCTATCAGCATGCACAAAATTACGCCGAAGAAACTTCCGCGCCAATCGAGAACATCAAAGGAGATCAACTCAGAATGAAGGAAGTAGTCACAAAGAGGTACTCAAATTGCTAAATGCTGTTTCATCTATGCAACTTCGTATACCCTCAAAGTAGTCCAACCCATGTGGTTCCAAAAGGCGGTGGATTTTATCAGATCCGCAATGAGAAAATGAATTGATTCAACAAGAACAAAGGGGACAGTGATGCAGGGTATGTATCGACATAGAAGTTGTAATGCAAAGAACTGCAAAGATCATTTCCCCTTTGCCTTTCATTGATCGGGACAAGCCGATTGTGTTAAAGGTGACACCTCACTTTTGTTTTCTTGATGGGTACTGTGATACACCGATCGCAATCGTAATTTCCAGATCTAAGAGAAGACCACATTCATGTGCTCCTATGGTACCTTTGCCTTTGTAGCGATATTCACTATGTAATGCCCTGCCTACATTCCGTAGGTGTATGATGTCTATATTCTGATTTTGGTTGAAGAAGTTGATGAAAATTTTCATGGATGACTTCACCGTGTATGGATCCGGCCTTTGATCAATGTTTAAACAATCCGAAACAAGACTTCAAAGATGCCAAGACAAATGTCACACATTGAATTGGGAAAAATGCCATTTTGGTGACTAAGGTATTGTTCTCAAGTATAAAATTTCCTACGTGACTAGAAGTAGACCAATCCAAGGTATCCATTATCAAAACTCTTGCACAACCTACCACAAGAAAAGCGGTAAGAAGCTTCAAGGCCGGATTTTGATAGAGATTCATCAAAGACTTTTCAAAAATAGCTAGACCACTATGCAGATTACTGGAAAAAGATACGAGGTTCAATGACTCGCTGACAAGCTAAGAAATCAAATCGATTGGCATAAAGACCTATAATGTCAAAATCTTAATGACTGATTTGAAATAATGCGTGATGCTGATTTCGCCATGGAGTCGCTCTGGGCAAAGAAGAAGAATATCTGTGTGGCCATATACTGGTGCTAGTAAAACCTTCAATGAAGCACAAGAGAATCACTCTAACAACTGGTATGAGATGTTAGCCATAGTATTTGCTTGTGAAAATTTAGGCAATACATTTTAGATCCCATGTGGTGATTCATTAATCGATTGCGCAAAGAATCAAATACTTGATGTCAAAAAGGGAAGCTGCTTTATGATTGATAAGGTGGGTGTCGTTTATCATAGGAGTTTGATTTGGAAATCAAGGATAAAGGGATGTGACAAATGTGATAAATATCACTTGTCAAGAGTAGAAAGAAGCACCAAGAGGAGTGGTATATGTAATATTAATGTGAGAATTTCCTGCATTTGTTAAATCGTTTTAAGGTTTCCTCAACTTCATGGTATGCCGACATTGTGAACTATTTAGCTTGTGGAGTAGTTCTTCGAAATTCACTTCCCAATGTGGTGAAACTCGTAACCGATGTTGCGTATTATATTTGGGATGATCTGCTTTATTTAAGAGGTCATATGATATTGGGAAAATGTGTGCCGTAGTCAGAACAAGGGTAAAAAATTCTGATGAATGCTATGTACACCCTATGGGGGTAATTTTTCAGAGAAAGAATAAATTTCATATAAAATACTCCAACTGATTTTATTAACACGCTTTTCAGATTTGAATTAATGGCCAAGTTATATTTATTTCTAAGATTGGAAATATCAGCAGCAGAAATGAAATGCCCCTAAGAAGCATTATGGTGGTGCAATTATTTGATGTGTATGGGGGATAAATTTTATGGACTATTCCCACCATCATTTGGGAATTTTACATACTGAAGCAAGGCTTGATTACGCTTCGTTCAGCGAGGTAAGGGTATTTGTTTCTAGAAACATAATGCGATAGCTTCGCAGTTAATATTTTGGAAAGCAGATTTGAACATCTTTAAGATTTATCATCAGCGTGCTGATGTAGCCATTTTGCAAACAAGATATTTGCAAAACTCATGAGCAGTATGGGATCAAACATGTAATGAGTCTAGCGATCATCCCCGCACTAAATTTTACGCGTAAATTTCCAATGCAGAGATTAAAAGAATACTTGAAAAGGCAGTGAGTCCAAACAGGAAGGATTGGTCTTCCAAACTTGATGATGCACTGTGGGCTTACAGACCAGCATACAAGACTCCCATTGGAATGTCCCCATACAGAATTGTATCTTAAAACCATGTCACCTACCTGAATTAGAATACAAGGTAACGTTGGCCATCAAGAAGTCAACTCGATTTCAAAACCAAAGGAAGAGAGATTGGCATAACCGTCAATTGGAAGAACTGAGAAATGAAGCCTAAGTGATAATAAAGCACATCTACAAGGATAAGACAAAGAAATGGCATGATCAAAGGATCCTAAGGAAGGAGTTCGAGCAGGGAAAAAGTTCTACCGCTTAATTCTGCACTCAAGTCAAGCCTGCAGTTAAAACCTCAAAATGGGGTGGACCATACACAAGTGGGTGTGTCGCAATACATTTGGAGCAAAGGATGATTGGCATGATATCGGAGAAGAATTCGAGTAAATGACATAAGCCGACAAAATCAAAACATGTACAAATTTATGACACTATTACCAGCTGACTATCAGCCTAATCCTCAAAAGAACTCACATAAACCTGGGTGGAAATTATAATAGTAGAACAAATCTCAAAATAAGCTTCATTTTCAAAGCTTTGTTTTGATTTACATTCAAGTGCACAGTCAACAAGTGCAGTAAAATGGATTGGAAACTCGTATATCGATCCCACGTAGATCTCAAGAATTTTAAATCACACCCGACTACTCAAGCTCCATACTATTTAGACGAATAAATGATAGTGGAGTCCAGCATTCAGATGCTGGAAAATTGAAGAACAAAAGGAAATAACTGAAATAACCAACAACTGGGAGATAAAGAATAAAGAATAATGAATTTCTAATAAAGAAATGGAATATCGGTCATGAAGATCTCAAAGACACATCAATAAAAATAAAGTAGTGAACTATCAATTTTTAGTTAAACTATAGAATTTCTGATTAACTCAAGTTTCAAAATCATTCAGGCAATTGTAGTACTGATCTCTCCACACTCCATACATTTCATTATCTAATTTAAGGACCCCATTCTCTCGAATACAGGAATTAGATAGTTATACTAAGTGACTCTTGGACCTATTTTCTTTACAATACTTCATACCCATTTTATGGACTCCAGAACTTAACTCCTGCTATTGTCACAAGGATATACAACTCCGCATTTCTCCTCCTAAATTCAGATAGATCAACTTCTCATTAGATCCTGCCTAACACGGATTGGGTCTCACTATCCGAATTGAGGTGAACTCTCGTTGTTGGCGGATGAATCATTCAACCATTCTAATGAACCCCGAGAAGAGGATTTATCCAAGTGAACTTGTAAAGCGCAAAGGATCCCTAATAGCAGTGTTAAGATACCTTCAAAGAACTGTGACGCTACCCCCAGGATTATCTCCCCGCGTCACTGTAGGACTTCCTCGAACGCAATGACGATTTCTCTTAACTGTATAAGAAACCTGCATTCGATCCAAAATCAATAAAACCAAAATCAAGTAAATTGCGAATCAAATAACAAACCGCTGTAACTTAATTACGTGGAAAGATAAATTCGACTATATCGCTCAATTAATGGAAGCCGGATTCAATTACTAAATTACACGACATACGCATTCCTCCGAACATCGTAAGAAAACCGCAAGTTGAAATCAAAACAATCATCTTAACATGTTCCGAACTTCAAACATTCCGTAGTAATTTGAAAAGAAATAGAAACTTATTTCAAATGCACTAAACGATAACATCCAGATTCGTAAAATACAACGAAATGGAGAAAATACGAAACATAATCACGAAACGACTTCAAGAACAACAAAATAAAAAATAAAAAAGAAAAGAAAAGAAAAGAAAAAGCAAAAACAGCTGCATCCTGCACTCGTCTCACAGGGTCGGGCCACTCAATGAGTCGGATAGCCGTGTATTTAAATTTTCTCAATCGGGCCCTAATCCCAATGGTACTACTGTGGACTTCAAAACAGCTGTAGCCCAAGCAGTTATCGTCATCGCGACTCTCGCCCTCAGCCGTGACATCATCGAGGTCGCGACTTCCCGATCTCACGCCGCGAACACTTCCGCGTGTCCACTATATAGCTTTTTATTTAGTCATTCTTGATGTCGCGACATCACATCTTGTCGCCACATCACTTCATTCCCTTACAGTCACACCACCCCGATGTCGCGATTTTCAATCCTCGTCATGGCTATCACTTCAAGCCTTCGTAGCTTCCAATTTCTTCTTCTGGATGTCGCGACATCAACCTCTTGTCGCGACTTCGCCTTAAGATCAGCAGATTTCAACTGTTGCTGGATGTCGCACATCACTTTGACGCGACATTGTTTGGCATCGCAGATTTAATCGATGCTCCTCGATGTCGCGATTTCGATCTTTGTCGCTACATCTTGTCACGCCTCTAGCGTATTTCAACCGGGCCCTTTGATGTCGCGGATTCTCGCAAGCTTCCACGGTCCGCTCGGCGTCGGCGACGAGTCGACCCTTTGCCTCGCTTCGGGATCGCTAGGATGTCGCTGGCTATCGCTGGCCTTGCCTTCGGACATCCATTCTAGTTCCTTGCGCTTCTCAATGGTTACTCCCGGCGTCGCGAAGACATGTTGTCGCGACATGGGCTCAAGTCTCGCACCCTTTCACCGGCATCGCTTTCCTCGCAACGTGTCCCCGATGTCGACTTCAACCTCATAGCTCGGGTTTTTAGTTGATCCTCTTGATGTCACCACTTTGTTAAGTCTCGCCCGTAACAACTGCTGGTTCATGTCGCGCGACATCAGTCTTCTTGTCGCGACATCACCTTTAATTTCTCAGCCCTCTTCCGCTGCCTATATCAGGTTCCCCCGTCAATGACATGCCTCAATGTCTCTTCTTCAATCTTCCCGAGGCTCACAACCTCGTAACCGGATCGTAGACTTCAAGATCGCATCAATAGTTCAGCCAATTGCTTTTATTTTTGCTCTACGATTGACTGCATTTTTATCCACTTATTATTATTTTTTCTATCTTTCTTAAGCTTCCCTCCCTAATGACAAATCGTGAGTTTCTTCATAATTTGTATATTAAATATTCAATTTTAAAATCAAAATGTAAAATGTGGACTAAAAGAGATGACTTTGCTTCATCAAACTCCCCAACTAGAATTTTCAGTGGTTTTGGTCCCCAAGCAAAGGAAAAGAGTTTATTTCGTCCTCAAACAAAAGGACATTTTTCTCGCTTTAGTTTTTAGAAGTATTATTCAATTTAAACTCAAAAGGACATTTTCGACCAGAATTAAAAATATCACTATTACTAAAATTCGGGGCTTTAAAATGCAGAATGTATATGGTATACTTCCTCTATTACAAAATCACCCGATAAACTAATGTATGTAAACAGCTCATTATTCAAGTCTTGTTTCAGGTGTGTGTGCTGTCAAGAATCCTTCAATCTTAGATGATTTAGTCAATCTCCCGAGGTTTTCTCAATCTTTATTCAAGTCCCATATGCCGGTTTTTCATATTGATCTCCACTAGTTTAGTGATTCAAACTCAAAATCAATCAGTCTTTGGGCTTCAGAATGTTAGGCTTGGGTAATGGGTAGGATGGAAGGAATTTTTAGGTAAAGATCAATTCTCGATCCTTTCTCTCTTCGCCTCCTTTCTCTTTATAGTTTCTCTAAATATCTCCCCTCGCCTTCATGTTTGGGACATCTCTTTGATTTCTTCCAATTCAATCGTATTCTATTTTTCACTTGTAATTTCACCGATTTTTTTTCTTTGCTTGTCACTTCATTTAAGGATAGTGCAATGTTTTAACCTTTCAGGCTTTCTACACTCTAAGCTAACTTTGGGTTAGTAGCTCCCATACCGGATGGCATTAGGGTACTTAAAGTTGAAACACCCCTAAGAACTTAATTTGCTCAAGAGAGTTGTGCCACAAGATAAAAAACTTATCCCTTTGCAGCGCCTTCTTCGTTGCCTTTTCAAGCCTTTTGCCTTTTTTTCTTTTTCATCTTTTGAGTTTCTCAAAAATATGCAGGCTCCCCCCAAACTTCATTTCTTCCTTCCTCTTGAATTCCTGCAAATTCAGGTTTTTTATCAAGAATTGGTGCCTCAGGATGAGTCCGGGTTTCCATTGGTTTATTTTTCATCAAGAATAAAGCTTGCCGCTCAATTGTTGGAATCCATCAGATATGCATCAAGATATGAATAAAGGATAGCTAGAATGGCCCAAACCGGTTCAAGAATGGCTCAGATTACTTGGTTTCAAGATGTTTTCAACTAGATTTCACCTTAATCAATATTCAAACAAGTTCTGTGACTATGGATTATAATTCGAATTCTGAAATTTTCCTAATTTTCGTAATAAATGGGCGGTGTTTATTTTACCGAGGTGTATTATTTCCTCTTACATTTTGTGCTTATTCAATCGTATAAATACATTAGCTTTCCAAAAGTTTTGTTATATAAGTAACTAAATATTTTTTTCAATCCAAACCCGAACTCGAACAACAAGTGCATAATTCTACATTCCAGCCAATTGACCATGCTCTCTATTCATTTTAGATAAACTTAACAAATCGTAAATGTTATTTTGATGTTAATCAAAATAAAACTATTACAAAACTAAATTCACACATCATGATCAACAAAACTGGAAATCAACAGAAACTTTATTCAAATATCAAAACGATTTCGATATTACAGCAACTATTGATTTACAATGTTCTGGTATCTCGACTTGAGAAAAACTTTCTATTTCCTATCCTAAAAACCTATATCTTCTTTCGCATATCGCAGCCTCCTCGCTCAAAATTTGGCTCACTGCACTCGAGCTCCTAGTGGTTATTCAATGTTAATAAGGTCGCTCAAATCGGGGTTACCTCCACTTTTTTCGTTTCGTCGATGGATCATAATTAATCCATATTCCCTCGTTATCAACCGCTCTCTCGGATGAAGCCACGCAGTGGAACAAACACTGGAACTCGTCTTGCTTTCCAATTCTCCCATTCCATAAAACAAGAGCCAACTTCTAACACGCTTCAGCTCTCGCCTTCCCTTCCCTCCTATTGCTCGAGTCCTTTCCTTCGTTTCCTCCTTTTATAGTGCACACACCCTCGGGAAGAATAAATGCTCATTTACTCACTTCCAATTTCCTAGGTAGTATTAAATGAGACTCCTCGTCATGCTCTGTGGCCCACGCTTTCACCTCGATTTTTGGCTTTTCGATGGGGAAAATCAGATCTGCCTCCAAGTCTTTATTCTCTTCTAATTATTCTTCTTGAAACTGAAACTATTCTACTATTTGGTTAGATCAAGCGTAATTGCTTCATTCAGATGATAATTGATGCTCTTCCTAATCGACAAGTTTCGGGTGACTTAATTTGATGCGCTTAAGTGAGATTTGACACTGTCTGTATGGAATCATCCCTTTAAAGATGTGATATTCCATTATCGGGTCATTAACTCAACGGATTATTTTATGATGTCCCGACTAGATTTTTATGTCAGGATATGAAATTGTAGTCTATACATGGAATGTTCTTTATTCGGGGTGATGACTAAGTTTGCATTCATTTGGTTTTCTTCCCTTTACTATTCTTCATACTCCACCATTCCCGAAGTTATCCTCCTAAAACCCGTGTTATAATTTCCAAAATAGCAGCAAACCAATTAACAACATTTCGCTTATGCACGTCTCTCAAAACAACTACGCTCAATTTATTTTTATCATGCAGAATTGCACTTCCCTCCTATTTAATGTTGGGCATTCCGCATAAGATAAAATAAATTCCCAAATCCTAAATCTCGCTACTTTAAATTTGATATCCTAATCAATTATTTCAGCTCAAATGCAATTTAAAATAAAAGGTAGGAAAAAGAGTGATAAACCCCCTTTTGTTTCCACCCATGACATCCTTCAACTGCCTTCAACTCCCGCTTTAGAGGTTCTTCCATCTCATTCACTCTTCATTCTTTCACAAGTCTCGTCTGCTGTTAGCCTCAGCTGAGCTTCTGATTCAACAACAAATCAATTCATCCAAATTTGGCCTCTATGGCTGACAGCTGTCCACCATTCATTTTGTTCCTTTAGCTCCGCCATTTCCTCTCTCAAGATCCACATGATCCATGTTGTATTCAGCAAAATCCCTCTGCTATGCCTATCCCCATCTCCTTCAAGTTCGGGAATTTCATTATTTCCTTTTCCTTGTTTCGACCGGGTGGGATAAAGAATTTGTTGAAATAAGCCTCAACGCCTCCCAAGTGCACAGATTTCGAGGTAGGGAGTTAAACCAAGTTATAGCCATGTCTCGCAAGGAGAATGGAACAACTGATTTGAATAACTTCCGTCACCCGCTTAAATTGAGTTGAAGGCTATTCTTAAATCGCCCAAGTGTTCATCGATTTTCGCATTCGCCCAAATAATCGTTCCGGCTGGATTTCACAAAGACACGCCGCTCGAGCCTATAATCATTGAACACCGATCACCGGTTGTTTTATCACAATATTTATCAGGAATGAATGTATTCCATAAATTTTCCATGGTATCCGCTCCTCGAGGACTCCGCTCATGAGACTGTCGCCCTTCCCGTCCATCTACCATCATGGTTGCATTTAAAGGCCTTCTCAAATCAAAACACTTCGGGATCAATAGATTAGCCGAATAACAAACATTTCAATATGGTTTGTTAAAGGTCGTGCTGACAAAATGAACCACGCTTTAAAAACTATTTTGTCTTCTTTTTTCTTTAAATGTCCAAATTAGTATTTCCTTCTCTTCATCCTAATATTTGATTGTTAAATTGATCACTCGCAACGGCGCCCATAAAACTTGTTGACAAAATCAAAACACATGTACAAATTTATGACACTATTACCAAAGGATCTATTGTCTAATCCCTCGCAACCTGCCATAAATCGTGGAAATTATAATAGGTAGAACAAGTAAATCTCAAAACAAGTCATTTTCAAAGCTTTGTTTTGATTTGCCATTCGCAAGTGCACAGTCAACAAGTGAAAATGGATTTATCCATATTTCATCCCACTGTAGATCTCAAGAATTTTAAATCAACTACCCTGACTACTCAAGCTCCATACTATTTAGACGAATAAATGATAGTGGAGTCCAGCATTCAGATGCTGGAAAATTGAAGAACAAAAGGAAATAACTGAAATAACCAACAACTGGGAGATAAAGAATAAAGAATAATGAATTTCTAATAAAGAAATGAATACCAATAGCATCCCCAAAGACACATCAATAAAAATGCTTATAGCAATCATCAATTCCCGTAGTTAACCGATAGAATTTCGATTAATCCAAGTTTCAAAATCGCCCAAGGCAATTTCAGAATATAAATTTGGATCTCTCCACTCCACATATCTTCATTATTCACTTAGACCCGATTCTCTAATTACAGTAATTAGATAACTATATTTAAAAAGGACTTCCTTAATCCGGTATTTTTCTTTACAATACTTCATACCCATTTATGGATCAGAACCTTAACTCCTAAGTTATCGTCAAGGATATAACTTCCGCATTTCTCCTCCTCGAAATTAGAGAGGATCAACCTTTCCTTGATGATCCTCAAATAACACCTGGATTGGTTTCACTATCCGACCGAGGTGAACTCTTTGCTTGTTTATGGATAACTCATTCAACTCATTCTCGTACTTCAACCTGAGAAGAGGATTTATCCAAGTGAATTTGTAAAAGCCAGCGACCTGCATTAGCAGGTTAGTATACCTTCAAAGAACTAGACGTTACCCCCAGGATTGTCTTCCCTGTGTCACTCAGAGGACTTCCTTTGAAAACAGTAATGACGCATTTCTTAATCCGTATAAGAACCGGTATCTCGGGATCCAAAATCAATAAACCAAAATCAAGTAAATTGTGAACCGAAATTAACAAACCGCTAGAACGACCATGAAAGATAAATTCGACTATATCGCTCAATTAATGGAAGTCGGATTCCCCAATTACTAACACGATACAAAGATTCCTCCGATCATAAGAAAACTGCAAGTTGAAATCGAAACAACGAATCACTATTCAACTTCAAACATTCCGTAGTAATTTGAAAAGAAATAGAAATCGCATTCGGGCCTTTCCGTTTAAAACGATAACATCCGTATCTTTAAAATACAACGAAAAATGAAAATACGAAACATAATCGCTTCTAAAACGACGGCAACAAATGTAAAATAAAAATAAAAGAAAAGCAGTGAAAAGAAAAGAAAATGAGCTTTCAAAGAATCCAGACTCTCGCCCGTGGGTCGCCTAAGCTACTTGAATGAGCCGGATAGTCGCGGTATGATAGTGGTTTCTCAATTGGGCCCTAATCCCAATGTAGCCTACTGTGGATTTCACAGTAGCCAGGCCCAAGTTACTGCTTCAAGTCGCGACTTCGCTTCTCGTCGCGGATATCATCGAGGTCGCGACTCGACCACGCCGCGACTTCAGTGTCCACTATATAGCTTTTATTTAGTCATTCTTGATGTCGCGACATCACCATCTTGTCGCGACATCACTTCATTCCCTTACAGGTTTCCACTGATGATTCCTGATGTCGCGACTTCAATCCCTCGTCGCGACATCACTTCAAGTCATAGCCTAATTTCTTTCTGATGTCGCGACATCAACCCTTGTCGCGACCTCGCCTTAAGGGATCCGCAGATTTCAACTGTTGTTACGTCGCGACATCACTTTGATGTCGCTGACATTGCTTTATGACTCGCAGATGACGATAGCGCTCCCCGATGTCGCGACTTCGATTCGTCAGCGACATCTTTGTCACGCCTCTAGCATTTCAACTCCGTCCTTGATGTCGCGGACTCGCAAGTCTCCACGGCCCTGCTCTTGATGTCACGACATCGAAGTCGAATTTCACCGTTTTATGATCGCGTGATGTCGCGACATCATGGCCTTGTCGACATCCATTCTAGTTCTCGCAGCTCAATGGTTAGCCCTTATGTCATGGCTATCGTGGATGTTGTCGCGACATGGGCTCAAGTCTCCCCGCACCCTTTCACCGGTATCAAGCTTCCTTGAACGGGTGTCCCCCTCGATGTCGGACTTCAACCCCATAGCTTCAAGCCTTTAAGATCTCCTCTCGATGTCACGACTCCCAGATAAGTCTCGCCTCGTAACAACCAAAGGGTTCTTGATGTCGCGACATCGCCTCTTGTCGCATCACCTTTAATTTCGCTCCTTCTTCCGTCGCCTATATTGTGTTCCCTCGCACGACATGCCTCAATGTCTTTTCAATCTTCCCAGGTCACAACCTCGAATCGGACTGTGTACTTCAAGACTCCGTATCATTGGTCAAACAATTGCTTTTATTTCGCTCTACTATTGACCGCATTTTTATCCACTTATTGCTGTATTTTTCATCTTTCTTGCTTCCTTCCCCGCAATGACAAATTATGAGTTTCTTCATACTCAGATATTAAATATTCAATTTTAACTGAAAATCAAACAGAAAAATGGACTAAAAAGAGATGACTTTTAAGCTCATCAATGGACAAAGACTTAAGCACTATTTAAGCAGAGAGGAAGGAATGAAAGAGCTTTAGCAGGATCTCTAAAAAGAAGAAAGAACACAACAACAAGTCCAAATTTCATGGACCTCAAAACTCTGAAAGCAAAATTGGATGGGAGGCAACCCATGAAATCAATTCTAATTTTCTATGTTAGTCTAGTTAGAATTGTATATGATTTATTAGCAATTACACAGAACTTTGTTTTAGCTTGATGTAATCACCTCACACATTGTGTTGTTATGGAGCAAAATGCAAGGAAGGAGGGAAGAGCACTGGCTGGATAACTTCAACAACTCACATGGAGGAATACAGGAAAAAGGGAAGCATTTTTTTCCCCTATATAAATTCTGTAGAAAGTGAATTTAGTACATGTATGAATTCACGTGGTGAAATTGATTCATTCTGATGTTGAAGGAGTTTAGAGTATCTAAGGAATGAAAGACTCTATGAACACTGAGTTTTAAGGTCAAGTCGCCGAACTTCCTTTAAAAAGAAGTTGTCGCGACATCATAACACATAGAAGACATATATGCTCTCACAACCAAGGGATGGCTTGTCCCAACAAGGGTTGAGAAGGTCGCGACAAATTAACTTGATGTCGCGACAAATTAGGAAATGTTGCCACTGAAATTCAAGTGGTCAAGGACAACATCTGCTTTAAGGTGGCATTAAAGTCGCACATGGAAATAAATGAAATAATCATTGAGCTCATAAACTGATTTGAACTGGTAACGGTTGGAGTACTTTTTCCCAATTTTCACTCTCCATTCCGTAACCCGGCTCATTCTCTCTCCCCTCTGATTTTAAACCCCTGAAAACCCTAGGTCCCAAAATCTTCAGAAAATTTTCCTTCTTCTCAAATGGCCAAACCATCAAACCTCAACCCTAACCAAGAAGAACTCATGGAGAAAAACGTGCAATCAGAAGAAGAGAATCGACAGGAAGAACAAAATGAAAGAACACCTGCCGAAGCATCAGAAGGACCAACAGTTCCTGAGGAAAGCACTAAAAAGGGCAAGAAAAAAGTAGCAGAAGAGAAAATCGAAGATTTTGTGTCAGAGGAAGCCTACTCAAACTGGAGGAAACATTATGCCAATAAAGGGTTCGTAGCAGAAAGACGATTCAAAAACCCTATCACCCCTTTCAAGGAATTGATTGAATAAAAGAGGTTGGGAAACCCTCTGCGCACATCAAAGTATGTGGTATGCAAAGCAGTAGGTAAGGGAGTTCTACCAAATTTGGTAGGAGAAAGGACACACTGTATACGCGAGGAGTGTGGGTGCCATATGGGAGCAATGTGCCATTAACCAAGTTTATGAAATATGACACAAGCATGGGTCAAAATTCAAAAGCTCCTAGAAACCCGGGATTTGGAAGAAGATTGCGTAAAACTCACCGACGTGGAAGGCTCAACCGAGACAGAGAAAGGGGAGGACCAAAACCCTGACTGTGGGAAGCCCCACCGAGGAGGCTAAGGTATGGTTCTATTTCCTAGCCTCTGCTTTGTTCCAACCGCACACCCGAGCAATCTGAGGGAACAGGAGGCTAGCCATGCTACGCTATTCGAAGGGATATAAGATCAATATAGGGACAATAATAGAAAATTCGATAATGAGGTACCAATGAAGGAAACAAAGAGGAGGATCCCTCACCCAAGAACAGCTACAATCTTGTGTTTGAAGGTCGGAGTGAGAGGGGATCAAGGTAAGAAGAAGTTCCTACCGACATCACCACTCTTATCGATTGTGATGGTAAAGGACCAAGAAACCGAAGAAAAAGGTACCGATTAAAACAAGAGAAGAAGCGTTCCAACTGCAAGAGAAGAAGAAGTGAACACGTGTTCCTCCGATGTTAATAATTTCCCATTTGTAGACACTGCAGGCGTGATGAAAGAAGCCCGATTTCTCCTTTAGCTAGTTCTCCCATGCAAGGTAGAACATTCAAAGAAAAGGGAGAAAGTTCTAGGGGAACACAAGAGAACCAGGCAATCATGGAAATGCTTATCTCCATGCAAAACAAGATGGAGGCAAGGGAAAAGGAGTGGAGGTTGCAACAAGATTTCAGGGAGGAAGTCTATGAAAAAGAACTAAAAAGAAGAGATCAAGAATGGGAAGAAGAACTACGTAGAAGAGAAGAAAGGTTTGAAGCCGGAAGTAAAAAAAGGGAACAGAATGTTGTGTCAAAAGGAAGGAAGAACAGATGAAGGAGGTACCCAAAGAAGAAGGAGAAAACTCAGAAGGAAATGGAACAAGGGATAAAGATCTCATAAAGAAGCCGGTCTACCACGAGGCATTCTACAACAATCAAGTTAACAGAGACAATCAGCTCTTGGGAATACTGAAGGAAAGGGATGCCAAACAGGAAGAGCAGATAAAGGAGAACATCAATGGATTTAAATTTCTTTACATGTCCCTAGTGAAAGATTTTGAGACAAAGATGGAAGGGAGAGACAAGGTGTTAGATGGAAACGATGCATTCAGGAGGAAGATGTGGCTAGAGAATCTAGACTTGATAAAAAACAACCTGTCAAAATTCTTGGAGGTCATGACAGAAATGGAGAAAAACATGAACACACTTGGAATGAGACAGGATGAACTGAACAAAAAGGTGGATCTCTCAATTGAATTGGCACAGGAAAAGCAGGCCGACAAGGAGAAAGCCAAGGGACAGAGGAGAATAGAAGTAAAGATTCCAGAATTCAGCCCACAATTGGACACTCTTGACCCGGATCCCCACATCTATACCGCAAACAAAAAAGAAAAATAGACCCTATCCATTCACAAGTTTCAATCACCCTTTCTATACCTGTGAGTTCTGCCGCTGCAATCGAATCGAAATAAAATGAGAAACTTGAATCAATTTTTCAGGTGCGTGCTATTTTGAATTTGTTGGTTCAATATTGTGTTGCTGGAAGATGCATGATTAGGACATTAAAGTAGAAATTAGTTCCAGAATAAAAACTGCTGAGATGGAATGAGCTGAATTGAATGAAGCAGATAGATTAGGAATGAGCTGAATTGCAGAATAAGGACAAAATGAATACAGTTTAATTGAAACACAAGGTGTAAAAATTACTTATATCTAATCAAGGTCCGTAATTGAGGAAAGTAATACAAAAGAGGGAACAAAACATATTTTGAGTTTGTGGTATGAACAATCAGTCAAGGAACCTGTTGAATATCAATTAATTTAAATACTCACAATCAAAAAAAAAAATGAGTCAAGGTACTCCCTATGGTTAGTCACAACTGTTCAAACCAAATTCTAGAATTTATTAGATTATTGGTTGAGGCGAAATCCTAGGTGATACAGCTGACAAGAGATGATGAAGGCCATTCTTGGATAGTTTGAGCCATTTTAGCCATCCCTACTTATATGTTGATGCATATACCTTAGTTCCAGAAATTGAACCAACAAGCTTATTTTTCAAAAAATAACCAATGGAAACCCCAACCCATTCTAAGAAATCAATCTTCCAGTAAAGAACCTATGATTACCCAGGAATCCAAGGAGGAAGTAAGAAATGAAGTTTGGGGGAGTATATATTTTCGAGGAACTCAAAAAGGAATGAAAGAAAAAGACAAAGAGCAGAAAATGCAATAGAAAAGAACGCTTATAGGGGATGTTTCATCTTCGTGGCCTAACCTCAACAATTAAGTTCTTAGGGGTGTTTCAACACCTAGCACCCTAATGCCATTCGGTATGGGAGCCACTAACCCAAAGTTCAAGAGTGTTAGAAAGCCTAAAAGTTAAAACATTGCACTATCCTTAAATGGTGACAAACAAAGGAAAATTCCCTGAAATTACAAGTGAAAAATAGGCATACAACTCGAATCGCGATCAAAGAGATGTCCCAAACATGAAGCTTAGGGGAGTTTATTAGAGAAACTATAAGAAAGAAAGGGCAGAAGAGGAGAGAAAAGGGTCAGGGTAATCTTAACCTAAAAATTCCGTCCATCCTACCCATTACCCAAGCCTAACAATATAAGCCCAAAAGACCTGATTGATCTTGGAAGCGTCGAAATCACCTACATTAGTGGAGATCAATATGAAAACAAACTTTTGGAATTTGGAAATATGGAAACAATCAAAACTGAAGGACTTTAGGGAGTTAATGACTCAAGATGAAATGAGAAAGGAAAATAATCTATTATTCACAGATCTAATGATTATGTTGTTTGTAAAACAATTTCAACAGTTTAGTTTTGTATACTATGAAAAGTAGAAACTGACCTTGAAATGGACTTGAAGCTAGATATACAGAAAATGATGCATACATTGTATTTCAATTAAATTGAATACCACTGCAGAACAAAACAGAAAAATGTCCTTTTTGTTTGAGGACAAACAATTCTTTCTTTTTCTTTGCTTGAGGACAAGCAAAATTTTAAGTTTGGGGGAGTTTGATGAGCTTAAAAGTCATCTATTTTTAGTCCATTTTTCTGCTTCATTTTCATATCAAAAGAGACAATTACTTTGCAGAAATATGAAGAAACTCACCCATTTGTTATTAGCAGGTAGAATGGAAGAAAGAAGAAAAAGCAAAGAGAAAAATGCGTAAATAAGTGGAATAAAGTGCAACTAATCGCGTAACAGTAAATGAAAAGAACCGCCGAGCCATTGATGCGCTTGTGGGTCTCGCACAAACCCAGCTCAAGTCGTGATATCAGAAAGTGAAGGGAATTGATGCTGGCCGCGCAGGAACACAGCCTAGGCAAACAAGGAGGAGCAGAATTAAGGATCGATGTCACACGTAAAACCGAGGTCGCGACATCATGACAACCAAAGTGGAAGGGTGCAGGAGACTCGAGCCCATGTCGCTGATAAATATCCCGATGTCGCGACATCAGAACAACCACAAGACCGTAGCGGGACTCAGAATGGATGTCGCGACATCGCAAGCGATCAACTGAAACCTGCAAAAGCATAGCGTGGGTGTCACGTGGACAACATGAACGACCGGGCTTCATAGATGTAACTTAAAGTCAATGTCGCTGACATGAATTCATGTCGCGACAAGAGAACTGAGGACGAATCGAGCAAAGAACTTGGGTCCGCTACTCGAAATCCACAAAGAGTTATATTGGGATTAGGGGCCCAACTGAAACCCTATAAATAATGCCAGCTTACCCAAAATAGGAAGGCAAGTCGGAGGCGCATCAAAGGAGAGATCTGGGTAGCCTAGGCTTCACTTTTATTTTATTTTCTTTTCTTTTCTTTTCTTTTCTTTTCTTTATTTTAGAGCACATATTTGTCTAGTATTTTTTTCGTTTTATTATTTTTCTTTGGATCTGAATGTTATCAAGTTTTGATCAAGCCGAATGTGCACTAAATTTCTTTCAAATTACTACCCGAATGCATCAAGTTCGAAAAATTTATGGGATTCGATTATTTCAGCTTCGAATTGCGCTTTATTCTTTTCATCGAAGGATGCTGTCTCGCGTGATTCAAGAATTGAGGAACCCAGCCTTTCCATTTAGTAAACGTTGTAGCTCGAATTGATCTTTCCCGTAGTACTAGCGCATCTCGCTCCATTCTCCTTAGCTTTAATGAATTTACTTCTCGTGATTATGGGTATTGGATTTTGGATCTCGAATATCGCCTTACTATACCCGTTAAGAATCAAGGCCATTACTTCCGATTTCAAGGAGGTCCTCCGAAGTGGACACAGTGGAAGACAACTCGAGTAAGGGCATTTCTCAGCTGGTATACTAACCTCGCTTATTGGGTGGATCCTTTTCTGAGCTCAGAAGTTCACTTAGATAAATCCCCTTCTACTTGAAGTCAAGAACGAGTCAACGAATTTATCTATATTTAAACAAAGGCAGATTTCACCTCAATTCGATAGTGAGGCCAACTCGTGTTAGCCGAGATCTAATCAAGGAAAGGCTGGGATCTATTTTGACTCGAGGAAGAGTAATTGAAGTCAGATATCCTTGTCAATCGATAACTCTCTGGGAGCTATAGTGTACACCCATAAAATGGGTATGAAGTATTGCAAAAGAAAAATACCCAGCTTAAGGAAGTTCTTGTTAAAAGTAGTTATCTCGTTCCCTGTAATTCGAGAGAATCAGGAAAAAATGAGATAACGAAATGTGGAGTGTGGAGAGATCCACCGCACTACAATCGCTTCTCGACGTATTTTGAAACTTGAGATAATCAAGAAATTAATTCGCATGAACTACAGAATTGGATCGCTCACTATGACCTTTCTCTTGATGTGTCGCCCTATGATAACCGTCAGATTTTACTTTTTGTAGGAATTTATTTTCCTCCTTCATTTGTTTTATTTCAATCTATATTCAATGTCCATTTCTCTTGAACTACACTCTGCCATGCTGGACACCCATATCAATTTATGGTCCAAATAGTATTAATATTCGAGTAGTCGCAGAAGTTGATGAAAATTCTCAGATCTCTGTGGGATCGAGACCGGACTTAAATCCATTTGATTACTGTTTAATTGCACTCGCAGTATTCCGCATCAAAACCACAACTAAATCGTTTCACTTAAGATTTTTGGTTATGATAGTATGATGTGTCAACAAGTTGACGGCACCGTTGTTCGATTAGTTAATAGTCCTTTGGTAATAGTGTCATAAATTTGTATATGTATTTTGGTCACACAACAAGTTTTATGGCGCCGTTGCCGGGGATTAGATAATAGTCCTTGGTAATAACGTCGTAAATTTGTATGTGTCTTTGGTCCGGTCAACACTTACGCAACACATCCACCCCCTAAGCAGTCACTCTTGTCTCTTAGAAGGAAACTGACTTAGGCATCGGAGCGGCTACGGGCGAAGCCCTCGTCGACCCCCCTTCTTTCTTGTTTTTGCAGAGGAGTGACACCTTCAAAACCGGTGGCAAACCAGCATTGAGGCGATCTTACTTCGGCCCGTACGGTCCAAGATCCCCTCCAAGCCACCCCACAAGTAGTTCCGATCCAAATTAACGACGCCCACACGCTCCATGTACCCGCCGCTTGAAAAAGGCATCATCACATTTTATTTTTCAATTCTCCCATCACCATTCTTCAATGCAGGCGACATCACCCAGGTGTTGATGGGGAGTGGTGGCTATGTGGCAAGCCTGGATAATCAACTGATTCTAATATCACAATCAAGACTCCTGAATGATCGTATTAAGTGACTCAATCGTCATGTTTAAACAAAGCTTATTATTTGTTTCAAAGTAATTTTCTTTATATTTTTAACAAAACAATCAAATATAAAAAAATCATTTTTCAGATCCCCTATTGTCTATTAGCACTCCTAACTCTTAACCTAACCGTAAACATGCACATACATACATATAGTTCAAAAGGTGGCATGCTTTGTCAACTCATTTCCTACTTATCGCCAAGAAGATAACAACATAAATGGTTATTCACATCAGCCTTAAAATCTTCAAGAAATGGAAATTGAGGTTTTCTTGTTGACATATCATCGTAAAAATCAACAAAACTTGCATATGTTCAAAGAAAGTCTACATCTTGAAGTTGAGATTCTTTGATAGAATGCACATCCTTTTCACCTGGAAATGAAGAAATAAGGATCTTCACATCCTTCTCACTTGATGCTAGGACAAGCATCCTTCGTCAAGGAATTGATAGAACTAGAATATCATATCAGCCCTCCAAGCCCAATACCAAATATTTAGAGTAGTATTTCTTTTTTGTTTTGTAGTTGCTATTCACATGAAAAATGACCAAGATAATTGCTAACGGTTAGTTACTGGCCTTAGTGGGAGACATGATTTCCTAAAGACTTGGTACCTTGTATTTAATTATTGTGATTGTGTTATGTGTATAAAATAAACAGGAAGAAAACATGAAAGGTAGAAATTTTTCCAGCAAATCTGTGGTTCGATTCTCACCCTAAGAGGATTTTCTTTCTTTTTATTTTTTTATTTTGTGTTGCTTATCAAATCTCTGATTGGGACCTATAAAATATTTAGTTTCTTTAGTAACTACATAACTCTCATGGACTCTCAAAGATATCACTGAGAGATTTCCATACACCCAAATTCAGGTTAAGTATTGAAGTAGGTAAAGGATATAGGTGGTGGAGGTCTAATTGTAAGATTTTTTTGGTAATTTGCGGTGGTAACATAAGGATTTGTGATGGGAGGTACCAATCTATTATATTCTCAGATATGAAGTTATTTAAGGTTTGAATATAACACTTTCGCTTTATCTCTGGTAAAAAAAGCATTTTCCTTTATTATAGTTTTTCTCAGTCTAGCTGCTTGATTGCTGTCGTTAGGATGATATCGAATATTTTCCTACATATGCTTATATAGTTGTAGACAGAAAATCTTTGGAAGCCCTATGTTTGTTCCTAGTTTAGGAAGGTCAATTTTGTAACTGGATTACTGATTCACACATAAGAGTGCAACACATGAGATCTAGAAAGTAAACTACCAATTTTGCCTAAATAATCCTGAGTATTATTAATATTTCTCAATGCAAGAAAACAGAAATGTACTACTCCTACATGAAGCATGCAACATTCATTGATCTCCTTAGCCTTTGATTTTCCTCATTTCATTGTAGTTCAAGACAATCATTGATCGCATGAGACTAGCTATGTGGTCATGCTGTCCTAGAGATGCAAATTTCTGAAACTAAGAAACTGAATAGATTTTAGCTAACGATATCAGAGTTTATATAGTATTTTAGGGTTGTCCCTGAAGAGATATTCCAAACAATGGCTTTTTTAAGCTTAGTTCAAGTAAAAGAGAAATTAAACAAATTATCAAATCTGATTTTTATTGAGAAGATAGTATTATGAATTTTAGTATCAAATAAATAAAAGGCTTCGGGACTTGGGGTTTCACCAAGACATGCCTCAGAAGAATTAGAGAGAGATAAAAATACCCAATCGTCCAAAGAGGGGAATTGACGCCAATCGATCCTCTCAACCCCGCCTAGTTGGTCCTAAAGAGATAGGAAAAATTCATAACTCTCTCAAGTATGGTATGGTCACTGCTCGACTTACTCCAACTCTAGGTTCTTCCTTCCGATCAATACAGAGCATCCTGTCTCGATTACGCCGGATGCAAGATAATCTGATGTGCTTTACTAACATATCAAGTTCCTATGTCTGACTCCTAAACAAATACAGTTACACAACTCTTTCTGAGGTGTCAACCTTATAAGCTTATAAAATCGACCTAATGGGGAGATCCTCACCAAACAGAGATCATACCTTTGGTTTGAAGAGCCTTTCCTCTTAACTCGTTAGTGCCTTAGATTCACCTTCATCCCAAGGAAGAAGTCTACTCTCCTCCATAAGACGTGCCACAACATCCATGAATAGAGAAGAATTCGTGCAAAACATAAAAATAGATACTTTTATTGAAGAAATTATGCTGAAAGATTTTCAGCAACTTAAAACTTCAAAAAGATGAATGTTTTTTTGTATGATCTTATCTCCCCTTAATTATACAAATTTTGGGCTTGGGGAGCAAGTTATAATGTTTCCTAACTGATTATAGAAACTTTGGAGGCAAAAAACTGGCAAGAAATCAAAGTCTGATCGCATTTTGGACTTTCTATGTTCCGCCTTACACTCAAATCTCGCACTCACTAGTTCTACCGTCGGTGTTTTATCGAGCTTTTTTTTTGATTTATCGGGCTTTGAACAATAACTAATCTCTTGTCCTCATGTCTCCATGGATTTCAATCATGAGTGAGTCATCCTTCGAAGTGCTGTTTCAAAATCCTAGATAATGCACAAACTAAATGAAAACATTAGTAACTTTGCTTTTGGGATTAACAATTCTCATAAATGGTTAATTTGGGAGAATTACCACTCAAAAGTATTGAACTCCAATACTACTTTTGAGCAGTTATCAATCACACATCAATGTGGCCAATACCAATACTGGAGATCCATGGACTTGTTCAAACAAACATAAATATATTTAATGCCCTCAAAGAAGGGGCGTGATTGATACCATTTTAGTTTCTTTTATTAAAATCCAACACATTCCAAGTCGACAATATTGTAATTGGGTAGTGACAAGTGGGTGTATTTTACAGTTACCTTTTCCATACACCCTTCAAGAAAAACATAGCAATGTCATATTACCATTATGTTAACAAATAAAAAAGAAAACATATATAAATTGTGAAGTCCCAAATTCCGGGGGTCTTTTTTTTTTTTTCACAAGTAACCTTCAACAAGATATTTAATAGCCTCATTCATGCATATTCACGTGTCACTCAATTATTAAGCAATGACACATAACAATCCATCTCATTCAAGATTCTAGTAATTTGTACGCTTAGTGCAATGATCAATTTTTCAGACATTATGTGAGCACCAAATGCCGTCCTCAGGCATAAGGTTAGATTCTAGACTCAGGGAGCTTTCCATAGAGTCCAAAGAACTACAAACTTGACTTTGACGAGAAGGTATCATCCGGGGTTGGCTCATGAGTGCTGAATCTGAATTTAACTCCGATGTGCACCTACTGTCTTTCAACATCTTTTTCTGAAACAAAATATGAGATCAGATTTATTCAGCCATATATAGATGATTCAGACCAAAGGGCTTTCCGTAGAGTCATGAACGCTGCGAAATGTGACTCGGACGAAAGTTATGATCGTCCGAAGCTGGCACATCCAAGCTTCATCTCCCCGCTGAGCTCCGGCAAGAGAGCCCCACCAAGGAGGTCAGCTCAACCACACACCTCATGTAGAAGAAGCTCAAAGATGTTGGTCAACTCATGCAGCTCACGCAGAGAGCCTATGCACCAACACAAGAGTGTGTTTCCATGCAGCTCATGCAACTCAGCACAAAAGGTCAAGACACCATGCGTAAGAGCTCATGCAAATTCTTAGCACAAAAAGGTCACCATGCAAATTTCTCATGTGAGAGCTCATGCAGCTCACACAAAAAGGTCAACATGTACTCATGAAGAAGAGGTCATGCAAGCCTCAAGATGTAGCTCTCACGCAAGAGCTCATGTACCAAAGACAAGAGTCATATAGCTCATGTAGGAGAGCTTAGCCACAGCTCATGCAGAAGAGCTCAACACAGCTCATGCAGGAGAGCTCAACTCTGACCATAGAGGTCACTTCGGCTAGATGAGTCTTCAGATCTATCCCATGCATTGGACATCTTCTCAAAGAATCGCTTGAATCTTTCCTGTGCCAAGCATACAAGTTTTCATCTTCCCCACTGAACACAATGATTTCCCCTCCTTCTTTCTCGTGTGGTGAGGGTCGGGGAAAGAATCTTCCCAAGTAGGCCTCTACTAACTCCCTCCCCAAGTATCAATTGTAACCATGGTAAATATTCATACCATGTAACAAGTTGTATCTCTTAGAGAGAATGGGAATAGATGGGCTTTTATGACTGGTCTCACCCCATTCAACTTCATCGATTAGCCATCCCGAGGAATCTTTCCTGTGTGCTCGTTTGGATTCGTTGGATGATCTCAAGAACTGATGTCAGCTGACCATTGTAATCGTGTCAGTTTTCCAGCTTCAAAAATTATTAAGATCAACCTGGCAGGCTGTCCATCAGCTGAAGAGCCCCGTATATCATCCCGTAAGTCCCCTCCATTGTATCGTTGACTGGAGGCCTTCTAGCTTTTTCTCTATATGTACTTCAACCCGATCCTCGTCTTCATCCGCCATGGTCAGTTTTTCGCCTCTTTATCTCTTCTCAAGCTTCCGAAAGTGTCCTCTCTAATTCGTGGTTCAGCCGGAATCGCACGTTGTTCTTGCTTTCCTATGCATTAAACTTTTGTTCCTCGAAATCAAAACACACTTACATTAATAGGATTAGTTTGGTCAAATATTTTCAATATGGTTTGTTAAAGGTTAGTGGCCAAAATGAACCACGCTTGAAAAGCCGGCTTTTGTTCTTTTTCTTCAAAATGTCCAAATTGCATTTCCTTCTTCGTCTCGAATATTGATTTACTAAATTTTCTTCGATCCTCGGCAACGGCGCCATAAAACTTGTTGACTGCACTAAAACACTTCCTAGAATAAATCATTTTTAATATTGGTTTCGCCTAATATACCGCAAGTGCAATGTGTCTACGGCAATAAATCGATTTGTCCGATATCGATCCCAATAGATCTCAAGAATTCTAGATCAACCATAATCGACTACTCAAGCCCATACTATTTGGACTATAAATGATATTGGAATCCAAATTAAGAAGTCGAAATTATACTAACACTAGTAAAGTAAATGAGCAATCAAATAAACTGAATATAAAGAATAAAGAATAAAGAATGGTTAAGAAAACAAATGGAATCTGAATAATTATCTTTCAGAGGACACATCAAGTATTAATGCTATTGTGAAGTATCAATTCTGTAGTTAAGACTGATAAACTTCTTGAATATTTCGTGCTCTTAAAATCAGTCTGGGTAGCGTTTAGCAAGAAAAGTCGATCTCTCCACACTCCACACAGCTTCATTATCTAATTTTTCCCGATTCTTCAAAGACAAATGAGATAACTACTTTTAAAAGGACTCCTTAATCGGGTATTTTTCTTTGTAATACTTCATACTCCATTTTATGGACTCAGAAACCTTAGCTCCCAAGTTACTCCACGCTAAGGATATACAACTTCCGTGATGCTCTTCTCAAAATTAGAATAGATCACCCTCTCCTTGATTAGATCTCGCCTAACACCTGATCGACATCACTATTCGACCAGATGGACTTCGCTTGTTTAAATTGATAAATTCATTCAACTCATTCTTGATTTCAAGTGAGAAGAGATTTATCGAAGTAAACTTGCAAAGCTCATTAGATCTAAAATAAAGGTGTTACTATACTCAAGCAATTGTTCATAACTCTTAGGACCGCCTCCTCGTGTCACCCGAGGGCCTTGAAATCGTGAGCAATGAGACAAATCATAACGGGTATAAGAAATCGATTCAGATCGAAAAACAAGAACCCAACACCGTGGCACCATAAACCGATCCAAGAGCCGTTTGAAACGACTACGAGAAATATAATTTCGACTATACCACTTAATGGAAGCCGGATTCCTTAATTATCGAATTACACCCAACAAAGATTCCTCCGATCATAAGAATAACCGGCAAATGGAAATCGGGAAATTCGACCTTAAATCGGTCTCAACTTCAAAGATTCCAGGTAGTAATTTGAAAAGAACGGAATTCTGCATTCAGATTCTGCTCATAAACATAACATCCAATTCCAGAAAATAAAACGAAACTAAAACGATAAATCTAATCTAATCTCTAACTATCAACATTGAAGAAAAGAAAAGAAAAGAAAAGAAAACTAAAAATAAAGAAAACGAAGCTCACTACCTGCACTCCTCACCGTATCGCCGCTAAGCTACTTTTAAGGAAATGGGTAGCTGCATATTTATAGGTTTCACCAGCCCTAATCCCAATGCAGTTTTTGTTGGATTTCCGCGGGTTGGCTCCATAAAGACCGTTCAGGCCCGACTTCAACTCCTTGTCGCGACATCATCCATAAACGCGATTACTGATCCTTCACCGCCGCGACATCGCCTTGGGCCCTCGTAGCCTTCACCAGGTTCCGACGCCGCTACATCAATCTTCACGGGCCGCGATATCATCACTTGCCCCTTGCGTGTTTCAACTCGATGATTTCTGATGTCGTGATGTCGCGGACTCCTACTCCCACGCCGCGACCTCGCCTTATGCCGCAGGTTTCAATTGGTTTTCCCGATGTCGCGATATCGCTATGTTGTCGCACTTCGCCAAGTCTTCGCAAGATTCAACTCGGTTTCGTGTCGCGACATCAACCTCTTGTCGCGGACATCGCCTTTAAGGATCCGCAGTTTCAATCGGTTTTTCATGATGTCGCTGACATCAACTGCGTGGTCGCGACAATAGCCTTAATTTTATAAATTTCAACCGGAGTTTTCTTATTTCGTAACACAACCTATTGTCGCGGATATCAACCGGACACGCATGCTTTCCAATCTTCAGAGCCACTGTATCTTTCAACTGGCTGCTCGATGTCGCGGACATCAATCTCTGTCGCGACATCGCCTATGGCTCGGTGGCTTTCATTTGATGGTTCCTGTTGTCGTGACATCTATCCCTTGTCGCGAAATCAGCTCATGACTCCACAGGTCTCAACTGTTTGTTCCTGATGTCACGACATCAATATCTTGTCGCGACATCACTTCATGGCTCTGTAGTTTTGAACTGGTCCTTCATAGTGTCGCGACATCGATCTCATGTCGGGACATCAACTTTAGTCTCTTGAGGTTTCAACTGGGGTTCCTGATGTCGCGACATCAATCTCACGTCGCGACAACAGTTCATTTCTTTACAGCTTTCAACCGAAAGAAGTCCTTACGTCGCGACCGACCACGTCGTGACCTCGCCTTATGCTTCCGGGAGGCCTCACTTGTCGCCAGATTAAGTGAATTTCGCCCTTCCTGCGCGACAACAAACCTTCAGCTTAACCTCAAATTTATCCTTCCAAACATGTCATATAGCTACTCAAGTCGGCTTCTATTACGACTCCCATCCCTTTGTCACAGATTAACTTTGTCGCGACATTACTATGTTACGACATCACTTCTTATGTTTCCCCGCTCAATCCTCAAATCTTCCCATTCAGGATCCTTGTCGCGACCGCATCAAATTTCCTTCAATTTTCCCGATGTCGCGACCAGAATCGGATTGTGTAACCCCCAAAAAGCTGCAACATTAGTTCGCGCTGTTTCATTTCGCCCGCATTCTTTCTCGTATTAATTCCGCCATTTACTACATTTTTCCACTGCATTTTCTTCTTTCTTTTATACTTCCTGCAATTAACAAATTTGGTGAGTTTCTTCATATTTCTAGATCTTAATTATTCCTTTACATTAAAATCACCGTAAAATGGACTAAAAATAGATGACTTTTAAGCTCATCAAACTCCCCCAAACTTAAAGTTTTGCTTGTCCTCAAGCAAAGAAACAGAAAGAATTGTTTGTCCTCAAACAAAATAAAAGAAAAATTTTTAAGGACATTTTTCTGATTGTTCATAGCGTATCTAATTTAATTGAAATACAAGGTATGCATTATTTCTTCGCATACTCCAGCTTCAAGTCCAGCTCAAGGTTGTTTCTACTTTATACTATACAAAACTAACCATATACTATTTACAAACAACATAATCATTGGATCCCCGTTGAATAATAGATTATTTCCTCTTTTTCTTTTTCATACCGAGTCATTTAACCCCTAAAGTCCTTCACGCTTTTGATTGCTTTTTATATTTCTAAATTCCATAGGTTTGTTTTTCATGGCCAGATCTCCACTGTAGGTGATTTCAAATTTCAAGATCAATCGCCTTTGGGCTTATACTGCTAGTTCGGTAATGGTAGGATGAAGGAATTTTAGGTTAAGATTACTCCGAACCCTTTCTCTCTCCTCTTCTCATCTTTCTTCCTTGTAGTTTCTCTAATAAACTCCCAACTTCATGTTTGGGACATTATTCTCTGATTTCTTCAATCTCTAATTGTATGCCCCTTATTCACTTGTAATTCCACTGGGAAATTTCCTTGTTTGTCACTCGTGGATAGTGCAATGTTTTAACTTTTAGGCTTTCTAACACTTTAAGTAACTTTGGGTTAGTGCCCTCTACACCGTATGGCATTAGGGTACTAGGTGTTGAAACACCCCTAAGAACTTAATTGTTCAAGAGAGTTAAGCCACAAGATAAAACTTATCCCTTATAAGCGTTTCTTTCTATTGCATTTTCTATTTTGCCTTTCTTTTTCATTCCCTTTGAGTTCCTCAAAAACATATACTCCCAAACTTCGCTTCTTTCTTCCTCCTTGAATTCCCTGCACCTATAGTGTTCTTACTGAAGGATTGATTCTTAGAATGGGTTGGGGTTTCCATTGGTTATTTCAATAATAAGCTTGTTGGCTCAATTTCGAACTAAGGTATATGCACGCGATATGAGTAGGGATGGCTAAATGGCTCAAACTATCCAAGAATACCTTCATCATCTCTTGTCACTAATACCTAGATTTCTCACAACTTAATAATCTAACAAATTCTAGAATTTGGTTTGGACAGTTGTGACTAACCATAGGGAGTACCTTGACTCATTTTTGTTGGTGAGTATTTAAATTAATTGATATTCAACAGGTTCCTTGACTTATTGTTCATAACACAAACTCAAAAATATGTTTTGTCCTTCTATTGTATTGGGTTTCCTCACTCTCGACTTATCGGGGCTAGGACTTAAGTAACTTTTTGCACCTCGTGTTTCAATCAAACTCGTATTCATTCGAATCTCTATTCTACATTTCGCATCATTCCTAATCTAACTCCGCTTTCATTCAATTCAATTTATCGTATCTCGCAGTTTTTATTCTCGAACTAATTTCTACTTTAATTTCCTAATCATGCAACCACAAAGCAACACAACATTGAATCAAACAAATTCAAAATAGCACATAACAATTCAATTTAAATTTCTCATTTTATTACTGATTCAATTACAGCAGTTGGATACACAGTATGGGATACGGATGGTAATGAAAGTTAGGCAGGGAGAAGGTCTATTTTTTCTTTTCAATAGCCAGAGCAAAGATGCGCTGGGGATCTAGGTCTAATGTACCTTAAATGGGCTGGGAATTCGTGAATTTTCATTTCTCTTCTTTCCTTTCTTTCTTGGTTTCTTCTCTTATTTGTTCTTCAATGAAAATCTCATTAGAGAGATCAACCCTTTTTGTTCAACTCATCCTCGCTCTCTTCCCAGCTTTTCTCATTCATTGTATTCTCCATTTCGTCATAACCCTAGAATTTGGCAAGATTGTTGCTTAATCAGGTCTAAGTTTTCCATCCATTCTTTTCGCCTGTAGGATTCTGTATCTTTTTACTTCTTGTCTCTATCATCCAATCTATTCTCGAAATCTTTCTGTAGAGACTTGTATAAAAACTTGAATCCTTTGATTTGCTCCCCAAATTTGCTTCTCGCTCTGTATCTTCTTTTCTTTATCGCTTAAGAGTCGAGAATCACGCCAAACCGGACATATAAAAGGCTTCATGACTGTAGTTTGAGTTTCTCAGAATAGACAGATCTCTTTCTTCTGATTTTAAACTCTTCCCCTTGCTGCTTCAAAATTTTTCCCATATGTTCCTCTTTTCTGTTCAACTCTTCTCCCCACTGTTGTTTTCGTCGTAGCTCCACTTCATGCTCCTTTCTTTCTTTCTATTTAGCTCTCTTCCTCCCACTCGCTGATCTCTCTTCAATTCTTTTTCATAAATGCTTTCTCACCCTCACGAAGTTTCCACCTCTCTCTCTTTTATCTATTCTCTTCGCATGGCATTGACAGCTTCCAAAAGATCGAACTGCTCTCTCAGGTTCCTCAGCTTTCCATGTTGGAAGTTTCGTTTCGCACAGAGGAGAACTCAAGCAGGATGAGAAGTCTATTGGCTGCCTTCATCTTGCCCCTTCATCGTCTCTCGTAAACATATAATCATCGCTTGTCGTGAGTCTTTCTCGGGTGCTCGCTCCTTGATCACAAACCCTCCAGTTCCTTTCCGGTTCTTCACCTTAGGCTCTACCCCTGCTCACCAAGACTCCCTTTCTTTCCGTTTCTTGGTCCTTGCTAAATCCCGTCGGAATGGGTGAGGCTCGGGCATTTCTTCTCTCTCGATTCTAAATTCCTTTCACCTCAGCCTTCAAGCAGAATGCTGATTGTTGTCGTAAGTAGGAATAAGACTCCTTTGTTCCCTTCATGATACCTCATGATGGAATTCTCATGACAACTCCTATATTGATCTTGTATCCTTTAGATGGCATACAAAGAATACGCCTTCTTGTTCTCTCACTGTGCACACATGTTTTGTTGGAACCAAAACAAAAGCCATGAAGTAAAACCATACCTTAGCCTCTTCAGTAAGGCTTCCCCTGTTCAATGTTCTTGGCATTCCTTCTCCTTGGTTTAGCTGCACCTTACCGTTAGTGAGCTTCTCAGTAATCTTTCCAAAATCTGGTTTTTCCAACAGTTTCTTGAATTTGGAGCCATGCTTGTGCACTGCCATGCCATAGGCCTCGTTGATGGCCTTAGCTTCATATGAAACCCAGACTCCTCTAACATAAACCGCTCCATCCTTCCTTCCTACCAAATTTGAATAAAACTCTCTACCAAAATGGCCGTATACCCTCGATTTTTGTGTGCGCAGAGGCTCTCCCATCCTCTCAGTCTATCATCTCCTTGAAGGGGAGGTAATTGTGTTTTTGAATCTCCTCTCGCGACAAACCTCATAGTATTAATATTTCCACCGGGAGTACGCTTCATCCCCGATAATGAATCTTCTACTTCTTCTTCTTCTCTCATCTTTCCCCTTCCCTTCTCGCTTCTTTCGAGAAGGTCTAAGCTTCGGTGTTTCCGATGGCACCTCTCCCGCTTGTTCTTCCTGACGAATCTCATCTAACCGTTCTTTTTGGCTAGTTTCTTCTTCCGGTTGTTCATGTTCCCTCATAATCTCGTCTAGGTTAGGGATTAGGTTGGGAATTTCAGCCATTGGAAACGAAAGACAAGCTTTTCAGAAGGTTTGGAAAGCTAGGGTTTTCAGGGGTTGAGATTCAGAAGGAGGAAGAAGGTGAATAGCTATGTGGGTTGGAGTGAATGAGAAAGTTTCAACAAAGCTTGCAATTCAATCAATGTTTAGTAAGCAATAATGCTTCATTAAAACACGTCGCGACTTCAATTTTCGTCTTTTATTTCCGAGGTCATTGAATCTAGGGCTTTTAAAGTGAGCAAAGCTAAGTACTGTCGCTTTATGTCGATATTTTCACTTAGGATGTCATGACAATACAAGGTTTTCAGAATTGTTTGATGTCACATATCCTTTTCCCGCATTTTGAAATTTAATTTTGGCCGCGACTTCACAAAGGGTGTCGCGACATATACCTTCTTCCTTCAATACTCACTAGTTGCCTTTTCAAAACAGGTCACGACATCAATGTTTTGTCGCGACATCACTTATGTCGCGACATAACCTTTCTGTCGCGACCTAGGCCCTTAACTCAATGACCTCAAGAACCTTTTTTTTTTTTTTTCTCTTATTGCTCCTAAGCCTTTTAGACATTACTTCTGGCATCTCCAAGCAAAGATTTAACAAACAATTCAAGTATATTTACAGAATCAGGTTAGGGTTAAGGTTACTCCCCTTTTCCTCATGTTGTGACTTCTCCGTAAGTTACCGGAAATGTTCCCCGTGATCGTCTTGCCATTCATGTCCTCGAACTCTGCGTGCTTACTCGCAATATCCAAGAAAAATCTAATTAAACCCATTCGATTTCCTCTAAAAATTAATTCTATTCTTATAAAAACAATCACCTAATTTAAGCAACTAAAAGAAAAATAATTCAAAACTTAAACCAGAAATTAAACTTTAAGGGTTGCCTCCCTATTAGCCGTCGCAGTCCTGCCTAGACTTGCCGCTGTGGTACTTCTTCTTTTCCTCAAGAACCGCTTGAGTTCTTCATCTTTCCCTTCCCGTTTAGATAATGCTTTAACCTTGTCCATTGACCTTGAATTCTTTCGCCGCAGCATTTCTCAATGTCAATGTCTCCAAATGTAAGATTGGACACCACTGTACGGCCCAATCTAATCGATTTAATTTCACCGGAACAATTTCATTTAGAATTAAACACGTAACCTCTGCTCTCTTCTCTCGAACTCTTTCTCAAAATTCTCCGATCATGCCATTTCTTTGTCTTGTCTTTGTATATTCTAGCATATCATAGGCTTCATTTCGCTCTTCCAAATCGCGACAAGCAATCTTTTTCTACAGCCTTAAAATCGGTTTAACTTTTATGGCCCACATTGCCTTGTATTCTAATTTCAAGAGGTAGATGACATGTGGTTTGCCAAAACAACTCTCAGACTGGGACATTCCAATGGGGGTTTTGCATATGCCAGCCCCGTAGTTTCTCCAAAGTGCATCATCAAGCTCGGGAAGACCAATCCTTCCCTTTCGAGCTCACGCCTTTTCAAGTATTCTTTGATCTCCCCCGTTGGAAATTTCGCTGTCCATGATAAGCTAAACTCATTACATGCTTGATCTCCATACCGCCATGAGTTTGCAAAGATTTTGTTTGCAAAGTGGGTCTCCCCATCACTAATGATAGTCTCCTGGGTGTTCCAAATCGCCAAAATATTCTTTTCGCAAGAAACTCACAACCAGATAGCATCATTCCTTGGACACATCGTCACCCATTTGAACGACCCATCATAGCGTGATGTATAGGTTTCAAAATGATGGTGGAAAGGGTCCCATAAAATCTATTCCCCATACATCAAAATTTGTATCACCATAATACTCAGGGCATTTCATTCATGTCGATATTTCCAATCCTTTGGCATCTATCACACAATTCTAGCGACAATCTCCGAAGATTGTAAATAATAAAACTCGATTGGAGAGTATCTCAGGAGTCGCTTCTTTCTCCGTAAAATGTCCCATATGGTGATGCATGGCATTCATTTAAAATGTTGCCTCGTCTCACTTTCCGGCACACATCTTCTTATTATCAAGTCAAGACCTCTTTGAATAATAGTGGGTCATCCCAAATATAATATCTCACGTCGCCCAGCTTCCTTCGTTGGTAGCCGACCTGAAGGCATTACTCCCACAAGCCGTGATAATCTACACACAAGAGAAGTCGGGAAGGAAACCTTAAACAATTCAGCCTCATCCGGGAAGTTCCTCTGCTAACATCACATTTTCTTCTTCATCACGCTTCTTTCTACTCTTGACAAGTGATCGCCTATCACATTGTCACATCCCTTTTTATCCTCGATTTCCAAATCAAACTCCCGCAACAAACAAAGACCCACCTTATCAATCTCGCTTAGCTTCCTTTTTCGACATCAAGTATCTGACACAGACGACTGCTGTGAATTACCACATAGGATCCTAAAATGTGTCCACAACTTTCACAAGCAAATACTCATGGCTAGCATCTCCTTTTCGCTTGTTGAGTAGTTCTCTTGTGCTTCATCGGGTTAGTCTTACTAGCATAGTATACGGCTCAATACTTTCTTTCTTTCGCTTCAACACAGCTCCCATAGCAAAATCACTGGCATCACACATTATTTCAAATCCCTGATCCCATTCTGGTGCAGCCATTATAGGTGCTTGTACTAATTTGATCTTGATTTTGTCAAAAGCATCCTTGCAGGAGTCATCAAAATTGAACTGATCTTTTCCAAAGAATTCGTGACAAGCCGGGTCCTGCTATTTTTGAAAAGTCTGATGAATCTCCAGAAAATCCAAAGCGATGCCCCGTTATTTTTTTACCCTTTTACCGTAGTAGGTGGTGCAAGAGTTTTGATAATGATACCTTGAACTGTCAACTTCTGTGTCCAAAGAGCGTAAATTTTATGCCCAAGAACAATTCCTTCACAACATAAAACAGACATTTTTTCCTCCCAATTCAAAGGCTAGTCGCTTGTCTCGCATCTTTGAAGTAATCAAGCTCGCATTGTTTAAGCATTGATCAAAGCTGATCCATACGCAAAGTCTATCCATGAAAATTTCCATCACTTCTTCAACCAACCGAGAATATGGACATCATACACCTCGAATGTAGTCGAGATTACATAGCCCAAATGGCATCCTTCTGAAGGCAAAGGTACCATAATGGCATGTGAATGTGGTCTTCTCTTGATCCTCAGGTGCAATAGCAATCTGATTGTATCCTCGAATACCCATCCAAAACAAAAGTGAGGGTGTCCGCTAACCCCGCCCAACATCCGACTTCAAATGAAAGGCAAAGGGAAAGGATCTTTTCCGGCGCCGATTCAACTTTCTCAGAATCACTACACCTCCATCCTCTGCCACTGCTCTTTGTTGGAATCAATTCGCTTTTCATTTCGATCGCAAACCCCTCTTTGAACCACACGGACTGGCTCACCCAAGGACTATCTCGAGATAGCATAGATAAACCAAAGATTTAACAATTTGAGTATCTCCTTTCTCGACTACTCTTCCATCACCGGATCTCGCCCCTCTGCGTTCTACGTGATGGTTTCAAGTCTCTTCTAGAAGAGAACCCATACAAATTGATGGACTAATACCTCCAAATTCTTCAATGGACCAAGCTAGCGATTCCTTATGCTTCCTTAATATTTTCGCCATCTTTGTTCCAAATTTCACTTAGTCCGGGCCGAAATGATCACCGGTTTTTCTTTGGTAATTCTAAGTAAGCATACTTTAAATGACATGAAACTCTTTCAAAACTAGCGCCCTTTCTAAGACCGGTTCTTGATGAATTTCCTTTTCAATATTTTCCCATTATCGCTTCTCGCTTTGTTTCAAGCTCAACACGCTTCATAGAATGAAAACTGTATGGAAATTCGTAATAGACATCTTCGCATAATGGAATTCATCTCTTTTCATTGATAAAAACTCGAGTGTTACAATCATGGTTAATATCGTGATTGGAGGTATAGGCAAATCGCCTACATTGCAACTTTCCTTGTTCCTCGTCTATATTTTTCATACTTTTTATCAAGTTAAAAGTAGCCGCTCTTCTCCAACCTCAAGGGTAAGAACTCCCGTGATGCATCAATCAGTACAGCCCCAAGAGCTAGGAATGGTCTTCCCCAATAGCAGGGTACTTGAGAGAATCTTCTTCCATGTCCGTAATGATGAAGTCTAATCGGGAAAACAAACTTCCCAACAAAGGACTAAAGACATCTTCAATGACTCCTTCCAAAGTTTTACCATCGATCCGTCCCATTCAAGAAGTAACAATAATGATAAGCTCCCCCAAACTTAGTTTCTGGCAACAAAGAGGCATCAAATTGATACTAGCTCCCAGTCACGTAGAGCTCTGAATTCAATTCCTCCAACAATACAAGGAATTGTGAACCCCTCGGGTCCTTCATCTTTACCGGTAGTTCTTCGACATCAGATCAAAGTGGCAAAGTGAGATTCACTATTCCTTCCTCTACTATTTTTTCTTTTCTTGCTCGCATGTCCTTCAGAAATTTTGCATAAAGTGGCATCTCGAGTCACCACTTCCAAGAATGGCATAATCGATCTCCAGCCTTGGAAAGTTTTCAAGAACCTTGCAATCAAGCCTCCATCCTCGACTTCGCAGCTCAGGAATGGGACCACAGCTTTGATTCTCGGATGTTCCTTCCTTTCTACTTTCTTTTCCTTCTCCAGTTCCCTCTTCCCTTTGGGCCTTTCTTCTTCTTGTCTGCCATTTCTTTCATAACTTCTAACTCCTTCCCACTTCTAAGCCGCACAGCCTACGCAGCCTTTTCGGGTTCTTCCTCAGGTCACTGGGGAAGGCATCTTTCCTGCTTTGCGTGGTTAGCCACTGCCCTACTTGTGTCTCCAGGTTCTTCGTGGATGCATTTGTGGTGTTCCCTCGAAAAATTTGAGAATTGGTAGCGCTTAAGCCTAACTCGCAAACTTTTGTTCATGGAGGCAAATGTACCTCTATTATCCCCATGAACCGCAGCACTGCTCTTCAAAAGATTAACATTCTCCTCTCGAATTCTCGACATTCATTTCTGTGTTCATTTCCTTGCCGGGCCGCCGGAACCTGGTGGTCATGATAAACCCGTGGAGGGTTCTCATTCATGCCTCGCCTTGTAAAGCCCCTCCACCATAAGAGAAATTCTTATGGTTCCGAAGTCATGATACGTCGGCAGTTAGTGTTGGGTTTGAAATGGTAAGCTCTTTTTGCTCACCCAATAATTAACCTTCTTCAAGATCATAGAATTGTTCTTCGCCTGCCCTCTCAAGACTTCCCTTCAATAACTTCCTTTCAATTGCTCCTATTTCGAAAGCAAGGTGTGTCTTTCTTCGCTTTGTCCAACCCGTGCATAATGGCATCCAACTTGCTTCCATGGTTGTCATCTTGCTCAGCTCCATGATCCCTTTCCTGCACCGTGCTTTCCCCCCCCTCCTTTGAAAGCTCCTAAGGAGTTTTCATATTACATTTAGCCAGGTCATCAATCAGCTCTTGCCTCTTCAAGACTTTTTTTCGCTTGAATGCTCCACAAGATGAAGCATCAATGATCCCTTGATATATCATTCGCTGCATGATATACAATGTCCATCTGAGTCTTCGATCTATCCCATGCATTGACATCTTCTCAAAGAGCTATTTGACCTTTCCTGTGCTACATACAGTTTTCTCATCTTCCCGGAACACAATGATTTCCCTCCTTCTTTCTGTGGTGAGGGCTGGGGGAAAGAATCTTCCTAAGTAGGCCTCTACTAACTCCTCCCAAGTATCAACAGAACCATATGGTAAAGATTCATACCATGTATTGGCCAGATTCTTAGGAGAGAATGGGAATAGATGGGGCTTTACGACTTCGGGTCTCACCCCATTCAACTTCACCAGATAGCTTCATCCCAGGAATCTTCCCAAAAGCTCGTTTGATCTTCAAGGGGATGACCAAGAACCGATGTCACGAACTGTAATCGTGTCAAGCCAATTAAAATTATTAGCATCAACCGCAGTCAGTCTCCGATTGTCGAGTATTCTTCCGTATATCATCTCCGTAAGCCTCCATTGTATCAAATGACTCGAGGCCTTCTAGCTTCTTTCTATATGTACTTCCAACCCGATCCTGTCTTTCATCCGCCATGGCTGAGTTTTTCGCTCTTTATCTTTCTCAAGCTCGAAAGTGTCTCCCACTCGTGTCCGCTCGGAATCGTATCGGTTCTCGTTTCCTATGCATTAAACTTTTGTCTCGAAATCAAACACACTTACATTAATGTAGATTAGTCAGTCAACAACATTTTCACATGGTTTGTTAAAGGTTAGTGGCCAAAATTAACCCGCTTGAAAAGCTATTTTTGTTCTTTTTCAAAATGTCCAAATTAGTATTTCTTCGCTCCGAATATCGATTTGATTAAATTCTTCGATCCCGGCAACGGCGCCATAAAACTTGTTGAATAAGACAAAACACTGCCTAGAATAAATCATTTTTAATATTGGTTTTGGCCTAATATAACGTTAAGTGCAATGTGTCGACAAGTAATAAATCGATTTAAGTCCGTATATCGATCCCACGTAGATCTCTGCCACCCTAGATCAATCCACCCCGACTACTCAAGCTCCATACTATTTGGACTATAAAATGATATTGGAATCCAGCTTAAGAAGCTGGAAATTATACTAACACGAGTAAAGTAAATGAGCAATCAAATAAACTGAATATAAAGAATAAAGAATAAAGAATGGTTAAGAAAACAAATGGAATCTGAATAATTATCTTTCAGAGGACACATCAAGTATTAATGCTATTGTGAAGTATCAATTCCTGTAGTTAAGACTGATAAAACTTCTTGAATATTTCAGGTTTTAAAATCTGTCCAAGGCGTTTAGCAGTAAAGCTGGATCTCTCCACACTCCACAATTCATTATCTAATTTTTCCTGATTCTTTCAAGACGTGGAATGAGATAACTACTTTTAAAAGGGACTTCTTAACCTGGGTATTTTTCTTTGCAATAATTTCATACCCATTTTATGGACTGTAAACCTTAGCTCCCAAGTTATTCCACAAGCAAGGATATACAATCCTGTGATGCTCTTCCTCAAAAAATTAGAATAGATCAATTCTCTCCTTGATTAGATCTCAGCCAACATCGGATCGGTATCATTATTTGAATTGAGATGGACTTCGTTGTTTAAATTGATAACTCATTCAACTCATTCTTGATTCTGCTGAGAAGAGATTTATCGTGGTAACCCCAGTGTCCATTAGACCAAAAATGCTGCCACACTCTTCAAGCAATTGTTCACAACTCTGTGGACCGCTTCTCTCAGGTCACTCGCAGGGCTTCCTTGAAATCAGAGCAATGAGACAAATCTCATAACGGTATAAGAAACTCGATATTCGATCGAAACAAGAACCCAACACCGTATAAATTCATAAACCGAGATTCAAGAGCCAGCCGGAAACGATCACAGAAAGATAATTTCGACTACAAGATTCACTTAATGGAAGCCGGATTCTTCACCATCGAATTACACCCAACAAAGATTCCTCCGATCATAAGAATAATCGTTAAATGGAACCGGGAAATTAATTCCGTAAATCATTCGAACTTCAAAGATCCTGTGCAGTAATTTGGTTAACGGAATCTCCCAAGATTCAAATTTCTTCGTCATAAACATAACATCCAATTCCAGAAAATAAAACGAAAACTAAAACGATAAATCTAATCTAATCTTTGGACTATCAACATTGAAAGAAAGAAAACAAAAGAAAACTAAAATAAAGAAAATGAGCCTTCGCCACCCGCACTCGTCAGATCACGCCAAGCTACTTTTACGAAATGGTAGTCGCAGATGATAGTGGTTTCCTCACAAATCTCTAATCCCAATGCGCCAGGGATTTCCAAGTGGTCGGGCTCCATGTTTGATGTTCAGTCGCGACTCAACTCCTCACATGACATCATCGAGGTCGCGACATCGATCCCACGTCGCGACATCACTAAGTCTTCAGAGCCTTCCTAATTGCGTTCCCGACGCCGCGACATCAATCTCACGTCGCGACATCGCCTCGCCTTGCGTGTTTCAACCGATGATTTCTCGACAGTCGCATACCGCGGATTCCCGATCTCATCGCCGCGACCATTTTATGCTTTCGCAGTGTTTCAATTAATCTTCTCCTCATGTCGCGACATCGCTATGTTGTCACCTCGCATTTCAAGTCTCCGCAGCGATTCAACTTGTTCTCGTGTCGCGACATCAACCTCTTCACGCGACATCGCCTTTGCTGATCCTCGCAGGTTTCAACCGGTTTCTCGCGATGTCGCTGACATCAACTGTACGCGACAATGGCTTCCTATTCTTATAAATTTCAACTGAGTTTTCTTATTTCGCAACAACAACCTATTGTCGTGACATCAACTGATCACTGCATGCTTCAATCTTGTAGCCACTTGTATCTTTCAATCAATAAGTTTTGATGTCGCTGATATCAATATCTTGTCATGATATCGCCTTATGGCTCGAGGTTTTCATTTGATGGTTCTGCTTAATGCGGACATCTATCCCTTTGTCGCGAAATCACTCTCATGACTCCATTGTGTCTCAATCGTTTAGTCCCTATGCTCTATTATCAATATCTTGTCGCGACATCACTTCGCGTATGGCTCAGAAGCTTAATCGTCCTTCGGTAGAAGGTCGCGACATCGATCTCATGCTCCGGGACATCAGCTTTAGTCTCCTCGAGGTTTCAATCAACCCGATGTCGCGACATCAATCTCACGTCGCGACAACAGTTCATTTCTTTACAGCTTTCAACTGAGCAAGTCTCATGTCGCGACCTCGATCTCACGTCGTGACCTCAAATTTATGCTTCCGAGGCCTCACTCTTTCGCCGGTATCGCGACTTCGGGCCCCTTCCTGTCGACAACAGTCAGCTTAACCCAAATCTCATCCTTCCAAACATGTCATAGCTTCAAGTCGGCCCTCTTTGTCACGACCCCATCCCTGTCGACATCAACTTTGTCGCGACATTACTATGTTGTCGCAACATCACTTCTTATGTTTCGCCTCAATCCTCGCCTTCCTGGTCTTGTGATCCCCACGCGACCGCAGATCAAATTTCCTTCAATTTTCCCGCGATGTCGCGACCAGAATCGATTGTGTAACCCCCAAAGTTGCAACATTAGTTCGCGCTGGTTTCATTTCTCTCGCTCGTTTATTTCGCATTTTTACTCATTACGCACGCATTTTTCCACCGTATTTTCTTTCTTTCTTTATACTTCCCAGAATTAACAAATTTGGTGAGTTTCTTCATATTTCTGCATCTTAATTATTCCTTTTTACATTAAAATCAACAGAAAAATGGACTAAAAATAGATGACTTTTAAGCTCATCACTTAGTCATGCCTCACGTTAGAAAATGATATAGAAGGACAAATGTCCATTAAAACGTTTGTTAAAACCTCGTTAAACAACCTACATATATCAGAGTTTCTAGCCTGGTTGTGACTTTAACAGGATGGGCATGAGTGACAATGGAAGTAAACGTTAGGGATGTCTTGAGACTGAAAAAAGTTCAAAGTGGGACATACAAGCAAAACTAGAGAGCATTTGTGCACCTTATTCCCATTTTTTAGCATAGGCCTTATAGCATCAACTATGTAGACCACCATTGTGGAAGCATCCAATACATGCATCAATGGAGAGCGACCAATAGACCATGCTTTAGGTTGTATAGATGGGAATGGTCAAGTATTTTTACTTGAACATTGGTGACATGCTTCAATATATATATATATATATATATATAAGATAGAAGCAAATGTACTTGTTCATTTCGGCTCCGTCTGGAAAAAAACAATTAAGAAAATTGGTTTTCTCATGTTCGCCATCGCTTAAAATATAAAGAAAGTCAATAAAAATAAAATTCATCAAAATTTTACATATTTTTGAATTTCTTAGTTCTCATCAACAAGTTCCAAACGGAGCAATCAACAAGATCTAACTTGGCATGTCCTAACAACATTTTGAAAACTGGACTTGACTGGTCGAGTTTAACAACCACCACCGGCCTTTTCGATTTGGATTCATCCCTTTGCAATCAGCCATTGACTTTGGACCAGCCGCTGGTCTGCTCAACTGCCAACCAATCAAAAAATCAAATATAATCAAATTTCATCAAAATTTTACATGTTTTTGAATTTCTTATTTCTTATCAACAAGTTCCAAACGAAGCCATCAACAAGATCCAACTTGGCATGTTCTAACCAACATTTTGAAAAACTCGGATTGACCGTCGAACGAACAACCGTTTGGTACCAACCGCCAGTTGAACGATTCAAACTAATCGGATTCCCTCCGACATTCATCCTTTCAACCAACATCGATTGATCGAATCGGTTGAACCAAACCCATTGGTTTGACAATCTCCTAGGACTGTCCAATGATTATATCAACTTGTTTTCTTCATTCCCCATCCCATGTGGGACAAGGAAAGTGGTTCACTCATAAACAGCTGAGGGTAAATCACTTCCGCCATGTGCCCTCGTTTAAAACATCATTCTACTTTTATATGTATATAATATATATGTTATACATTATGATTTTCTTCCATTTTTAATATATTTTTGAATTTAAATACTTTATATATTTTTGAATTTAAATACTTTATATATTTTATTTGAAATAATTTAAAATATCAATATCATTATATAAAAATCAATAAATAATTTTATAAATATTATTGATATTTACTTACATATCTTATTTTTATTAAATTATTCTTAATTTTAATAAAATATATAATATTCATTTACGACGTCGTCAATTTGACCGTGATTCGACCATCGGTCCGATCAACGAACCGTGAACGAGTAGCTTTTTTTATTCATCGACTAATATGATTTTAAAAACATTGGATCTAAAAATAGATGAACTTTTTGGTCACGAGTAGGTTTTACCCATGTGTATGTTTACTAGCTAGGAAGCTTCCTCAAATGAGCAGGTTCACTTAGCAATTTCTTCTTTTACAAAAATATTTCTATATTAAAGAACTTTGTTTAGAAATTTATTCATCAATTCCAAGTTTAGAAACATATAAAAATAAATTATTGAATAGATTTATTTAGTTTCGCATCTGTTTCGACTCCACCACCATTGAAGTTTCCATTAATGAGCAAATGAACCTAAATTAAAAAAAAGAAGATAAAATAGACATTATATATTGTTTAATTAGAAGAATAATAAGCCTCATCACAACTAAATTTAATTTTTCGTGAGGTTTAGATTCTTGACATGCTTGAATATTTTGAAAGAGAAACTTTTGGTTAGAAAAATAGAAGAAAATGAGATGCAAAATGTAGGGAACTAATTCTTGATTAAATGTAAAAAATTCGAAAACATGACATATACCTCCAGGTGAAGGTGCCATTTAGCTAATGTTCTTTTTTCAAGTTAAGTATTTTCTCAGGCTTGTATCTTTCCCGTGCATAGTTCCTAACTACCTAGCTGAACCATTTATAAGAACAAACAAATGCATAAACGATTCACATAGACTTTAAATAACATCACCAAAAGCATATTCAGTTTGAATATTCTAAAAACTTAGTACTCAATAAATCAAGCTCGTTATCAAAAGCTCCCAAGAGCATATAGTTCGGAAATTAATATGTACAACAAAACTTAATCTAGAGGATAGCTCAATTGGTCTAAGGTCTTGGGGTTTAACCCAAGAAAACCTAACTTAAATGGTTAAGAGATCAGATGAGGGAGGGGTCTAGGGTTTGAGTCCCATTGAGACAAATTCGAAACAAGCATGATACTATAAAAAGTCAATAGTTCTAAAAAAATATATGTATCAAAGGCCCTCTTAGTAACTCTTGCAATCCAAAGGAAAATTTTTACAAAATCAACAATTTCCATAATTAGTTTTAGGGTTTTGTTTTAAAATAATTAGTGGAAGTAGATTTAAAGAATCCAGTCATCTAGTTTTGAATTATCTATGATGTGCAACATAGAAGAACAAGCCATTATAACTGGTCATTAAGAGTGATGAATATTTCTTAAGAGAATTTGAACTTTAGGGTTTTTTTATTTAAATGGTTATGATGCCTGTGCGCCCAGCGCCCCTCCGCCACGCGCCCAGCCTTATGCTCAAATGGGTAGTAGCCCATTTCAGTGTATGCAACATTTTTTTTTTTCACTTCCATCAGTAGCCTTCCTTGCTACTTCTACATGCAGTAGCTTAAATACTGCATCCATACAACTCAATAATTTTATGAGTTCAACCTTAAAATTTATCAAAATTTTATTTCATTATCCTATAACCTAAATAAAATTTATTCAATTTTATTTCATTTATTTTCTTTTGTTCCAAATTTTTACTCACCGTGAAACTCCTAAAATTTTCCAACACACTAAGTAAGCACTGGCTTAAGCACACAAACAATTACAACACATAATTCATGTTGGCGCATATTTTTCACACAACACCATCAAACAATACAAAACACACCAAACACATGAATGTAGTATCCTAATTTTTTGTCCCGTGATTTCTAGGTCATCTCATACCTAACTTTACATCAAAACCACCCAAGCGGTGATGGATACCCAAACTCGAGCTCCTAGGTATTCGGGATACCTAAGCTCGCACTGCCGCGGACGCCCAGCGTCCTGGGGTCCGTTGACTACCCATCAACCTACGAAAACGCTCGTGAATGTCGGGTGACCCGAAGATCTTCATGAAAATCGGGCAGAGTCTCCTTTGTACTCCGGGAGCTCTACCCTTAGTACATAACCTGTCCCAATACATCCAACGACCAAAGCATGTGGTCCAAATGAGTAAATAATGGCCAATTGGCCCCCGCATCACTCAACCAATATATCCCAACTATATACAATAGTTTCAAGAGTTAGGAAAATACTCTTATACAACACATATTAAAATTCTAGAATTCTAATACATGTAATACATCATAATAACAAAGCCACAATTCGGCTTTCTTCTAAAGCGGCCTCTATGATGAGCCATTTCCTCGTGCGCTCCCTATACCTGAAATAATATAATTCTCTCGACAGGGTGAGCTAATGCTCAGTAGTGGAATCACCCTAAGTGGGTTACTCTCTACCTAAGTGCATATGCAATGCTCTAAAGTAACCACACATTCAAGCAAATTTGTGATCCTACTTGAATGTCTAAATGACCAACCCACATCCCGAGTCCTCACCGACTTCACACTCGCCATTTCTAAGCCATGTATGAGAAAACATCTTTTTCCAAAATAATTCTTGTTGTTTTCGAAACTATACTATCAAGTATTTCCAGAAAATATGGGACTACCCCCGAGGAGAATGTGTCGAGAACCTTCCGAACAAATATGGTCCTCATCCGAAATGATCCGGTTGGATCGCTCCCCAACCCTAGCTCTCCTCCCAAAATTCATCCCGTGAAATTCCTTTCAAAAACGCTGCTTTTCTTTCAATTTTTCAAGTCATGCACTCACCTAATTTCTAGGCTACCCTAGTGCATATGAAATGCATTATGCCATTTCAATCATTTTCAACCAATATATCAATATGCATATATTATCAAATTTAGAATCACACATGTAATTCAACAATATCAACCAACTCCCAAATTTGCTCACTTGAGCTAATCACTATTCCATTGTTAATGGCCTACACCCACAATTATATTTCATATAATTGTGACATCAAGTTAACACATCAAGCTTATGCATTAACATATTAAAATCATCTCCAATGGCCTACAAACACAATTATATTTTATATAATTATATCATTATGTTAACACATTAAAATCATGTATTAACCTATCTATTTCCACACAACTCAAGCCATTCATTTCAACAATTCAAGCACACAACACATGGACGATTTGTCCACCACACAACCCGACCGATTTAACAGTCCTAGTCCCAAAGAAGGTCAGCCCATGGCAAAACACTGCCCAACCTCTGCTCTACCTCTTTTGAAACCGAATTCCATTGTCGTTTCCCATATCATACACACCACAATACAATTTAATGCATAATTTCCAACACAAACAGCCCAAATCAGTTCTCGCATCATACGGACAACCCATATGAGTCCCAAAATTCTACTAACTTTGTCTCATGTCGGGACCGATCAAATGTACTCTCACGACCTCAATGCAATCGAAACATTATAAAACACTTAAATAAAGTGTAAAACCCAAGTAGGATAAATCCCCTACCTCTCGGAGTTTGATGAAACTCCCTAAAACCGGAGTCCACGCGTAGGCCTCTCCACTTAAAGCAAATTTTCCTTCGCCCGGCACTCTCGGCGTTTGACTTCGAAATCTAGAGAGAAGGAGGCCACATTCTGAAATGCCAAAACTAACTTTCTGCCTCCCATTGCATCCCCACATTTTTTCTCTTTCTTTCTAATCGTGAGAAGACAACCACTATTCAAGCTTTTGTCCTATTATCATTTAAAATTTCAAAATGACATCTATGTCCCTTCCTTCCACTATTTCGACACTTGACAGGATCTTGGCCGTCCATTTCGATCATCACTCTAGTCATGCAACTTGTGTAGCATGAGTACATGTTATATGTGACTTTTGTCACATCAGATTTCGTTTTACGGCACCCGAAACGCGATGCCTCGAAAAATGTGTCAATTCCGACTATCTCGGAATTTGACGAAATTTGACGTGTTAGCTAGATTTCGTGAGACGATTCCAACGATGCAATCCATTTCGTCATCCGAAATCTAGAGAATAAATTTCAAATTTTTGACCGAAATTACAAATTTGCCATTTTTCCAGAAATTGGAATTTTCTCGGGTCTTACAGTATAGATGGGAATGGTCAAGTATTTTTACTTGAACATTGGCGAGATGTTTCAAAATAGTATATAGCATATATATATATATATATATATATATATATATATAGCATATATATATATATATATATATATATATATATATATGCAAGATAGAAGCAAATGTACTTGTTCAATTCGGCTATGTCTGAAAAAAAAAATTAAGAAGATTGGTTTTCTCTTATAAGTTCGCTTAATTGCTTAAAATATAAAAGAAAGTCAAATAAAAATAAAATTCTTCAAAATTTTACATATTTTTTAATTTCTTAGTTCTCATCAACAAGTTCCAAACGAAGCCATCAACAAGATCTAACTTGGCATGTTCTAACAACATTTTGAAAACTGGACCTGACTGGTCGAGCGAACAACTACCTACCGGTCCCTTTTCCGATTTGATTCATCCCTTTCCACCGTCATTGGACTTGGACTAGCTAGTTGGAACGGTTCAACTGTCAATCGATCCAAAAATCAAATATAATCAAATTTCATCAAAATTTTACATGTTTTTGAATTTCTTATTTCTTATCAACAAGTTCCAAACGAAGCCATCAACAAGATCCAACTTGGCATTTTCTAACCAACATTTTGAAAACTGGATTGGATCGGTCGAACGAACAACCGTTGATTGGTTCTGAACCGGCCATTCAGAACGATTCAACCACCAATTGATCCCTTTTCCGATTTAATTCATCCCTTTGAACCAGCATTGGATTTACTGAATCGAGGGTTGAACCAAACCCATCGGTTTGACAATCTCCTAGGACTATCCAATGATTATATCAACTTATTTTTTTCATTCCCCATCCCATGTGGGACAAGGAAAGTGGTTCACTTGCGAAACAAAGGAGGGTAAATCACTCTGCCATAGGCCCCTTGTTTAAAACATTGATTCTACTTTTATATGTATATAATATATATGTTACACATTATGATTTTCTTCCATTTTTAAAATATTTTTGAATTTAAATACCTTATGTTATTTTATTTCAATAATTTCAAAAATATCAATATCATTATATAAAAATCAATAAATAATTTATAAATGCTATTGATATTTACTTACATATCTTATTTTTATTAAATTATTCTTAATTTTAATAAAATATATAATATTCATTTATGATGTCGTCAATTTGACCATGATTCGACCACCGGTCCGATCAACGAACCGTGAACGAGTAGCGTTTCTGGTTCATCGACCAATATGATTTTAAAAACATTGGATCTAAAAATAGATGAACTTTTGGTCGTTTATAGGTTTTTACCCATGTGTATGTTTACTAGCTAGGAAGCTTCCTCAAATGAGCAGGTTCACTTAGCAATTCTTTTACAAAAATAAATATTTCATATTAAAAGAACTTGTTTAGAAATTTATTCAATAATTCCAAGTTTAGAAAACATATAAAAATAAATTATTGAATAGATTTATTTAGTTTCGCACTGCTTTCGACTCCACTGCCCATTGAAGTTTCCATTAATGAGCAATGAACCTGCAATTAAAAGAAGATAAAATAGACATTATATATTGTTTAATTAGAAGAATAATAAGCTCTATCACAACTAAATTTAATTTTTCGTGAGGTTTAGATTCTTTATATGCTTGAATATTTGAAAGAGAAACTTTTGGTTAGAAAATAGAAGAAAATGAGATGCAAAATGTAGGGAACTAATTCTTGATTAAATGTAAAAAATTCGAAAACATGACATATACCTCCAGGTGAAGGTGCCATTTAGCTAATGTTCTTTTTTCAAGTTAAGTATTTTCTTGTGCTTGTATCTTTTCCTGTGCATAGTTCAATCAATGAAAGAACCATTATAAGAACAAACAAATGCATAAACGATTCACATAGACTTTAAATAAACATCACCAAAAGCATATTCAGGTTTGAATATTCTAAAAACTTTTAGTAATTAATAAATCACGTTTGAAGTTGATGAAAAAGCTCCCAAGAGCATGGAGTTGGGAAATTAATATGTACAACAAAACTTAATCTATAGCTCGCTTATTCATAGTCTTGGTTTAACTCAAGAAAACCTAACTTAAATGGTTAAGAGATCAAAAGAGGGAGGGGTCTAGGGTTTGAGTCCCATTGAGACAAATTCGTAACAAGCATGATACTATGCAAAGTGAATAGTTCTAAAAAATTATATGTATCAAAGGCCCTCTTAGTAACTCTTGCAATCCAAAGGAAAAATTTTACAAAATCAACAATTTTATAATTACTTTAGGGTTTCAGTTTTAAAAAATAATTAGTGGGAAGTGATTTAAAGAACTACCATCTAGTTTTGAATTATCTATGATGTGCAACATAGAAGAACAAGCAATTATAAATGGTAATTAAGAGTGATGAATATTTCTTAAGAGAATTTGAACTTTAGGGTTTTTTCATTTAAGTGGTTATGATTTTTGCTACTTCAGTGAAGGGTAAAAATCAATAAATGGTACTTCTATTTTACCTCTAGATCCAAATCAATAAAGCATTCAAATATATATATATATATATATATATATATATATATATATATATATATTTGAAAGCAAATACTTGCAAAGGAATGAAGTTGCAGCCATTACCAGGGAGCAATTGATGCAAATTAATGACAAAAAACAAAAGATTATAAAATAGCCTTAAGAACTAAAAATGAAATAATGGATCTGAAAAGGGGGAGAATAGAAGGAAGAAGAGGATAGATGAATGGTTTGAGGATTAGGGTAACTAAAAATTTTGATCCAAAAATCAATGTTTTAAAAATCGGATCGATGACTAAATCATAAATGTTACCAATTCACGATTTAGGGGCCAAATCGATAGTCGAAGTGTGATCGAACCATATTAAACCGGAATCAGAATCGGAACCGGAAAGGTCACCGGTCAATAATACAATCCGATTTTTAAAACATTACCAAAAACTGACTGTCAGCTTTTATAGTGGGTGCACTTATTGCAAGGCCTATAAATGGAGATAACGCACTCATAGTTGCCCAAATTTCAATTTTTTTCTTCATATATATAGATATAAGCCTTAAGCTAAAATTTAAATAAATTAAGCTAAAATTTAAATAAATTACCTTTTAAATTTATTTAAAAACTTTGTCAATAAATTACCTTTTAAAACTTTTCTCTAATAGTCATATTAATAGAAAATTAAATTAGCTTCCCTAAAAAAAAAAAAAAAAGAAAATTAAATTACTTTTAGTTACATAAACGGTGTCTCAACTTTTCCATTTTTTATATTTTGGTGTCTCAACTTTATTTTTGTTCAATTAAGTGTCTAAACTTTTTTATTTTAATTTTTTTGTTGTCTCAACTTTATTTTTGTTTAATAAAATGTCTAAACATTTTTATTTTTTCTATTTTGATGTATCAACTTTATTTTTGTTCAATCAAGTGTTTAAACTTTTAATTTTTTTTCAATCAAGTGTTTTGATTAGTACCCAAAAAGTGCTATTTTGAGCCCTATATCAGATAGGTTTTGAGTGCTTTTTGCGCACTAATCATATCAATTATGCCAATTGAAGTGTTCAGTTGTTCTTAGTATCGCTTATGCCATTTAGAGGTTATTTTTGGTTGTTTTGCAGGTTTTTGCATACTTTGGGAGTTCAATATCGATGTAAGTGATGAACCATGAAGATTGGACTCAATTGTCAACCATCAAACATACCAAAAATCAAAGATAGAATGAAGGCAAAGTGATGGAAATTAATGCAGAAGAGGAGCAGTAGGCAATGCAGTGAAGATCAAGAATTCGTGGAATTTCGCTTAAGATTGCGAAATTTACCGGATTGGCGAAAATTTCGCAATCATAGCGAAAATTTCGCAATCCTAGCGAAATTGTGAAATTTCGCTAGGCCCAAGGATTTCATTTACACTGTTCCTAGCGAAAAATCAGTTTCGCTATCACCTAAAATTTCGCGGTTAGCGAATTCTCGCTTAGCTAGCTACTTGTTAAATGCCTAGCGAAATTTTCTGATTTCGCTATCTCTTGGTGATTTCGCTACCTAGCGAAATTTTCGCTAACTAGCGAAATTTTCGCTACATAGCGAAATTTTCGCTACATAGCGAAATTTTTGTGCCTAGGGAAATTCACTGCCTTGTCATACTTTTGTAATTAATGCAAACCTACTTCATTTTGGTGTATTACTCCCTTATCCCTAATTTTAGCCAAAATGTTAGGCTTTATTGTAGTTTCACATAAATGGGTGGCCTATATAAACCCCCATAGTTTTTGTAACCCTAAGCAAGAAATTGGGGAGAAATCTTTTGGCACATTTTCATTTTTATGTAAATATCTCGTATCTCAGTTAGGGTTTTGCTTTTCTCTCTTCTCTCTCCTCTTTCTCTCATTTTCTAGGCTACCAAACAACCCTCTTGAGGATGACAACTCAAGAGATGCTTGGCTAAGCCTCTTTTCTTTGAAGAGGAAGGAAGCTAGTTTGGCTGTAAAGCATGTGCTGTCCTCATGTGTCAATGCTGCTGTGCAATTTTTATTTATGGCTCCCATCTTCTCAAATTAGGGCTGAATATCATTTAATGTCATTAATTTGGCCAATACTTACCATGCTTTAGGATACAGGTATACTTATTGCTAGATGCACTGTGGTTTTTTAGATGGTCTTTACGAGCCACTGAAATGATGTTGAATGTTAGGGTTTCAAACTGGGTGCGGGGCTATAGATGCATGTTTCTGAGTCGACTCAAATAGGAGGTTTTGTGGTTAGGTTTGCTAGTTAAATAAAGATCCTGCTATGGTCAATTATAGGTTGCTTGTCATAATGTGAGGATAAAACCCGAGGACACATGTTTGCCCTATGTTATCAAGTTAGTGACCTAAATCTTCAAAAGATACTTTTCACACATCACTTTCGGCCTTTACAGCTTATTCGCTTTTCAACCACTACATCGTTTTGAAACAAATCCAAAATCCAAATAGAAAGCCTTACCTTTTCACACTTATGCAAATCATCTTGTGGATGAAAACCCATCCCCGTGATTCGACTTAGATCAGTTATATCAAGTAAAGAGTTTGATACGGCGTGAGGGAGGAACTTAGATATAAATTTTGTTGATTCGCTCAACCCACCGTGGCATCTAATCAAATGGCGCCGTTGTCAGGATGGTGCCAAACTATGCTTGATGAGGTTGAAGTGTACTCTGTGATCAACATCACAAGTGAAGGTAACCTTTAATTTTTTTGTAACCTTGATTGCAGAATCGTGAAGTTTTCATCACTTTGGCAAAGTAACTTTCCACCGTTTTTTAAGTATCATACGCTAGTTTTATTTCTAGCTAATCTTAACCTTGCAAGTTTGTCAGTGCTCGCTGTCTCTGAAATTGTGTAATAGGTGTTTATGCTCCAGTGGGATAGAGACACTTCAGGTAGACTGCAGAGGATTAGTACACCAGTCAATACACATAGTGAAAACATGGATCCTCTACCTGAGGAACAGCTAGAAATGCCTGTGCACCCCAATGAATCCAATGCACTTACAGATCGATGAGGGACCATATTCACCTCCTAGGTTAGTGTGCCCCTCCCGCATCATACCTCCCGCCAAGAATATGCAGTGAGGCCCTACTTGGTACCCCTTCTCCCCACATATCATGGTATGGAAAATGAAAATCCATACACTCATATTAGGGATTTTGAGGAAGTTTGCACTACCTTTAAGGAAGGTATGATGGACATGGATTTGCTTAAGCTGAAAGCATTTCCACTGACCCTAAAGGACAAGGCCAAGATTTGGCTAAACTCACTGAGGCCTAGAACCATTAGAAATTAACAGCTGTAAAAGTGCACTCAAGAAGTTCTTCGCTCATGCAGATTCAACAATTTGAAAAGACAAATTTATACCTTTGGTACCAAGATGGTGAGAGTTTTAATGCGTCGGAGAGATTTATGAGACCACGCTGCTTGTCCACATCATGGGTTTGATACATGGATGTTAGTAAACCACTTATGATGGCATGTCTCCAACCATGAAGCAACCATTGAGACTATGGAGGTAATTTTTTGAGCAAAAACCCAGATGAAGCCATGGACTTTTGAACTATGGGTCAAACTCAAAGGTAATGGATGAACCGAATTCAAGGGAAGCCGAAAGATCCTGGCCTTTGAACCAACTGAGGGGGAGCATACATGCACTTTCTGAAGACACAGAGATGAAAGAAAAATTGACCAATTTAACTAGAAGGTTGGATGAGCTGGAAATGAAAAATCAGCATGAAATGCAAACAGTTAACGAGTTATCTGCATCCCAACTTTCTTGCTTCAATTTTCAATCAAATAATCACCCTGAGGAGCACTGTTTAGAGTATGCCCATGTCCTAAATCAAAATAAACCACCCATAGATGTCTTATATGGTATCGCTTATAACCCTAATCGGAGAAATCATCCAAAACCTACCATGGAAGGCCAAAACCTCTCAGATATGCCCTTCAGAGCACAGCAGCAATTTGATTCCACTTCAATACAACAACAACCTCCTCTGCTTTCTTCTCCCGTTGGAATGTGCAATCCTAAACTTAAGTAAAGCTGGTAGGCACGTTTAGAAGAACAAGGTGCCGAATGTTCAAACCTAATCAAAATCAAGCAAGAGAAAGTTTACCAACAGAACCGAACAATATGCATTCTGAAATTTCAAGAATATCCAACCAACAACTACAGGATTTAGAAAAAGGGAAGGATCCCTTCCAGTCACAGCAACATCAGAGAGGAGCGAATGAAATTTGCTTGATCAATGATCCAAACGTCAGAACTGATGAAGTTAAAGCAAAGTAGTGACTCTTAGAAGTGGTAGAGAATCGCTACCGCATCGCAAATCTCTAGTCCAGTCAGATCCAACACTGGTTGATTATCCACAAGAAGAACAGAAACCCAATATGGAAGAGAAGAAGATCAGTATATCACCTCCATTTCCACAAGCTCTCCGGAAAAGGAAAAGTTCCGTTAACCAATCAGAAATGTTAGAGGTTTTGCGGCAAGTGAAAGTTAATATTCCTCTCCTCGACATGATCAAGCAAGTCCCCACTTTACGCAAAAATTTCGAAGGACTTATGCACAGTAAAAGAGGTCTTGGTCGTGAATAAAAGGCCTCGACCGAAAGGCGGAGTGCCATCACCGAATGCAAGACTCGTTGAAATACAAAGACCCAAGATTTACAATCCTAAGCACATCGAGGCTTTAGTGTGGAGAAAGCGCCATTAGATTCTGGGAGCTAGCGTGGAACCTTTGCCTTATTCCATGTACAAGCAATTGGGTTTGGTGAGCTGAACCCACTTCCATCACATAATCGTCATTAGTTGATAGATCTATTAAAAAATACCAAAAGGGTTGAGGATGTTCTAATACAAGTGGACCGATTTTATTATCCAAAGGGACTCAGTTTCGACATGTAACTGAAGCAGTAAAGTGGGACCCAACCATGCCCATTATTTGGGAGGCCATTTGGCCACTTCAAATGCCATAATAAACTCGTCAAACCCGGGGTTATGCAACTCACATTTGGGAATATGACCTTAGAACTCAATATTTTTCATTTGAGTAAAAGGCATATGCACTCAGAGGAAGATGACCGTGAAGAAGTCTGTGTCATAGATGCGATCCTGGAAGAACAAGCTAATGAGCAGCAGGAGCAAGATTTATTAACTCAAGAATTGTCTGAGTGTCCAGAAGTGCAACAAGAACCTCAAAGCATGAGTTTAGTGCAAGGGAATTGGAGAAGAAAAACATAAATTTTACCTCTATTATCTGGTGATGAACCAAAGGGACCTCAACAGCGAGAGCTCAAGCCACTCCCAGTTGAATTAAAGTATGCATTTTTGGAAGAATGAGCGAAGGCCCAGTTGTACTTCTCACCGTTGACCACTCGCAGACCAGAGGATAACCCGCCACACTTTCTCAAAGGAACAAGCATCGATGGAAAATTCTGATTTGAAAGGTACTAACCATCAACTGGGTAATTCCATCACATCTATTTGTAAAGAGGAGCTCCAGTTATTAGGGCACTCAACGCAGTCAACCCCCACCCGCAGAAGTAGTTCGCATTGAGGTCTTAAAATTGCTCCAAGCTGGTATCATTTGACCCCATTTCGATAGCACTCAAGGAACCGACTGCTGTGTGGTACCTAAGAAATCAGGAGTGACTACTGTAAAGAATGAAAAGGGTGAAGAATTGTTCTACCCGACTAACTACCAGTTGGAGAGTGTGCATTGACTATAGGAGGCTCTAATGGAAGTGGAATAAAAGACCACTCTCAAGGTTTTTTATTGATCGCCTCGAGCAGTCTCCGGACACCCATTCTATTGTTTTTTGATGGGTATTCAGATTTCCGCATAGAGATTGCCTCTCGTAAGATCAGAAAAGACCACTTTCACTTGTCCACGGCACGTATGCTTATAGAGGATGCCTTTGGTCTGCAACGCACCGGCCACTTTCGCAGGTGTATGCTTAGTATGTTCAAAGGATATGGTGGAGCGCATAATGAGGTCTACATGGATGACATCATTGTACATGGAGGCAATTTTGAAGAATGTCTGACCAATCTGGAAGCTATACTGCAGAGGTGCATAGAAAAGAACTTAGTGCTTAACTGGGAGAAATGCCATTTTATGGTTAACCAAGGAATCAGACTCTGGGCACATTATTTCTAGCAGGGGAATAGAAGTTGACAAAGCGAAAATTGAACTTATTTCCAAACTCGCGCCCCAACAAGTGTGTAAAATGATTAGCAATTCCTGGTCATGCAGTTTCTATAGACGATTCATTAAAGACTTTTCAAGATCGCTAAACCCCAGATAAGCCCTCGTAGAGAAAGATGCCAAGTTTGTTTGGGAGAGAGAATGCTAGAAGAGTTTTGAAGAGCTGAAATCTCATTTGACTACTGCCCCAATAGTCCGAGCACCTAACTGGCAGTTACCTTTTGAAGTGATGTGTGATGCAAGTGATCTTGCGCAGAGCAAGATTTCCGCTAAAGAGAAGTATGAAACCTCATGTGGTTCATTATGCAAGCAAAACCTGAATTAAGCACAAAGGAATTATACCACTACGGAGAAGGAATTGTTGGCAGTGGTGTATGCTTTAGACAAATTTCTCGAAAGTATACTTGGTTGGTCCTGATATAGTCATTTTTACTGCACCATTCGCTTTGAAATAATTCTCCCGACCAAACAAAAATGTGCGCAAGGCTCATCCGATGGGTTCTTCTACTTCAGGAGTTTAATTTGAAAATTAAAGACAAGAAGGGAGTAGAGAATGTGGTGGCAGATCATCTATCAAGGTTATCAATAGCTCATACATCATAGTCCACCCATCAATGATGAATTTCCAAGGAATCCCCCGCCACATGCACGAGAAAGCCCCTCGTATGCTCACATTGCCAATCTTTCTCTCCACAGAGAAACTCCAACCGATTGGAAAGGATGATAGGAAGTAATTTCTTGCTAAGATCCATTCTTATTACTCGGGAAGACCCTTTATCTGGGCATTGTGCGATCAAATAATCTGTGTGAAGTGCGTGACTGAGAGTGATGCCAGGAATTCCCGAGTCGCTGCCATGAGAGGCGCTCGTGGCGGTCATTTTGTCTTTAAAAATAGCAATGAAGGTGGGCCAGAACTGCTTCTACCGGCCTCTTGAATAAGGAAGCACACCAATTGTGCCGTATATGTGACAGATGCCAAAGGCTTGGGAAGCTGTCTCGTCGTCATATGATGCCTTTGAACCCAATTTTAGTAGTCGAATTATTCGATGTGTGGGGCATCGATTTCATGGGACCTTTTCCCTCGTCATATGGTCATACATACATTTTGGTGGGAGTAGACTATGTCTCTAAATGGGTTGAAGCAATCCCCTGCAAGACCAATGACAATAGGGTGGTAATTAAATTCTTGAAAGCCAATATCTTTCCGTGTCTGGGGGGTACCGAAACCACATTATTAGGCGATGGAGGTTCTCATTTCCGTGAATAAACCATTTGAAAACCCTATGGCTAACATGGTGAAACACAAAGTGGCCACCCTTACCATCCTCAAACAAGTGGTCAAGTAGAACTTGCCAATAGGGAGATCAAGACCATTCTAATGAAGGTGGTAAGCACCAACAGGAAAGATTGGTCTATCAAACTACTTCGATTCGGGCCGCGGGCCTATTGCGGATCTTCAAGACAACTAGAATGTCCCCTTTATCGGTTGGTCTATGGTAAGGCATGTCACCTTCCCAAAGTGGAGATCGAGTACAAGGCATGGTGGGCAATCAAGGTTTAACACCTCAAGTATACGAGTCAAGAAGTTCTTGATCTCAATGAATTGAAGAACACAATGATGCCTACTTGAATTCGAAGATTGCAAAGGAAAATAAAAAGATGGCATGATCAAATGATAATCGTGAAGAATTTTAAAGAGGGAGACCAAGTTCTTTATACGACTCCAACCCATCTATTTCGTAAGCTCAAGTCAATGGCGGACGTGTCCATTCATTGTCCAACAAAAGTATACCCCCAATGGTTCAAGATCTAATCAACTGCATGATACCAGGTGTTTAAAGTCAATGGATCGCAGGGTGAAACCTTATGGTGCAAAGAGCCAATGAAGTGAAGAAATTCTCCCCGTCGGATCCTCCCCGAGTCTCTACAATCCCCACCCATACTTGAGGAGCCATGAAGGTACTTTCATGCTCCATGCCCGGACGCTCAAATTTTGTTTTCCTTTATGGTTCCGTTGCTGGTGCCCCAAACCTCTAAAGGTAATTTTACGTATCATGATTTGTGCCTTCACCATGTGTAACTGTTTTTATCTTCAATTGGACAATTGAATTGCTTCAATTGAACAATTGAATTGCTTTAATTGGGCAATTGAATTGCCTTTAAATGGAAATTTGAAACTCCGTTACTACCTTTATGCTGTGAGCAAATTCCATGTTTGATTTAATTTTTGGTCAGTTGAAATTCCAGCATGCTTAACTTGAACATTTCTCCTTGTTAATTCACACACCGCACACCCGTATTTGGCTTCAATAGGTCAGGAATTTGTTTACCTCCTTTCACTTTGCATAGCCGGCCTTAGGCATGTTGGCAACCCATGATAGGTTTGTGTTACCCACATTTGAAGACCAATGTAGTCTTCCAAAAAGGAAAAGAAAAGAAAAAGCACAAAGAAAAAGAAAAAGAAAAGAAGAAAAAGAAAAATAAAGTCGTGAAGCCTTGCCTTGAAACCCGAGCACGGTCCGTGGGGTATATGGCGAAAGCCTTTGAAGCCCGATGCCCTAAGCCTTAATTGGTTGGGAGTCATCGATTTAGTGTCTGCTATACGGGTGGATAGTAGAGTTTAACGATTTGTAGGTGCTTGATTTTCAAGTCATTCCTGAGTCCTGGTGAAGCCCCGAAGAGTTTTGTGGTCAAGTGATCATTTTGGCTTGATGCCCTAAACCTTAATTGGTTGGGAGTCATCAGGACCTCAAGCACGGACTTTGGGTGAAGTCGAATTTTGGGCATTGCACCTCACATCAGAAGTTGAATAAAGAAAGCAGAGCGTAGCTATCCTTATCTAGGTTGTTCAACAGCTTAAGGCCATGCCAGTGCTAGGTTGGGGGGAGGGAACAATTTTGCAATTTATTGGCTCGATCTGGTTACATAAAGAACCATTAGACTTTGGTGGAAATTCAAGTTAAGAGTCTTGGAACCAATATTGACCTAAAAATTGTTCTTGTATGGTTTTGGCTCTTTCATGTCGGTTTTCAAACTCGGTGTCAATTTTTCGTTTAAAGGTATTGTTTATTTGTTTATACACCTTTTTGAAAATCACTGCATGCATCTCCTTTTTGTTTTTGCATTGCTAAGGGACTAGCAACGTTTCGGGTTGGGGTGTGGATTGCACTCAAAAAGTGCTATTGAGCCCTATGGTCTTATAGGGTTTTCGAGTGCTTTTACACTAATCATATCACCAAGCAATTGAAGTGTTCGTGTTCTTAGTATCGCTTTATGCCGTTTAGAGGTTATTTTTGGTTGTTTTGCAGGTTTTTGCGCACTTTGGGAGTTCACATCGATGTAAGTGATGAACCATGAAGATTGAACTCAATCGGCTAGCCATCAAACATACCAAAATCAAAGCAAAGAATGAAGGCAAAGCCGATGGAAATCACGTATAAGATGGAGTAGTAGGCAATGCAAATAAGATCAGCAATTCCGTAGAATTGCTTAAGATCATGGCCTCACTGGATTGCGAAATTTCAATCATAGCGAAAATTTTAAGAATCCTAGCTTTAAATTCGTGGAAATTCTCGCTAGCCCATGATTTCGCCTCTACACCGGCTCCTAGCTTAAAAATCAGTTTCGCTATCACCTGCACTCTCTCGCTAAGCCTGTATTTAAATTCTCGCTAGCTAGCGAAATTACACAATGCCTAGCGAAATTTTCTCTCGATTTATCTTCTGCGTGATTTCGCATCTAGCTTAAATTCTTTTCGCTTAACTAGCGTAAATTTTCGCCATATAGTTTAAATTTCTTTTCGCTTACATAGCGAAATTTCAGGCCTAGCTTAAATTCACTTTGTCATACTTTTGTAATTAATGCAAACCGACTTTAATTTTGGTGTATTACTCTCTTGTCCCTAATTTTAGCCAAAATGTTAGGCTTTATTGTAGTTTCACATAAATGGGTGGCCTATATAAACCCCCATAGTTTTTGTAACCCTAAGCAAGAAATTGGGGAGAAATCTTTTGGCACATTTTCATTTTTATGTAAATATCTCATATCTCAGTTAGGGTTTTGCTTTTCTCTCTTCTCTCTCCTCTTTCTCTCATTTTCTAGGCTACCAAACAACCCTCTTGAGGATGACAACTCAAGAGATGCTTGGCTGCTCTTTCTTTGAAAGAGGAAGGTAGCTGGCTTGGTCAGGGGGCGCTTACGTGCTGTCCTCATGTGTCAATGCTACAGACCGTATTTATGGCTCCCATCTTCTCAAATTAGGGTTGAATATCATTTAATGTCATTAATTTGGCCAATACTTTACTTATGCTTTAGGATTATTGTATACTTATTGCTAGATGCACTGTGGTTTTTTAGGATGGTCTTTACGAGCCACCGAAATGATGTTAATGTTAGTTTCAAACTGCAAGGCTATAGATGCATGTTTCCGTGTTGACTCAAATAGAGTGGTTTCTGTGGGTTAGGTTTGCTAGTTAAATAAAGATCCGTTATGGTCACTATAGGTTGCTTGTCATAATGCGAGATAAAACCCGGTGACACTTGTTTGCCCTATGTTATCGGGGTTAGTGACCTAAATCTTCAAAGATACTTTTTCACACATCACTTTCAGTTTTTACAGTTATTCAGTTTTCAAACTACTCACACTGTTTTTGAAACAAATCCAAAAATCCAAATAGAAAGCCTTACCTTTTCACACTTATGCAAATCATTCCTAGGATGAAAACCCATCCCCGTGTTCGACCCTAGGACTCGCTATAACGGGCAGCAGCTTCTGACTACTAAGCAGTGAGGGAGGAACTTAGGATATAAATTTTGTTGATTCCGCTCAACCTACTGTGGCACGAATCATGTTTCTTCATCAATAAAAAGTTATTAAGATATTTGAATTAGGAAAAATTGAATTCAAATGACATTCCATGTCATAAAAGTAATGAAATTACTTAAATGACCTATAACGAGGTGAAATGGTAATATTATCATTTCTACATTAGGGGCTTTACTATATCTATTTGTTAAAATAAAGAACATTATAAAATTGACTACTTACAAAATGGAGGTAAAAAATAAAAAAAAATTCTTAAAAAAGAAAATATAACTTAATTTCTTATGTTATTTTTACTTGTTTTTTTTCTTAGTATTATGTGAAAATTTATATATTAATAATTTAAAAAATACATTAGATATTAAATCTATTTTTAAAATAATTAAAATCTTTTTTTCTCAATAATGGCCAATTTAATCAATTAATTTTGTATTATAACAAACAAATAACAAAATCCCTAATTTGGAAAGGATACTATTGTCTTTTCACCTCGTTAAAGGTCATTTATGTAATTTCATCATTTTTATATAATAAAAATGTTATTGGATGCAATTTTTTCTTATTCAAATATTCTATTAAATTTTGATTAGTCATAAAGCACAAAGAAAAATTAAAAGTTCAAATAATTGATTTAATACAATAAAGTTAGGCACCAAAATAGAAAAAAAAAGTTTAGACATTTGATTGAACAAAAATAAAATTGAGATACTAAAATAGAAAAAAATAGAAAGTTTAGACACCAAAATAGAAAATAAAAAGTTTAAAACACTTGATTCAACAAAAATAAAGTTGAGATAGAAAAATAGAAAAAAAAATAGAAAGTTTAGACACTTGATTGAACAAAAATTATGTTGAGACACCAAAATAGACAAAATAGAAAAGTTGAGCCACTGTAATTAACCCTAAAACAAATTTATCTATATCCTACTGATTTTAAAAGTTATTATCCATTAAGAATCATTTTAATAAAAGGTAAAAATTAATTACAGTATAAATGAAAAATGGAGGTTATATTAATTATTTTCAAAAAGGGATTTCAAAAAATTACTTTCTCAAAATATAACAATAATATAAACAAAATATTTAGTCAAATATTTCTTATTACAACAAAAAAATATTATTTTTTTGACAACTAAAATTAGAAATACCAAACATGTTGCTATGAATGGTATTTAAGACAATGTTTGGCTTGCTAGTATTACTTTCTCATATTTATAACTAAATATTTTAATACTAAATAATTCTATAAAATCACAATTTTGTATTAATTTATCATTACATCCATCAATCAAACACAAAATTTGAATATACCCTCACAAATAATGTTGGGAAACCTCATAGACCTTTCCCTCCACATTAGTATGATTTATGTTGGGTCCTCCCCATCTTTTTTAGTGGATTGGACGAACGGGAAAAAGGTCATAGCTTGGAATTCAAAAAAATCAAAAAAGGGAAAATCAAAGTGTCGGTCAGCTTGAAGAAAAACAGAGGGGAGAGGGTTTAGAGAGAGAGAAAAAAAGGGCAGGGTTTGAATCTTTGGCAAGTAGATTGGAAGACCAAACCTTGTTCGTTTTGGCTCAAATTTGGCGTGTTGATTCCTTTTGAAGTGCTCTTCAATCTTGGCGGTTTGGATTGTTGGTTATCTCTCTCCATAATACCCATTTGGATATTCCATTATTTGGTGGGATTTTTCCTTTTCTCTTTTGAGTTACCCATCCTTAGGATGATGCTTGTTGTTTTGGTGTTCCAAGAATGATATTCTTGATGTATTGTTGTTGTGAGCTTCTAGTTTGCTTGCTAGAGAAGAACTTGGTGTAATCCATTATTGTCATTGTTGAAATAGTGGAAGTTTAAGTGGCCTATGGGTCCCATGGTTTTTACCCATTTCATTTGGGGGCTTTCCACGTAAAAATTGTTGTCCTGAACAAGGGTTGATTTATTGTTTTTGCTAGCTTTATATTAACTTTTTGTTTAGTTGAGTATTTTAGCACAGAAATAGGGAAATGTCATTTTTAGATTCATTGTATTTGGTTGTCTTTCCCAACAAAGTGGTATCAAAGCTTGGATGTTTGAGATATTTTCTGTGTGCTAAAATGGATGATGACATGATAAAATTAAATTCGTTGAATTTTTCCACTTGGAAGTGTATGATGGAAGATTTTCTTTATTGTAAAGATTTATACAAGCCCAATTGATTGAAAGAAAAACCATATGACACACTTGATGATGATTGGGATTTGGAACATAGAAAAGCCATTGCTTATATGAGAAGGTGGATGGATCAAACTCTACATGAACACATTTATGATGAAACGAAAACAGATGCTGTTTGGAAAAAGCTTGAAAACCTTTTTTCTAGGAAAACATTAGGAAATAAAACTACTTTGATTAGAAGACTTGTCAAGTTGAAGTACAAAGATAAGAACAATATGGTTGAGCATATAAGTTCTTTTCACGGTATTGTGAACAAGTTGGTTGCCATGAAAATGAACATTAATGATGAGATGCTACCACATTTAAATTCTTACATGATAGTTGGGAGACATTGGTGATAACAGTTAGTAATTCCACTCCAAATGAGATTCTAACTATGGAGAGTGTTAAAGATAGCTTGCTAAATTAAGAGGCTAGAAAGAAAGAAAAAGGTGAATCTTCTTCTGGAGTACTTGTTTATGAAAAACAAGAAAGGCAAGAAAAATAAAAAAGGCATGGGAGAAGTCAAAGTAGAAATCCAGCAAGATCCAAATCTAGAAAATATATCAAATGTTATCACTACAACAAGGTTAGCCATATTAAGAAAGAGTGTAGGATTTGGAAAAAGAAACAGAATGAAGTTAAAAAATAAAATAAAGAGACTAATACAATTGCTACTGAAGGTGATATTATGATTGTGACTTATGATGGTTGTGTTAGTCTTGCAACTCAAGATAGCAACTGGGTAATTGATTATGGTGCCTCATTCCATGTTACTTCTCATAGTGACTTTTTCACTTCCTACAGAACTAGTGATTTTTGTAATGTTAGAATGGGAAACAGTAGTGTATCTAAGATTGTGGCTATTGAAGATGTTTGCTTAGAGACTAGTATTGGGAAAAAAAACTAGTACTCAAGGATGTTAGACATTTTCCAGATATTCGTCTCAACTTGATATCCATAAACAGACTTGGTGATGAGGGATTCATAAATTCTTTTGGTGAAAGTAAATGGAAGCTCACCAAAGGCTCTTTAGTAGTGGCAAGAGGAAGGAAATAAAACACCCTATATGTCATGGAAGCTAGGCTACATAAAGGAGAGATCAATGTGGCTCAACGAGATGTAAGCATTGAACTTTGACATAGGAGGCTTGGTCACATCAGTAAGAAGGGCCTTCAAACTCTAGCTAGAAAGCAATTCTTGCCAAATTTTCAAGGTATGTCTCTTAAAACTTGTGATCATTGTTTAATTGGAAAAAAACATAGAGTTGCATTTCACACATATCCACCATCTAGAAGGCCAAATGCTATTGATTTAATTCATATTGATGTTCGCACTCTGGTAACTAGAACTATTGGTGGTGCACTTTATTTTGTGACTTTCATTGATGATCATTCTAGAAAAGTTTGGGGATTTTTCTTTGAAAACTAAAGATTAGGTGCTAGATGCCTTCAAAGAACTTCATGCTAGATTAGAAATAGAAACAGGAAGAAAAGTCAAGTATGTCAGAGTAAACAATGGTGGTGAATACAAAGGTCCATTTGAAAGTTATTCCAACCTTCATGGCATTCGACTTGAAAAGACTGTACCTAAAACTCCTCAGCAACTTGGTGTAGTTGAGAGAATGAACATAACCATTGAGGAAAGGATTAGGTGCATGCTTTCTCATTTAAAGCTACTTAAGTCATTTTGGGGAAATGCTGCGAGAAGATTTACTAGATAGCGTCATCATTCTACAAGATATCCTCCTAATGAATATGTGATGTTTATTGATAGAGGAGAGCTAGAAACTTACCAAGAAGCCATTTTACATGAGAGTAACAAAGCGTGGGTTAAAGCCATGCAAGAAGAAGTGAGATCCTTACTTTAGAACCACACCTTATGACTTGGTGAAGTTACCATAAGGAAACAAAGCTCTCATAAACAAATGGGTGTACAAATTGAAAACTAAAAACAATGGCTCATAACTTAGGTACAAAGCATGATGGGTAGTGAAGGGGTTCAATCAAAAGAAAGGTTTTGACTTTGAAGAAATCTTCTCTCCAGTGGTAAAGATGTCCTCTATCCATGTTGCTCTTCGTCTTGCAACTCGCTTGAATTTAGAAGTTGAGCAACTTGATGTGAAAACTTCATTTTTTTCATGGTGATTTGGAGGAAGAAATCTACATGCAACAATCTAAATGGTTTGATGTCAAAGGAAAAGATAATCTTGTGTGCAAGTTAAAGAAGAGCTTGTACAGACTCAAGCAAGCACCAAGAAAGTGGTATAAGAAGTTTGACTCTTTCATGATGAGTCATGGGTACAATAGAACCACGTATGATCATTGTGTGTTTATTAGAAAGTTCTTTGATGATGATTTTATTATATACCTCCTGTATGTTGATGACATGTTGATAATTGGTCATGATTCTAGCAAGATTGATAGGTTGAAGAGAGAGCTTAGCAAGTATTTTGCCATGAAAGACTTAGGCTCGGTGAAACAGTTACTTGGCATGAAGATATGCCATGATAGGAAGAATAGGAAGCTTTGGTTATCACAAGAAATCTATATTGAGAAGGTTCTTAAAAGATTAAATAGGAGCAAGGCTAAGAAAATTTGTTCTCCACATCTAGACCACTTAAAGCTTAGCTTAAAGCTATGTCCTACAAGTGAGAAATATATGAAAGAGATTAGCAAAGTTCCTTATGCATTTGCTGTTGGTAGTTGGATGTATGTTATGGTTTGGACTAGGCCTAACATAGCTCATGCAGTTGGAGTTGTTAACCGATTTCTTACTAATCATAGAAAGGAGCATTGGGAAATAGTGAAGTGGACACTGAGATATTTGAGAGGTACTTCCAGGGTGTGCTTGTTTTTTGGTGAACCTATGCTAGATGATACACAAATTCAGACATGGCAGGTGGTGTTGATTCTAAGAAGTCCATTTCAGGGTTCTTGATGACTTTCGCAGAGGGAGCTCTCTCTTGGCAATCCAAGTTGCAGAAATGTGCTGCATTATCCACCACAAAAACAGAACACATTGCTATTATTGAGGGTTGTAAAGAAGCTTTGTGGATGAGAAAATTCTTGGAAGAATTGGGGTTGCAAAAAGACAAGTATGTTGTTTACAATGATAGCCAAATTCATCTCTTTAAGAATTCAGTGTTCCATTCAAGATTGAAATATATTAATGTTAGATATCACCGAATTTGTGATCTTGAGTCAAAGCAATTGTATTTGGAGAAAACACATACCAGTGAGAATTGATCAAACATGTTAACTAAGTGTTTGCTTAAGGAGAAGTTAGAAGCTTGTAGGCAAAAAGCAAGCTTGGTTAAGACCATGACATGAGGCGGAGGGGGAGATTTATTGGTTTGCCCCATCATTTTTAGTGGGTTGGACCAATGGGCAAAAGCCCATAGCTTGGAATTCAAAATATAAAAAAGGGGAAATCAAAAGTGTGAAACAACTTGAAGAAAAACAAAAGGGAGCGGGTTTAGAGAGAGAAAGAAGGTAGGCTAGGGTTTGAATCTTTGTCAAGAAGATTGGAAGACAAAACCTTGTTCGTTTTGGCTCAAATTTGATGTGTTGATTCCTTATGAATTGCTCTTCAATCCTAGCAATTTGGATCGTTGGTTAGCTCTCTTCATAATACCCATTTGGCTATTACATCCTTTGGTGAGATTTTTCCTTTTCTCTTGAGTTATCCATCCTTAGGGTGATGTTTGTTGCTTTGGTGTTCCAAGAATGAAATTCTTGATGTATTGTTGTTGTGAGCCTCTAGTTTGCTTGCTAGAGAAGAACTTGGTGTAACCTATTATTGTCATTGTTGAAATAGTGTAAAGTTCCATTGAGTCTCCCCTCAAATCAGAATTTCTTTGTCTTTCATTGCGTTTGGGCACATGCCTTACGTGAAGCACCATCTGTCAAGGGCTAAACACACCATTTTGTTCGGCATCCACCCATATCCACATTCTTTTGTCTCTTCCTCAATGTCGCAATGGTTGTGAGCGGTCCAACTGGTATTCATGTCGACGTCGAAGACCGCGACACCAAAAAATCGAGCTTGATTTCGACTATCGCCACCGAGACTTTCACGGAGAGTCTTGTCGCCGACTCACCTTCCCGTCAATTTCTATACTGATCTGGGCAGCGATCTCTTGGTGAAGGAAATTCACAAAGCTTATAGCGAGTGGGGATTTGTTCTTCTCAAGGATCATGGTCTATCTTTTGGATTGATAGAAAAGTTGCAGTAGGTTGGGATGGAATTCTTTAAACAACCTCAAGAGGAGAAGGAGAAGTATGAAAATGACCGTTCAATTGGTAAGTTTGGAGGGTATGGAATCAAGATGACTAAGAACCCATTTATAGTTGCAGAGTGGTTGATTATTTTTCCATATTTCAACTCATGCATCATGACATGTCTCAATCTTCATCACAAGTATGGAAATCAATCTCCCCCCTCCCCTCCCCCCATGCATGGCTGAACTGCTTTTGCTTAATTTTATCCTTTTTCAAATTTATGTTGGAAACCAGGCCTCAAAACAACAGTATTTTGTTGTGTATCCATCCATAAGGTTAAGCCGAAACCTAGCTTTTATACCACTTATTAGGAAATATCTTGGACCGTTCTTTCCAAGTTGGTTTGATATTATCCACTTTGAACCTAAGACTGCGATGATTTTGTTTTGATTCTCCCAAAGGTATCATACAAATTGGATGTTGTCCATACTTATCAATTAGGGATGGCAACAGTGCAGTCTCATCCCAACCCTCCCTCATTTATTTTTATCATTTCTCATGCCCGTCTTATTTAAAAAAAAAAATCCAAATAAGCAGACTTATTCATGGTTTTTTTTTTCGTTGTTTATATTATATTTTTATTATATTAAAATTTATATATTTCATAAAATAAAATATTATAAATTTTTATAAATTATATTATTTATCAAAATATTTTAATATTATTATTTATATTAAAATTAATCAAATTAAAAAATTAAAATTCTTTATTTTTTAAATATAATCTTTAACAAGACACATAACAATGTCAAAACTGCTCCGTGTTTAAGAAAAAAAATCTAAACACGTTAAAAACCCAATTACACTTAAGTCAAACTTGTTCCATTAGGGGAAGGGCAAGGCAGGACCCTTAATCGATATATTGACTTTGGGCGCACACCTTAAAATGCATTTTTTATCTTTTTTTTTTTTTTTTTTAGTTATTAGGCTGAAGCCTCCTGATGTTCCATTGGATTCTAAAGAAATGATGGAAGGATGTTATATGACTCTTATTCATTTATTTTAATTATGATTTCATTTGATGACCAAAGCTTATTTATTTTTAGTTTACTAAGGATTCATTACTGTCAAAGTGTCATTTCACTACACACAAGGAACCATTTGGTGAAAGGGCTTCAATCACAAGTTGAACTATTTTTCCAAAAACCACTTTTTTATTTTATAAATTTAACAATATTTTATATGCGTTTTCTTCTTATGTGGTAGAAGAATTAATATAATTAAAGTTTGCCACCATCACATTCAACTATTACTGATCATAATTATAGTATATTCTTATCATTATGATTAAATCATGTTGTGAGAACCATGGCTTTTAGACCCAAATCATACTATCTAATAGGCCCAGCTTTCGCACGAGCCCATTACTTGATTCAAACCCAATAGGGCCCAAAACAACATGTTACCTCAAAACCATGCGGGGGTTGCTTAGACGGGAAAAATCTTCGCCCCGTCTGAAGCCCTGAGTTCCCCAGTCGGCCGTATTGCCATCTACAAGATAATCATCAACGTATCTCTTAATTCACTACGTCTCAAAACAATGATCCTAAATAAGGGAATTGGTCTTTGATAAGGAAAGTCAAATTTCATTATTAGATCGGAGATATTATCCCTTAAAAAATAACGGAGAATTGGTCTCTGATAAAGAAGGAGAGATTCTACAGCTGACATGACAGGATTATCTTTCCAAAAATCAAGGAGAAATTAAAGTATAAAAGAAAAACCCCCCATAGGGAAAAGATACACAATTATGTCTACACTAATTGGCTTCTTGATCTTCTCCATCATTTTGGCTAACTTAAGAATTGGAGAGGCGATCGGCACACTACCGCTATACCCCTTTTCTATTTTTTTTTAGGTTCACGTCGTCCTATTGATGCCCCGAAGGCCAGACGAATCAGGTACAGACATTTGGCGGCGTCTATGGGAATCAAATAAAAAGTCTCATTGACAACGTGCAAGGGCTTGGCTCTAACAGTTGTCCAATAGCCCTCCGCCGTCAAAAGATCCAACGGTTCCCTTCCCCACGCCTGATTCATCTGACATCATTATAATGGCTAGCAACCCAAAGGATCCACCGCTAAGATCACTACCGCATCAAGATATGGAGAAGAAACAGGAGGAGCAAGCAAGACAAATGAATGAATTGCAAGAACACGCCAAGCAACTGTAACGCAAAAACGATCATCTACAGGCCCAAGTGGAGCAAAGGAAAGATCTTGATGAGAGGCACAAGATGTAGGTCCCAGCTAATTCACCAAGCCACCGATAAAGGAAAGAAACCTATCGCCTCGACGATGTGGATACCCCCCGGTGCACGACAAGCTATTCTCGCGGTTCGCCAACCTCCAAGAAAGAGCAAAAGCAACAAAATAGAAACGCGGCTGTAGACACTCACATCGCTCTCGCATTAGAGATTCTAACTGGGTGGTATACTTCACGGCAATGAGCCGAGGTCGACCGCCAAGTTGCTCAGAACGCATTTATTTTACCACCGCCAAATACTTATGCAACTGCCACCCTCAAACAAGGCCCGTGCTCTATATGCCTCTTATAGTAACAATCCGAGATCCCAACGACATACTTTCTTCCCCCGTGGGACAACATATTCTTGAATACGAGCCACCATGAGGGTTCAGCATACCGACCTTTGCTATGTTCGATGGCTTCAGTGACCTTTATGATCACATTACCACTTCGTGACGCCCAAACCTGTGGTGTCCGTTGGATTCACCGTCAACCTCGGCTAAAATCTATACATCTCTGATCCCGAGACGCATACATGAATAAAAATGCCTTTCGGGCTCATAAACCAATACTCATTATAAAAACAAATATCACAACTATTCTCCAATTATCTCCCAATAATTCAATAGTTGATTACACTTTTATACAAACATATATTAAAATCTACAACTCTAATACATGTTATGTCCAAAAACCATCAAAGCCATAAACCGGCTTCTTCAAAATCAGCCTCTAAATGAGCTGTCTTCTCGGGCGCTCCCTGTACCTGAAAAGTAAAATCCCTCGACAGGCGAAGCAAAGCCTGCAGTGGAATCACCCTAAATGGGTTACTCTCCACCTAAGTGCAATGCAATGCTCCAATTTAAACACACACCCAAGTAAATACGTGATCCTACTTGAATGTCTACATGATCACCCCATGTCACGAGTCCTCATCGACTCACTCACACTTGCCTAAGCCATGCATGAGAAAATAATCATTTTCAAAACAAAACCTGTTGTTCTTGAAAATATACTACCGAATGTGTCGGTAAAAATATGGGACTACCCTTCGAGGTGAATTGCTATGAGCTCAAAAGTCATGGTCCTCATCCGAAATGACTGCTAAATTTCATCTCCCAACCCAATTCTCCGGAATATCATTCTGTGAAATTCCTTTCGCAACCATGTCCGTTTTTACAAAAAACCATGTCATGCAATCACACCTAACTTCTAGGGAGCCTAAAGGCATATGAAATTGCATTATGCAATTTTCAAAACCATTTACACAATATGTCAATATGCATATTTGCAATCAACTACAATTACACACATGTAATTCAACACATCAATCATCACCCAATTTAGCTCACTTGAGCAAATCATCATCTTATCTCCAGTATTACAACACACAATTTTATTCCATATAATTGTGTCATTTTGTTAACACCTTAAAAATCATGTCTTAACCTATCTATTTCCATACCAAGCCATTCATTTCGACAAGTTAAATGCCAAAACATGGACATTTACGGTCCATTTCACAACCTGATCGCTTACAAACCCAAACAAAGATGTGCTGTCCGCTGGCGCCCACACGTCCAACCTCGGCTCCACTTTTGAAACGATTTCCACTCCGCCATATCCGGCCTCCCACGCATCACATGATTTATTTAATAAATCATCACACACAACACCAAACAAATTCCTAAACTACTAATGACCGCACAAGGGTCTCAAAATTCCAACACTTCTGCCTCCAAGATTCGGGGACCGATCAAACTACCTCACGCCTCAATCCAACACAAAATCACAAAACACTTAAATAAAGTGTAAAACAAGTAGGATAAAACCCCTACCTCAAGGAGTTTGAAGAAACTCCCTAAAACCGGAGTCCACGCGTTGTCCTCTCCGTGTAGAACAACTTCCCTTCTTGTCTCGAAGGAATCCGACGGTCGGATCGCCTACAAATCTAGAAGGAGGAACCTTTTCTCTCACAAAAATGTGAACAAACCTGCGTCTCCTTTAAGCTGCACTCTCCCACGTTTTTCTCTTGGCTTTGTTTTATTCTTTCGCACTTTGCTTTAACTTTCTTTCTTCGTCTCATTTTTCTCTTCTCATCCTCTTTCATTTCTCCCCCATTTTCTCCTTCTCTTTGCGCTTTCTATAAGATTTTGGGCATTGACCGTATAAGGTGAGGGAGGAAGTTCGCCACCTCCTTATCGAAGCGAATGGTGGCTGCATTTTCGTCTTTTTCTTTTATTTCATAATTCCTCTTTTTTATGACATCATCAACACATGGCTTAATATAGTATGGAATAATTTCTCGCATGGCTAATTGTGATGGCTCATGATACTGAGTGTAAATTCTCTTGGTCTTGTGCAGCATCACCTGCTGCCATGTGTCATCAGGCATACGTCTCGGCGGTGAATCCAGGCCATCGGGTCGACGAGATTCGACGTGGTTGCTAGAATTCGCGAGCGATTCATGGCAGAAAGTCCGTTTCGTAAATCGAGATCTTAGAAAATTTTGGATTTTTATCGAAATTACGATATTACCCTTTTGAGAAAATTGGATTTTCTGAGGTTTCCTAACTTCAATCGGTGATGACTCTGCTGCTAGGAAACTTGACCACCTATGTTAGGTCTTCGGCCTAGTCTCCACGAGCCCAGCTCAACTGGTTACCTGACCCTCATAATTAAAGTGAATTCATTTACTTGAGCTCTGGACCATATTCATCTCCAGTACCTTGCTCAATGCGTGAGAAGAGGAATATTGGATTCTTTTTGCGAGACCATAATAAATAAGGAGGGAAACCATACGGGACTTCACTAGGGGTGGAGCAAGCGATCCTAGCGGTAGAAGTTCTGACATTGGCCTTGATCTTGTAAGACCGGAAGGAGCTTTGCACCGTCTACTCTGTTCTTTCATTGTCTTTAGACTCGCCAACTACAATGGAAGAGTTGTACAGACGGGCAGATAAATATTCAACCTTGGAGGATAACATCCACGCAACAACTCAAACAGTCATGATCACGAGAAAGCCAGCCGAAAATAGCAAGCCGGAAGGGAAAAGCCGCTTGAGTCCAACCAAGGATAGGGTAAAAATAGAAAGCGGCCCCGAGACTAACCGCAGAAGAAGAGAGAACTCCACAGTTCACTCATCAGAATATCACCTATGAGAGGTTGTTGCCTCTTATTTGCGCCAATCCAGACGGACCCCTCTCATAGAAACCTGTCCTTGCGATGCAACTATCACAGGGATCATGACCAACATATGTGAAAGCCTAAAATTCCTGATAGAAAGGCTAGTGCGCGAAATTTACCTCGGAGATGATATATCAAGGAAGTTGGCGCGGAGACCCAGCCTGCGACATACGGAATCACAGCCGACAGTTACTTTAGAATCAAGGCCAATTATAAACTATATCTTTGGAAGGGCCGCAGCCAGTTAATATCGATCAAAAGCGGCCCAATAAAAGCCATTATGGAATCTTATCCTCCTACCACGAAGAATGCGGCAAGCGTGTGGGTTAGCGGCAAAGCGGATTCATCTCTCTTCTGTTAGGTAAGCCATTTTCACCACCACGAAAGAGAACGAAGCGTGCGAGATGGGATCACGAGAATGTCAGTCATATAGCAATCAAGCAATATCTCATCGAAACGCCACGTTACAGTTATGGCGGAGCAATTGAAACACTTTACCTTTACTTAGCTGTGTCTATGTTGACCGGACCAAAAGACATATACAAATTTATGACGTTATTACCAAAGACTATTATCTAATCCCAGCAACGATTGCCATAAAACATTGACTCAAGCTTAATTATACAATTTCTACCACTATTGCAAAGATTAAATAGAATCCCAGTATGGCGCGAGAAACTTGTTATTTGTAGCCTGCCTTAGCTATTTGATTAGTTCAAAGATTGTTTCATTTGGAGTAAATTGTTTCTTGAGTGGTTTTTTGATCCGTTATCTTTTACCAGTACGCGGTCGAACAGTAGTAAATTGGATTTAAGACCAGATGTCGATCACTTGAGATCTGAAAATTCTCGATCAACTACCAGAGCTACTAAATCTACCTTGTTGGACTCACGATAGACAAAATTGGAATCAGCTTTGAAAGCTTAAAATAATAAAACCTAAGAAAAATTAATTAATAATAAATCAATTGAATATTGAAATACAAAAATAACAAATCAAGACTGAACAGTTCTTTGTAAAAGAACATTGAAAAGAATGCTACTGTGAAACATCAATTCCTGTAGAATGCACTGATCTGTTGCCTATTGAACCACAGATTTAAAACTAGTCCAAGGAATATAATAGTGTATTTGGATCTCCAAACCCACAATTCATTATCTAAACCTCATTGTTTCTCTCGAAGACGGAGTGTTAAATAACTACTTTTAATGCAGGTTGCCTTGTTAAAATTTTTCTTTTTCAATACTTCATACCACAACATGGACTATAAATGCGAGCTCTGAATAGTCATTGCACAAATCTACACTATCTTTGGTTCCTCTTCCTCGAATTAGAACAACTCATCCTTTCATGATTAGATCTCTTGCTAACACGGGATTAGTTCTTCATCGAATCGAGTGGGCTTATCGTATTGCCTATATTGATAGAATTGCTCCACTTTCGTTCTCGTCTCCAAGCGATAAGAGATTTTATTGATTTGTTACAGACACATTAGATCACCATTGTTAGGTTCTCATACCTTCAGAAATTGTTCATTATACGGGAATTCCTTCTCTTGTGTCACTTTCGAGAGGGCCTCCACGGAAATCGAGCTTGAGGCAAATTCCATTCTGGTGTGAGACAGCGACATTGGGATCGATAACGAGAAAATACACAAGACCGACAAGTAGCTTATGGCGGGTTCAACGGCGAATAAAATTTATGCGGGAAAGATAATTTACGGCTTGATAGTGTCAATTCAATGGAAAGCTGGGTTTCTAAATCACTAGATTACACCATACATTGGCTTTCTGATCAAGAATGCCACTGTAAATCGGCAACTGGAAACCCGAATTCCAGAATTTGTCTGGAATTCAAACAACCAGACAGTAATTTGAAGAAATAAGAATATGCATTCAGCTTAAACTTTAACAGTGAACGTTCAGATCCAAATTTGAATGAAATACAAACTAATCTAAAAATAAAAACGATGAAAAGAAAATAAAGAAAAGAAAGAAAAGAAAATTTAAAATAAGGGGCCTTATTGTGAGATCTCTCTTTCGTCGCCAAGAATTTGCGTTCATTTGGTAGCGACCGTGATATAGGAGTTACGAAGTTGGGCCCTAATTCCCGATGCACTTCTTTTTTGGGTGGGTTTAAATGCTTGATTGGTTGTTGATGTCGCGACATCAATTCTTGTCGCGACCTCATTGTCTTGATCATGTCGCGAGCCCTTGTGTAATGGTCGCAGCGTGTCTTTGGTGTAGCTGATATGCGATGACTTAAGGGCGTCGCGACCTTAGCTGTGTGCATTTGATGTCGCGTGACTAAATGTTGTCGCGACCTCCTTCTGTGGTGGTATCGCGACCGCTTTGGATATTTGTCGCGTGCTGTGGTCTTTGCGGCGGATGTACCGTGACATCTTGCGATGTCGTGACCTCGAGTCTTTACAATTGATGTCGCGACAATCGAGGGTGTTTTATCATGACCTTCTTTTCCTGTATCGCGTCATTTGAATGATGTCGCGACTTCCTTTGTGTAGTTGATGTCGCGCCAGTTTGATCTTGTGTGACCTCCGCTCATAGTAGTGATCTTCGTGACCATCTCTCTTTCAAACTCTTTGTTATCGTGACCTTAGTTTCCTTGCAGGCGATGTGCGGCGCGATTCGATGATGATGTCGACCACATCCGAATGTCGCTGACATAATTATTCCCGATCCATTGCTTACCTTACGTACTGACTTCTTGTTGGTGTCGCGACCTCATTATCAACTGTATCTTTAGTTTTAGTGCATCGCGACCTCACGAGAAGGATCTTAGCGACATCATATCTTTCTTCTTCCTCAATTTACGGTTGCTTGACTTTGAGTTTCTTTCACGTATTCGTTTAAATATTTCAATTACATTCATTTGCATTTGGAGCTTTGTAGTTTACAACTGATATGCATTTTGATTTAATAAAAGCTGCGACATCAAATTCTTTAATCCTTTAACTACTCACATTTTACCTTCCTTGACCAATTATATCGGTCTTTGCTCGGCCACGTGCACTCCTTTTCTTGCAAATACGCTTTCTTTTGAATTCCTGCTTTGTGATTTGGTAGAGATTTATTCCATATTCTTGCATATAAATTAGTCTTTTTATATAAAAAATCAATCAAAAAAATGGACTGAAAATAGATGACTTTTAAGCTCATCAGTCTAATGTTTCCGTAAGTGCAACTTTATTCAAGGAAGATGAGCACTGACAATAGAAACCTGTATTCTTCAAAAGCAAACACTGTTCGAGGCAAAAACTTGATATACTTATCTCGAGAAGGCAGCTCTGGCCCTTAGGGTGGTTGCTAAAAAACTCTGCCCTACTTCCAAGTGCACCCTATCATTGTGCTCACCAACCACCATCTGAGAAGCACTATACATAAGCTCGACTTGTTAGGACGAATGGCTCGGTGGGCAATCAAACCTAATGAGTTCAACATTCAGTTTAAGCTCCGCCTGGCGTTGAAGGGATAGGTACTGGATGATTTCCTAGCAGAGATTCCTCATAAAGATATGGAGCTAGGCAACTATGGCTACTTTTGACACTGAATGTGGATGGTGCTTCATGACATACGGGAGGCGGCACAGGGTTACAACCCAAAGCCAGCGGAAGGTCTCAGTAGACCTCGTTTTCAATTTCCTCGCTTTGAACAACAAAGCGAATCTGAAAAACAAATCCTTAGCCGAGGGGCTCGACCACAGCAATCTCGTGTCCTCGAAAAAATGCATACGGAGCGACTCCCAAAGCGATGGTCGGGCGAGATAAACGAGTCTGGCTGAGATCAGCATGGCCAAGTATGTGAGTTTGATTAACCTACTGTTGGGAAGTTTTGTAGCTTGGTAGTTAGAGCATATCCCAAGAAGCTCTAATAGAAAAAGTGGGCGCCTTAGCTACGTGTTCGTCTCTAACAAAGTAGAATTTTTATGCTCCTCACATACTATCATCAGGGATGGAGTAATCACTACCAACCAAATGTAAATAGTATAACCAAATTGGCTCCTTCATGGATGACTCAGATGGTCCACTATTTATGTAGGCGCCCCAAAGCAGGGTCAAGATTGTTTCAGTCAGCCATGGAATACAAGTGGAGTCGGTTTGCCGGCCACTTTAGAAAAATGAGGCAAGTCTCCTTTGTGGGGAGCTCTGCCCAAATAAAAACACACATATCTGTCCCAAAACGATTAATATATGCAATATATACAAGTAAGGATAAAAACGACCTCTTGGGCCCGTAACCAATACCCACTATGCATACCAACTATGATCCAACTATATATCCCATAGTTACAAGAGTTACAATATTTTCACTCTTAAACACTACATATATTAAAATTAGGAATTCTAATACATGTAAACATCAATAAAGCCACATTCCGGCTTTCTTCTAGCGCCTTCGACCTCTAAGGGCTGAGCCGTCTCCTTACAACTCCTGTGCACCGTAAAGGGGATCCACGACGGGGTGAGCTAAAGCTTCGGTAGGAGAATCGCCCTAAAATGTTTCTCACCACCTAAGTGCGATTTTACAATGTTTGAATTAAACACACATTCAGCAAATGCCTTGATCTACTTGAATGTCATGAGCCAGCATAGATCTAAGGAGTCCTCAGACTCTCTCACACTCGCCTAAGCCTTGTATGAGAATTATTGTTTATTAATGGGCAACCCTCCGATGAATATATATCAATTTGATGGCCTAGGCGATTGATATATATTGTTATTATGGACTGCCTCAATAAATATATATCAACTAGGCCGCTCCTTCGGTTGATATATTATTTAGTTTGTGGACTACCCTCCGATGAATATATATCAACTGGGTCGCTCCGACGGTTGATATATGATTAACATTTTAGACTACCCTCCGAACCATTTTCTCTAGACTCATCTCATGCACTAACTCCTATATTCCTAGGATGTTCCAGTGCATATGGAATGCATGTATGCCAATTCAATACGATTATCACATGCAAATATATAAACATGAATATACTTGCAGGAATTAAATCACACAAACATGTTATGTAATTATCATTTCAAACATCAAAAATAAGCTCACTTAGTTAATGTTAAACACAACAATTGATTAGTGCCAACCAAACACATAATTTCACGAAAATACATTTTTGTGTCACTATTCCTAGGAACAGTAAAACCCTAAGGTTTAAGGTCCCAACATTTAACAATTCATTGGTTCACTTTGTGAACCCGCAATCCACGGCCATTCCCGGTAGTACCAAACAAGCATCTAATACACAAATTGGAGCAAAAAGCACTCAGCAGCTAGTAGCGTGGGCGATCACGGGCTGCTCCATTTTCTTTCAAAAATTCTATCAATTCGATCCCCAGTTTTGGGACCGTCGAAGCTTAACCCCTCACGGCCTCATTCAAGCCGAAACATTAGTAAAACATTTAAATGGGAGTAAAAACTCAAGTAGGAGAAAATCCTACCTCGGGGTTTAGGGAAAGAAACTCCCGATCCAGTCCCGCAGCGTAGCTGCTCCGCGTAGAACGTCTCCTTCTTGCCCGGCTTTTATAGCGATGGATCGTGTGCGAATCTGAAGAAGTGCTCTCTCTCTCCTAAAACCTCTGGCGGCACCACTGCATCTCCCTCTTGCCTTTTCACGTTTTTGGCTCATTTATGAAGGAGACGACACTGTACAAAATTTTGTCTTTTAGTGCCATTTAAATCTTCCAAAAATGACCGTTATGTCCCTCTTTTACCAGAATGGATATTCGACACTATCTCAACCGTCCATTTTCATCATTTCTCTACTCATACCACTTATGGTACATGGGTACATGTTATATGCTTGACTTTAAATGCATAAAAAATGCGTTTCACGGCACGGCGATGCCACACTCGAAAAAGCGTGCCGACTCAGCTATCTCGGAAAATTATTAAATTTTAAAATTGCTAGCTTATAGACACAGCGAGGAGGCGATTCCAATTACCAATCGTTTGTCATCCAGATCTAGAAATTAATTCCGGATTTTGGCAGAAATTTTGTTTTGTGTTGAATGATTTTTATATTAAATTTAGATTTGCGGGTCTTACATTCCCTCCTTAAAGAGAATTCGTCAAGTGAAAGCGGTCTTTATCAAACACATGCATATGCAACATGCACTCTACCATGCATGTAAACTAGTCATTTAAATCTTAACTGACTAAGCCACGTACCTTCATCCTAAACAAGAAGGATAGATAGCCATCGTGTCCTCGCTCCACGTTATTTCCTCCACTCCACAGTGCAGCCATAGCACTCTCACTAGCCTCACGATCTTCGTGTAAGGCACGATCACGGCTACAAAGCGATGCACTGCGGTCCCTCCTCAAGGTCCCATCGGTGTCGACCTCAATCTTGTCCCCAATCCACCACATGTTTGGATCTGGAGCCTCTATTCCCACGAACATGAGCGTGAAACACCTCGTGGTTCTAACATGGCGTATCTTAATCGATGCACCTAGCGAGTGCCTATCATCTCGAGTATCTGCGAAGGCCCAATAAACCTCGTTAGCTTCCATTTCGCCGAACGACCACTCCTCTCTTAGGATTCACCTTCAAAGGAAGCGTGATCACCAGCCTTGAACTCTAAGGGTCGGCGTCACACGTGCGCGCAAGCGCTCTTACTTAGGCTACGGTAGTCAGAGAGTATTATCGTATCAAGCTCACCTTCTCATAGGTGTCTCTAATCAGATGAGGACCAATGATGGAGCTCTCTTCCACCTCGATCTAACATAACGGTGATCTACATGGCCTCCCATACAATGCCTCATATGGTGCCATTCGTACACTCGCCTGATAACTGTTGTTGTAGGCGAATTCCACTAAGGGTAATTAATCCTCTACCCTTATGATCTAGGACACATGTTCGCAACATGCCCTCTAACACTCGTATGTAATCCCATACACACGTAGCCCTACAATAGCCCTTGCTTGGTGTGCTTGGCCCTTCTAACCTCTCGAGTCACAATCATTGACAATCCAATGAATTTGTCCACTCAATCCATGCCATACATGACATCCATTCTAGGGCTCTTGCCCATTCGACAACACCAGTACAACTTAATCCGTTATCAAATCTCGAGTCACTCAGAAATCTATCACTTAACTCTAAGTCTACGTGATAACACGACGGTGTGTTTTCATCGATTACATATTTCTTGACACACTTCGGAGCACATTGTTTCTGATTCAACTATGAGTCTTATTTGGACGTAGTCCTAAAGACAAACTCAACCCACACTCACCAAGAGTGGTGAATGACCGTACCGTGCACCCACACCCGACTTGACGATGATACCGTGCACACGAACGCAATTATTCCATATTGTGACACCCACTCCCGGGTCCACCATGAGCAAAATCTCAGAGATCTCTCACTCATAATCCCAACCTATCGGGTCAAATCTCACCCTACACCCTAGGGAAGAACACTGCTCCCATGCTTAGCACCTCTAAAGGCCTTAACCTCTAAGCCCAATTCAATGTCGTGTGAGATTATGACAACCCGGCCCTAGGTCTCAGTGCCGACAACCGATGGTTGTCTTCTTCATGTCAAAGCACGAAAATCAACAACCAATGGGTCTACCACCACTAAGGTCCGCTACGCAACTGCGTCGTCGTCTGTTCTAACCGGCCCACACTCTGGCCCCTCTGGCCTATCTGTGTTGCTGGAAGTGCTTGTATAGCACCCCGAAACTAAAATTGGTTCCTCTAACCCTTACTAGGGTGTGGAGGAATGAACTGTATACTCTCATGTTCTACGGCTAACCGGGACTGCATTGTCCCAAGTCTTGATTCTGTCTCAGAGGCGATCCGAAGTCGCTCATGCTCGATCCCCAGCCTAGTCTTGAAACTAGTGTAGGCTTGAAGTCTTACGCCTCTTCCCCGAACGAAGGAAGGCTGATCCTCCCTCTTGTTACCAACACCGTATCACGAGTCTTTCAAGTGTATGAATTTCTCTCTGTAAGTGGGCCGTCCCAACCATGGAGTCCTTATCCCATAGGTGAAATCCTATGATCATGTCCCGAATAGACAACTTCAGCCCATTCTCGTGTCTCTCGTAATATCCGGTAATCCCAGAAACTACGTATCTGAAGTTAACATTGATCTCTCCTGACTCACATTGTTTGCCTCCAACCTTAACTTCAGAATTAGGCGGCCTCGATGCTAACACCCGTGTCCCAATCTCACCTCGATGTGGCTTCCACGCCTTCTGAATTTAGCGTGTGATGGTCTCTTAATTGCCAAACAATCCTCAAGTGATACTCATGCTCCCAGCTAGCGGGGGTAGATCAAGTGTCATACACGAAGACTACGACAAATTGATCTAAATAGGGTTGGAACACCCTATGCATGAGATCCATGAATGCTGCTGGCGCATTCGTCAATCCAAAGGGCATCATCGTAAACTCAAAGTGCCCATAACGCGTCCTAAACGCTGTCTTAGGGATATCTGTCTCCCTAACCCTCAGCTGATGGTAACCAGTGCGAAGGTCTATCTTGGAGTAGACTCGCTCCTCTCAACTGATCAAACAAATCGTCAATCCTCAGTCTGGGTTGATCGTAACCCTAATCAATTGTCGATAATCAATGCACAGTCGAAGGGTCTTGCCCCTCGTCTTCGCAACTAGAACTGAAGCGCCCCATGGTGAAGTGCTCGGTCTAATAAACCCCTTGTCCAATAGTTCTTGTGGTTTGGATACGAGTTCAAACTCAGCTAGGTGCCATCCTATCTTGAGTCATAGAGATGGGTGAAATACTAGGATGTGGCTCGATACCCGATACTGCTACCTCAGTGAAGGTAGTCGGTGCTCATTTGGAAAAACATCCACATACTGTATACTACTTTCGAGGTAGATCTAAGTCGACCTCTCCTCGTCCTCTATGGTAAGGCTATTGAGCCAATATATCTAAGCGTCACGACACTTGGACTCGTATCTTTGTGCGGAGACCGATATCGGCTCTTGCCCCACGAAATTGACACGATGCGAGTCTGCGTGTAGTGATAGCTCTCTGCTCACTGATCGATATTGATCCTGTAAGCTATCAGCCCAGATTCCATCCATAGGATGACATGAACTGACAAGTCCATGATCCTCGGGTCCTTGTGAGTGGGAGTCTCGAGATCTCTAACTCGCAACCTCGACTCAGTATTCTTATTCTGCATACCAATCACAGGGAGAACTCACATCTGACTTCTTTCCTCTAAGGTCTCTAGAGGTTCTTGCCCATTTCCACCCTATTTGGGTCTCATTCTCTAGCTAGAACGCAGCTAGTCTAATCCGGGTCGCGTTAGAGGTAATCTCCATGCCTCTGGCTGCTTTCTCGTGCCATGAACCAATGGTCCACCACCATGGGATCTCTTCCCCTGTGAATGTCGGAGGATGATCGTCCTAAACCTTTAGGAGGTTACTAGGATCCCTGTCTGCTGCTATACCAGCCTTCCGTGCGATAGCATTGCTGTAATACCCTACGGCCTCGCGAAAGTTTCTTGATCAAACAGCGTGTGCTGACCAATACCCGGTGGACCGTTCTCTGTCTCGCCCTCTACTAATATCTACATATGTCGAATGTATGAAGATTCATGTAATTTTCATTTCAGTCTAACTAGTAATACAGATGCCAATTACTAATAGACTTGACAACCATGAAGCCCGACCGTTCATTTTCTAAGTGGTGCTTAAATTCCAACCATAACTTCGTTTATTTCAATAAGAATTCCCTGACTCTTGTTCATTTCATTATCCAAATCCACAAGATTCGTAATCCATAACCTTAGTATTCACCATTTTTCCTATACGCATTACACCATGCATATAATTTCCTCACATAACCCAACTGGCATAATCACGATTTCCAATGGTAGTTAAAATCGATACGGTATCTCTAAGGCATAAACACATTACAAGGACACTAATCATACACATAACTCGGTGTATACGCCCAATCAATTTCGCGTTTAAAATATTATTTTCAGCGAAATTTATTTTCAAAAATTTTATTTTTGAAAATTTTCTTCGAAAATTTTATCAAATTTTATTTTATTTTATTTTATTTTAATTAAATTTAAAATATTTTTCGAAAAATTCCGAGATGAGCGGTCATTCATGAGCCAGTCCATACGGTGACTCGGGAAACACTACCGAGTCAAAAACCCAGGTCAAAAACCAAACTGGCTGCATGAGCTGATTAGCCCGGCCGATTGCACTAGAGCGTGTCAGTGTAAGTGGCCAGCCGGCGCCGTGCTCGTGGCGGTACGCTTGGCGAATGTGCGGCCTCGGTACGCGGTGTCAATAAGCGCCCGGTATCATATCGCGACATAGTGCCGCTCGCCTATGTGTATAATGTGCCGTGCCCAGCATGCCTGCTTGGCGATGTCATGAGCCAACGGCCGTATCGTGGCCTTGAGTGCTGTAGCCCTTGGCCTCCGATGTCGTGGCGTGTCTTTTGTGTGCGCTTTGGCCCAGTGTCGTGGCCCTGGGTCGCAAAACTGACCACACCTTCAGCCCTCCTCCTTGTCACAATACAAGCAGTGTATTGCGATACAACTGCCTTTCCTCAACTCCTTTCAGTCACAATACACTTGGTGTATTGCAACACAGTTCCTAAGCCTACCAGCCCAAATTTCTGCAATACAATGGCTGTATTGCAACACAAAATCCTCCCCTTTTGCAATACAGTGGGGCAGTAGCCCTTCAAAATTTTATGCTCAAATTTTTTTTTTCGTTTTTCATTATAAATGAATTTTTTTTTTCATTTATTTCCAGAAATTGGAAAAATCTCTAAAAATCACTAAAAATCATTTTTTTTTCCATACTCTTTAACCTCAAATAAATTTATAAAAATTTATTTAACCCATTTCTTAAATTTTACACAATAAAACCTTAGAAAATTATTTTCTCACCTCATAACCAAATAAATTTATAAAAATTTATTTTCTTTTTCCAGTTTTTCACTGAAAAATTTTCTCCACTCAAATAAATTTATAAAAATTTATTTCCTTCCAATTTCTTCAATTTTACTACTTGTAAAATCTTAGAAAATTATTTTCTTATATTCTCATCAAATAAATTTAGTAAAATTTTTTTTTTCTTGTCTTTCAAATTTCTTCTCACTTTCCAACAACCCCAAATAAATTTAGAAAAATTTATTTTATTTAATTTTCGTCAGTTTTACACTGTAAAACCTTAAAAAAATTATTATACAATTAAACAAATATTCAAAAATTTATTTTCATATCTTTCAATTAGTTTTCCATACTTAAACTTTATTCTACTACACATCATGTTTTTTCTATGTGCTAATCACTAACTTTAAACATTTCCACAACACATATAAACATGGCATACACACCATCATACAATAATTCACCGTCACACAAAACACATCAACACACGTGGCGTAGTGTCTAGTTTTGTCATTGATTTCCTAGCTAATCCATACTAAGCTCACATCGAACCACACCTAGTAGTGATATCTTCTAAACCATGGCCTAAGCCCAATTTTTTTTTTTCTATAGGTTTCCCATATACCTATACTCCACATCAACCACCCCTCAAAGTGAGTGATGGATACCCAAACCCGAGCTCCCTAGGTATTCGTATACCTAAGCTCTGATACAAAGCTGTGACGCCCCAAAACCGGGGGTCCGTTGACTACCGTCAACCGGAATACAAGTGGAGGTCGGGTTACCCAACGCCACTTTAGAAAATCGGGCAGAGTCTCCTTTGTACGGGGAGCTCTACCCAAATACAAAACCTGCATATCCTGTCCCAAACAGTCCAATATATGCAATATATACAAGTAAGGATAAAAACGGCCTCTTGGGCCCGTAACCAATACCCACTATGCATACCAACTATGATCCAACTATATATCCCATAGTTACAAGAGTTACAATATTTTCACTCTTAAACACTACATATATTAAAATTAGGGAATTCTAATACATGTAAACATCAATAAAGCCACATTTTGACTCTTACAAAACGAAACTCTGGGACATGACGATCTCATAAAATAGCGTATGTAGAGGGAGGATCTACGCGAGAGGTGAGCCAAGCTCAGTGGGAGAATCACAGCCTCGTGATACTGCCACCTGAGGTACGTTCTGTGTTCTGATCAAACACATTCAAACAGTGCAGTCTGCTTGAATATGCATGACCAACTCGGATCCGAGTCCTCCTTGAGCTCTCTCACACTCGCCTAAGCCTTATGAGGAATTATTGTTTATTATTGGGCAACCCTCAGATGAATATATATCAATTGGAAACTCCGACGATTGATATATATTATTTATTTAATGGACTACCCTCCGATGAATATATATCAACAAACAAAGCTCCAGACGGTTGATATATTATTGAGTTGGACCACCTCGATGATTAACATTTAGACTACCCTCGAACCATTTTCTCTAGACTCATCATGCACTAACTCTATATTCCTAGGATGTTCCGGTGCATATGGAATCTATGTATACCAATTCCAATACAGTCCTAATCACATGCAAATATATAAACATGAATATACTTGCATAAAATTGAAATCACACAAACATGTTATGTAATTATCATTCAAACATCAAAATTAGCTCCTTGGGCAATGTTCGAAACCTGGCTCAATTCGATTAGTGCCCAGCAAACACATAATTTCACGAATACATTTTGTGTCACTATTCTAAGGCAGTAAAACCCTAGGGTGTAGGTCCCAACATTCAACAATTCGTAGGTTCACTTTGTGAACGTAATCACAAACCATTCTGACCCGATGCATACCAAACAAGCATCAAATACACAAATTAGAAAAATGCTCAAACAGCCCCTAAAGCTAGTGGAGCCTGATCTTGAGATTTGCTCCATTTTCTTTCCAAGTGCTCCAATTCGGTTAAGTTTTGGGACCAATCAACTTGACCCCTCACGGCCTCATTCAACGAAACATTAGTAAAACATTTTAAATGGGAGTAAAAACAGTGGGGAGAAAATCCTACCTCGAGGAGTTTGAAGAAACCACCGATCGGAGTCTTAGCGTAGCTGCTCCGCGTAGAAACGTTCTCCTTCTTGCCCCGGCATAGCGGTCGGATCGTGTGCAAATCTAGAAGGCATTTTAACACCTCTCTCTAAAACTCTCTCAAAACGGCACCCACTGCATCTCCCTCTTGCCTTTTCACGTTTTTGGCTCATTTATGAAGGAGACGACACTGTACAAAATTTTGTCTTTTAGTGCCATTTAAATCTTTTCCAAAAATGACCGTTATGTCCCTTTTTACGAATGGATGCCCGGCCTTGTCTCACGACGATCCATTTCATCATTTTCTCTACTCATACCACTTATGGTACGGCAGTACATGCTATATGTGACTTTGTTGCATTGAAATGTCGTTTCACCTTTTATAACTTGATGCTTGAAAAAATTTTGAGCTTATTTATCTCGGAAAAGTCTGAAATTTTTAAACTACTTGGAATTCGAGGCGATTCCGTGGTCTGTCCAGTTTTGTCATCAGAGATACAGAAATTAATTCGGTTTTTAACGAAATTACAATTTTGTAATTGATATTACGATTTGCCCTTATTCGAATTGAATTTCTCGGGTCTTACAATTTAAGTACGGGAATTGCGAATATTAAAAAGTGAGGCCCTAAGACCAGTCTAAGCGATACGGTTCTCTCTCATTAAGCGAACGGTTGTATAAGTGATCCGCAGGCGAGGCCACATCTTAAATATAAGCTCCGACAACGGGGACGATTACATACGGCCAGAACTTCATGAAGGGATATGCAGAAACCACCCAAGTGGTAAGACATTGGCACATAAGTCTTATACCCAAGGTTACTACTGGCCGACCAGATGGACAAATGTCGCCGCCTACGTTAGAAAATGTGATCGCTGCCAGCGACAGGCTCCTGTATCAAAACTCTCGGCCCAAGAGTTGACTTCCAGAATAAGCCCCTAGCCTTTCGCTAAGTGGGGTATTGACATAGTTGGGCCATTCCCTACCGCCCCAGCTCAGAAAAAGATGTTGTTAGTTACCATTGACTACTTCAGCAAATTGATAGAGGCTGAAGCCTTTGTGTCCATCAAAGACAATGAGGTCGTTCTGTTCATGTGGAAAAACATTATGTGTGGGTTCGGGATACGATCAATTATGAGACAATGGGTTGCGATTAGGTAATTCGAGTACATAGGAACCACACGCGGCCCGGGTGAAGATCAAAGCCTACTCTCCACCCCACGGTACCTGCAAAGCAATGGCCAGGCAAAAGCGTCTAACAAAACACTCCCGATGGCTCTGAAAAAATGCCTACATTCAGCTAAAGGAAAATGGGTAGAGGAGTTACCAGGAGTGTTATGGGCCTATAGAACGACCAGTCGGAAGCTAATAAGAGAATCACCATTCGCCCTCACATACAGGATAGAGGCTATCATCCCCATGAAAATCGAGATGTCCACTATTCGAATAGGAATTCCTGAAGAAACTAAGCCTTTGACCGTAATCAAAAGATCTGGACATGGGTGACGAACCCGGCATTAGCCGTCGCATGGCTTCATACCAGTAGAGGTTAGCAAGTTGGCACAACTGGCGTGTAAAGTCGCGTACATTCAAAGCCGAGGAGTTAGTCTTGAGAAGGGTTTTTGAAAACACGTCCAACCTAGCAGATGGGAAGTTCCAACCCAACTGAGAAGGACCGTTATTGTGGTCCAGTAGAAATTTGGCGGATTTCTTACGCATTAAACATACGAACTGGTGATGTTCCTTGAATGTGGAATGCCATGCACCTCAAGAAATATTATCAGTAGTGTATTCATTGGGGAAGTTATCATCAATAAAAGAGTATCCTTTACGTGTTTCCTCTTAAAACCTACAGTCACTTGTTTCTAAACGTTCAAATACGGTTGCTGTCTAGCTAGTATCTAAAAGTCCAGATTACGGTTGCTGTCAAGCTGGCATCTAAAAGTCTAGATATGGTTGTTGTTCGGTTCGCATCTAAAAGTTCAGATGCGATTGCTGTCCGACTAGCATCTAAAAGTCCAGATATAGTTGCTATCTGGCTGGCATCCAAAATTCCATATACGGTTGTTGTTCGACTGGTATCCTCTAGGCATGGTTTCTACCCTGCTAGAGTTCTTAACAAATGATGCTACCTCTGGTTTACCTTTTTAAATTTCATCAAAATACGTAAAGTGTCACCAAAAATTACAAATAAAGTTTATGTATTGGCCAAAGAGGTGCCACTTGCAAAGTTTTCCAAACATAAATTTCTAAGCTACATACAAAAAGAAGGGGTCGGTTCCTTGAAGAACACCACCCCCCATGAGTCTTCGGCTGCCCCAGCTTGAATTACTTCAGCATCTATGGCCTTATTGTAACGTCGAAATACAATTCTCCTAGTCGCTGATAAGGGTATTTTGTAGCATAAATTGAAGCTTTCGTAGTTAAATGCTAAAATGGAAATTTAGATACCCTGAATTTATAATAAGCCAAGGGTAAATTATGATTTACCACTGAGGACTTGCTGTCATAAGATGAAAAGAGGGGATGCCAAAGTATAAAATTTAATAAGTTGGATTGAAATAAGAGAGAAATGAGGGGCTAAATTAGAATATGGCATAAGTTGCTTTGCAAAAAGAAAGGAGTCTAAGGACCTAAATGCAAAAATGAAAACTTAAAAAAAAAAATGGGTTTTCTTGTTTTGGCCAAACATGGCCTTAACAAAACATGGATAAGAGCAAAATTTGGTCTCATTTTGGAGGACCAAACCGTAGAGAGAGAGAGGGGAGAGGAAAAGAGAGAAGAAGAGGAATATGAGGAGGAGAAGAATAAGTTCAAAAGGTATGTTTTCAACTTGGGATCATTTGTATTTTGATTTCCTAAGGCTATGGTTTGGAGAATTGTTCCTCCTTTGTCTAGGGTTTTGTGGAAAGATCACACAAACCCTAGAATTATTGAGAGTAAGGTGGGTAAAACCCCAAATGTACAAGAAGCATATGAAATCCTCTCTTTGAGGATGAATTGATAGTTTAATGGCAAGTAATTGAGTTAGGGTTTGGAACAAACCCTAACTAATCACCATATTTGGTTTGTGTATGGGTTATAACTCATATTAGAATGGTATTGGGAGAAATTCATGGAAAAGTTTGGAAGATACACTTGTAATGAAAGAGGAATTGAGTAGAAAAGAAGTTACAAGAGAAATATGGAATGATTTGATGTGTGTTTGAAGTATAGAGTTGAATTTGGTGAAGAAGTATGGAAAAAATGTGAGAAAACACACATTCTGGGCATTTTGGGACATGTACTGGTACAATCCTTCCGTAACCAAATGTGTACCTGAGATACGTTAGGGGTGTACCTGCACAATCCCGTTTTGCTTTCCTAGTTTCGACCACTTTTTGTATTTTAGTCATAACTTTCTCATTTCTTATCCGATTTGAGTGATTCAAGTGGCCAATTAAAATAGACTTCAAGAAAAATCAAACATATAGAAATAGATATCGTCAAATTCGGACTCTAAGTGGCCAAAACATTCACTCAAAGTGGGGCCATGTACAAGCCAAATTCTGGTTCTAGCTTTGATCACAGAGTAGTCCAGGTTGTTTCGAACGTAACTTGAGTTCCGGTGCTCCAAATTGGGTGATTCTAGTTGGAATATAACCCTTAGCACCTTAGCTTTAAAGTAGTACAAATAACCAGTGTCAAATATGGAGACAAGTCACTGGAAAATGAATATTGCAAACTGTTCCTCGAGTAAAATCGGTAAACCGACTAGTTGGCATGAAAATGCCATAACTTTAGTTTGGATAATCCGATTGGAATGATTCTAATTTCTAAGTAAAGTAGACTCATAGAGGAATAAGAATGAGATCTGGCAAAAAGTACTTGTGACTCGCCTCCGCAAAGCTTTGATTTGCCCCTAAGAATATTCATGTAGTATGATTATTTGCTTAATCACTAAGAGTGAATAAATTGTATTTGACTAGGTGCGGGTGAAGACGATAACCTGACCTAGGATTGACATCGAGAAAGAAACGGAATCGATAATTGGTTTGTTCTATACTTGTTCTTTATTCTAGTTTGTTCACTACACGTTCTTTATTCTCATATTGCTCTCTATTTGCGAAATATGTATATATATATCAATTCGAATGATTAGTATTTGAAATGTTTGCCACATATATGCATGTATGCGAGTATTTGAACTGTAAGTGAATTTACTGCATAAAAGTAAATTGATTTTGAAACGTATTATTGAATGACCAACATGACGGGATTCACCAACTGAATTCGTCATGAAGGTAACCGTATTTGTCTAATGCGAAATCACATTACTAACGAATGACGCATTGCAGACATGATTCACCAACCGACCGCTGCGGAATGTCGACTTCTTTAGTCATATGTGAGACGGTAATATTGAACGCGAAATCACATTACTACTGAATGACAAACAGGACATGATTCACCAACTGAATCTGTCGTGAATGTCGAATTCTATAGTCATATGTGAGACGGTAATATTGAATGTGAAACCACATTACTACTGAATGACAAACATGCAGGATTCACCAACTGAATCTTTCGTGGATGTCGAATTCTATAGCTATATGTGGAATCACAAACCGAACAACGAAACGATGGTATTGAAAAAGTGTGTATTTGTATAAGTATCTTTACATTGTAATCATATTGTATAAAGGCATTATTTGATAAATGCATGATTTATATGAACGGTAAAATGGAATACGTAGAATCAGATAGACCACTAAGCATGAAAAATGCTTAGCGTATTGTTTTTATCAATGCAAGCAGTACCGAGCGATAGACATCGAAGCAAGACCTAAGATCGAGGAGCTCTCCGTGAGTCATATAGAGAAGGAATTACGGAGTATGCTCCGACATATGCATTACTCCATTTCTTTCGAACATTGACATTTTGTAAAACAGTTTGAACTCTGGATCATTATTTTTGTAAAGGCATTTTGTTAAATGTAAACGTTATGAATCTTTTGTTAATTGTAAATGTTTTATGGACTTGCCAAAATGAACTGCTTCCACGAAATTAAAAAATTTAAAATGAATAAAATAAGCCAAATGTTTTGATAAGATAATTGAAATGCCTGAGTAAACCGGCTCCGATTGATCCGCGAAACCGGTCGGCCTGGGATTCGGTCGCGACTTTGAAAACTAAGATTTAATAAAGCGTTAACTAAAAGGATTTGATTAATGGCTTTAAACGAGCGTCCCCGGGGTTTTAGTTCGGACTCGCCAACCGGTCGGGCCTGCTCGGTCGCCACACTTATCGGGCCGCGAAGGGGCTTCGAGGGCACCTCGAAGTTGTCAAAGAACCTATGCAAAGTGGGTTAGAGGAGCCGGGCATGCCATCATGTCCGCTAATTCCCGCAGATGTTGTTCTTAAACGCATAACACCCATAGCCATAAGCAAATATAAGATCCAATGACCCTTGGTAATCCTCCACCATGTCTTCCCTATCCTTGCTAGCTCAGGCATTAAGGGAAGACACCTCACTCTTGGACGCCTCGAGCTCCAGTAGAAGGGAAGGCTGTCTCTTAGTTTGTGTTTGGATTTCGGGACTGTACTATGCCCGGGTTGTGGCATGTTTGTGTGGTCTGTGATGGCTCTATGTGTGGACTACTTTGTGGGCATCTCTTATGCCACAATTGGTCTTGAGAACCAAGTTCTCTTTTCTTTCTTTTGATTGACTTACTTCGTGATACTTGTTGATTGAATATATGAATTTGAATATACTGACATTAAGATGACCTGTTTGGAAGTTACATGCTTTTGATATAATTGTCCATGATACATTATTTATTGTTCATATGGCATTCATTACATATGAGACATGAAATTGATATGTAGTGGCATAATGCATTGCATATGCACTGAGGCATCGCATTCATGGGTGTAAGGGCATGGTTCCATCACACACCATCCTTGGTGGTTGATGAGTGGGCTTGATATGTTGAACGAAGTTCAGCGGAGTTCTGGTGTTCGCAGAGTATGAAATGGTGCCATCACACACCATCCTTAGTGGTTGATGAGTGGCTCAAAACATGGAACGGTTCAAACAGGTTCCACCTGTCAGAAAGCATTGTGCTCCGTAGTAGCAAGCAAGGATAGATACCCCCTCGGTTGAGCGACTCGGTATTTTTGGTTATACATATGTGTCCAGCGATGAAAGCCCGTGAAAGTGTAGGAAGGCGTGCAAAGCCTACGGTGAGACCTCGAAAATTCACTTGCCCGAAAAGACGTTTTTTTTAATAAAATGATCCTTGAAGGTGAAACATCTAGTAAGTTTTGATTTTTAAAAACTTGATTTTGTTTCAAAGTGATCATTGGATGAAATTCATCGAAGATGGATGTTATCACACATTGGCTATGCATTGTGTGTTGGGAGTCTGTGATGACTCGGGTTTTTCATGCATTGAGTGAGTTTCATCTCATTTGATGGCATGGCATGTAATATTCCATTAGAGTTGCATCATTCTATTAGAATGTTGATATATATGTGAATGTGTCAAAGTGAACATTGCATGTGCATTTAGGGGGGATAATAGCCTTTGTAGGAGTTTCTTTACTAGGCGTGGCTCACCCTTTATGGGATAACATTTCAGGTGTAGAGCAGACACCAGTGGATGTCTCTCATTAGGAGCCAAAATTGTGAAGAAAGTTGGATTGTGGCTTTGTAACCTTTTTGTAAAAGTATTCGACAAACAAGTTTTGTAATATACTTTATCAAACTCGTAGTAATATGTTTTGAAAATAACATAAAATGTTCATTGAATGTAAATAAACGGATTCCAATTGATGGGATTAGGCACTGTGGTATTGAGACACACAATTTCCACGGGTATTTCCGCGTGTTGACAGTTGGTCAATGGACCCCCAGATTTTGGGGCGTCACAAAACATATGTATTTTCTTAGAAAGACAAAAATGAAAGAAATTACATTCCCTAGTATTGGTTTTTATAATAGTAAATATTCCTAAAACTAAGTTATGTACATGTGAATTAATAGATACAGGACAAAAAATAACAATATTTAAAGGCTTTTTATTAAAAGAATGGAAAAATAATAAAATCTCTATAAAAGGTGTGACTGGAAATGAAGAAATGATTACAAAATAGAAAGAAAGTGTAGAAATAATGATTCATAATAAGATAGTGAAAATAGGAAAATTTTATCAATATGACAATATAGAATGTGATATTATGCTAGGAAATGACTTTTTACAACAATTCTCAATATATCAACAAACTATATATACCATAATGTTTAAAACACCATGTAACCACTGAATAAGAGTACCTAGAATATTACAATCCTTTTGAATAAATTATGAACAAAATGCTAGGAAATGGAAGATAGAGAAAATAAATACATCTATTCCTTATAAAGTAACAGTCCATGATACATGTGAAAAATTGAAAGAAACTTTTAGTGATAACCCATTAAAATATTAGGAAAAGACAAAAATCTAGTATAGATTAGAAATGATAGATCCTGATAAAATTATTAGAGTAAGACCAATGATATATTCACAAGAAGATATAGACGATTTTAAAATCAAATTAATGAATTAATCTGAATGAATTTAATAAGAAAGTAAAAGCCCATGGCTATTCAATCGTATGCATTGCCGTTTTCTGGGGCGGATCTATCATGATTCTCTATTTAACGCTGACAATACGGGAGGCGCGGATTTTCCCATCTCTAATCGTTCTTGACTTCACTTATCGAGAACCGGATGGCGAACTAGCATGTGCGCCCCTATTCGGGAGTGGCCCTCGTAGTGCGGGAGTTCCACTCCAATCTTCCTTTCAACCACCATCTTCGTCCGGGGTAGGTGGGTTGAGTTTGGTGCCCAAGCCATCAACCGGATATACTGCCTGATGGATGACGACAACACCGAGTATAGGGCATTATTTGTTCACACAGACTACGAGCCTGATGCAGGAGCTCACTCACGGCCAGGGCATATGGAGACGCCAACCATCGACTAGTGATTTCACCACTTCTCGAGATGTCACTCCACTCACGCCAGAGTAGCGAGTTTGGTATAATTTTTATGTGTGTGAAAATCAAGCACTGCGCATTTAGTACAGTTATGAGAGATAAGGCGATCCTCCTGTACACCCGTGGTAAAGGGGTTCAGTTTGACATCGGTGCGTGTGAGCGAGGTTGATTGAATCGACCAAGGGATGCAGAACCCTTTGATACACCCTTTACTCGATACATAGTTGTGTCGGTAGGCGGGAGTCCGATGTTGGACTACGAGGGCAAGTCGCGGCAACACACACCCACGCCACCAGCGCCCTGTGAAGTTCGGGAGCTTGGGGCGATTCGGATGAGGAGGCCAGATGAGGATCTTTATGCCCAGCCACCTGCAAGTCGCGAGGGCGACCACGAGGTCCCCTCGGTTCGACTCGGTCCACCGACTAGATTCATGCGCTCACCACACGGTTTGACAACTATTGGGACGAGTTTTAGGAGCATTCGAGTTGCCCTGAGTAAGGTTATGGATGCTATCAGAGCTGAAATGGCTACCATTCGTGCTGGCTTGATACCTTATCCTGACGATTGAAACCGGCTCCTCTCTCTTCACACACGCCCTTAGCCGCCCTGCAAGTAGTGATCCTCTGGGACATATCTCTTGGCCTTTATTTTCTTTTTCCTTTTGTTAGTGAGGATACTGTCAGTTTTAAGTTTGGGGGTCTATGTGTGGGTATATGGGTAGGCTCAGAGTTATTTTGTTATTTTGATTGTATTTTATTTTTTTATCTCTACATGTTATAGGTTTTTGACTGTTTTAGTTTATTTTGGTTGTTTTAGTGTGTTTTAGCATGTTTAAAGACTGAGCCTTGTCCCTATGTACCACCAACATATTTGCATTGTGCAATATTATGATATGGTGACTTCTAGATTTGGTTTTAATTGTTCTTAGCTCTAGTTGACCATGATTACAAAAAAAAGGGAGTCATAGTAATCGCAGAAAGCTTGTGTTTCAATGAAATAGGGAACTCCAAGGTTGTTTGACAATTGGGACTGTGTTGTATAAATTCGAGGAATAACCATGTCTGGCCGCCCCTTTTAGATCTCAAGAAATCAATTCCCGAAGTAGGCTATCATGCACACACACACACACACACATGATCTCCGGGGTATGCTTTGACTCGAGACTCACCATGCAAGAGTTATACGAACCTTAGGATGTTAAACACCTAAGTGATGGGACACCTTAGAAAAAGTGGATCGCCTTTGAGCACCAAATATATATATATATATATATAAAATAAAGATATATAATAATAATAATAATAAGCGAATCATCCAATCGGAATCCCGGGCATAGTCCGAGGGGCTTTTCAAAGCTGTGCCTACTGAAAATTGCTTGCTTTCGGGAGCCATTGATACATTGCGCTACATGGGATGGAGGATGGATGATCCCGTAGATCTGAACCTCAAGGTTTGGTTGGTGTTCGAGGTGAAGTCCTAAGAGGAACCCAATGCACAGTGCCCTTAACTTGGTTGGTGGGAGTCACCCGATGGATCTGGATTACAGAACCCTCACCTAGAAACCTCTTGGTATGGTACTCTTCCCGAGTTTGTCAGTGAATCCTTAGGTGTAGTTGAAGTGAATAAATTGGTGGATTGCGTGACCCTAAAGCCAAGGTGTCAGTTGACAACCCGTCGGCCGTGAATACTTTCGTGGATGTCGGGTAACTGCGAGATTCACGAAAATCGACCGAGTCTCAGCTGTACGGGGCTCTGCACGAGCCACAAAACCTGTCCCCTGATGATTCCTGATGACCACCGGGGTCTACATACGAGGTAATATAATGGCCGCAGGCCCCTGCATCGATACTACATAAAATATATCTGAATACGTCAACTATACGCAATAGTTCAGAGTTAATAAATTAATCTTTATCTGAACATATATTAAAATTATCACATTCTATTACATGTTATCTGAAAATCAAAACCCCTGAGTCGGCTTTCTTCATATGTCTTACAGTCCCGGAATGCGGGTCGTATGATCTGCGTCGACACATTACTGAAGGGGGTCCCACAGCCAGGTGAAGCGAAAACCAGGTAGTGATAATCTCCTACTAAGAATTTTACTCCCCACCTATAAGTGCACATCACGATAGTGGCATGTCGAGCACACATCCAGAGTCTGACATACACATGTCTACCTGAATACACATGCCATGGGTAAGGACTCGACTCACCATGCCCCATGCTGGGAACTCTTCTTGGCTCCATCGTAATATGTCATTGAGTAATATATCTAGGAGTCACTCTAGGCTGGAGTCTCGTAATACATCGCCAGCTGTGACGGTATCCTTTGGTATTACCAATGACAGTATCGAGCCCTCCATGGGATCCATTACCCACGATGCAAGTGTCGATGGGCGACAAATCGAAAGTCGATCAGGCTCTATCACCTGACCACGAAATCATGTGATAAACATGACCGATGTGTCTTCTTTAGGCAACATAACTTTTCGGGTGATACCGCAGGTCTCTTACACCCATATGCCTGTTCTCATGACCCTCGAGCATAGTCGCCATGAATGAAAGCCATTTCCAAACAAAGGTATTTGTTTTCTTGAGTAGACTGACCCTCCCAGATATAAATGGTGGACGGAACTCAGATAATCTATTTTGTGGACAACCCTTCGATGTATATCAATTGGGCCGACTTCGACGATTGATATTATATGGGCTGACCCTAGATGTATATCAATTAGAGCGATTTCAGATAGTTGATATTATATGGACAACCCTCAGATCTTTATAGTGGACACCTAGATGAAAATAATATTGTTGGTAAACCCTCTAAACAATTCTCTCAAGAAACCATATCATGCACTCACTCTATTGTTACAGGGTGCCCGGTGCACGTATAAATCTGATGAGCCATTTCCATTTTCTTAACGATGCGACTCATTTGGATGTTGTCTTATTAGATTCTGTACTAATCAACACCTTATGCGGTGTTGATCCCGCAATGATGTACTCATGACACACCATCGAGCACTGACACAGTGTCGATCTCAACTATGCACTCACACCTAATTTCTAGGTTACCGCAGTGCATATGGAATGCATGATGCCAATTCGACACATTCATGCTAATATATTCCTACTTATATATTAACATAATTAAATCACATAAAACATGTTATGCAATTTCACAATCAACTACACCAAAATTAGCTCACATGGGCTAATTAACAAACACGAGCAATTCATTTTCTAGTAATAACAAACAAAATGGCCCAAATCTCGGACCCATATAAAACAGGGCACCTCTTGGTCCCTTCATGGTTCATCAGAATCTTTGTGATACCCAAAACACACCCACAAAACCAGAAGACATCAGTCAGGGAGCAAAGCAAACCTCGACACAGTCCAAGGGATTAGTGAAAATAGTCCCGAAGTCTGTCATGGTATCCCAAAAGCAGTCTCGAAAATTCTAACGAATTGTCAAAAGCAGGTCAAATTCAGCGATTTGTCAAAAACTAGTCTAGAAAAATTCTAAAATTCCTTTACACTCAGTCCAAAAATTTGAGGACTGAAATTTACGGCCTTTCACGGCCTTTAAGCTAATTCCAAACCATTAAATAGCCTTTAGGCTAGAAATAACACAAGTAGGAAAATTCCCTACCTCGTGGAGTTTGACGAAACTCCAACATTTTGGTGTCCACGCGTAGCTCTTATTGCGTAGATCAACTTTGCCTTCAGGCCCTAATTCGTGCCACGGTAGGGTGATCCAAAATCAACAAAATTTGTATCCTATATTCCTCTGCTGCTTAGTAGTCCCGAAACTCTTTACTTGATATAGTAGTCTAGAGTCGAACACGGGGATGGGTTTTCATTCCACAAATGATTTGTATCATGATTCAAAATGGTGAGGCTTTTCTTTGGATTTTCGGATTTGCATTTAAAAGTGTGGGAGTTGGTGTCACTGGGCTAACTGAAATAGCTTAAAATGAAGTGTGAAATGGTGACCTTGAAGGCTTGGGTCACTAGCTTGATACAATGGGGTTATAAAGGTGTCATCGGGTTATTTCCTCTCATTAGGGCAAATGACATATAGTCATAGTCAAAACAGTTCTTTGTTTAGCTTTAAAGTAACCCTTAACCTCCTATTTGAGTCAAAACATGTACTGAGCATTTAATGTTCCAGCAGTTTGAAGACATAGCATTTAACCTCATTTAAGTGGCTCGTAAATGACATCTAAAGAATGTTAGTGCATCTACCTTTAAGAATGCATTGAACCTTAAAGCATGACAAGTATTGACCAAAAGAAAGACATCAAATAGCATTAAACCCTAGTTTGGAAAGTTTGGAACAATAAATGTTGTACTGCTTGGAGTTAAAAGCGAGGAATTCTACCAAACCACCATTAACCAAAATTGCAACCCTCCTTTTCAAGGCTTTGAGGCTTAGCCAAACATCCCTTGAGTTGTCATCCTCAAAGGTGGTGTTTGGCAGCCAAGAAAATGAGAGAGAGAGGAGAGAGAAGAGAGAAAAACTGTAAACCTAAATGAAAAGCTGCGTATTCCACTGTAGAACATCCAAGTTAGGGTTACAAAAGCTATAAGGTGGCTTATATAGCCATACAAGATGTGTGAAATACCAAAAATACCTAAAATATATGATTACAATAGGGACAAAATGAGAATTATACAAAAGAAAGCAGAGTCGTTTGGAACAAACACGAAGCGAATTTATTTATGCGATGTGAATTTCGCTATCATAAGCGAAAAATGTGCGTAAGCGAATTTCGCGGGGATTGCAAAATTTTTAGCTATGGTTCTTGAGGCCCTACTTGAATCCTTGAAAATTTTCTGTGTAGCGAAAATCTGTAACCCCTACATTGCCTCCACGCATTGATTCACGCCTCCATTTCAATTCACTTGGCATTTCTTGACCGGCTTGATGAAATGTAGGGAATCCTTATAGACATGGCATAAATAGGCTTGACTCGAGCCCGAGCTTGGAATGATGGGTGAGGCTCTAAAACTTACTGAAATTACCAAAAACAAACTCGAAACAAAATCAGTAGTACTAAACGGATCTCCTGCATGTCAATTGGCTTAATTCATATGATTAGTACGTAAAGCACTCAAAACCTATCTTAAATAGGACTCAAAATAGCACTTTTTGGGTACTAATCACACCAGCAAACACGTTTCTAGTCCCTTAGCAATGCTAAAAACAATCAAAGGTATGCATGCTATGCTTTTGCAAAAATTATGCTGTCAAAAAAAGTGTGTGCTGAAGTAAGCCTTACCTTCAAATTATGAGCAAATTTAGACCATTACAAATATCTATCTTGAGAGAACAAATACCATATAAGAAAAAGTTTTTAGGGCAACATCAATTCTACAGAAATCAACCTAAACTTCCACCTAAGTCTAAGTGTTCTTAAGCTAACCAGTTTGAACCAATAAGTTGCAAAGCTATTCCCTCCCCCCAACCATGCTACTGCCAGGACCTTAAACTATTGACTAACCTAAATAGACTCAGCTACACTCTGATTTCATACACCATTGTATTGTAGGGTGTGATGAGTAGCTTCGACTACGAGGAGTCAGGTATAACGGGGGTCCATAGATGACTCCCGACCTTGATTAAGGTTTAGGGCGTCAAGCGAAAAGGATCAATCGACCCTGAGCTCTACAGGCTTCTGGACTTGAATGACTTCTAGAATTAAGCACCTACAACTCGCTAAAACTCTACCCATCCACCGTGTAAACGAACACTAAGTCGGTGAGAAACCCGACCGTGAAGGTTCCGACCGCCTTGAGACTAAAGGCTTAATGTATACCCCTCGGGACGTGCTCGGGTTTCAAAGTAGATGTCACGGTAATCAAATCTCTTTTTCTTCTTTTCTTTTTCTTTTTGCTTTTTCTTTTCTTTTTCATTTGGAAGACTACATTGGCCTTCTTTTATGGGTAACACAAACCTATTATTGGTTGTCAACAGATCTAAGGCCGGTTTTGCAAAGTGAAAAGAGGTATATAGCTTCTCAACCTGTTGATAAAAACTGATGTGCGGGGTGTGTGATTAGCTAAAGGCGGATGCACCCGGAGTTGAATCGTGGAACCCGATCGATAAAAGCCCCAAATCATGCATGGAATTATTAACATTAAGGTAGCATACGGTGCTTTGGTATTTTCAAGCGAGAGGCGAGTAGAAACCTGCAGAAAATTGAAGCCTGAAAATGATTTGCAAAAGTGTAGAAAAATGTAAATAATGCTATAAAGCTTTTGATATAACCTAAGTGTTTAATACATGCTTAAAATAGCTAAACACACAAAGTAACTATCCTTTACTGCTGTAGACCGATTGATGAAGCTTAAAAGTCATCTATTTTCGGTCCATTTTACGATTGATTTTTTTATATAAAAAATGATTTATATCTCAAATGGAATACTTCACTTAGCTAGCTGTCTGTGAGATTGACGAAATTGGGTAAAAGAGGTAGAGATGTGGTGAATGATCTTGTCTCTTGGGTGAAGGAAGTTGTAGCGGGAGCGCAAAGGGTTAAGGATTTGATCTTCGTGTGAAGCCTTTACAGTAATCAGGAAATACATATTAAGGTTGCAACTACAAAGCTCCGGTCACAAATGAAGAGGCGTAATTGAAGACAAAGCGAGCTGGAAGTGAGAGAAGAAACTCAAAGTCGAAGCAACTAGGGTGATGAAGAAGAAGACATGATGTCGTGACATCATTCAGAGGTCGCGACAATTAAACCCAGTACAGTGGATCATGAGGTCGCGACACCCAGAAATCATGACGAAGATAAACGATTGGCCCGAACATTTATGTCGCTGCATGCGGATCTTGATGTGACATCGGCCAGCTTGAATCGACGGTCGCGACATCGACACTGAAGCCCAAGGTGACATCATCATTGAGAGATGGTGGCATGGGTTAGCGAAAGAAGGTCAGCGACAAGATCAAGTTATCGTCATCAACTACGAAGGAAGTCGAGACATCATTGGTCGCGACAACGGTTCAAGAAAGAAGGTCAGCGGCAACGCTGGTTGTGTGACATCGTCCCCTACTGAGTAGGTGTGACGTCGGTTCCACCCAGACATGTCGCGACGAACGAACTACGACAAAAAAAGACAGCGAAGTCGTAGAAAAAAGACTGATGTCGCGACGGTAATAACAAGCTGGGCGACACTTGGGAAATCCTGATAGGAGTGCATGAGTAGGGCGACGGAACCATAAATATCTGTGTTCTTCTTGAGGCAGCTCGGCGACTTGAAAGAGAGATGCGGGTGTTGAGAGAATACGTATTTAATATTTTTAACTTTTTAGATTAGTTTGTTCTTTATTTCAAATTTAGATCTGAGCGTTATTTGATTAAAGTTTTAGTGATGCGGGAATTCTAATTTTCTTAGTCTTTGTTTGGTTGTTTGAATTTTAGACAAATTACGAATTTGAACTACAGTTGCCTATTCTGTTGATTGCTTTCTTGATCAGTAAGCTATTGTATGGTGTAATCTAGTGATTTAGAAACTAAACAGGTGAATTGACGCCATCGTCATTATCTTTCTTGTGGGAATTTATTTCATTCTTTGTTGAATTTAAGTTTGTAAATCTATGGCGGTCTTGTGTATTTTGTTATAGATCTCAATATCAGTGTCACTTATACCCGTGGGATTGTTTCAGAAGCTACGATTTCAGGGGCCCCTCGTGACCACGGAGAAGGCATTCACGAGTGATGAACAATCTACGAAGGTATGCTAACCTGATATTGTTATTGATCTAGTGTGCTCTGTGAAATTAAGCGATAAATCCTCTTCGCTGGAGACGAGTAAGGTTAGGCTATTTATCAATTTAGCTTGCGGAGAGTTCTCGATTCAAATAGTGAATTTAATCCTAGTGTTGCGAGGATCTGTCGAGAGGATGGCTATTCTAATTTCGAGGAAGAGAAACCAGTATATAGTGTAAACTGTCACGATAGCTAAATCTAAGAGCTAGGTTTATAGTCCATGTTGAGGGTATGAAGTATTGAGAAAGAAAAATACCCAGAACAAGGCAACCCAGATTAAAAGTAGTTATCTAACACTCTGTCTTCGAGAGAAACAGTGAAGATTAGATAATGAAAGGTGGGGTCTGGAGAGATCCAACTGCACTATCATAATCCTTGGACTAGTTTCAAATATGAGATTCAATAGGCAAACATACAGTGAAATATGCAGAATTGTGTTTCTGATAATTTGTATTTTCAATGCTCCCTTTAAAAGATAACTGTTTAGCCTAAATTTGTACATTTATTATTTCAGTATAAAATTCATTTGTTCTCATTTTAATTATTTTTTTTAGTTTTCATAATTTTAAGACTTTCAAATCTGATTCAAATTGTCTATCATATTCCAAATAGTATAAAGCTTGAGTAGTCAGGGTAATTGATTGAAAATTCTTGAGATCTCTATGGGATGGATATCTGGACTTAAATCCATTTTATTACTTGTATGACCTGTGCACTTGCAGGATCTTGGATCAAAATCAGAAAGAATTTTGTCTAATCTTAAGGAAACCGATTTTAATCAGTATACTTGCAATGAAATATAATCAACAAGTTTCATGGCATTATTGCAGGGGATTAGACAATAGTCCTTTGGTAATAACGTCATAAATTTGTATATGTCTTTGATCCATGTCATCAAGTTTTATGGCGCCGTTGCCGGGGATCGAAAGAATTTAGTAGATCAATATTCAGACGAAAAGGAAAGTATTAATTTGGACATTTTAAGAAAAAGAACAAAAATAGTTTTCAAGCGATGGTTATCTTTAGCCACTAACCTTTAACAAGCCATATTGAAAATATTTGTTGCTTTGACTAATCTATATTAATGTAAGTGTGTTTTGATTTAGGAAAACTTTAATGCATAGGAAAGCAGACGATCGGTCCAATGAATCTTGAATTAGAAAGAACCTCGAAGCTTGAGTAAAGCGAAGGGCCGAGAAAACTTAGCTATGGATGAAGGCAGAGCGGTGAAGGACAAGAACTGACGGCCGAGAGAAGGCCTCTAATCAACGATACAATGGAGGGACTTTTGGGAGCCTGATATTATTTAGGATGAATACTACGCAATCAGACGATACAATGGTGCAAATAATTTTGAGCTGAAGCAGCCTTGAATTACAATGGTTCGGCAACAACGGTTCTTGGTCATCCATAGAGACCCAAATGAGCACTTGGGAAGGTTTCTCAGGATGGCAAACACGGTGAAGTTGAATGGGGTGAGACCAGAGGTCATTAAATTGCATTTATTCCCATTTTCTCTAAGAGATATAGCAGCCACATGGTATGATTCTCTACCATACGGTTCTGTTGATACTTGGGAGGAGCTTGTAGAAGCCTACTTGGGTAGATTCTTCCCCCCATCACTCACCTCGAGAAGGAGGAGATAATTGTGTTCGACGGGGTAGAGCCTTTATCAGCATGGAGAGATTGAGGTTACTGAAGGTATTCCCGATGCATGGAATAGACTTGAAGACTAGGATGGACATAGTGTATCATGCCTTGAATGATACATCTAAGAGCATTATTGATGCTTCATGCGTGGAGCATTCAATAAAAGTGTTGAAGAGAAGCGAGAGATGTGAGGACGGCTAAATGCGATATAAGCTCCATCGAGTTTTCAGACTAGTGGTAGAGGAAGAGGAGTCATAGGTGAGCAAGATGACTGACCATGCAGACCGATTAGATGCCATCATGCATAGAATGGACAAGCAAGAGGAAGATGCACTTTGCTCATGAAATGGAAGCGATCGAGGAGAGAATGTGATGTGCCCCGAAGAAGCCAGTTTTATGTGATCTTTGAGGAGGTTAAATACTTGAGGCGAAGTTTATCTTCCGACCCAAATCCTAACTTTGCCCGGCCTTTTACTATCATCCGGCGAGGAACCATGAAAATTTTTCATATGGTGGAGGGGCCTCACAAGGCCCAAGGCATGGGCAGAGTCCTCGAGCGGGGATGTCGGCGACCACCCGAGGTTCTGCGGCGACAAGAAGGTGAAAATAGAAGCAGTACGGAGGTCGGAGGAGGCTCAACCATTTGAAGATCAAATGCGCAATTCATGGGGACAATAAGAAGATGTTAAACCTCCATGAACAAAAGTTTCACGAAATTGGAAGCCTCAAATACCAATTCTCAAATTTTCGAAGACCCTTCAATGCTTCCCTAAAAATTTTGGGAGCACAAATAGGGCAAGCGGCCTAACCACTGCAAAACGAGATGAAAGATGCATTCCTAGTGACACGAAGAAGAATCGAAAAATGTATGGTTGTGCGGCTCGAGAATAAGGAAAACTTGGAGGAAAAGACAGAAAAAGATGAAGCAACAAGGGAGAGAGAGCTGAGACAATGTGAAACACTAGAAGGAAAGAAAGAAGGAGCAATTTGTCGGGAGAAAAGAAGGAAGCAAGAAGAAAACCCAGAACAATATGCTGCGGTCCATTTCCACGAAATTTGCAATCAAAGATAGAGGAACGGTTGCAAGGTTTTGAAAACCTTTGAAGCTGGAGATCGGTATGCCTTTCACGAAGTGGTGACTCGGTGCATTTGTCACCAAGATTTTGAAAGACATGCGAGGCAAAGAGAAAGATTCTTTGAAGAAGGATTGTGAACTTATTTGCCAACTTGTAGTCTTTGTGATCAGAGGGCTCCCACCAGAAAGATGAAGGATCAAGGGAGCTTCACCATTCCTTGCACCATTAGGAAGTTTGAGTTTGAAAGCTCTACGTGACTCAGTGCCGGTATGATTTAATGCCTGATGCATTTGCCAAGAAGTTAAGTTTGGGAGCTTACTCCCACACCGTTACCCTCCAAATGGCGAGATAGAACCACGGCAAAACACGAAGGAATCATAGAAGATGTGCTGGTAAGGTGAGGAAGAATTGTTTTCAGTTGACTTCATCCTCTTGGATATGAAGTTCTAGAGTTATACCTAACTGTACAGGGAGAAGGACATTCCATACCAGCTGGAGCAGCTCTAATCGATATGCGAAGGGAATTCTCACCCTCGAGTTGGAGAAGAAGCTGAAATTTGATTTCCTTTAACCAGAAGTTGAGGAATTTAGACATAGAAAGGGAAGATATCAGATCAATAGAAGATGTATATGTCAACAACTACGATTTTGCTATGATTGTAATGCCCAATTTGATCAATGAAAAGAGATGAATTTCCGTTATCTTAGAGTTTTGATTCGAAATTTACGCATCAGTTTACATTCTACTGAACAAGTGATGAGTCTTGAACAAAATGGGATGAAAATAGGAGACCAAAATGAAGAAAAGGAATTTCATCAAGAAACCAGTGAAGAAGGGCTAGTTTTAAAGGAGTTGCCAAGTCATTTAAAATATGCTTACCTATAGGTTACTGAAAAGTAAACCGGTAATAATTTACGCTGAACGCCGGTGATGCGAGGAGCAGGAGATTCTTGGAAATTTTAAGGAATCATAAGGAGTCTATAGCTTGGTCTATTGAAGAGTTAAAGGTATCAATCCATCCCAGCCAATACATGCACAAATACTTACAGAAAGAAAATGCAAGGCAATTGTTGAACATGAGAGGCGAATCAGTGTGAAGAGTAGTCGGAAGGAGGTGCTCGGATGGTTAAATCTTTGGTTTTATCTATGCAATTTCGAGCCGATCCTTGGGTTAGCCAGTCCATGTGGTTCCAAAGAAGGGTGGATTTCTTTGTGATCCGCAATGAAAAATGAATTAATTCGGCAAACATTGACGAGGATGGAAGTATTGATTACGGGAAGTGAACACATGACGAAGAATCATTTCCCTTTGCCTTCATTCATAAGATGTTGAACTGATTAGCGGGACACCCTCATTTTTGTTTCTTGGGCGAATTGATGAGGCTACAACCAGATTGCAATTGCACGAGGTTGAAAGACCACGTTCACATGCCGTATGGTGCCGCGTGAGAAGGATGCCACGTTTGGGGTGTGCAATGTACGCTACTTTCCGGCGATGTATGATGTGATGTTCTCGGACTGGTTGAGGGAAGTCATGGAAATTTTTATGGATGACTTCACAGTGTATGGGTCCGGGTTTGAGCGATGTAAGACAACACAGGCTGATGCTTGAATCTGGGATGGCTTGGCTAGCACTAAATTGGAAAAATTCCATTTCATGAGTAGCAGAAGGTATTGTTCTTGGTCATAAAATTTACGCTCTGAGAGGCTAGAAGTGGACCAATCCAAGATTTTCATTATCAAAACTCTAGCACCTCCACAGCGATGGAATGAGATTTCGCAGATTAAATGGATTTGTAAGGAAATTGCATCAAAGACTTCTCAAAAATAGCGGACCATTATACGAATTCTTGGAGAAGGACACAAGTTTAATTTTGATGATTCTGTAAAGTGACTTTGAAGAAATCAAGATCGGATTGGTTCAGCGCCTATCATGGCTGCCTGAAAGAATGGGATCGGGGATTCAGAAATAATGTGTGATGCCCAGTGATTTATGATAGAGTATATTGGGGCAAAGAAAATATTGAGCCATATACTATGCTAGCAAAACCTTCAATGAAGCACAAGAAAACTATTCCACGGCCCCGAAAAGGAGATGCTAGCCATAGTGTTTGCTTGTGAAATTCAGGCCAGCATTTTGTGATCCCATGTTATATTCACAGACCATGCAACCATCAGAAATATACGATGTCAAAAAGGCTAAGCGGCGATAAGGTGGAGTCTTTGCAGAAGTTGATCACGGGAAATTAAGGATAAAGGGGTGTGACAATGTGATAGCTGATCACTTGTCGGAGTAAAGAATGAAATAGAAAGGAGGCGAGAGTGCGGAAATTCCAGACGAACAAGTTGTTTAAGGTGTCATTCCAACTTCCATGGTATGCGGATATTGTGAATTACCTGGCTTGTGGAGTAGTTCCTCGAGAATTCGGCTACCAGCGAGAAAAAGAAAGCTCGGGGCCCGACAGGTACTACATGCAGGATGACCCACTTTGTTATTTAAGAGGGGTCTTTGACATGATTATAAGAAGATGTGTGCGGAGGGTGAACAAAATAGAATTATACAGATAAGATACCATGTGCATCACCATATGGGGGGCATTTTTCAGGGAGAAGAACAGCTCACAAGATACTCCAATCTGGATTTTATTGTCCCACTATCTTCAGAGATTATGCTGAATGGGTCAAATTATGTGATAGATGCCAAAAGATTGGAAATATTAGCAGTAGAAATGAAATGCCCCTAAAAGGCATAATGGTGGTGCAAATTTTTGATGTATGGGGAATAGATTTTATGGGACCATTCCCACCATCATTTAGAAACCTGTATATATGTTGTGATGGATTATGTTTCCAAATGGGTGGAAGCAGTGGCTTGTCCAGGGAATGATACTAATACAGTTGTGAATTTCTTGCAAAAGAACATATTGAGCATATTTGGAACACCCAGGACTATCATCAGTGATGGGGGAAGCCACTTTGCAAACAAAATCTTTGCAAAGCTCATGAGCAGGTATGGGATCAAACATATAATGAGCCTAGCTTATCATCCCAGACTAATGCGTGACGAAAATTTCAATAGGAATTAAGGATCTGGAAAAGACTATAAGTTCGACGGGGGAAGGGTTGGTCTTCCAAACTTGATGAGTGCACCCCAGGCCTGAGGACTGCATTCAAAACTCCCATTGGGATGTCCCCATATCAGTTTGAGGTCTTGCAAGTATGTCACCTCCCTCTTGAATTGAATACAAAGCTATATGGGCTATGTTGAACTTTGATTTTAAAGCTATGAGGAAGAGAGATTGCTCAAGCGGAATGAGCTTGGAAGACGAAATGAAGCCTATGACAATGCTAGAATATACAAGGACAACAAAGAAATGGCATGATCGAGGATTACGAGAAAGAGTTCGAAGCGGGAGAACATGTTCTTCTTTTTAACTCCAGATTGAAGTTATTTCCAGGGAAGTTAAAATCCAAATGGAGTGGACCATACACAGTAGTGTTAAGCACTACATTTGGAACAGTAACATTAAAGAATGATGCTGGAGAAGAATTTAAAGTCAATGGACAAAGACTGAAGCATTATCAAAGCAGGGAGGAAAGAAAGGAAGAGCTCCAGCCGGTTCATTAAGAGAGAAAGAATCAAAGCAATGAAGTCCATTAAGGACTCAAAGCGGCTTGGTGATGGGAGGCAACCCATAGAGATTTTAGTTCACGATTTTAGACTGGGTACTAATATTATTCACCTTGATTTTGTTTTCTTTAGTTCTTATAATGATTAGTTAGTACTTAAGAAGTTAATTTTTGTTTAATCGAATTCTTTCTGGAAATGTTGTAGAGTGCTTATGCAGAATGCAAGGGAAGGAGCGAGAAGGAACAAACTCCAGTACAACTCCAGCAATTCACAGGAAGGAACGACTTGAAAAAGGGGAGTGTGTTTCCCCCTACATAAATTCTGTTAAAATTTAATAGAATACATGTTTGAATTGCTGTGTGCGAATGATTTAGTTGAATGCTGAGAATTTGCGAATTGATAAATAAGCGAAAAAGCATCTGTTCATTAAATTTGAGGCAATTGCGAGACTAAGTGCGACAAAAAACTTATGTCGCGATAAGCGAAAGTCGCAGAAGTTGATGTCGTGACTCGTCGATGTTGAAGAAGAAAAGAATGACATCGCTTTGACGAGGTATGCGCGACGAATGAGTCGCGACGAACATTTGGGTCGCGACAAGAGCAGAATCCTTTAAAAAGTGGTGATATCAACAACTTATAATGTCATGAATTGCACGATGTACGCAGCGGAGGATAACTTGTCCTCCACGAGTTTGAGTAATGTAGCGATAACGATCATATGTCGCGATGTGAGAGGAAGGTTTGCAAAAGTGGGCAACTTTAATTTTGCCCTAGAGATTTAATGACAACACACAATAAACAAAATTGAAGTCGCGTGGGAGCGCAAATAAATGAAATAATAAATAGCCCACAATCATAATTGAATTGCAAGCTGATGAAACTCCTTCCATTATCATCTCCTTGTGAAGCAAAAACAACTTTTCACCTTCGCATATTCCTCGACTTTCAATTCTCACAAACCTACAGATCCAAGTACTCCTCAGACAACTAAATTTCTCTAATGGCGAACTGAAGACCTAATCCCAAACTTGAGCGAAATTATGGAGGAGTATGCTCCACCTGAAGGGGAGGTTCATCTGGAACCTCGAGGGGAGAACGGTAAATGAACAACCAAGTTCAACCGGTTGGCGCGAAGAGAAAAAGGAGAAAGAGCGTGAAAGAAAGAGGGCGACTTTGTATCGGAGGGAGAAACTCTCTATATGGGCTGCTGTCTTGGAAAGGGTTTATAGGAGAAAGGGGATTAGGTGAATCATCTCTCTTGTTCGAATTGATAGAGCAAAGAGGGTGGGAGAAAGTGCAGTGAACATCGAAAAGCTGGGTATGCGTGAGTTGTCGAGAGGAATTTTACTCTCTAACCTTGTTGCGAAAGAGAGAACTCTTTGTTTTCATTAGAGGTTTGGGTTTCCATGGAGGTACGAGACTATAAATGCAATGTACGGGATAGCGGGAGTAAAGCGGCTCCAAATTTAAGAAGGCTGTTAGCAAGCTCGAGCGAGTGAGAAGGTGTCGAGCGACGAGACGGTAAAGTGCAATGGGATCAAGAAAGAGCACCAAAGGCAATCAGCAGGGGAGACCTTATAGAGGCTAGGTATGGTTTATTTCACGGCCTGTTATGGTCCCAACGAGCATGTATGCCTGGTAAAGGCAGGAAGCCATCATCTTGTACCATCTTGAAAGGGTACAAGCTCGACCACGGGAGCGAGTGATTGAAAATTCAATAATGAGATACCATAAGGAGAAAACAAAAGAGGTTTGATCCCTCACCCAACAACCATCACTAGGCTTTGTTTGAAAGCTGGGGTGAAGGGAACCTGGGCAGAAGAAGAAGAAGTTCCCAAGGCTTCACCACTAACACTGACAGGGATAAGCAAGGGGCCAAGAAATCAAAAGAAAAAGGAGGTCATCGGTGGAGCCGGATTCCCGAGAGAGGAGAATGCAAGGTGAGGAGGACACACTTATGGTTGAAAATCAACAAGAACAAGATCCAGAGACTCAGCCAGAAGGTAACACATCTATGTTTGCAGGAGACATAGAACTTGATGAAAGAAGTCCTATAGATTTCACCACTCCACTGGCCAGCTCTCCACCAATGAGAAACAGGGATTTTAGAGAACAGGAAAGTTTCAGGAGCCCAGTAAATAATGAGATAATGGAGATGCTCATTTCATCTGCGAGAGAGAAAAGTATGGAAGAGAGAATGGAGAATCAACGACAATTTAGAAAGAGGTGTATGAGGCAGAATTGAGAAGAAGAGATCAACAGTGGGAAGAGGAACTCAACAGAAATGAGGAAATGTATGAAGCTGAGTTGAAGAGAAAAGAGCAGAAATGGGAAGAGGAGTTGAGCAGAAAGGAGGAGGCGACTTAAAAAGATCCTGAGGCATCAAGAAGAAAAGTTCAAGGAAATGGAGGGAAGAGACAAAGATCTACTGAAAAAGCTGCAGCTTAGCCATGAATCATTCTACAATAGTCAGTATGATCGGGACTCTCAACTCCTGAAACTTATCAAAGAAAGGGATGCAGAGAAAGAAGCCAAGACAAGGAGCATATCAAAGAGTTCAAATTCCTTTATATGTCATTGTTTAAAAGGACTTCGAAGAAGATGATGGATATAGATAAAATTCTTGATGACAATGATGCCTATAGAAGAAAATTTTGGCTGGAAAACTTGGATTTGATTAACAACGATACATCGAATTTTTAGGAGTCATGGCAGTAGAGAATCTGATGAACAAAATTGGGTCAAAAGGCAAGAGATGGTGCGAATAAGAAAAATTGATCCTCACCAATGAACTGGTTCTTGAAGAACAAATGGAGAAAGCAAGTGCGGGCGAAGAAAAGGGCCCGAATGAAGTTTCGGAATTCAATGACTTAGCTCTCTTGATCTGGATCCTCCAAACATCTTCCTCAAAAAAGAAAAAAAACCTTCCAATTGACTCATCCATCTCTTCCTCATTCCCATCCTGTTGATTCTCAACATTTGCACATTCTTATGAATAAAATAAGAAATTTGTTTGATGTTGTGTTGTTTGAAGTCAGATTGTGTGTTTACTTTTTGCTTTAATTGTTAGAAGAATAACAGTAGGATTAGCTCAGAAATGAAAATGATGATATATCTTAATAGAGCTAATTGGTAGAATATAGACTGAGCCTGAATAAGCTGAGAATAAAATTTTGAATATGGCATATAATGGAATTGAAACACAAATTGCATAATTGACTTGAATTTAGCTGATAAGTCCAGGTTAAAGGAAAGTTATACAAATGAAGAAGCAAAACATATTTTTTGGGTATAGTATAAATAGTTAGCGAAGAACTTGGTGAACACGGGATCAAATAACTCCTACGTGGCCCAGAGTAGATGAGACATCCTTAGGGTTAATTCTTAGTTAATCAGCGAATTCTAGAACTTGTTAGATTATTGATCAAGGCGAAATCCTAGGTAATACAACTAACAAGAGATGATACGAATATCCTTGAAGCAGGCCATTCTAGCCACCGTATGTATAATGGCACGCATACCTTAGTTCTTTGGTGAGGCAAAGCATTCCTATCTTCAAAGTAAACAATTGGAAATCCCAAGCCATCCTTCATAACTAATCCTCGAGTAAGAACCTATGATTACCCAGAACTCAGAAGGGAGGAAGAGATAAAGTTAAGGGAGTATATTTTGGAGAAATAAAGAAGAAATACGAGAAAAGGTGAAAGAGAAAAATGTCTAAACGAGGAGGATACAACGAGAAAGAAAGTTAAAGGAAAGTTTTGTCTTATTAGCCTAACTCTCTTGAACAATTAAGTTCTTAGGGGTGTTTCAGCACCTAGTACCTAATGCCAGCTGGTATGGAGTTACTAACTTGAAAGTTAATAGGTGTTAGAAAACACAAAAAGGGCAGAGCAGTGGGCTTTCTACGAAAAGTGGCGGAGAAAGAGTTCAACAATGAAATACAAATGAGAAATTGGAACAAAAGAGTTTTAAACACAAGAAATTGAAAGAAGATGCTGAAGATGAAGTTTGGAAATCGACTAAAGTTGCAAGGAAAAGGAAGGCGGCCAGTTAAGTAAGAAAGAAAGAAAGAGTTTGGGTAATCTTAACCTAAAAATTCCATCTATCCTACCCATTACCCAAGCCGAACATTACAAGCCTGAAAGACCTGAATGATCTTGAAGGTTGGAATTTACCTACATTAGTGGAGATCAATATGAACAACAAGCATATGGAATTTGGAAACTATTCAAAGGATCAAAAGCGTGAAGAACCTGCGAGGTTAGGCGACTCACTAGGGTGAGGAAGAAGACGCCTACTCTTGGCCAGGATCAATTGACCTATCTTTGTTTATAAAACAAATTCAACAATTTGATTATATTACGATTGGCGAAACCTTTATACGGACTTGAAGCTAAATATGCAATAGCGAATGCAATTTTGGTTTTAATTAAATTGGTTGCAAGCGCAAAGCGAACGAGAAAAATGTCCTTTTGTTTGAGGACAAACAAATCTTTCTTTTCTTTGCTTGGGAATGACAAAATTTTAAGTTGGGAGTTTGATGAGCTTAAAATTAATCTATTTTTCGATCCATTTTACGATTGATTTTTATATAAAAAATGATTTATATGCGAGAAATATGGAATAATTCACCAGCTATTTGTGCGTAGGGAATTCAAAAGAAGTAGAAATTGCGATAAAAGGAGTAGAATGTGGGTGAGGCGGTATTGATATATATTAAAAACTGGAAAGGAAGTTCTGCAGTGAAGTATGAAAGGATTAAGGATTTGATGTCGTGAAGCCTTTACGTGATCGAAATACATATTAGGTTGCAACTACAAGCTCCCACTTCGCAAATGAAGCGTGGTGAAGACAAAAGCGGTACGGCGTGAAAGAGGCGAAGTCGAGCAACCGGGAATTGATGAAGAAGAGGAACGTGATGTCATTGACATCATTCGGAGTCGCAAACAAATTAAACCCGGTCTGATGGATAATGAATTAGCGACACTGCAGTCGCGATAGAAGATAAACAATTGACTGAACATTTATGTCGCTACATCCTAGATGCGATGTGACATTAGCTTGAATAAAATGATCAGCATTTATCGACTTACGAAACTAAAGATTAGCGACATCATTAGCTAAAGAGATGGTCCGACATCCGGTTGCTTGAGAAAGAATCAGCGACAAGATCAAGCGCACCGCGTCATCAACTACGAAAGGAAATGGCGACATCATTGTGATCGCGACGCGGTGTAGAAAGAAGGTCGCGACAACACCTGGTTGTCGCGACATCAACTACAAAGAGGTAAGGTCGCGACGTCAGTAAGCTTTCGCGACCAAACAAAGGCTTGCGGCGAGCGAGACAATAAGAGGTGAAGTGACAAGGGCTGATGTACGCCCAGCGGTAATAACGAAACTGGGCGGTTGCGAATCCATAATGAGATTGCATGAAATTAAGGTGACTTGAACCCTATATAAATATGTAAATTTACTCTTGGCGGAGGCAACGGCTCTCGAGCTTGAAAGAGAGAGATCAGAGATTAATTTGAAGGCTCTGTATTTAATTTTTTCTTTTTCTTTTAGGTAGTTTGTTCTTTATTTCAAGTTAGATACGAACGTTAGCTATTAAAGTTTGGGCGAGATGCGAAATTCTAATTTTCTTCAAATTACTTTATGCGGATTTGTTTGAATTTCGAATAATTTGGAATTTGAACTACCGGTTGCTTATTCTGATTTGCTTTCTTGATCAGTAAGCTATTGTATGGTGTAATCTAGTGATTTAGAAACCCAGCTTCCATTGAATTGACACTATCGTCAGAAATTATCTTTCTTGCAGAATTTATTTCATTACTGTTGAATTTCAGTTTGTAAATCTACTTGCTGGTCTTGTGTATTTTTTGTTATAGATCTCAATATCAGTGTCTTATACCCATTAACGGGATTGTTTCAAGCTTTGATTTCGGGAGGCCCTGCGAGGTGACCTGAAGGCATTCACGAGTGATGAACAATCTACGAAGGTATGCCCAACGATATTGTTGATCTAGTGTGCTCTGTGAAATTAAACTGATAAATCCTCTTCTCACTTGGAGACGAGAATGAGTTGGTCTATTTATCAATTTAAGCTTGCAGAGAGTTCACCTCGATTCGAATAGTGAATTTAATCTTGTGTTAGCAAGGATCTAATCAAGGAGAGGATGAGCTATTCTAATTTTGAGGAAGAGAAACCAGTATAGTGTAAACCTATGCAATGACTAAATCTAAGGAAATTTAAGGTTTGTAGTCCGTATTGTTGTGGGTGTGAAGTATTGAGAAGAAAAATGCCGGAACAAGGCAACCCAGTTAAAAGTAGTTATCTAACACTCTGTCTTGAGAAACGGTGAAGATTGGAAATAATGAAGGTGGGGAGTTTGGAGAGATCGAGCGAACTATATGTCATGGACTAGTTTCAAATATGAGATTCAATAGGCAAACATACAGTGAAATCTGCAGGAATTGATGTTTCACAATAGCTGTATTTTCAATGCTCCCTTTAAAAGATAACTGTTCAGCCTAAATTTGTACATTTATTATTTCAGTATTAAATTCATTTGTTCTCATTTAAATTCTTTTTAGTTTTCATAATTTTAAGACTTTCAAATACGATTCAAATTGTCTATCATAGTCAGGCAGTATATAAGCTTGAGTAGTCAGGGTAATTGATTGAAAATTCTTGAGATCTCTGTGGGATGGATATCTGGACTTAAATCCATTTTATTACTTGTATGACCTATGCACTTGCAGGATCTTGGATCAAAATCAGAAAGAATTTTATCTAATCTTAAGGAAACCGATTTTAATGAGTATACTTGCAATGAAATATAATCAACTAGTTTCATGGCATTATTGTTGGGGATTAGATAATAGTCCTTTGGTAATAACGTCATAAATTTGTATATGTCTTTGATCCATGTCATCACCAATACATGTATCCTATACAATCCTATACAAAATGAGTAGGCGGTTGATAAAGCTAAAAACAATACAAAATGTGATAGAAGACACTCCCAACTTTAACTTCCCCTTACCCGTTAACCAAAGTATAAACAAGTCTCCATTGGTAGGGATCGGAAAGCTAAAGAAGAGAGTGCAACCACCTCCTCTCCACGAGGAAGATGAGATCTGGGGTGGATCTAAGGCTTCTTCACGATTTGCTAACATGTCAAGGAAACTCTTCTTATGACTGGTCTCAAGTAGACTCTGTAGGCTCAGGCGGAGACCGAGGTGACTCATGATCCGAAGAAGCATGGCGTGACTCTGCCTTCGTGGCCTCGGCTGGGCCTCGCTGGTCTAACGATGCACAGTGTAGTAGCTGGGCGCTCGGACGGCATCCATGCTCTGACCGAGCTCCCACTGGCCGACATGAATAATGCTCACGAGGATTTGTTCTTGTTGAGTATGAAGGGCCGGCAGTGTCAACAGGGGCTGGGGCAGTAGGAGGTGGAGGTGGAGGAGATGAATCTGGAACTGGGCTCCTCTCCACCTCTACCTCCATCTCAGGAACAGGATCCTCTCCCCTCGATGGGTCCTCTGCCACATCACCTATTGCCTTCTCCTGGCTGGCTGGAGAGACCAGGAGATCGATATATGTAATGATCGCTCATGGATAGGACACAGTGCAGCTGATCCTCCATTTCGATGCATGGCTCCTCAGGAACCCCAGATGCTCGGGACTGGCTTCGGCAACCTCGGCATCCAAATAACGGTAAGCTCTCGGCTGAGCTAGGCCTTGCGGTGGACCTTCTCCCTCGAATGCAACGGGGCGGTCATGACCGGCTGAGGAGGACTAGGCCGAGAATCCTCGAGATCCTATATAGAGCCTCGAGTATAGCCCCCCTGCGCTGCACATAATGTGGCAGAATAGGGTGGTCGGAGGCGGAGTGGTCCTAGGAGCATCGTGGCGGAAGAGCGCTGCGGAAGAGTATAGGTCATTTGTGAGTATCTCGGCGAGGCGGCCAGACCATCTCTCTGGGTGGTTGGGGCCAGTCCCTATACTGCGGGGTCGCCGGCGATCTTTGCGGGCCAAGAGCAGGCTGTAATGTCCGGCCTTCGAGGAGTATACGGGGCGGCCATCAATGTGCTAAACGGGCTCAGCGGTTGGGCACTCCGGGATGTCATAGTATGGTGGGAACTCGAGCCTGGCTTAGGGGATAATAGAACCGTCGCGGCGTCATGAATGGAAGCAATGAGTACTTCCTGATCAGCCTCATCGAGTCTCACGGCTTGGTCGGTGGTCACGGCGGTATATCGTAATATGGCTCCCGTGAAAGTCCACGGCCCGCGGAGTCCGTTCTCTGGTCGGATCGAGGTGAACATGGAGCGCACGATCCTCGGTAGTGATAGCAGGGGCTATGAACTCTCATTGGCAGGAGGAGGCGACAGCTCGGGCCGAGATCTCGAAGACTCCCGGAGGCTTGATGTCAGGAGCCGGCAGAGGGTCGGGCCCTCTGCTTGTGCGTCTTTGAGGACCGGAGAAGGGCGAGTCCGTGCGTCTCGCCGAATACTGAAGCTCCTTGGGTATGGTTCTTTGGGGCCAATGCGAGGCTGCGGAGTAGGTCAGTGAATGGGCATCTGCAACCACAAAGTGTCTGCATCCTCCATCTGCAAAGTCTTGAACCCCAACCTGGGCCTATAGCGAGAACCACCGCAGTGCGGACCATGTCGTAGCTGAGTCGTGCTGCGGGGGTAGAACGGGGGCTTGGCCAATGCCGGGCATGGGAAGGATCGACAGTAGACTGCGCGCATGCACAGGTATGGAGGACTAAGGCTCGGCGGCAGCGGCAGTGGCAGTGGGCTCAGATGGCGGCGGCGGCTCTGGCAGTGGACTGCAATGGGCTCGGCGGAACCGCGGGAATCGGGAGCACGAATAAATGTGGCAGCCGCGGGGCAGGGCACGAATCAACGCTGAGGCCCGAAATGGCTCACGGCGGGGCTCGGTCGTGGATACGGGGCACGGTCCCCCCTTTTTATAGGCGGTTGGACGGCCCAGAAGGGTCCAGGAAGCCAAACAGCCAAATTTCGCAATTACTGCGAAATTTTTGCCTGCACCGTTTTCCATCTGCAAAATCAACAAAAATTCGATTTAGGTAAACTAAAATAAAATAAAAAATAAATATTTCAAAATAAACCTAAGAATAAAAATGAAATAAAATTAAAATAAGATTACTAAAAATTACAATTTTTATATTTAGCTCAAATTAAGGATAAAGAAAGCTACTAAAAATAAAACAAACTGAAAATTGAACAAAATAACTAGGAACCAAAATCTTAGAGCTGAAGTTTAGCCTCTGTGAAGACCAAACCAGCTCAATTTCACTGGTTCAATCATGGAGGATCAAAGAGGAGCTCCTTGACCCCTGCAGTGGTGTGTGCTGCTGCCTTCATGCTTAGCTCCTTTGTTTGACACTTCTTTTCACTTGGTGATGCAGGGCTGATCATTGGCTCTGCAGCAGTGACTGATGCTGCCAATTTTCCACCAATTTCTTCGTTTTTTAGTACCAAATCTGCCTGTAGTAGGTGAACTTTTGGTTTCCCTGTACTTGGACAAATTGAGCAGAGTTCCTCAGATCCTTGCATGTCACCTTCTGGTAGCTTATGCTTGTTACTCAAGTGAAAAATATTGAGCTCTAATGTCATGTTACCAAATGTGAGTTGCATGACTCCATTCCGGCAATTGATGATCACATTGGAAGTGGCCAAAAATGGTCTTCCCAGGATAATTGGTACATGATTGGGCCCACATGCGATTGGTTCGGTATCAAGCACTACAAAGTCCACTGGGTAGTAGAATTTGTCTACCTTTACCAATACATCCTCCACTATTCCCTTAGGAATTTTCACCGATCGATCGTGATAGCCAGTGATGTTGGTAGGCTTAAGCTCTCTAAACCTAAGCGCTTATATACCCAGATATGGCGTGGGTTTGCACTAGCCCCAAGTCAAACGGTGCTTGTCTATGCAAGTCCCTCAATGTTGGCGATATTGTGAGGATCACGGATCCTTAGTATTTCAACTGAGGGTCTTACTACGAGATGATGGCATTGACTTGCTCTGTTAGGAAGGCTTTCTTTTCAATGACCAACCCTCTCTTGACTGTGCACAAATCCTTTAAGAACTTTGCATAAGTTGGGACCTGCTTGATCATGTCAAGTAGTGGGATATTTATCTTCACTTGCCTTAGCACCTCCCAAATTTCAGCTTGGTTTGGGATTTTTTTTATTGCTTCTTAGTGCTTGAGGAAATGGAGAGGGCATGTTTTTTCTTGAAACCCGTCTGAACCATCTCTGAAACTCAGAAACCTTTTCCTTGCATGTTTCTTCAGTAGTCATGGGCACTAGTTGCTCAATTTCTTTTCCACTTCTCAAAGTGATGATAGCCTGCACTCCATCCATCTTTGAGTTGCTGGAAGAACCAATCTCATGAACTCCCTTTGGATTCGGCACTGTTTGGGAAGGGAATCTTCCTTTCTCCTGTACCTCCAGCAAGTTGTTAATCTTGGTGATGGAATACTGTAGATTATCAATCTTCTGATTAAGGTTGCTTTCAAGCCCATCGATTCTCTTGTTCAGGGTACTTTCCACAGTATCAATTCTTTGGGCCAATTGTACATTAATTCCCTTTTGCTCTTCCACAAAATTGCCTACCACCTTGCTCAAATTTAATATGGCTTGTTCAACAGGAGAAGAGGATGGTGATGGCTGTGGTTGAGATAAGGAACCAAAGCTGTTGTTTAGCACCGGAAACATAAACGGGGGATTAGGTTTCCAGGAAAGATTGGGGTGATTCTTCCAATTGGAATTATATGTATTGCCATATGGAGCATTGGGTTATGGCTTGTATTGGCCCACTGCATTGGCATGCTCTGACATAAAATCTCTCACTAAGGGGGCTATTGGACAATGTTCTCCTGTGTGGCTATTGGACTGGCAATTGATGCATGAGTTAGCCTGTGCAGGGTTTTCAGTCACTGCCTGCACTTCATGTAGCCTTTTCCCTTCAAGATCTTCCACGTTGCTAGCTAAGGTTGATATTTTTGCTTTCATTTCCATGTCTTCGAAAAGTGCAAAAATTCCTCTCCCTTGGTGGGCTGAAGGCCTCATTTTCTCCACCTCCCTTAGGTTTGGCTTATCCCATCCCTTGGAAGTTTCAGCCACATAATTCAAGAAATCCATGGCTTCACCTGGGTGCTTGCTTAGGAAGTCTCCTCCACACATTGTTTCCAAAAGTTGCTTCATAGCTGGAGACATACCACCATAGAAGTGGTTCACAAGCATCCAAGTGTCAAAACCATGATGTGGACGAACAGCGATGGTCTCCATGAACCTCTCGGCAACGATAGAACTATCTCATTGTCATAGGCGACAAGCGTGTAGATTTGCCTCTTCAAGTGTTGGTCTTGTGAGCGAAGAATTTTTAGATTACGCACGTAGCTCTTGCCCGACTCTAATGGTCCTTGGTCTCAATGAATTAAGCCATATTTTGGCTTTGTCCTTGAGGGTCAATGGAAATGCTTTCAACTTCAACAAATCCATATCAATTGCACCCTCCTTAAAAGTTATGCACACTTCCTCAAAATCCCTTATGTGTGTGTATGGATTTTCATTTTCCATACCATGAAATGTGAAACGGGGGGCACGAATAGGGTCTCCTTTGCTACATCTTCGATGGTGGTATGATGCGAGGAAGAGCACTCACTCTAGGAGGTGTGTGGTCCCTCATTGATCTTATTATCTTTGTTGGATTCACTGGAGTACCTTGTTGACTTTGTTGTTCCTCAGGTAGAGGATCCATTTGATCAGCGTGCACAACGATTTCTGGCCTTGCTCAAGCGGGTGTACTAATTCTTTGTAGTCTACTGGTTGTCTCTATCGATGATGCATAAACACTGTAACACAAAATGAGACAAACGAAAGAACAAAAATCGAGGCTTGCAGAATTAACTCTTAACTATCACTCCTCAACCACATTATTGTCATGCAGAAGTTCTTACAAATGAAGTCGAGAAAGGATTAAGGTCACCAATACTTGTAATGTGGATTAAAGTACATATCAATATGTCGTAGTTTGGCACCATCCCGACAGTAGCCGTGGTCGTGCCACGGTAGGGTGATCCGGAATCAACAAAATTTGTATCCTATATTCCTCCTACTGCCGTAGTCAAGCTACTGCAGTATAGTGGTCTAGGGTCGAACACGGGGATGGGTTTTCATTCCACAAATGATTTGTATCATGATTCAAAATGTTGAGGCTTTTCTTTGGATTTTCGGATTTGCATTTAAAAGTGTGGGAGTTGAATTGTCAGCACAGGCTAAGCGAAATGGCAAATGAAGTGTGAAATGGTGACCTTGAAGGCTTGGAGTCACTAATGGCTAATGGGGTTATAAAGGTGTCATCGGGTTATTTCCTCTCATTAGGGCAAATGACATATAGTCATAGCCAAAACCGGATCTTTGTTTAGCTTTAAAAACTAACCCTTAAAACACTCCTATTTGAGTCAAAACATGTACTGAGCATTTAATGTTCCACTTGGTTTAAAAAACATAGCATTTAACCTCATTTAATTGGCTCGTAAATGACATCTAAAGAATAATCGGTGCATCTACCTTTAAGAATGCATTGAACCTTAAAGCATGACAAGTATTGACCAAAAGAAAGACATCAAATAGCATTAAACCCTAGTTTGGAAAGTTTGGAACAATAAATGTTGTACCTTCTTCAGTTAAAACTGAGGAACACCTACCAAACCACTATTAACCAAGCTAGCAACCCTCCTCTTCAAGGCTTTGAGGAAGCAATAAACATCCCATGAGTTATCATCCTCGAGTGGTGTTTGGCGACGAAAAATGAGAGAAAGAGGAGAGAGAAGAGAGAAAAACTGTAAACCTAAATGAAAAGCTGCGTATTCCACTATAGAATATCCAAGTTAGGGTTACAAAAGCTATAAGGTGGCTTATATAGACATACAAGATGTGTGAAATACCAAAAATACCTAAAATATATGATTACAATAGGGATAAAATGGGAATTATACAAAACGAAGTCGTTTGGAACAAAAACACAGGGGGGCAAATTTCGCTATGCATAGTGAATTTCGCTATCATAGCGAAAATACAAGGCATAGCGAAAATTCGATTAAGTATGCACGGTAACTTTTCGCTATGATGGCGAATTTTGTATGATAGCGAAATTTAGCTATCATAAGCGAAAATACAAGGCATAAAAATTCACACTGCATGCTACGGTAACTTCGCTATGATAGCGAAATTTCGCTATCATAATAGTGAAAAAATGTGCATGAAAATTTCGCGAGATAGAAAATTTAAGCTATGGTTCTTGAAATTTTTCGCAATGCATAAAGCGAAAATCTGTGGCTGCATTGCCTCACACGTCGGTTAACACCTCCATTTTCTTCAATTCCACTTGACTTTTCGTCAACTCGGCTTGATGAAATCGCCGAGAATTCATATGAACATGGCATAAATAGGCATCAACTCGAAGCCAAGCTTGGAATGATGGCTGAGGCTCACAAAACCTGCAAAATTACCAAAAACAAATTCGAAACAAAATCAGTAGTACTAAACGGACCTGCACATGTCAATTGGCTTAATTCATATGATTAGTATGTAAAAAGCACTCAAAACCTATCTTAAATAGGACTCAAAATAGCACTTTTTGGGTACTAATTAGTCTCTCTGAAAACTTTGGAATCTGATTTTTCGTGAGATACGAAAAAACGAGAAGAGAGAAAAAAATTTTCTCTCTCACCTCCCTTTCTCTCCCAACGCCCTCTCTCCTTTTTGATTTTTTTTATCCTTTTATTATTATTATAATATTATATTATTATTATTATTATTATTATTATTATTATTATTATTATCTGAAACATAACTATATTACCTCATTCGGGTCCATTTTAAAATCACGAAAAATTTTATTCTTTTCAATTCAGTGCTTTTAAATGGCTTACTTCCTTAGTTTTAATTAGAGATTTTATTAAAAATCATCCTTGAAGTCCCATGGCGATTTATCACCCGAGAAATTCGTAAAAATATTATGGTGTCTCAAAATTCGATGAAACTTTAAGGTCACTGATTTTGCGAGAGACGAATTTAGCAGCGTAGTCAGTTTAAGTCATCGAGATATAGAGAATTTCAGGTTTCAGAAATTCTTTGTTTACCGCACCGAGAAAAATTGAATTTTTCTCGGGTTTTACACGTTCTCATCGTTTTGTGTTAAGCTATTCCAAATAGGTGAGTTAGATTCAAGTTTGGGGGTACTGCAGTCAAACTATACATGGGAGATCACACTTTAACCGCACTTAGACTCCTTGGGAAAGATTATTGAGAGGCTAAAAGGGGTTGACACAGTCACTTAGAGGCCCGACCAGTGCGATTCTTAAGTTGAACAACTGAAGTAGTCCCTGTATCTTTTGAACTGGTTCTTGTTGACACCTTCTTGCTAGTATCATGTGTACTAGACCCATATCGTCAGTGTTAGTTACCCTTTATCCTTGTGTTCCCTGGTTAGAGTATGTTCTTACTCGAGGGCAAGCTAGAAGCTAAGTTTGGGGGTGTTGATCAGAGTGAATCATGCATACATTATAATCCCCTATACTTTAATGTTTCATAGAACATGGCGATATTGGAATGCTAACAATAGAAGGAAGGACCAAAGCAGAGAATGTAGTAAAGAAGTGCAGCGATTGCAGTACGCATCGCTAGGCGACACGGCTGGCGTAGCGAGGTCTCCAATTACAAATGGGAGCTCTGAAGTTCCTAATTTTTTGGGTCCATTGATGGGCTCAGAGTTAAGGGGTATACAAAGGGGTGATTTCGAGGCAAGCCGGAGGAGAGGATTTGGGGCGGATGAAGACAAGTAAAGACGGATAGAGAGAGATTGGTGAAGATAGATTCGAGGAGATCACGAAGATGACTTCTTTTGTATTTCTTTCTCTAATTCGCGTGATGCTGGAAATCTTTCAGTTTGTAATGAAAATCACTATGACTACTTTTTCTCTCTGAGGTTTTGTCAGCCCTAACGGCACCATTAACGGATTAATAACTTTAAATGTGTTTTGTTTAATATCGATATGAATTTCTATGGTTGTTTTACTATTGAATTTAATCACATGTCATTCTTTGGCCAATCGTGGCATGCTAATGCTAGGAGTCTGATATCGAGAGATGATGACTTGTAGGGACATGGGTAAAGCAACACTTGGTCAACCAGGGAATAGAGATATCCCGTGTTCCAGGTGTAGCACTAGGGTTTGCACATTCATGCATCTCGGAGTTGAGGGGTCGAAGCAGAGATGTAATACACCCCACTAGCGAGATAGGCAGTTATATCTCGAGAGAGAATGTCTTGTAGACACGATCAACCCGCTAATAGAAATCATATGGTATATTAAATAAATGCACTAGCTATCTAGGTTAAAATCCATCAGGTGTGGTAGGTGAAGGCAAAACCCTAGGTTTTCTCATCATTACCTTAAACCGAAACTTTAATATTAGGCTTTCTTTAGTCGGTTAATTTTATTCATATTCCAGCTCTGAGAGCCGGATCAAATATTGTCTGAGTAACTTCATCCCGATTACTTAGCACGCTTACTCTTCATGGGAACCTTGATACTTGACTAGCCACTACATTCGCGTGAACTCGCATATACTTGCCTTGCAGATACACATTTTTCCAACTTTTATCGCTCACTTTATTGAGTCACATGTATAAGACAAAAATCCGAACACATTAAAAACCCAATTAAAATTAAGCCAAACTTGTTGCATTAGGGGAGGGGCAAGACGGGAACCTGAAAAAACCTGCCTCGTTGTCATCCATGTTATCAACTCATAATCCTTCTCATTCTTAATCGATATATTGACTTTGGGCGCACACCCAAAATGTATATTTTTTCTTTTAAGTTTTTGGGGTTGAGTTTCTCCTCCTTGATGTTCCATTGGATTGAAGAACTGATGGAAGGGTGTTATATAACTGTTATTCATTTATTTTAATTATGACTGCATTTGATGAGCAAATCTTTTATTTTTATTTTTATTTATTTTAGTTTCATAAAGTTTCATTACTTGGTTGAAAGTGTCATTTCTGTTGCCACACAGGGAACCATTTGGTGAAAGGGCTTCAATCCTGAGGATTCATTGTTTTCCAAACACCACTTTTTTTATTTTATAAAATTAACAATATTTTTATATGCGTTTTCTTCTTAAGTGGTAGAAGAATTAATATATTTAAAGTTTGCCACCATCACATTCAACTATTACTTATCATAATTATATTATATTCTTATCATTATGACTGAATCATGTTGTGAGTACCATGGCTTTTTGAACCAAATCATACTATCTAATAGGCCCAGCGTTCACACAGGCCCATTGCTTGATTGAGCCAATGGGCTGAAACAACTTGTTACCTGAAAACCATGTAGGAAATTTTGTAGACGGAAAAATCCTCGCTCGATACGGCCTTGGGTTCCCAGCTGGTTATGCTTGCCGTTTACAAGATATTCATCCACGAATCTCTTAATTAACTATGTCTCAAAACGATAATCCTAAATAATGGAATTGGTCTTTGATAAAGAAAGTCAAATTTTATCATTATATCAGAGATATTATCCCTCCAAAAATAACGGAGAATTGGTCTCTAATAAGGAATGAGAGATTCTATCACCAACATGACATGATTCTCTTTCCAAAAATCAAGGAGAAATTCAAGTATAAATGAAACACCCCCCCATGCGGGAAAAAGGTAATGCACTCGTCTACACCAATTGACTTCCTAACCTTCTCCATCCTCGCTAACTAAGCACGAGAGGCGGTCACACCACCGTCAGAATTCTTTCTCTTTAAAATCTCACGACATCCTACTAATGCCCCGAAAGCCAGACGAATTAGGTACCGCCATTTGGCGCCGTCTATGGGAATCAAACAAAAAGTCTCATTGACGACATGCAAGGGCTTCGTTCCAACAATAATCGATAGCCTCCGCCGTCGTAGTAACCAATAGCTCCCCTTCCCACGTCCCGATTCAGACCAACACTAAGGCAATGGTTAGCCACCGCTGATTCAGGTCACTAGAAGATCAATGTTTTCATTGGCATCAAGATATGGAGAAGAAACAAGAGGAGCAAGGGAGATAAATGAAGGACTAGGAATGCCAATGAAAGCAACCGTAATGCAAAAACGATCGCTTCACTTTCATGGAACAAAGTCATGATCTTGACAAGAAAGATGTGCAAGATAGCAATCCTGCAAAGCATCCAACCACTCGCGATAAAGGAAAGAAGCCTATCGCCCTCAACGATGTGGATACCTCGGTAGACGATGAGTTATCCTTAGGCAGTTCGCTAAATCCCTATTCAGTAAAGATAAAAAGCAACAAAGATAGAACGCGCCAGAGACACTCACATCGCCCTCCATTCAGCGATTCTAATGGTGGTATACTTCGCCAGGCAATGAATCGAGGTCAGAATCCACTAAGTCAAGCACCCGGGAACACATTTATTTTACCCACGGGCCCAATACTAGTGCAACTGGTTTACGCCACTTTCGGAACAAGGCCCATGCACTATATGCCTCATACAACAACAATTTGAGATCACAATGACATACTTTCTTCCCCTCTACGTCAGCATATCCTTGAATACGAGACACCACGAAGGTTCAGCATGCCGACCTTTGCTATGTTCGATGAATCCAACGACCCTTATGATCACATGCTTCACTTCAATCAGGTGATGACTCTCAATGCTGGAAATGACCACCTACTGTGTAATGTTTTCCTAGCTACTCTCCAAGGGCCAACTCTAGGTTGGTTCCATAGGCTCCCACATAATTTAGTGAATTCATTTAATGTGCTCTGTAATTGTTATTCATCTCCTAGTACCTTGCTCTGACGCATAAGAGGAAATTCATTAGTTGTTTGCGTACTATAATAAAAAACAAGAGGAGGAAACCATACAAGACTTCTCACTAGGAGATTCTGGGCAAGGCCCAAGAGTAGAAGTTTACACTGACGTGACTCTTACATAATCAAAAAGAGCTTTATAGCCGTCTACTGCTCCACTCCATTGGCCTTGTGACCCACCAACTACAATGGAAGAGTTATACAAATGGGCAGACAAATATTCAATCCTGGAAGATAACATCTGTGCAGCAACTCAAACAGTTGTGATCACGAGCAAGCTAGCCAAAAACAGCAAGCCGGAAGGGAAAAAGCCTCTTCAGTCCAGCCAAGGATAGGGAAAAAATTGAAAGCGGCCTCGAGACCAACCGTAGAAGAAGAGAGAGCCCCGGTAGTTCACACATCTAAATATCACTTATGAGAGGTTGTTGCCCCTTATTCGCGACTTTCTAGATTTCAACAACCACCCAAACTATAGGACCCTCTTAAAGAAACTCTGTTTCATGTGATGACTATCACGTGGATCATAGCATGAGACCGTAGATGTCTAAGCCCAAAATTCTTGATGTAAAAGACTGATTAAAGCAGGCACCTCAAGGATATATCAAGGAAGTCGACCAGGAAGAACCTGTTAATAGAATATGCATAATCATAATCTACATTTCAATCACACCTCCGAATCTAAGCCACTTATAAACTATACCGAAGCGGTCGCCACGACAGATCGCCAAAAACGCCAATAAACGAAGCTCCTAAGAGCAAATGCATAATCAAAGCTCAGCTGGAAAAAGACTGCCTATCAATGCCCCATATCCTTTCCCCCAATAAACACCAATAAGGTAATCGTGCCCCATTACAATGCACTCAGATCACCCTTCAGATTAATGGCTTGATGTGCACGCAGCGCCTAGTGCATCCCGGTAGCGCTCAAGAATTTTGTCAGCTACCTCCTTCAAACATGGTTCCTCCTCACAACAAGCCGAATTTGGGCCGACGATTCCTCTTTAGTTTCAACTGTGCGACAATTGTGACTCTAGGAGACATTACACTTCCTGTACAAGCAGGGCCAATCGCCCAGCAAATTTTATTCTTAGTTGTCGATGACTTGGGACCATACAATTGCATAGTAGGCAAGGCCTGGTTGCACACAATGAAGGTCGTCCCTTCAACATTTCATCAAATGGTCAACTATCTAACCAATGCGGGACATGTCATTCTTCTATGCAGCTAGCTAGCCACACAACAATGCTACTAATTATCCATGCGGGAACAGAGAGAGGAAAAATATTAAGGTGTTCTTCCTGGGATCCATCTCTCATAGCAAATTTATAAAGACCTCCCCAGTAAGGAGGAAGAAAGGATCCAAGAATGTGGGATCCCCAGAGGCAAGAGAGAGGCCCGGATCTAGCCAGAGAAACTCACTTATATCAAAGACTGCTACCAACCAAGAAAAAGAATGCTCTACGACACATACAGCCAGTGTGGAATAAGGATATATTCGCCTGGAGTCACTCAAACATGACTGGGAACAACCCAACATTGGCCTCTCATAAACTGAATGTGATTGCCACGACAAAGCCAATGAGGTAAGGAGTAAATCGTTTTTACCCAGATCACCATCAGATTATCCAAATTGAGATGGACAACCTATTAAGTGTAGGTTTTATCAGAGAAGTAAAGTATCCCGAATGGCTTGCAAGTGTAGTAGTTGTCCTGAAGAAGGGCGGTAAATGGAGGGTATGTGTCGACTACACAGACCTCAATGAAGCATGCCTAAAAGAAAGTTTTCCCTTGCCGTGAATAGATCAGATCGTTAATGCCTCCTCTTGGCATGGAATTATGTCATTCCTTTATGCCTTCTCCGAATATCACAAGATTTCAATGCACTCGCCTGATGTTGAGAAAACGACCTTCATTATGCCACACAGGCTATACTGCTACAATGTGATGCCTTTTGTTTTGAAGAATGTAAGGGCAACCTATCAAAGATTGGTAACTAAGATATTCCAAACACATAGCGTGACAATGGTAGAAGTCTATATCATGATATGCTTCACAAGACCAAAGATGCCCTGATCATAATGGCAATTGCAAGAAACTAATTCGGTACGCACACAAACAAGATGAAACTCAATCGTCTAAAATGTGCATTTGGAGTCAATTCGGGTAAGTTCTTGGGCTTCATGGTGACACAAAGGGGGATTGAAGCCAATCCCATTCAACTAAGAGCCATTATGGAATCTCAGCCTCCTACCACCAGAAAAGGAGTGCAGCAACTGACTGGCCGGTTAGCGGCCTTGGGGCGGTTCATCTCTCGCTTTACATACCGATTAAAGCCATTTTTCACCACCATGAAAGAGGTCAAACATGCCGGATGGGATATAGAATGCGATCATGCCCTTATAGCAATTAAATAATACTTCACCAAATCGCCCATTCTGGCTAGCCTTGAGACAGGCGAAACACTCTACATTTACTTAGTTGTGTCTGCTTTTCAGCAAGTGCAACTTTATTCCACGAAGACAAGCAACGAAAGCAGAAACCCATATTTTTCATAAGCAAATCCCTATCCGAGGTAGAAACTCGATATACTCATCTCGAGCAGGTGGCTTTGGCCCTCAAGGTGGCCGCTAAAAAACTCCGCCCCTACTTCCAAGCACACCCTATCATTGTGCTCACCAACCTCCCTCTAAGAATCACTATACATAAGCCCAACTTGTAAGGACGAATGGCTTGGTGGGCAATCAAACTAAGTGAGTTCAACATTCAGTTTAAGCCCCGCTGGTAGGTCAGAACTGCCGAAGCATCATGAAGTCGCCTACTGTTTCGCCTGCTAGGCTCGCCGAACTCATTTATTAAGTTAAACGAGCCGAGCCCGAACATCATTTCAGGCTCGTAAGTTAAATGAGCCAAGCCCGAGCACCCTTAAACTCTACTCGTCACCGTAAAGGTGCTCAGCACAGGCTCGTGGAGCAAACTCAAGTAACTATGCTCGTGGAATGTCTGCGGAACCAAGCTTCGTGGAATGTGCTCGTGGAATACGAGGAAGGCTTCGATGCACAAACCAAATTTTTCCTACAAATGAACATGATGAATATTTAACTCTAACTTCAATCAAGTTAATTGAACTTTTATTGTCTTATCTTTTAATTTAGTCAGATGTCGGGCTATTTTAGATAAACATTTTCTTTAATTCCCGAACATTTTCGAGGCTCAGAAAGTTAAACGAGTCATCTAAGTACCCTCAAACTCACTCGCGCCTCATAAATAAGCCTCGTGAATGTGCCTCGTGAATAGACTCAGAGCAAGCTACAGCAACCAAAGCCAGTGGAACAAGCTCGTTAACCAGTTTTCAGAACAAGCTCTGCAATCCGCCAGCTCGTGAAACAAGTCGTAAACAGGCTCATGAACCAAGCTCGTGAACAGGCTCGTAAGTTAAACGAGCCGAGCCCGAGCACCCTCAAACTCGGCTCGTCAGCTCGTAAACAGGCTCGTGAACAAGCTCGAGCCTACTCCTTAAAATGTGAGCTTAGCCAGCCCCGCCCACACTTCCTAGCCCGACTCGCCACTACACCCTACCGCTCGGGTCGAAGGATAGGTACCGGCTGATTTCAACAGATTCCTCATCAAGACGGAGCTACGGCCTCTACTGGTGGACCCTAAATGTGGATGGTGCTTCACGACAAACGGGAGCCAGCCTAGGGTTACAACTTAAAGCACCAACCAGAGAGGTCATAGAGCAGGTCATACGTCTAAATTTCTTCACTTCTAACAACGAAGCCGAATAAGAAGCCATCATAGCTAGGCTCGACCTAGAAATCTCCGTGTCCTTAGGAATAATTTGCATACAGAGCAACTCTCGACTGGTGGTTGGGTAGATAAACGGAGAGTACGAAGCAAGAGATCATCGAATGGCCAAGTATGCAAGTTTGATTAAGCTACGGTTAGGAAGTTTTGCAGCTTGGCAGTTGGAGCACATCCCAAGAAGCTCTAATAGAAAAGTGGACGCCTTGGCTATGTCCCTACTAATAAAATAGATAGTGTTCCTCCTCGTATGCTTGATTAATGCCGCAGCAATTCAACCCTATATTAGATATGGCTTTGCTGCTTTTTGCGTGACTTAATCATGTCATTTATACCAATCAAGTGTTCAAGTCTTCTTAGTATACCTATGCCATTTAGAGTATTTTTGGTTGTTTCAGCAGTGTCAGGTTAATCTTTAGTTCAATATCTGGATGCATGAATCATAGCTCAAATTCGCGGTCACCGTATCAACTAGCCCAATAATCAATGAAAACCTAAGGCAAAGTGAAGAAAAATCGATGCAAGAGAAGACGTATGCAAAGAAACTAACAAACTAAGAATTTTCGCTAAGCCTCGCTGGTAATTTCGCTAGATTGGCGGTAATTTTGTGTTTAGCGGTAATTTAGTAAGTTCAAATGGGAATCAGGATTTTCGCTGACACCGTGGTTTTCGCTAGGCACTAACTTAGCGAAATTTACGCCGCTGACTTCGCATTAATGAAATTTCGCTTGCTTAGCCGAAATTTCGCTTAGCTAGGCCAATCTGCCAAGCCTTAGCGAATTTTCTGGCCTTCGCTTATGTACGATGCATTTCGCCACCTACGGAATTCTTCACTCCCAAATAAATTCACCATTTC